>JBBMOL010000006.1:2710000-3910000 GCA_037954665.1 Laguncularia racemosa
TTGAACATTAAACACTTTTGAGAGGCACCTCTCTTGGTTCTTCAAGAACTAACTAGAACTTAACGGATTTTATTTCCGTAGCGTTCATCCCGACTTATCAATCGGTCTTTCATCCCCGATTGTGGCATCTTCACATTATACCATAGTTCTTGTCTCGCTTATAGACAACGGGTCATGGTTTCCACTTTAGGTGTTTGGGCGTCTTAGGTAACGAATTTCCGAACGTATTGGTATTGGGTTTCATCACGGGTTGATGTGGTTCGTATCAATATTGAAGAGGATGATATGCCTCTATTAGAGGACGCTAGTGATGATGAGGAGCCTGCAGTAGGGAGGTTAGTGGCAGTAGTGAAGGGAGCTTTGAATGTGCAGGTGAAGGAAGAAGAGGAGGTACAACGAGAGAATATCTTTCATACTAGATGTTATCTAGGTGATCATATTTGCAGTTTGATCATTGATGGAGGAAGTTGCACTAATGTGGTGAGTAATTTTATTGTCGAGAGGCTGGGACTCAAGACTACTAAACACCCTAGTCCATATAAATTGCAGTGGCTGAATGATAGTGGCGAGACTAAGGTGAGTAAGCAAGCCTTGATTGCTTTTTGCATTGGTAGGTATGAGGATGAAGTGTTATGCGATGTAGTGCCAACGCAAGCGTATCATGTGTTGTTGGGGAGGCCATGGCAATTTGATAGGAAGGTTGTTCATGATGGCTTTTCTAACAAGTATACGCTTGTTCACCAAGGGAAAAGCTTTAATCTTAAACCTTTAACACCTAAACAGGTGTATGAGGATTAGTTGCAGCTACAACAGTCTTTTGCAAAATATAAGGTGAGTGAAAAATAGAGGGAGAGTGAGAGAGCAAAAGATAGCGAGAAAGAAAAGGAACACAAAAGTCTATATCAAAAGGAAAAAGAGAGGAAGACTGGAAAGAGTGAGAGACCAAGTTGAAGGGGGATCAACTTTGGTGGTGAATGAAAAGGAGAGTGCAACCTTGCAAAAAGAAAGTTGTGTGGCAAGAGCGAGTGTAGTGAGGAGAGCGTTAGTGATGAAGCAACCTATGTTGTTGCAGGTTTTTAAGGAAACTTGTTTGAATACTAAGGAACTATTTAACTCTTTGCCTAATGTGGTTGTGTCTATTGTGCAGGACTTTGAAGATGTCTTCCCTGAGGAGATTCCAAAGGGATTACCATCTATTTGTGGTATTGAGCACCAGATTGACCTAGTACCCGGAGCATCGATTCCAAACAAACCGGCTTATAGGAGTAATCCAGAGGAGACAAACGAACTCTAAAGGTAGGTCGATGAATTAATGGAGAAGGGGTACGTGAGAGAAAGCATGAGCCTATGTGCAGTGCCTGTGATTTTGGTTCCTAAGAAGGATGGGTCATGGAGAATGTGTGTTGATTGCCGCGCCATCAACAACATCACGGTAAAGTAGTGTCATCCCATTCCTCGCATAGATGACTTATTAGATGGGTTATATGGGTCTAATGTCATTCCTCATGAGCCTTGGGTAGATATTTCCATGGATTTTGTGTTAGGATTACCCAGGTGCAGACATGGTCGAGATTATATTTTTGTAGTCGTGGATAGATTCTCTAAAATGGCACATTCCATTCCTTGTCACAAAACAGATGATGCTTGCAATATTGCTAATTTGTTCTTTAGGGAAGTTGTGAGATTATATGGTATGCCTAGAACAATCGTATCGGATAGAGATGCTAAGTTCTTAAGCTACTTTTGGAAGACATTGTGGGCTAAGTTAGGAACTAAGTTATTGTTTTCTACTACTTGTCATCCACAGACTGATGGTCAAACTGAGGTAGTAAATCGAACTTTATCTACTTTGTTGAGGGCTGTCATTAAAAAGAACATTAAAAATTAGGAGGATTGTTTGTCGCAAGTTGAATTTGCCTATAATCGCACAATGCATTCTGCTACTAAGTTTACTCCTTTTGAAATTGTGTATGGTTTTAATCCACTTACTCCTTTGGATTTATCACCTCTGCCTATTTCTGATTATGTTAATCTAGATGGCAAGAAGAAAGCAGAATTTGTTAAACAGATCCATGAGAAGGCAAAGCTAAACATTGAGCGAAGAACAGAGTAGTATGTGAAACAAGCCAACAAGGGTCGTCGACAAGCTGTCTTTAAACCTGGAGAATGGGTTTGGGTTCACATGCGCAAAGAGCGGTTTCCTGTGCAGCGTCGATCTAAACTACTTCCTAGAGGCGAAGGACCATTTCAAATTCTTGAGCACATCAATGATAATGCATATAAGATAGATTTACCAGGTGAGTAACAAGTAAGTGCTACATTTAATGTTACTGATTTGAGTCCTTTTGATGCAGGCAATGATTTGAGGACAAATCCTTTTCAAGAGGAGGGGAATGATGAGAGCCATGATGGGAGCCAAGCCATAAGATGGAATGTGGATCCTCTTGAAGTGCCACCTGGACCGATCACAAGAACTCGAGTGAAACGGTTAAAGAAAGCACTTAACGGGTTGATAAAGGATGTCCATGAAGTCGGAAAGGATTGGAGTAATCATGAAGTTGGAAAGGATTGGAACAACCATAGGAATGCCCTTGCTCTTGTACAAGTCATAACGGATACGGGTTGAAGAGGGCGTGTCTTTTCAAGGCTCGGCCATGTAGCAGTCTAGAGGTTACATAGAATCATACATGGTCGTATACACGGTTCAAAGGCACGACCGTGTATGGTGTCAAGAATTTCCATAGAAAGATACACGACTAGAAGTACACGGTCGTGTATGGTGTCAAGAATTTCCACAGAAAGATGCACAACTAAAAGTACACGGTCGTGTACATCTCCAACGCTGGCTCCAAGGCCGTCGGTCTTCATTCCCACGCCGCTGGCCTTTAAGTCATTGTTTTGTTATTTTTACGCAACTTATTGAAGTTATGTCATTTTGGGGCATCATTGTTACGAATTGTAAACCCTAATGTAAAGCTCCTAGGGTTTAGAATAGATACAACATAGAATATACAACATACAAGTTTGAAAACACTCTTGAGAGAATTCATCTCTTGGTTCTTTAAAGAACTACTCTAGAAATTATCGGATTTTTTTCGGTGGCGTTCATCCCGACTTATCAATCGGTCTTTCATCCTGATTGTGGCGTCTACATAATATACCAAGGTTCTTATCTCACTTATAGGCAATAGGTCACGGTTTCCACTCGATTGTTTGGCATCTTGGGTAGCAATTCCAAACATATTGGTATTGGGTTTCGTCTCATGTTGGCGTGGTTCGTATCAAATTTTAAATTCAAACGAAATGTAATCAATACCACTCAATAACTTCTTCAAGTTTAATGGATGTGTTTGAATTCAAATGATTTCCTATTTTTCCACACAAATTCAAATCTAGAAATTGTAAATTGTACTCCTTCAATTCCGAAATCACATATAAGAATTCACTTCTCTTTTGTCACAAATAATGTATCTGCAATTCTGCAACAAACACTAGGCAATACACTTCTTACTTCCCCTTCCCCTCATGGTAAATTCAAGAACAAAGGAACTACAACAAGATCTCCACTTTTACTTCAACAATCAACAAATATGACTCAACGAAACCGAAATCAAGTACTTCAATTCCACCTCAACACTTTGGATCAAGAAGTAAAAACTCAAGAACCCTAACTTCAAAAGAACATCATGAAAATTCCCTTCCTCAAACCCACGCTTTGATACCAAATTATGATGTGCTCAAAAGACCAAAGCACATGTACATAATCCAATTGAAGAATTCAATTAAACAAGTGCTCAATGAAACATAAAATTGACATGATGCTTAACTCACGTGAACCTTAATTGACGTGATCCAAATTAGATGAACTACAAAATTCCAACACTAATCAAATTACATGTAACATGCAACTCTAATCTTATAAAAATTGAAGTAATAAGAACCATAATTGCATGAACAACAAATAATGGAAAAACAACTTATTATCACTAGATATTACACACTAGTAATAACAAGAAAGCAACTTAGAAGATCTTGATACTACTCACAAGATTTTCTAAGCCTCACTTGCCACAATTTACAAGAAATTGATAAGAGTGTGTGTATTGGCAAGATGATTCCTCACTCTGATGGCAATAGGAAGTATTTTCTCAAAATGTCAAAAGCTCCATACAAACCTTAGTTAGCAAGTATTTATACTTTCTCCAATTAGGGTAAAAATGTTCAAAAAATTACAAATATGCCACTAGGTCGCCGGTTCTAACAACAAAATCCAAACAAATCATAAGTCCCAAAAATGAATAAAAGTGGCCGGTTCAATAATGAAAAATACAAGTATAAAAGATAGTCTTCAAATTGCCGGTTCTTCAAGTCAAATGGACACATTATAGACTGTTGGATGTGAGTCCAAGAATGTCCCTAATTTGATCTTTACTGTGTTTCTATTCGCCATCTTGTAGAACCGATAGATGTACCTATCGGAATGCACAACAATTATATGAAACCAAAGTAGATACTAAATTTACATCCTCAAGGTTTAGTTGTTCACAGAAGATCTTCATAGCTAGATTTCGTAAACCCTTAGCTCGAGCTCTAGTAATTAGTCTTGTAGGAATCTGATTCCTATCACATGGCCTCGAACACGGCCGTGCTGACGCCCATATTGAACCCTGTTTTTTGCATAATTATAAATAGACACCTTGTTTTATTTTTAAAAAGACTTTTTCCTTCTAGCTTCATTCTGGAAACCCTAAGGGAGCTTTATTACAAACTTCAAGAGGAGAATTGTTTGATTATCATTGGAGATCACAAAACAAACAAGGGATTATTCTTTTTAGCATGAATCAACTCTATTTCTCTAGATTCTCTGTTTTTATTGAAAACTCCATGGAGGAGTAATTTTTTATTTCTTTCATCTTGTGAAACCCTAACCTATGTGCTGAACCATTGATTGATTAATGAATTATTTATATCTTTACATCTATTCTTGTGTTTCCATTGTTCTTGTGATTGATTTATGCACATAAATTGATTGAATGTCTGATTTTTATTATAATGAAAAAGGTTTCGTCTAGTAAATTAGATCTTCATGAATAGAGAGATTACATGTTTTACCTAGAGGTAGGAAAACATTGATTTTCTGCAATTTATTAGAATTTATGAACTTAATGAGATCTTACACGATGGTAGAGAGGGAGAGGTCTCCATTATCTTATGCATGATTAAGAATTGATTAACTTGAGGGAGTAATTGATTTTACTTGAGAATTCTTACTGTGTAAAGTGTAAATTGATTCGTTAATCGATATCTTATTTTGAGAATTTAAGGGTTAGGGTAGAACAAGATGAGGGGTATATTTTGTGATTGAATATATTTTTAAGACAATATCATTCAATTCTAGGGTTACTAGGATTTGTTAGTTGTTAATTTAATTCATAATTTCCACATCATAAATTAGACTAGATAGTAGAAAAAGGTAATACTAGTACTTGTTTTCTGGATCCTAGAGGACGACACCTATTAAATCTATACTATAATCGATAAGTACACTACCTAGTTCGATAGTAGATTTTATTGGTTATAAATTTAAAACTTTAACGATCGGTTAGATTCGAGTGCATTAGAGAATTTGTCAAATTTGCTAAGATGATCTGCAACATATCCCAAGTATCTTCAAGAGAGGAGATTTTTGCTTTAAAGTGTTTTGGTAGTCACCATTACCTTCTCGATAACTCTTCTTTCTTCCAACTCTTCTCCATGCAATCTTATCTGATTGACGGTCTTCATGATTCTGTCCGCATACTTTTTCACCTTCTCTATGTCCTTCATCTTCAATAGTTCAAAATCCTTTCACAAATTGAAGACTTACATCTATCTCATCTTATTGGAGCCTTGATACTCCATCTTTAACTTCTCTCAAGCTTCATGAGTAGATTCACATGCTATGATCTTAGTGAATATTGAATCAACTATGTAAATGTAGGACAGTGCCGTAAGACCTTTCACAACGTCTTCGTTGTGCTGTCTGATTTGTTGCATGGTTGGATTTCCCTCAAGGTGGGAACAACTTTATCTTTTTCAGCATACATCTATATCTCAAATCCTTTGAGATAAGCCTTCATTTTTATTGCCTACACATGATAATTTTCACTATTGAAGTGAGGAGGTAGAAGAGAAATGCTACTGTTGGAAGCCATTGATTTTTTTCTTTTTTTCTGTTTTCACAGTCCCCTTAAAATCAAAGTTTCTCTAATACCAATTTGTTGGAAGCAATAGAAGAAAATGATAGGAATCAAAATCCTACAAGACTTATCATTAGGGCAAGAGCCAAAGGATTTCAAATCTTGGCGATAAAGGTTCTCTTTAAACAAATCGACCCCAAAATTATTTATATATTAACCCATTTTCTATTATTTATGTGTTGTGTATTCTAGTAGAGATACTTGTCGGGTTTTACAGGGCAATGGACAAACTCATTAAGACTCAGCTTGTGGGTTATTCATGGACCGACCTAAACCGAAAATGAGTTGGACCAACGAATTCAATTGAAGAATTGGCTTGTTGAAGACTATTTTTGTATTTGTTATTTTCCTTGAACCATTTATTTTGTAAGATTTTAGGACATTTTATTTGGTTGTATTTGTGGATTTAGGACCAGTAACCTTTTAGTGGCATAGATGTAATTGTTTAGTCATTTTAACTCTAAATGAAGCAAGTATAAATACTTTCTTAAGTAGGGTTTTGTAGGGTGGAGAGATAAAACAAATTGTTGCTTCTTTTTGTGAGAATTAGGGTTCATACTCCAAATTTTTATAAGACTCTTATCAATTCTTCAAGGATTGTGGTGAGTGGTAACTTAAGGATTTGTAAGTTATATCAAATTCTTTAGTTAATTCCATTTCATGTTAGTGTGTCATATCTAGTTGTGATTTGGATTGTATCTTATTTTGTTCTTGATTATCACGTCATTTTAGGGTCATTTTCTATCCTTGGATTGCTTGCAATTTAGTGGAATTAGATCTTAAATTGTAATGTCATTGTGAATTATTCAATTTTAGTGGAATTTGCTAATTTTGCGTGGAAGCCTTTGCTTAAGGGATTCATGCCATTTTAGTAGTCTTGATCATTGGATTTCCATTTGATCTTGTATTATGTGCTTGATCCTATTGAGCACATCATGATTTGGTATTAAGGTTATTGGATTTACAAATTGGATTTATAAGGGATTTAGGGTTCATATCACCTGTGGAGTTGGTGTTGATCGGAATTGATTCATTTATTGTGTGTATATGCTTTTGTCAATTAAGCATATCATCTTTTGGTATCAGAGCACAAGTTAAGAGAAGGGATTTAGTGTTGGTTGATTCGTGATTTTCATTGTCAATTAGGGTTTTTCATTTTTGATCTGAAATTGTGTATGTTGAGGATTGAGTTGCTTGATTGTATTGTTGAGAAGTTGAAATTGTTGTTTATTGAAGTGGAATTGGAGGTTTTGTTATAGCTTCTTGTTGTTGAGAATTTTCATGAAGGGAAAGAGTAGAAGTACATTTTCTTGATTCAAAATTCAGGCTTAGGAATTACCTCATTTGTGAAGAAAGTGGAAGTGTAATCCATTGCTTGTTTGTTTTCAAACATAAGGAGTACAATTGTGCATTTTCAGAATTGAATTGCGTGGAGTATATGGAATCTTTGATTTTCAAAACACACATTAAGTGGTAGAAGTTATTGTGTGGTCATTTGAATTTGAAAGTTGCTTCTTACCAATTGTAGAAAGGTTACAATAAGTGAAACAATTTGAATTTAAATTGAGCTACCTTTTTTGCATAAGTTGTGGTTTGCAATTGTATTTGAAGTGGAAGAAGTGCAACGTAAAGTGTGTGTGTGTGTGTGTTACATTGTGTGTGGTACTGTTTTTGTGTGTTGAGTGAAGGGTATGTGTGTATGGCATTGTGTTTGTGTGTTGAGTGAAGGGGATTGAAACATGGTGTATGTAGTGGTGGTGAGTGCTTGCACTGTGAGTAAGAGGAGTGAGTGGCATTGTGAATTGTGCATTTGTGTGTAGTGTAAGGTGCTGCACATTGTGGTTAATTGTGGTGTGAAACCATGGCAAGAAAGGAAGGTTGGAGTAGTGAAATTTGAATTCAAAAATAAGCATTTCAGTGTGAAGATTAATGAGACTCATTACTTAAACACTTGCTAGTTGAATTTAATATCTTAACTACTTGGAAGCTTTTATTGTGCTTCATTTACTTGACTTTACTTGAAGTGGCAAAACTCATTTATTGACTTGGTTGCTTGCTTGAACCATGGAGTATAGGGTTATATTTTTGTGTTTTTAGAATTAAGCACAATCATGTCAAGTGAAATGTTTCTTTCTACTAATGTATTGCGCCGGACATTGACTACTTTTACTACTAAGGATGATGAACAAAGGGAAAATTTGTTCCATACTTCTTATAGGGTACAAGGTAACCTATGTGTCATTATAATTGATGGTGGTAGTTTTATAAATGTGGTAGCTACGTCATTAGTATCGAAATTGAAACTTGTAACTACCTCGTATCCTAAACCCTACACATCACATTGGTTAAATGATCAAGAGAGTCTTTATGTGACCCAAAGGGTTAGGGTACCTTTCAGTATAGGGGATAAGTACTGTGATGAGATTGAATGTGATATTCTTCCTATATGTACATCCCATATATTGCTTAGCAGGCTATGGTTATGTGATAGGAAGGTCTTACATGATGGTTTTAGGAATACATATGTATTCTAGAAAGAGGGTGAACACATCATTCTAAATCCGATGTCACCTTCAGAGGTCCAAAAGGTTCAGCAACAGATCCGTAGGCCATCAAAGATTCTTGAAGATCATAACCACATGAACTAACCATCAAAGGACCTAACTATGTAGAAACAAATATGCCAACCTTTAGAGGTTCCTGAGGTTCCTAGTTACATGAGCTAACCTATAGAGGACAAAACTTGTCAGACACAGATGTGCCAACCTTCAGAGGATCCTGAGGGTTATAGTCAGATGAGCCAACCACTAGAGGACCAAACTATTCAGGGGCAATTGTGTCCACCTTCAGAGGTTCCAGAGGTTTATGAGCAGTTGAGCAAACCATTAGAGGGCCAAGAGAGTCAAAGACATATAGGTGAATCAGGAAAGGAGGCAACAGTATCAGTGGAATGGGTTGAGATAGCAGAGATCTTAGTGGATAATGGACCATTATATATGTTGCAGATGAGGTATATCCTAGAAATGGAGGAGAGAAAGTAATCACCCCCTGTGGTATTTCATATACTGGGATTTTGCAGTGATACTTCTTCAAATAATTAGCTAGGAGGATACAGAGTCTCTATTGCATTTGATCTATTAGATTTGAGGACAAATCTTTTTGAGGCCCGAGGAGATGATATGAATCAAAATCCTACAAGACCTATCACTAGGGCAAGAGCCAAAGGATTTCAAATATTGGCAATGAGGGTCCTCTTTAAACAAACCGACCCTAGAATTATTTATATACTAACCCCTTTTCTATTACTTATGTGTTGTGTATTCCAATAGGCATACTTGTCAGGTTTTACAGGGCGATGGACAAACTCACTAAGACTCAGCTTATGGGTTATTCATGGACCGACCTAAACCGAAAATGAGCTAGACCAACGAATTCAATTGAAGAACTAGCTTGTTGAAGACTATTTTTGTATTTTTTATTTTCCTTGAACCATTTATTTTGTAAGCTTTTGGGACATTTTATTTGCTTGTATTTGTGGATATAGGACTGGCTACCTTTTAGTGGCATAGATGTAGTTGTTTAGTCATTTTAACCCTAAGTAAAGTAAGTATAAATACTTGCTTAAGTAGGGTTTTGTGGGGTGGAGAGATAAAACAAATTGCTGCTTCTTTTCATGAAAATTAGGGTTCATACTCCAAATTTTCATAAGACTCTTATCAATTCTTCAAGGATTGTGGCGAGTGGCAACTTAAGGATTTGTAAGTTATATCAAATTCTTTAGTTGATTCCATTTCATGCTAGTGTGTCATATCTAGTTGTGATTTAGATTATGTCTTATTTTGTTCTTGATTATCACGTCGTTTTAGGGTCATTTTCTATCCCTAGATTGCTTGCAATTTAGTGGAATTAGATCCTAAATTGTAATGTCATTGTGAATTATTCAATTCTAGTGGAATTTGCTAATTTTGCATGGAAGCCTTTACTTAAGGGATTCATGCCGTTTTAGTAGTCTTGATCATTGGATTTCTAGTTGATCTTGTATTGTGTGCTTGATCCTATTGAGCACAACATAATTTGGTATTAAAGTTATTTGATTTACAAATTGGATTCATAAGGGATTTAGGGTTCACACCACTTGTGGAGTTGGTGTTGATCGGAATTGATTGATTTGTTGTGTGTATATGCTTTTGTCAATTAAGCATATAAGAAAACAGAGCAACAACAAGAAGAAAGGGAAAGAAAAGTTTGAAGAAGAGGAAAATGTTTTGTAGTATTCATTAATTGATTTCATCCTTTGTATGTAAATAAAGTTTTCTAATCAAACTTCCTTGATCGATTGGAAGTTTGTCCATCAAACTAAGCCAAAAGATAAGCTCCTCCATACCTATCAATAGTATAAGTGATGGAAGATATCTGATTTTCAAAAAAAGAAAAATACATACAACAAGCAACACATTTTCTTATAGCAGTAGCAATAACTTGGAAACTGGCATAATAACAATACAACACTGTTCACTTTTGGTTGCAACAACATCAATAGTAATAAAAAGTGACCAACTGTTAGGTTCAAGGGGCTTAGATAAGGATTTGTATAGTGAAAATGAGGAAAGAAAGATAGAAAGTAACTAGGTTCACAAAGTAATGTGCTCCTAGTTCATCATAGGAACCTTCATGCTAAAGAAAAAAAATGCCATCTCCTCTTCTCTCCCCACTATTTGCACAGTATATTTCTTCCTGATCCACGCAAAAGAGATATAAAATGAGCGTGAATAAATATCGGCAAGTGTACTGGATCAGATCAAGTAATATAGTGAGAGAAGAGTGTCGAACCACGAAGATTGATTAAGTAATAGACCTTTATCAATTTCTACTATTATTTAGGCAATGATATTTGATGAGAATTGAATGAATTATACTAAATGCCTAAAAAGAGAATTGTGTTTGAAAAATGATGAATTGATGATGGGAAATAGAATCCATCCTAATTCTACTAATCATATTGCCTTCATGTTATAATAACTCATAGCTATATGGATTTTCACAAGAAATTAACAAAACCTTAATCCTTTATCAAGTGTTAAAGTAATGTTACCTCAATTTAATTTAATAGCTCCCGCTAATTCAAATCAAATGAGGATTCTAATTCACAATCATAAATTTCCCAATTATATGATTGCCTAATATCTTTAAAATAATTTCTCCTAATCCCTTAGTGAAAAATTTAATAAAAATATTGCATGAAACACTTAGGTCAATTTCTAATAAAATTCAATAACGCTGCTTTCACATGAATTATTAAATCTTACTTAGGAATTCCTAATAAAACCTAAATTTCTCTTTCGAGTTATTTACATTTCTATGCATTGATTTCAATTACAAAATACAATTCATAGCAGGACTTCTTATATGAAAATTCCGCATATCTACATTTCCTATAACATGAATACAATGATCATTTTAGTTTGAATTATGGCTTCATCATATTTCCCACAATGATGATTTAGAACATTATAGTATGAATTGCATAAAAACAATTGAAACAAATAGGTGTAATGGAATTCATATTGAACAACAAGAATAAACTAATAAATGGCATAAAAGAAAATAAAGTAATTGAAACAATAGCTATAATCTTCAAGAACTTCAATCTTCCAAAATGATTCCTCGAATTTTCAATTGAAAGCAAACTTCAACAAAATAACTTTCTTTCTTTAAACTAAAATTTGGAATAACATGAAATGTAAATGAATTAAAGAAAACATAAAATCCTGAAGTTCCTAAGGGAATTCTAATGATTTCAAAGAAAGACAAAGGATGCTAAACAAAGAATCAAAACAAAAGGATTCTCAAACAAAAGGGGATGCTTCCAAGGTTCACACAAGGGGCCTATTTATAGATCCAAAGAGGAGGGGGATAAGCTTGTTCTGATGACGAGTTGAGTCAGCAAATTAATTAAGATACGATTTTGGAGAGATTTTCGCAATGGATATCCGGGGAGTAATGAAGGCCGGCTTTAAGGCCGGCGGCTTTAATGCTTTTTGAGGCCGGTTTAATATAGTCCGGCTCAAGGCCGGCGGCCTTTCGTGCAATCCTCTGCTCGCTTCTTCAATTTTGTGAAAAACTCCTCCAATTAACTTGTAATTTACTTTTGGGTCCTCAAAACCTGAATTTTCACAATAAACACCATTAAATATCATTTCTTTATATTTTCTTATAATATTGAAATAAATTTAATATAAGTCCAAAAGAAAATATAAGTATAATGTGATCTTATCACTTCCCCTCTACGGCCCCTCCTTTATTTACTATTTAGCCCTTGCACATATCTTATTTACCAAGTATCTTTCTATTTCTATTTCTATTATCCCTTATTTATTCACAAGTAATATGCTTAGAATTCTGTTACTTGGTACATTGCTTAATGGACTTAAGCCGCTTAGTATATACATTCCATATTGGTGGCTTATCAATTCCTCTCCCTAATGAGCTAACCTTGTCCTCAAGGTGAAAATTAGGCCATTGAGCATAAAATTCATCAATGTTAATCTATGTTGTGTCATTGGTGTGCAAGAACACTAGGGGGCTCGCACACTTCAGAAGCATTAGTTGATAGATTTTCTGTAGAGGACTCATAGGTGAAGTCTACTTAGTAGCTCTTTTTAAGTTGGATACAAGGAATATAAAGTGTATTCTAGAATCTTATGGCTAAAATAGTTTATATGCAATTGGTCCTACATGGTTTGCAACTTAAAAGGGACAAAATTATCAAAATGCAAGCTTTTGGTTGATCCTCTTACCTATACTTTACTATCTGATGGGAATCAAATCACAGTTCTTATAGAGTTGCTCAATGCGGGAATCAAAGCACAAGAACTGAAGGTGAACATCCCGGCAGCTTAGCCTCCAACGCCGGCAGCTTTGGCCACTTAAGACAACCATTTAGGCTAGTGGCCTTTAATTCTTCAAAGCTGATGGTGTTGAATTCAAAGCCGGCAGCTTATCTAGTTCAAAGTCGGCGACTTTCTTGGACTAAATAGTGTTGATTTTTCCTTGTACTTTATATTTGTGTTTAGAACTTAATGGACATTAGGCTTGAGATATAGAATTTGACTCTTTGGGGTTTTTTCTCTCAATTTACTCTTATCAATCCGTAGGATTGTGGCGAGTGACAATATTAGATTGTTGTGCATTATATCAACAATTTCGTACTAAGACAACTCTTTTACTAGTGTGTCATATACAATAAGGGTTTAGGGATTTTATTGTGTTCTTGTTCGTTATCGTTCATTAATTGGATTGCTATATTCGATTATCGTTGATTATTGCTTAGGAATTGGAAACACTTGATCTAATCATCGTTTTGGGCACATTATCTTTTGGTATCAAAGCTTAGATTGAAATTAGGGAATTGTGTCTATTGGAATTACTTTGATAAATTAGGGTTTTGATATTGTGGAATTGTGTTACGGTTTGGGTTGTTATTGAATTGAGATTGTACGTGGACTATAAAATTGGATTGTGTTGTTACTATGCAATTTAAATTGAGTTCATTCGTAGAATTCATATCCAATTGAAATTAGGGTTCTTCGTTGTTATTGTTGTGGGTTATGCGATTCTGTTGTTATAGGTTGTGAATTTCATTGTTGGATTGATTATAGAATCAGGGTTGTTGTTGTTATTGTTTTGTATCCTGGTTTATTGTTGTTGCACTGGGATTTTGAATTGGAGATTGATTAGAGATTGAAATTGGGAATTGTGCTAATTGGGGATTGTTGTAGTTTGTGATTGAATTAGTGTCGTTAAAGAATTATTGCAGTCTTTATGACTTGTGAATTCTATACTAAGACTGCAATTCAATGAAGATGTCGAACGATAGTATCAATGGCGGAATAGGGAATGAGGCCAACAACCAAGTTGGAGGAGGAGTATTGAGTCACAACTCAATTACAAACTGGTCCAATTAAATGACAATTCACGTGAACTCCTTTGGAAATTTGATGGAAAACCAAAGATCAAATGATGTAATTGCAATCCATATATGTAATCTTCACCATATAATAACAAGAATAAATGAATTCCACGTGAATCAAACTAAAAAGGATGGATCAAAACCGTGACGTCAACTTCCTCTTCAATTTTAATTCACGCCAATAATGAAATGATGTTGATTTCAAGTACTAAAGAACAATCAATCTTTAACAAATAATTGTTCACAAATTGCGATCACAAATATGTCCAAGAAACTCCAAATCAACCCTAGATATGACTCATTAGAGATGAAATGAAAAACAACAAAAAAAGAAATCGATATGACTCACAATTTCCCCTTGTTGCACTCGCTACAATTCCAATACGTTAAGTACTTGTGTATAATCTGCAAAATGGCCTCCTCAAACCTTACTATAAGCAAGTATTTATACTTGCTACTTCTAGGGTTAGAAAATGGTTAAAATTACAAGTTTGCCACTTTTTAAGATGGCTAGTCCTAAATGAAAATTACAATAAAATGAAAGTTTCCCAAAAGAAAATATAACATAAAATAGTTCATAAAACAATTACAAAGTACAAAATATCATAAGTCTTCATGAACCAATGCCTCGAAATGGAAACAATCGCAGCGGGTCTTTGATTTTAAATCTGAAAATGTCTTGTATCCATCAACTAGTGTAGGACATATTGGCATCCCATGGAGAATTATTATCGTACCTATAAGATTATTTCTCAAATATTTATTAGATGAAAAGAAATGACGTAAAATATGAGTGATTTGGACCATCATCCAAATCGAGTTCTGAAAGTGTCGATGTTGCCGAAAATTTTCCCATCATCTCTTTGGGCTTCTGAAAGATTTGCCCTCAAATCTAGATGATTAGTTTTGGAATTGAACCCTAATGTCTCTGTTGTCCTACTCTTCCGGCTATCAATTGTAATGGATGGAGTTCTAATATGTTCCTGAAACCTATATACCTCAGATGGAGTCATTGGCGACAGAATTATGCAAGATTCGCCCATGCTGAGCATGTAGGTGTTTCTAAACCCATCATGTAACACCCACCGATCAAATAACCAAGGCCGACCGAACAGTAAATGGAATGCATGCATAGGGACTACATCACACAGAATCTCATCATGATATTTCTGCCCGACATTCATAGGAACCTTTGCCCTAAGTGTAACATACATACTGCCTCGATTATCCAGCCAATGCAAGTTATAAAGGCTAGGATGTGGAATAGTAAATAAATGTAATTTGTCTACCAGTGCAGCAGATATAACATTTGTGCAACTACCACTATCGATGATGAGTATACAAAGGTTACCTCTGATTTTGCAAGAGGTGTGAAATATGTTCTCTCTCTGAATGTCTCTAGTATCAAGAGATATAGTTACAGCCTTACGCAACACATTAATGGGTAGATATTGTTCACCTGTACGCTCCTCATGTGTCTCTACAGTCTGGTCATTGTAATATTCCTATAGTGCCGTTGGTAAATCTGTAGGTTCAATCTGTTCATGGTCATCCTCAATATCCTCCCCAGTGCCCCCCATAACAATCATCACCCTTTTTTTTGGACACTGCGTTGCCATATGCCCAAATCCCATGCATTTAAAGCACTTGATCTGGCGCGCCTTCCCACTAGTAGATCCAAGAACAGTCTGCCTCACATTTGGAGTCATTACCTCTTTACCCTTCCCAATGGGTAAATTTTCTCTAATAATATTTAGGGTAGTTTTGTCCACAGCCTTCACTGCCTCACCTACCGCTTTTGTTCCCCTTGATCGACCGTCAGCTGATATGAGTCTAGTAATAGTATTGGGCCTACTGCTCGGAGCCCTAAACAAGTTAGACCTCCTTTGTCTCTCTACTTTCAAGGCTAACTAAATAGCCTCATCAAGTGTACTATAGTGCTGCAGCTCAATAACACACGCTATTTCATATTTCAAACCTAAGACGAAGCATGTTATGGTTTGTTCTGGAGGTTCAACGAACCCACACCTAATCATAAGGGTTTCAAACTCTTGCACATAATCATCTACTGTCTTGCCTCCCTGCCTCAAGGTTTGTAGTCGCATAAATAGTTCCTATTTGTAGTGCTCAGGAATAAACCCTTTTCTCAATACACTCTTCATGTCCCTTTAGGTCTGAATCTCAGCCTCTCCATCCCTACGCCTGCTGATAATCAGATTCTTCCACCATAATGCAACGTACCCTATAAACGCTATAGCAGCCAATCGGACCCTGGTATTATCATCGATCTCATAACATTCAAAGAGACCCTCAACCTTATCCTCCCAATCTAAATAGTCATCAGTTGATCCCTTGCCATCATAAGAAGGCATTTGTAGTTTCACATATTCCAAGCCCTAAGACGACCTGAAATCCTTATTCTGATATGGCTTTGCCCCAAAATTGTCATCCCTTTTCTCCCTGTATGGAAGATGCTCCTCACCCATCCTTCTATTCAGATTTCCATCACCTACCATTCTGTCTCGATGAGGATTCTGTGGAGCTACCCGAGGTGGTGCTTGTTGGTTTACCACTGGTGGTTGTGGTAATGTCATTCTGTCAATCCTAGTTGCCAGAGTAGCAACTATGGTAGTAAGATCCTGGAGCTGTTCTTCCAAAGTCCTCCTACTTACAACATTATGACCCTAACCTCCACCAACCTGACTATTGGCTTCATTTCCAATTCCCCCATTCACGCTATCATTTGACATAGTTGTAGACTCAGTATATTGAACCTCAAAGACAATTTGAAGTAAGGAAACACACCTCACAACCACACTTCCTTTAACGCCACACAATAGCAACTACAAAAGGAAAACAAACAAATCCACTTAACTTCACAAGTATGCTATTACAATTCACGTGTAGCACTCTTCTCCACAATACATTAACACATCATGGTGCAGCACTTATATAATTCACCACCACATGCAACACTTGCAATCCCCTTTTTAATCAACATACACAACACTATACACACACTATTTACTTAGCACACAAATGCAATGCCATACACACACCCTTTCTATACATGGTGCTTAACAAATCAATCACCACAACAATAATATTTCCCACTCCTTTCAAAATCACGGTGCAACAATTTTTTTTTTTTAACTTCCACAAGATACTCACTTCACAAACAACTCCCACGGCAACAACATAAAATTGCACTCCCCTTCCATGGTAAAAACAACAAATACACTCCACTTCCACGACAATAATAATAAGATATACTCCACTTTCCACAAGTTCCAATCGCAACTTAACACAAATAGGTAGCAATTCAAATTTGAAATTTAACCACTTCACTAATTGCAACCCTTCCACAATTGGTAAGAAATGATTTTCAAATTCAAACAAACAATCATTAACTCCTCAACTTAATTGATGTGTTTGAATTCAAATAGATTCCCTACTATCCACACAATGCAAATCTGGAAAAATACTCTCCTCCAATTCCGAATTGCACAAAGGATTCACACAACACACTCCACAAGCTTCTTCAAACAACAAGCTAATCACGGTATGAATGGGTAAATTCAAGTTCGAAAATTGTGAATGAATAACTGATCCACGCAAAAAGAGATATAAAATGAGCGTGAATAAATACCGGCAAGTGTACCGGATCGGATCAAGTAATATAGTGAGAAAAGAGTGTCGAACCACAAAGATTGATTAAGTAATAGACCTTTATCAATTTCTACTATTATTTAGGCAATGATGTTTGATGAGAATTGAATGAATTATGCTAAATGCTCAAAAAGAGGATTATGTTTAAAAAATGATAAATTGATGGTGGGAAATAGAATCCACCCTAATTCTACTAATCATATTGCCTTCATGTTATAATAACTCATAGCTATATGGATTTTCACAAGAAATTAACAAAACCTTAATCCTTTATCAAGTGTTAAAGTAATGTTACCTCAATTTAATTTAATAGCTCCCGCTAATTCAAATCAAATGAGGATTCTAATTCACAATCATAAATTTCCCAATTATATGATTGCCTAATATCTTTAAAATAATTTCTCCTAATCCCTTAGTGAAAAATTTAATAAAAATATTGCATGAAACACTTAGGTCAATTTCTAATAAAATTCAATAACGCTGCTTCCACATGAATTATTAAATCTTACTTAGGAATTCCTGATAAAATCTAAATTTCTCTTTCGAGTCATTTACATTTCTATGCATTGATTTCAATTACAAAATACAATTCATAGCAGGACTTCTTATATGAAAATTTCGCATATCTACATTTCCTATAACATGAATATAATGATCATTTTAGTTTGAATTATGGCTTCATCATGTTTCCCACAAGGATGATTTAGAACATTATAGTATGAATATAAAAACAATTGAAATAAATAGATGTAACGGAATTCATATTGAACAACAAGAATAAACTAATAAATGGCATAAAAGAAAATAAAGTAAATGAAACAATAGCTATAATCTTCAAGAAATTCAATCTTCCAAAATGATTTCTCGAATTCTTCAATTGAAAGCAAACTTCAGCAAAATAACTTTCTTTCTTCAAACTAAAAATTGGAATAACATGAAATGTAAAGGAATTCTAAGGGAATTCTAATAATTTCAAAGAAAGACAAATGATGCTAAACAAAGAATCAAAACAAAAGAATTCTAAAACAAAAGGGGATTCTAAACAAATGGGGATGCTCCCAAGGTTCACACAAGGGGCCTATTTATAGATCCAAAGAGGAGGGGGATAAGGTTGATCTGATGAGGATTTGAGTCAGCAAATTAAATAAGATACGATTTTGGAGAGATTTTCGCAATGGATATCCGGGGAGTAATGAAGGCCGGTTCAAGGCCGGCGACCTTGAATGTAGGCCGGCTCAAGGCCGGCGGCTTTAATGCTTTTTAAGGCCGGTTTAATATAGGCCGGCTTAAGGCCGGCTCAAAGCCGGCGGCCTTTATTGCAATCCTCCGCTCGCTTCTTCAATTTTGTGAAAAACTCCTCCAATTAAATTGTACTTTACTTTTGGGTCCTCAAAACCTGTATTTTCACAATAAACACCATTAAGTATCATTTCTTTATATTTTCTTATAATATTGAAATAAATTTAATATAAGTCCAAAAGAAAATATAAGTATAATGTGATCTTATCAATAACACACTTCTACTCTTCTTCCCTTCCACGGAAATGATCAACCACAAGAAGCTACAACAAACCCTTCAATTTGACTTCAATAAGTAGCAAATTCAATTCTCAATCAAAACAATTTCACAACTCAATTCACAATACAATTTCGGTTCCCAATTGAAGAACCCTAATTGAGCGTGATGATCAAGAATCCAACCAACACTTAATCCCATCTCTTAACTTGTGCTCTGATACCAAAAGATGATGTGCTCAAAACCAAGTCCAAGCACAATCAAATGACTCAAAGAAAACAAATCACAACTCAATTACAAATCGGTCCAATTAGATGACAATTCACGTGAACTCCTTTGGAAATTTGATGGAAAACCAAAGATCAAATGATGTAATTGCAATCCATATATGTAATCTTCACCATATAATAACAAGAATAAATGAATTCTACGTGAATCAAACTAAAAAGGATGGATCAAAACCGTGACGTCAACTTCCTCTTCAATTCCAATTCACGCCAATAATGAAATGATGTTGATTTCAAGTACTACAGAACAATCAATCTTTAAAAAATAATTTTTCACAAATTGCGATCACAAATATGTCCAAGAAACTCCAAATCAACCCTATATATGACTCACTAGAGAAGAAATGAAAAACAACAAAGAAAGAAATCGATATGACTCATAATTTCCCCTTGTTGCACTTGCCACAATTCCAATTCTTAGGTTGAAATTGATAAGAGAATTAGAACTAGGATGAACCCTAATTCCCACACGTTAAGTTCTTGTGTATAATCTACAAAATGGCCTCCTCAAACCCTACTATAAGCATGTATTTATACTTGCTACTCCTAGGGTTAGAAAATGGTCAAAATTACAAGTTTGCTACTTTTTAAGGTGGCTAGTCCTAAATGAAAATTACAATAAAATGAAAGTGTCCCAAAAGAAAATATAACATAAAATAGTTCAAAAAAAAATTACAAAGTACAAAATATCATAAGTCTTCATGAACCACTGCCTCGGAATGGAAACAATCGTAGCAGGTCTTTGATTGTAAATCTGAAAATGTCCCGTGTCCATCAACTAGTGTAGGACATATTGACATCCCATGGAGAATTATTATTGTACTTGTAAGATTATTTCTCAAATATTTATTAGATGAAAAGAAATGACGTAGAATATGAGTGATTTGAACCATCATCCAAATTGAGTTCTGAAAGTGTCGATGTTGCCGGAAATTTTCCCATCATCGTGCTATAAGTGGAAGAAGAATAGTAGAAGAGCAGTTGCAGGACCTGACTACCATTGTTGCTAATCTAGCAACATGGGTTGATCAGATGTCCTTACCCTAATAGCCAGTAGCATATCCACAGGTACCCCTACCTAGGGTAGCCCTTAATGTTGTAGGTAGAGAAGGAGTAGTAGGAGAAAACAAGGGCAGACAGGTTAGAAGACAATACCATGCTTATAGAGAGGAGAGGTGATGTGCTTAAAATAGAGGTTAAGCACATGTAATTTGAACAAATTATAAACCTTAATGCACTTGCTCAATCTCGGCTCAAAACTCTAATAATTTGCGTGAACCTTAATGGAGAGCAATGAAATCTGAATGCTCTAATTTGCAAAGTAACAATTCTACAAGGATAAAATCCTTCAAACAACACTAAATACAAATGAGTGCTACATGAATTACATACAAAACAGCAAGAACTAATTCAAAGATCCACTTTCCCAACAAAGTGATCCAAGATTCAAATGAGGCTAAATTGAAGGTTAAAACTCAAGGGCTAAAACCAATCAATTGTAACAACATGAAATTGATTAGAAATGTAATCGAATTAGGTCAATAACAAATCCAATTCAACCCTAGATACAACTCACTAGTGATGAAAAGGAAATTGCAACAAGAAAAATTTGATATTACCCACAAATTAGCCTTGAAGCCACTCGCCACAACCTCAAATTGGGATTTGAAATTGATAAGAGCAATTTGTAGAATTAGGCAACCCTAACCTTCAACACGTAAAGTGCATCTATTCTAAAAATTTTGCAAAAGTTCCCCAAAACCCTACTTAAGAAAGTATTTATACTTGCTCCCTGATGTACTCAAAACTAAGATTAAGCACATACAAATGAACTAAATAACAATTCCCAAAAGACAAGGTCCATTCAGTTCAAAGTGGAGCAAATTGTTACGTGAACCCTAATTGCAATAGGTGATCCGAATGCTATATTTCATGAAATGAATTACACAATGTTGTATTCCTCAATGAAGATCATAAACTATACTTGAAAGGCCACATGATTACCACTCAAAATCAACAAGAACAATAACTGAGATCCCCTTTCCACACAATGTAAACCACGGTTCAAATGAAACAAATATTGATGGTAAATAACAAGTGCTAAAAACCAATCAATTAGGTAATAATAATTTGATTACAAATGCAATCAAATATGACCAAGAAGACTTCAATCCAACTTTAGATATGACTCACTAGAGATGAAAAGAAACACAATAATAAGAAATTGATATAACTCACAATTTCTCCTTGTTGCACTCGCCACAATTCCAATTCTTGGGATTGAAATTGATAAGAGGAATTGAACTAAGGAAGAATCCTAATTCTCTCACGAAAATGCGAAGTGTATATTTTGAAAAATCTCCCCTCAAAACCCTACTTAAGCAAATATTTATACTTGCTCCCTTTAGGGTTAAAAAATCTACAAAATTACAACTATGCCACTTTTAGGGTGGCCGGTTCTAAAAGGCAATTACAATTAAATGAAAGTGTCCAAAAAATGATTACAACATAAATAGTCCAAGTAAATAACAAATAGATAAAAATTAGTCTTGAAGATGCTAGCTCTTCCATAAGATTCGTCGGCTCAGCTCATTGCCGGTTTAGGTCGATCCTTGGATAACCTACAAACTTAGTCTTAGTGAGTTTGTCCATCACCCTATAAAGCATGATAAGTGTGCCTGTTGGAATATACAATATATGAATAAGATAAAAGAGGTTAGTAAACAAATAATTCCGGGGTCGATGTGCTCAAAATGGGCCCTCATCGCCAAGAATTGAAATCCTTTGGCTCTTGCCCTAATGATAGGTCTTGACGGATTTTGATTCCTATCATCTCCTTGAGCCTCAAAAAGATTTGTCCTCAAATCTGATAGATCAAATGTAGTAGAGACTCTGTTTCCTCTTAACAAGCCACCTGAAGAAGTATCACTACAGAATCCCAATATCTGAAATACCACAGGGGGTGATTGTTTTCTCTCCTCCATTTCTAGGATGTATCTCATCTGCAACACAAATAATGATCCATTATTCACTGAGGTCTCCCTTATCTCAACTTGTTCCACTGATATTGTTTTCTCCTTTTCTAACTCATTTGTATGGCGCTGATCCTCATAGCCCTCAAATGGTTAGCCTAACTGCTCACTGCCTTCTGAAACCTCTGAATGTGAACACAACTATCTCTGAATAGTTTGGCTCTCTAATGATAGGCTCATTTGACTCTGACCCTCAGAATCCTCCAATGGTTTACTCAACTACTCATAAGCCTCTAGTACCTCTGAAGGTGAACAAAACTATCCCTGAATAGTTTGGTCCTTTGGTAGTTTGCTCATCTGACTATGATCATCAAGATCCTCTAAAGGTTAGCACATCTGTATTTGACAAATTTTTTGCTCTAAGGGTTGACTCAACTACTCATGGCCCTCTGATGGTCTACTGATTTGTTGCTGAACCCTTTGAACCTTTGAAGCTGACATCAGATTCAGAATAATTCGTTTTCCCTCCTGGAATACATAAGTATTCCTAAAGCCATTATGTAAAACCCTCCTGTCATATAACCAAGGCCTGCCAAGCAATATATGAGATGCACACATAAGCAAAATATCACACTTAATCTCATCACAATATTTATCCCCTACACTGAATGGTACCCTAGCTCTTTGGGTCACATGCAAACTCCCCTGATCACTATGCCAATGCAATTTATACGGTTCAGGATGTGGAATAGTTTCAAGTTTCAACTTCGATACTAATGATGCAGCTATAACATTAGTACAACTACCGCCATTAATAATGATTACGCACAAGTTTCCTTATACCCTACAAGAAGTATGGACAAGTTTTCTCTTTATCCCTCATCAATGGTTGGAAAAGAAGTCATGTCCTAATGCAATATGTTAGTAGACAAATATAACTCACTTGAGATTTTTGCTTACTAACTTCAACAACCACAATATACTTCACCACACCATGGCAACAAACCCTTACACACCCACAATGCTCACACTCAACCAATACAAGAAATGTTTATTGTTACTTCAAATAAAGTCAAGTGAAATAATTGAAGCACAAATAAATAATTCTTGGTACTTTAAGTAAAGTTAAATAAATGAAGTACACACAATTATTTCTAAGTAGTTAAGAATTAAATTCACCTACAAGTGTTAAGTAATGAGTTCAATTACTTTCACACTTTAATTGTTTTATTTGAATTCAAATTCCACTACTCAATTTTCCTTTTCTTGCTTTGGTTTCATACTAATTAACTTCACAATAGGCAGCACTTAAACACAAGCACAAAATACACAACTCACTACCACAAAACTCCCTTGCTCACGGTTCCACCAATTTATGCCACCAACAACAATTCTCTATATTACACTCACCAAAACCTATGCCAAATGCACATACATTTCACTAAATTTTACAAAACACAACACCTCACACACACACCTTTTACACACGTTGCAACACAAACATACACACTCTTCTACACTTCAACTTCTCCACTTCTATTCAAGTTTCAAATCGTAACTTCAACAACAAAGGCAGCTCAAATTTCAAATTCAAAATGAGCTCAATAAGTGCAAGATTTCATAAATGGTAAAAAGCTATTTCAAATTCAAATGACAAACAATTAACTATGACTTAATGTGTATTTGAAATTTCAAATTGACCTCTTAATGTACACTTTCAATTCTGATTTCAAATATGAAAATGACAATTGTAATTCCTCCACCTTTTCCGAAAACACACACTACACAATTCCACTTCACAATTGAAACACCACTCTTCTCTTTTACGGTTTGCTATCCATGCACTACACTATCACACTTTAGCCTCAATATGCAGCATCTTACTCCACACAACTTCCACAAATTCATACCGCCACTCACACTTACACCACAACAAATCACACTGCCGCTCACACTAAACACACACAACTTCACTAAACTTTTACAATCACAACATTACACAAAAACAACCACGGTGTACAACCTCCCCAATACAACACACACATAATACTTCAAAGTATACACTTCCTTGCCACTATACAACTCCAATTCACACCGTAAACCACAAGCAATGGCAACAACAAAATTCAAATTTGAATTCACTCCACTAAATGCCACCTTCTCCACAAATGGTAAAAAAAAAATCAAATTCAAATAACACTTATTCAATGCTACTTAATGAATTGCTTCAAACTTAAAGAAGGTATTTGAATTTCAAATGGATGCTTATCCTTCCACACACTTCAAATCTAGGAATGGTAAATTATTCTCCCCAATTCCGAAATCAACAAAGGTCACACTTCTCTTTTTACCACAAATTATTGTATTTCCAGTTCTGCAATCAAACACTAGGAAATACACTTCTTACTTTTCCTTTCAAGTTCATGTCAACAACAAAATGATAAGGATTCACAATTGCTCCACGTCTACAATAACAAGCAGCAACTATAACTCCTCAACAACACAATTAAACAATTCAAGCTTCACGTCAAACAAATTCAAATCAATGTGCTACTCAACAATTCCCTAACTTCCGAATTCAAATTGCAATCAATCCCTTCTCACAACCTCAAGCTCTGATACCAAAATTGTGATGTGCATAAAACCAAGATTAAGCACATACAAATGAACCAAATAACAATTCCCAAAAGACAAGGTACATTCGGTTCAAAGTGGAGCAAATTGTTGCGTGAACCCTAATTGCAATAGATGATCCGAATGCTATATTTCATGAAATGAATTAGACAACATTGTATTCCTCAATGGAGATCACAAACTATACTTGAAAGGCCACGTGATTACCACTCAAAATCAACAAGAACAATAATCGAGATCCCCTTTCCACACAATGTAAACTACGGTTCAAATGAAACAAATATTGATGGTAAATAACAAGTGCTAAAAACCAATAAATTAGGTAATAATAATTTAATTACAAATGCAATCAAATCTAACCAAGAAGACTTCAATCCAACCCTAAATATGACTCACTAGAGATGAAAAGAAACACAACAATAAGAAATTGATATAACTTACAATTTCTCCTTGTTGCACTCACCATAATTCCAATTCTTGGGATTGAAATTGATAAGAGGAATTGAACTAAGGAAGAACCTTAATTCTCTCACGAAAATGTGAAGTGTATATTTTGAAAAATCTCCCCTCAAAACCCTACTTAAGCAAGTATTTATACTTGCTCCCTTTAGGGTTAAAAAGTCAACAAAATTACAACTATGCCACTTTTAGGGTAGCTGGTCCTAAAACTCAATTACCACCAAATAAAAAGTGTCCCAAAAGCTTACACATAAATATAGTAAATAAATAATTACAAATACAAAATAATAAAGATCCTCAAAGAGCCAATGCATCGAAGTAATGTTGATTACAGCAGGCTAGTGGATGAGAATCTGATGATGTCCTTAAGCAATCAATAAATGATAGTCATTTGGCATCCCGCGGAGAAATATCATTATACCTGTAAAATTATTATTCAAATATTTATTAGATAAAAAGAAACAAAAGGTGAATATGAATGGTTTAGATCATCATCCAAATCAAGTTCTGTTGCCATCTAGGTTGCCAGAAAAATTCCCATCATCTGCTTGGGCTTCTAAAAGATTTGCCCTCAAATCTAGAGGGTCATTTCTAAGACTGAACTCGGACATCTCTGTTGACCTGTTCTCCCGTTTACTAGATGAAACTAAGGTAATCCTGATCTACTCCTAAAATTTGTGCACCTTAGATGGAGACATTGGTAATAGTACTATTCGAGACCCTCCCATACTGAACATGTAGGTGTTTCTGAAACCATCATGTAACACTTTCCGATCAAACATCCAGGGCCTACCCAATAGTAAGTGGAATGTGCACATGGCAATCACATCACATAAAATCTCATCATGATACTTCTGCCCATCACTCATAGGCAGCTTTGCCCTTAGCGTAACATGCATACTACCTCGATTATCCAACCAATGCAAGTTATAAGGGCTAAGATGTAGACTAATAGATAATTGTAATTTGTCTACTAGTGCAGCAAATATAACATTTGTGCAACTACCACTATCTATGATGAGTACACAAAGGTTACCTCTAATCCTGCAAGAAGTGTAGAATATGTTCTCCCTGTGTTTGTCCCTAGCATCAGGAGATAAAATCAGAGTCCTGCGCAACACATTAATGGGTAAATACTATTCACCTATACCCTCCTCATGTGTTTCTGTAGTCTGATCATCATAGTACTTCTACAGTGCTATAGACATATCTGTGGGCTCAACTTGTTCCTTCTCATCCTCAACATCCTCTCTAATACCCTCCATAATAGTCATAACCCTCTTATTGGGACACTGTGCTACCATATGCCCGAATCCCATGCATTTAAAGCATTTGATTTAGTGTACTTTCCCACTAGTAGATCCTGGAATAGTCTGCCTTACGTTTGGTACTATTACCTCTTTACCCTTCCTAGAAGGTATGTTTTCCCTATCATTGCTGGGGGTAGCTCTATCCACTGCCCTCATGGTCTCACCTACCACCTTTGGTCCTTCTGATCGACCATCAGCTCCTATGGGCCTAGTAATAGTACTGAGCCTGCTACTCGGAACCTTCAATAAATTGGATCGCCTTTGCCTCTTCACTTTCAAGGCTAACTGAATAGCCTTATCAAGTGTACTGTATCGCTGCAACTCGACAACACATGCTATCTTATATTTCAACCCTAAGATGAAGCATGCTAAGGTTTGTTTTGGAGGTTCCATTGACCCACATCTAATCATAAGGGTTTCAAATTCCTACACATAATCATCAACCGTCTTACCTCCCTGCCTCAATGTTTGAAGATGCATGAACAGTTCCTATCTATAGTGCTCAGGAATAAATCTTTTCCTCAGAACCCTCTACATGTCCCTCCACGTTTGTATCCCAGCCTCCCCATCCCTATGCTTGCTGATAATAAGATTTTTCCACCATAAGGCAGCATACCCTATAAACTCAATAGCAACCAGTCGGACTCGGGTATTATCATCGATCTCATAGCATTCAAAGAGACCCTCAATTTTGTCCTCCTAGTCCAAATAATCATCAGCTGAACCCCTACCATCAAAAGAAGGCATTTGCAGCTTCACATATTCCAATCCTCGGGGTAACCTGAAATCCCTATTTGGGTAAGGATAAGCCCTAAAGTTGTTGTCCCTCCCTTCCTTATAGGGGTGATGATCTCCCTCCATCCTTCTACCTAGATTTCCTCCTCCCACTATTCCTTCTCTCTAGAGGTTTTGTGGAGCTACCCAAGGTGGTGCTTGAGGGTTTACTACTAGCGATTGTGGTAATGTCATCCTGTCAATCCTGGTTGCCAAAGTGGCAACAATGGTAGTAAGATCCTGGAGTTGTTCTTCTAAAGTTCTCCTACCTGTAGTGTTATGACCCTGAAATCCACCAACTTGGCCATAGGTTTCATTGCCAATTCCCCCATTCACAT
This sequence comes from Laguncularia racemosa, assembly GCA_037954665.1. Classification (NCBI taxonomy): domain Eukaryota; kingdom Viridiplantae; phylum Streptophyta; class Magnoliopsida; order Myrtales; family Combretaceae; genus Laguncularia; species Laguncularia racemosa. The sequence goes on from JBBMOL010000006.1 coordinate 2,738,168, forward strand.
TGTCATTGGACATGCCATGATTTGAAGAAGTAAACCCATAAATTACAACACACTCCTTCAACAACACAAACCCACAAGTTTAACAACCACAATAATATAATAGCTCACGTTGCAAAAGCTTTAAGGCATAAGGAAATAATTTAGTGCTCCAAGTAAAGTTCAATAAATGAAGTACACACAATTACATTCAAGTAGATAAAATCAAATTCAACTACAAGTGTTTAAGTAATTAGTTCAATTACTTTCACACTTTAATGACTTGTTTGAATTTCAAATTCTACAAGTCAACTTTCCTTATTCTTGCCTTGACTTTTCACCACTTAAATATACAATTGGCAGCAAGGAAAAATACACACACAACATACCATTCATCGCCACAAAATTCCCCTTATGCTTATGGTTCACAATGCTTCACGCCACTACCAACAATGTTCTTGACAACACATACAATAACCAACACCAAATGTATACAACTTTTACTAAATTAACAAAGATACAACACCAAATGCACTCCTTAAGCCATGGCACAATTTCACTTCCACAAACTACAACCAAAACCGCAACTTCTATACAAGATAAGGCAGCTCACTTTCAAATTCAATAAGTCCACAAATGGTAAGAAGCTATTTCAAATTCAAATGACACTCAATTAACTCTAACTTAATGTGTTTTTTGAAATTTCAAATTGACTTCTTAATATACACTTCAATTCTGATTTCAAATCTAAAAATTACAAGTGTTACTCCTCCATTTTTTTCGAAAATGTACATTACATAATTTCACTTCACAATTGAAACACTACTCTTCCCCTTTCACGGTTTGCTTCCTATGTACTACACATTCATAGCCACAATCAAGGATTCCATGAGTGTTCAATTCTCCAAGTGATCATCCACTAATCAACAAGACAACAAAATTCAATAATCACAACAACAAGATGCAAGTTTACGCCAACAAATTTGTTCGGATTAAAGTGCTACACAACCTACCTTAACTTCCGAATTCAATTTGCAACCAATCCCTTCTCACAACCTCAAGCTTTGATACCAAAAGATGATGTTCCTAAAATAGGGGTTAAGCACATGTAATTAGAACAAATTATAAACCTCAATGCAGTTGTTCAATCTTGGCTCAAAACTCCAATAATTTGCGTGAACCCTAATGGAGAGCAATGAAATCCGAATGCTCTAATTTGCAAAGTAACAATTCCACAAGGATAAAATCCTTCAAAAAACACTAAATACAAATGAGTGCCACGTGAATTACACGCAAAACAGCAAGAACTAATTCAAAGATCCACTTTCCCAATAAAGTGATCCTCGATTCAATTGAAGCTAAATTGAAGGTTAAAACTCAAGGGCTAAAACCAATCAATTGTAACAACATGAAATTGATTAGAAATGTAATCTAATTCGGTCAATAACAAATCCAATTCAACCCTAGATACAACTCACTAGTGATGAAAAGGAAATTGCAACAAGAAAAATTTGATATTACTCACAAATTAGCCTTGAAGCCACTTGCCATAACCTCAAATTGGGATTTGAAATTGATAAGAGCAATTTGTAGAATTAGCAACCCTAGCCCTCAACACGTGAAGTGTGTCTATTCTGAAAATTTTGCAAAAGTTCCCCAAAACCCTACTTAAGCAAGTATTTATACTTGCTCCCTTTAGGGTTAAAAAGTTTACAAAATTACAACTATGCCACTTTTAGGGTAACCGATCTTAGAACTCCATTACCACCAAATAAGAAGTGTCCCAAAAGCTTACAAATAAATATTCTAAATAAATAATTACAAATAAAATATAATAAAGATCCTCAAAGAGTCAATGCATCAAGGCATTGTTGATCACAGCAGGCTAGTGGATGAGAATCCGATGATGTCCTTAAGCAATCAACAAATGATAGTCATTTGGCATCCCGCAGAGAAATATCATTATACTTGTAAGATTATTATTCAAATATTTATTAGATTAAAAGAAACAAAGGGTGAATATGAATGGTTTAGATCATTATCCAAATCAAGTTTTGTTGCCATCTAATTTACCGGAAAAATTCCCATCAAAAGGGATGGCAATTTTAGGGATGAACTTTATTTTAACCATGAGTTCAGACTGCCTAGGGGTCTAGAGTGTATAAAATTGCAGATGCCTTCATTTGTTGGAAAGGGACCTACAGAGGAGTACCTTGACTGGGAGGATAAGGTAGAAGGACTCTTCGAGTGCTATGAGATTAATGATCATACAAGAGTTTGTCTAACAACAATTGAATTTACAAGTTATGTCGCCTTATGGTGGAAGAACCTTGTGGCCAACAGGAGGAGAGATGGTGATGTTGAGATTCATACTTGGTAAGAAATGAAAAGGGTGTTGAGGAAGAGGTTTATACCAGAACACTATAAGCAGGAGTTATTCATGCTTCTCTAGACATTAAGATAGGGAGGCAAAATGGTAGATGAGTATGCCTAGGAGTTTGAGACACTAAGGATCCAATGTGGTATAGTTGAACCTTTTGAACAGACCATGGCATGATTTGTGTCTGGGTTAAAATATAAGATAGCATGTATTGTTGAGCTATAGAGGTATGATACTCTTGATGAGGCCATCCAGTTGGCTTTAAAAATTGAGAGGCAGAGGCGCTTCAATCCATACAAAGCATCAAGTAACAAGTATGGATCCACTACTTAGTTATATGGATCAGATAATCAGCAGTTTAGAAAGGGGGAAATTGATAGGATTGTGGAATCAAATGCAATTGTCACTGATAGAGAGAGGGATAGTTCTAGAAAAGGTAAAGCCATTGTAGGGGTTAATATCCGACAAATGGTACCGAGGTCATCAAGTGGAAAGATTCGTCAAACCCAATGCTTCAAATGCATGGGCTTTCAACACATGGCTGCTCAATGTCCTAACAAAAGGGTGATGACTACTATGGAGGTAGACAATGAGGGTGACAAGGAAGACGTACTTGAGCCTATAGATTTATCAGCAGTGCTAAAGGAATACTATGAGGATCCAGATGTTGAGGTACATGAGGATAATGGAAATGATCAATATCTAGCTATTAATGTATTGCGTATGGTAATGACTACATCTCTAGATATTGAGGACGTATAGAGGAAAAACCTATTCCATATTCCTTGTAGGGTCTAAGGTAATTTTTGTACCCTTCTTATTGATGGTGGTAGTTGCATTAATGTTATAGCTGTTGCATTAGTGAATAAACTGCAACTAGTCATTACACCTCATCCTAAGGCCTATGAATTACATTGGCTGAGTGAGAGAGACAGTCTGCATGTCACTTAGAAGGTTAAGGTTCCAATCAACATAGGGAAAAAGTGCCAAGATGTAATTGCTTGCAATGCTCTCCTTATGTGCGCATCAAATATTTTACTGGGAAGACCTTGGTTATCTGATAGGAGGGTACTGCATGATGGGTATAGAAACACCTATGTGTTTCAAAAAGATGGTAAACAGGTTGTTTTAAATCCTATGTCCTTAACTAAGGTACATGAAGCCCAAGAGCAGATCAATAAAACCACCAACAAGAGTCCTTGATAGTAAAGAGGAAGGGATCAGGGGACGACCTGAATAGAGTGAATCAGATATAGGTGATTTAGAAGCCTTCAAGGCAACCATTACTTTAGGACAATAAACACATGCAGACTAAGATTTTCAGTCTAGGGGATTCTCAAAAGTGCACAACAAAAATAGAGGAACCATCAGATTTAAGGACAAATCTTTCATAGGTCCAAGGAGATGATGGGAATCAAATCACGGTTCTTACAGAGTTGCTCAATGTGGGAATCAAAGCGCAAGAATCGAAGGTAGACACCCTTAAGCCAGCCATAAAGGCCAGCAGCTTTGCCTCGAAAGCCAACAGCTTTGATCATGTAGACCGATGGTGCAGCAATAACTTTAGCCGGCCATTTAGGCTAGCGACCTTTAATTCTTCAAAGCCGACAGTGTTGAATTTAAAGTCGGCAGCTTATCTAGTTCAAAGCCGATGGCTTTCTTAAACCGAATAATGTTGATTTTTCCTTATACTTTATATTTGTGTTTGGAACTTAATGGAAATTAGACTTGAGATATATAATTTGACCCTTTGGGTTTTTCCTCTCAATTTACTCTTATCAATTTGTGGGATTATGGCAAGTGACAGTATTGGACGGTTGTGCGTCGTATCAACAAATCCGTACTAGGACTACTCTCTTGCTGGTGCATCATATCCGGTAAAGGTTTGGGGATTTTATTGTGTTCTTATTCATTATCACTCATTAATTGGGTTGTTAGATTTGATTATCATTGATTGTTGCCTAAGAATTAGAATCACATGATCCTATCATCATTTTAGGCACATCACTATTGATACGAACCACGCCAACCCGTGACAAAACCCAATACCAATACGTTCGGAATTCGTTGCCTAAGACGCCTAAACACCTAAAGTGGAAACCGCGACCCGTTGTCTATAAGCGAGACAAGAACCTTGGTATAAAATGAAGACGCCACAATCGGGATGAAAGACCGATTGATAAGTCGGGATGAACGCCATAGAAATTAATCCGATAAGTTCGATTTAGTTCTTGAAGAACTAAGAGAAGTGCCTCTCAAAAGTGTTTAATGTTCAAAGATGTAAATTCTAAGTTGTTCTAAACCCTAGGAGCTTTTATACTAGGGTTACAATTCGTGAAAAACAAGTCCAAAACGACGTAGCTTAGATAAGTTGTGTAAAAACACGAAAACACAACAAGCTGGCCGGCAGGGGATACACGGTCGTGTATACGACCGTGTACTTTGGCCGTGTACTTTTCTGTGCACATTCCGGTCACATACACGACCGTGTACTTCTGGTCGTGTATCTTTCTATGGATTTGCTTGTCTCCATACACGGCCGTGCCTTTTAGCCGTGTGTCTAACCGTGAATGATTCTGTGCAATCTTGGAATTCCTACACGGCCTTGCCTTGAAAATACACACCCTCTTCATCCCGTGTCCGGTGTGACTTGTATAAAAGCAAGGGTCTTCCCATGGTTGTTCCAACCTGTTCCAACTTCATAATTGCTTCAATCCTTTCCGGCTTCCTAGACAACCTTTATCAACCTGTTAAGTGCTTCCTCGAATCGTTTCGCTCGATTTCTTGTGATTGGCCCAGGCGGCACTTCAAGAGGATCCACATTTCTTCTTCCGGCTTGGCTCTCATCATGGATCTCATCATTCCCCTCCTCTTGAAAAGGATTTGTCCTCAAATCATTGCCTGCATCAAAAGGACTCAAATCAGTAAAATTAAATGTGGCACTTACTTGATACTCACCAGGCAAATCTGTCTTGTATGCATTGTCGTTGATGCGCTCAAGAACTTGAAATGGTCCATCGCCTCTAGGAAGTAGTTTAGATCGACGCTGCACTGGAAACTGCTCTTTGCGCATGTGAACCCAAACCCAATCTCCAGGTTCAAAAACAGCTTGTCGATGACCCTAGTTGGCTTGTTTCACATACTGCTCTATTTGTCGCTCAATGTTCAGCCTTGCCTTCTCGTAGATCTGTTTAATAAATTCGGCCTTCTCCGTGCCATCTAAATTAACATACTCAGAAATAGGCAAAGGTGATAAATCCAAAGGAGTTAGTGCATTAAAACCATACACAATTTCAAAAGGAGAAAATTTAGTAGCAGAATGCACTGTACGGTTATAAGCAAATTCAACATGCGGCAAACAATCCTCCCAACTCTTAATATTCTTTTTAATTACAGCCCTCAACAAAGTAGATAAAGTTCGATTCACTACCTCAGTTTGACCGTCAGTCTGTGGATGATAAGTAGTAGAAAACAATAACTTAGTTCCTAACTTAGCCAACAAGGTCTTCCAAAAGTAGCTTAAGAACTTAGCATCCCTATCTGATACAATTGTTCTAGGCATACCATGCAATCGCACAACTTCCCTAAAGAATAAATTAGCAATATTACAAGCATCATCTGTTTTGTGACAAGGAATGAAATGTGCCATTTTAGAGAATCTATCAACAACTACAAAAATAGAATCCCGACCATGCCTAGACCTAGATAATCCTAACACAAAATCTATGGAAATGTTTATCCATGGCTCACGAGGAATGACACTATACTCATATAACCAATCTAAGAAGTCATCTAAACAAGGAATGGGATGACGATACTTTACTATAAGGTTGTTGATGGCGCGGCAGTCAACACACATTCTCCATGTCCCATCCTTCTTAGGCACCAAAATCATAGGCACTGCACATGGACTCATGCCTTCTCTCACGTATCCCTTCTCCATTAACTCATTTACCTGCCTTTGGAGTTCCTTCGGAAAGACATTTTCAAAATCCTGCACAAGAGACACAACCACACTAGGCAAAGCATTAGATAATTCATTAGTAGTCAAACATGTTTCTTTAAAAACCAGCAACAACATAGGTTGCTTCCTCACTAACGCTCTCCTCACTACACTCGCTCTTGCCACACAACTCTCCTTCTGCAAGGCTGCCCTCTCCTTTTCACTCACCACCAAAGTTGATTCCCCTTTAACTTGGCCTCTCACACTCTTTCCAGCCTTCCTCTCCTTTTCCTTTTGATCTTGACTCTTATATTCCTTTTTCTTCTCATTGTCTTTTGCTCTCTCACTCTCACTCTGCTTTTCACTCACCTTATGTTTTGCAAAAGACTGTTATAGCTGCAACTAGTCCTCATACACTTGTTTGGGTGTTAACGGTTTAAGATTAAAGCTTTTCCCTTGGTGAACAAGCATATACTTGTTAGAAAAGCCATCATGAACAACCTTCCTATCAAATTGCCACGGCCTCCCCAACAACACATGACATGCTTGCATTGGCACTACATCACATAACACCTCATCCTCATACCTACCAATGTGAAAACCAATCAATGCTTGCTTACTCACCTTAGTCTCTCCACTATCATTCAACCACTGCAATTTATATAGACTAGGGTGTCTAACAGTTTTGAGCCCCAGCCTCTCAATAATAAAATTGCTCACTACATTGGTGCAACTTCCTCCATCAATGATCAAGCTGCAAATATGATCTCCTAGATAACATCTAGTATGAAATATATTCTCCCTTTGCACCTCCTCTTCTTCCTTCACTTGCACATTCAAAGCTCGCTTCACTACTGCCACTAGCCTTCCCATTGCAGGCTCCTCATCATCACTAGCATCCTCTAATGGAGGCATATCATCTTCTTCACTATCCCCCCCAGTCTCATACTTACCATCATCATGCAAAATCATCACACGCCTATTTGGACATTGACTAGCAATATGGCCTCTACCTTGGCATTTAAAGCATCTAATGTCACGATTTCTAGAAGTAGAAGAATCAGGGTTACCTTGATTACCAGGAGTAGAACCTACTTGCCTAAGCTCCCCTTTTGGTTTGGTGGGTAAAGGCTTTTCTTCTTTCTTCCATTGGTTGGTTTTCCAAGTGGATGAACCATTACCCTGTGGAAACCGTGCATTACTACTACCTTTCCTCTTGTGCTGGTTCTCAACCTTTATAGCCATGTGAACCATATCCTCCAATTCTACATAATGCTACAATTCAACCACATTTTGGATTTCTCTATTCAACCCAGCAAGAAACCTAGCCATTGTAGCCTCTCTATCCTCCTCTACATTCGCCCTAATCATAGTGACTTCCATCTCCTTGAAATACTCATCTACACTCCGGCTTCCCTGCCTCAGAGTTTGCAACTTGTTGTGCAATTCACGATAGTAATACGCAGGCACAAACCGCTTCTTCATCACTCTTTTCATCTCTTCCCAAGACTCAATAGGTGGCTCACCACTCCTTCTCCAATTCAACATTAGTTGATCCCACCACACTATAGCATAATCCGAAAACTTAATGGCAGTAAGTTTTACTTTCTTTCTCCCACTATAGTTGTGATAATCAAACACCATCTCCACCTTTTTCTCCCACTCTAAGTACGCCCCGGGATCATTCTTCCCTTGGAAAGGAGGAATCTTCATCTTTATGCTACTCAATTGATCATCCTCTCTATTCCTATCTCCTCTATCTTCCCAATCTCTAGTTCCTCTATTCCGACCACTATATCCTCTATAACTCCCAATAGAAGGCTCATCAAAGTCATCATCTGTCATTTCATCTCCACCCCTCGGTACTCTCCTAGAACGACTCTCCCTCTTACGCCCTTGGAATACGTTTGTGGATTGCTCTAGTCTTTGCTCTACCGTCTCATGAATTTGTTCCATTCCCTCTTGGAACATCCTCTTCATTTCTCCCCTCAACGCCTCAATTACTAACCTAGCATCAAACTTTCCCCTCTCACCTTCAGGAGAATGTTGTCTCGACATAGTCCCTGCAGAAAAGATTAATACTAACACAAATATATATATAATTAAACCTCACGATACACTCCCTTATGTGTTTCACTCAAATGATGATATCACACAATCACTCGTGTATTCTCACAAATAATGATGATATCAACTCGCTAATTTCCTCTTCTCAATTCTCTTGAAACTAACCCGAACTACACCAATTTCCTTTCGTAGAATTCAAAACAACTCTAGGGTTTGTAATTTTTCCTCTATTTTTTCTATCCGATTTTTTTTTCTTGCTTGTTGCTCTTGATCACGTTTTTCTTTTCTTTTCTTTTCTCTTCTTTTTTTTTGTCGTGATTTTTACTCTCTTTTTTTTTTTTAACAATCGCTTAGTCGATATTACACTATCAAAGGACAATCAATACTATGAAATTGAATACGATAATTGATATGAACGATTGGAGTTAGGGTTTTTGATATTACCTTCCTCAACCAAACTTGATGTTTTGACAAACCTAAGCTCTAGTACCAAACTGATACGAACCACGCCAACCCATGACAAAACCCAATACCAATACGTTCGGAATTGGTTGCCTAAGACGCCCAAAAACCTAAAGTGGAAACCGCGACCCGTTGTCTATAAGCGAGACAAGAACCTTGGTATAAAATGAAGACGCCACAATCGGGATGAAAGACCGATTGATAAGTCGGGATGAATGCCTTAGAAATTAATCCAATAAGTTCGATTTAGTTCTTGAAGAACCAAGAGAGGTGCCTCTCAAAAGTGTTTAATGTTTAAAGATGTAAATTCTAAGTTGTTCTAAACCCTAGGAGCTTTCATACTAGGGTTACAATTCGTGAAAAACAAGTCCAAAACGACGTAGCTTAGATAAGTTGCGTAAAAACACGAAAACAGAACAAGCCGGCTGGCAGGGGATACACGGTCGTGTACATGACCGTGTACTTTGGCCGTATACTTTTCTGTGCACATTCCGGTCACATACACGACCGTGTACTTTTGGTCGTGTATCTTTCTATGGATTTGCTTGTCTCCATACACGGTCGTGCCTTTTAGCCATGTGTCTAACCGTGTATGATTCTGTGCAATCTTGGAATTCCTACACGGCCGTACCTTGAAAATACACGCCCTCTTCATCCCGTGTCTGGTGTGACTTGTACAAAAGCATGGGTCTTCCTATGGTTGTTCCAACCCGTTCCAACTTCATAATTGCTCCAATCCTTTCCGGCTTCCTGGACAACCTTTATTAACCCGTTAAGTGCTTCCTCGAATCGTTTCACTCGATTTCTTGTGATCGGTCTAGGCGGCACTTTAAGAGGATCCACATTTCTTCTTCCATCTTGGCTCTCATCATGGATCTCATCAACTATCATTTAAGATTAGCCCATTTACCCTCTTTAAGTTAAACATCACACCAATATTGTTGGCATATTTGGCCATGTGATTTTGAGCATGCAATAAATGTTGTTAGAGTTTAGAAAATGGCCTCATCTCTTGCTAAAAGTTCATTACTTACAACCTTTACCGAGGTTTCTTTAGTGATAAAACAAGGTACCTCTAGAGGCAGGCGTCCATAGATATATTTAAATGACATACGACTCGCAAAACTAGATAGGTGGAGTTATATTAATATTCTACCCATGACAACCAGTGAGACCACTTCTTTAGTGGTTTAAATGCAAAACAATGTAAATATGTTTCCAAACAACAGTTGTGGACTTTGGATTGGCTATTGGTTTAGGATGATCGGTTGTACTCATAGTCAGCTTAGTTCCCTTAAAGTCGAAATGACTCATGCCAAAACATACTCATGAAGGTAGAATCCCTATCACAAACAATAATGCATGGAAAAGCATGAAATTGTACTATCTTTAATGAAGATTTCTACCACTATATGTAATGCCCTAAAACTTAGAGCATTACAACCTACCACGTATCCCTACTGAGTAACGACACACTAAGTCTCTTTATCTCCATTTCAATTTCAAACCTATTTCATCTCCATTGAAAATTAATATAATTGTAACTCTAGTAACAAAAATGAATGATTCACAAGTAAATCATTTCAATCAATATAAATTTAGAAAAATTGTTCATCAACCTTAATACAAATGCCATTGTAACTTCCACCAACAAGTTTATTAGCTTATAATAATCCCTAATTCTTTGCCTATATATTCCCAAGTTCTACCAAAACTCATTAATAATTCCCGTCCTGATAATAATACACTACATTTCCATTCTCATCATAGTCGGCATATTTGTTGTACTCACCTACAGTTGAACAATAAGTGAAATGACCCTAAGCTTAGTACGTAAGTACCACACAAACATGCACCAGCTACATTAATAACAAAACCAAAACACATAAATGCAACGGATATGCTCATCACAATCATCAAATTATTTATCTTGATTTAACTAATATATAACATAGGGGTCCTCATGACCTCGTTACACTAGATAATATATATATATAAATATTTCTAGATTGTGAACTACTACTGCAAGCTTCGTCTAACCCTAATCTTCCTTGGATCATTTTGATATAAGGCTCTACTAAAGACAATATGGTATACCAATCATTAGGGTACCCCCTAAGGATCTGCCACTATATGCCCTTAAGTTGAGCAATCACATGTAGCACATACATTTAAACCTAATATCCAATCAAATCTTTTTATATTACTATATTAACAATCATAAATAGCAAACATAGTAAACACGTACTTGGAGTAGTCTCATAGTAGCTCTTAAGTCACTATCAAATGGATATTAACCTATCAAATTCCAAAAACTAAGTTTAATTCCATCTTATGACATAATCTAAGTTTACTAAATGGTTAATTATCTCCTAATTGCATATTTCCCTTCCCCGTTGTTATATTGTGCATAAATCTTATTTTAGAATTGTAGAAAAATGAAATAGAAGTGAAATATGAGTATTCTAAAACAACATGGTTGTGTATGTATTTGTGAAGAAGAACATGAGTGGGAACACGACCTTGTACCTTTTTATGTACAAAAGTTTTTCAGCACGCCTAAGTACATGGTTGTGTACTTGATCGTATACTTCAATAAGGGTGGGTACATGCTTATGTATCGTGTTATGTGTCCCCTATAGCATAAAATTCCATCTCCATTCAACATAGTGAAGGTAAATGTTCGTATACCTTTCTATTTCATAAATTGTCTTCTTCCTCTTCTCCAATTTGCTCCCTAACCCTAATTTCTATGAATCCAAATTGAATTAGTTCAACTAACTTATTAATTATAATACATTATACGAATTTTGTGCACTTACTTGCTTCAATGTGAGATTGGAATCCCTAAATTGTTTGATCCTACATCTATGCTCATTCCATCTGACCTGTTGTTTCGAATTCTAAGAACACATCACCAAACTCACTTAGACCTACAAATCTATAATCAACAATATACGTCTTACCGATCAAAGCCCTTACTTGGTAAAAGTAAGATTTGTAGCTTTCCTTTTGGTCACCCTGTGTGTGTCTAAGAGTGCCTCTTTAGTATTCACTATACAAAAGAGGAAAAGGGGAGGCAATAGGTCAAGTGAAGTTTAAATACCATGACCATAAAAAGACTAAACTGCCCCCCATATATTGAACTTATTATATTTCATGACCTTAGTTTAAATTATAATAAATATTTAATATGTATATTTTACATTCTGCAACCCCCCCCCCCCCCCCCCCCCCCCCCCCCCGCGTCGCTACGAAAATTTTCGTCCTTGAAAGTTACTTGTGTTTAGAAAGAGCCCCGGATGCTTCCTTTACATATCTTATTTTAGCTTTCACGTTGCTTTACATTTTGTTTAATTTTTCCATTGTACTTTGATGTAGGGAATTAATCTTCTCCTCAACACTTGTTCCTTAGTCTCTACAATCCTTGCAAGTCTTTCAATAGAGGATAAATCTGGCTATACATTTAAAAGCACCAAAGCCATTATTTGGTTTGAATTTGGCACAACCTTCATCAACATAGATATATGAAATACATCATGTACCCAATCCAAACTTAGTGGTAAAGCTAACTTGTAAGCGACATGACCAATTCTCTCTAAAATTTCAAATGGACCCATACACCTTAGATTTAACTCCTCTCGAACTAAATCTTATTACCCCCTTAGTTGGAGAAAACTTCAATAGAACCTTATCACCCTCTTGAAATTCTAAAGGGCGTCACCTTTTATATACATAACTTTTCTAGCAACTTTGAGCTAAAAGAATTCACTGTGTTATCACCCTCACTTTATCTATGACTTCTTGCACTATCTTTGGTCATATTATTTGTTTTTCACCAACTTCACCTTAGTGTAAAGGAAATCTACACTTCCTACCATAAATTGCTACATATAGAGCCATATGAATAATAACCTGATAGCTATTGTTGTATGCAAATTTCATTAAGGGTAGGCAATCATTCCAATTACCCCTATAGTCCAAAGAACATGCTCACAATAGGTCCTCCAAAATTTGAATGGTCCCTTTAGACTACCCATCTATCTAAGAATGAAAAGTAGTACTAAATTGTAATTTAGTACCTAAAGCCCAATATAAACTTTTCTAGAATCTACTAACGGACCAGGTATCCCTGTCAGAAGTTGTAGTGGCTAGCACACCATGTAATATGACATTCTCCTCAATATACAGCTAAGTAAGTTTCTCTAATCTATACTTCACCTTTATTAGTATGAAATGGGTTGATTTAGTTAATCTATCCCCAATCACCCATATTGCATCATATTTTTCTCTCATTCTTAGGAGAGCTATAACAAAGTCCATAATTACATGTTCCCACTTCCATTTAGGTATAGGAAGTGGTTATAACTCACTAGCTAGTCTTTGAAGTTCAATTCTGATTTGCTAGCACATCATGCATCTGCATACAAATTCTACTGTCTCCCATTTCATATTTCTCCACCAATAATGATTTTTTAAATCTTTGTACATCTTGGTACTTTTGAGATATATGGTATATCTTAAATAATGAGCTTCTTTCACAATTTCCTTCTAAAATTTAGTGTTATCTAGCACATACAATCTCATACCATATTTTACTACACCTCCAGCACCCTCATTAAACTCACTTGTTTCTCCCCATTCTATTTTTCTCTTAATCCTTTGAAATCCAAGATCTCCCATTTATACTACTTTAGTTTGATCAAGAAGAGTTAGTTGAATACAAAGAGTAGCCAATTTGGTTCCACTTCACCTGTCACCACCTCTAACTTTAACTTATGCATGTCTTCAAATATCTATTTCTAAGAGGTGATTAGAGCTGCTATATTAACCTACCTCTTCTAATTGAGAGCATCTAATACAACATTTGCCTTCACGAGGTAGTAATGGATCTTTACATCATAGTCATTAATCAACCCTAACCACCTTCACTGCATCATATTCAAACCCTTCTATGTAGATAAATATTTTAGACTCTTGTGGTCTGTGTTAATTTTGCACTTCTCACCATATAAGTAGTATCTCTACAGTTTAAGTGCTAAGATTACTACCACTAACTCTTAATCAAGTGTAGGCTAGTTTCTCTTATATGGTTTCAGCTAACAAGAGGCATGTGCAATGACTCTCTCATTCTGCATGAGTACACATCCCAAACCTTAAGTCGATGCATCACTAAAGATCTCAAATTCTTCCTCTATCTTAGATAGAGCTAACACTAGAGCTACTACCAATTTCTCCTTTAGTGTTATAAAGCTATTTTCACATTCATAATTCCACATAAATTTCACCTTCTTTTGTGTCAGTTGGGTCAAAGGAGTTGCTAAATGAGATAACCCTTCCACATAATGCTTATAATACCAATTTAGTCCTAAAAAGCATCTGACCTCTATCAGAGTTGTTGGTCTTAGCTAGTCAATCACCACTTTTATCTTCTCAGGATCTACTAAGATGTCATCCTTATTTACCAAATATGCTAAGAAGGATACCTATTTTAGTCAAAAATCGCATTTACTAAACATTGCATATAACCTCTCCCCTCGTAGTCTTTCTAGAACTACTCTTAGATGTGTTTCATGTTCCTCCTTACTCTTAAAATAGATGAAGATATCATTTATAAACACTATTACAAACTGGTCCAAAAAGACCTTGAGCACTTTATTCATAAGAACCATAAAAGCAACTAGAGCATTTGTTAATCTAAAAGGCATTACTAGGAATTTATAATGCCCATACCAAGTTCTAAACTCTATCTTTTGTACACCTTCTTCCTTAATATTTAGTTGATAATACCCCAATCTCATGTTGATTTTGGAGAAGACCTAAGGGAAAGGGTATTTATTCTTGATTTTGACTCAGCTTAACTCCCTATAATCAATGCATAATCTCATTCTCCCATCTTTCTTCTTAATGAAAAGCACTAGAGCATCCCATGGCGACATGTTTGACCTAATAAACCCGTTATCGTTTAACTCTTGAAGCTAGATCTTTAATTCTAACAATTTAGTGGGTACCATTCTATAAGTTGCCTTAGATATTAATGTTGTTCCTGGTACTAACTTAATACAAAATTTTGCTTCTCTAACTGGCAGTAAACTCAGTAGGTTTTCTAGAAAAACATCAGCAAATTCATCCATAACCTGTATGTCTTCCAGTTTCTTAGCTTGTCTAGCCTTTACAAACAGTGCCAATATCTTACTCTTACCCCACAACTCATAAGTAGGAAGATTGGCAAGCTTCTGTGCTTCTAACTTGAATTTAATTGAATCTTCATTTAGGAAATTGAAACAGACCATTACATTGCGACAATCAATGGTGGCATAATATTTAGATAACTAGTTTACCCTTAAAATTACATCAAATTCCATCATCTCCAATACAAATAAATCTACTAGCATTTCTTTTCCTTGTATTTTGATCCTAACATCCCTACATATTTGATCTAATCTTCCTCTCGCTCTAAAAGGAGTATTCACAATTATGGCATCATTTAGCAGCATAGGTTTCAAACCATACATATGCATAAAGATAGATGATATGCATGAATGTGTCACACCCATATCAAATAGTACATAAGTAGTAATTGAGTGGATGAGTAGTATACCTACAATAGTATCTTGGTCCAGAGTATCCTACTACTATTGCAGTTGGAAAGCAAAAACATGATCGAGTGCTCTCTACCTCAATCTTATGTGTTGGGGTCTACCTGTTAATACTTTAAGTAGAGGTCGTACTAGCTGTTACACTGGAATTTGTTGTGGTACTATAGTCGTCTGATCAAGGGTAGCATTACATTCAAAAGATCGATGACCCCTTTGCTTACAAGTATAGCAGAAAGTTTGAGGAATAGATTTCTCAATATAAATGTTGCAAGGATGTCCTATCTTACCACAAGAAAAACATGCCCCTTCTAGCTAATTGCACTAATGTAGATCATGTGATCCTAAACATTTAAGACATCTTTTCCCTAGACTTGTTTATGGTGGTGGAGGCAATGCTGGAGGTATTAGCTTAGTTTGAATAGGTCTAGGCATGAAAGCCATAGGTTTGGCTTAATATGCTACTAGCCTCTTTCCTTTCTCTACATATGAAATACTTGAGATAGGTCTTTTCCCTAAAGCAACTCCTAACCTATGGGACAACTACTCCTTTGTTCTCTTCCATCTCTACCATATAAATTTTGCTTTATCAATGACCTTTACATAGGTGATGTGCTTTAATTGATGGATTGCAATTATACATTGTCAATTGAAGAATCAATCAAACAAGTCCACAAATGGCATGAACCTCTAATTCTTATGAACCCAAATTTGTCGTGAAACCAAGCAAATTATAATGCTCTGATACCAAAAGATGATGTGCTTCACTTGTTGATTGCAATTAATAATAAAAAATGAAGAATCATACAACAAATCATAAGAGGCGTGAATTCAACAAACTCCAAAACCCCTAAATATCAAATGACTTCCACACGAATGACAACTCAATTGTAATTCAGACCAAAAGCATAATTAAACAACACTCTTTATGATTTAATCCCACTACAATCGCATGAATCCAAGGATAGAGATAGAACCCTAAAATGACCTGTAAATAAGACCTAAACAAGAACAATCCAATTCGCACTAGATATGACGCACTAGTATGAAATTGGAAATCAACTTAAGGGATTTGATGTTACTCACAAATCTTTAAGCCTCCACTTGCCACAACCCTTGAAGGAGTTGATAAGAGCCTTATGAAATTAGAGATGAACCCTAGCTTTCATGTGAAAAATGGGCAGTAATATGCAATGATCAAAAGTCCCTTAAAAATTAGTAGTGGTATACATTTATATATACCTATATCTACACATATATATCTAAAAGTAAAATAGATATTTATTAGGAAGTGAAATTTAAATATACTAATTAAGATAAATTAACTACTGAATAAAAACAATTGACCCATAATTTACCTACTCTTTTCATCTCTTACCATTCTACAAATTCAATGCTTAATCCATCTAAAGTTCACAACCTACTTTCTATTGATTAAAACCTACATTTATTGATCAACAACCTAGTACTTAAGGATCTTCAAACCTAGGCTCTATAGATCATAAACCATAATCTATTGATCAAAACCAAAACTTTGATACCTCCTAAACTGTAATGCCCTAAAACTTGTGATATTCCATAATTTGACTAAAGCATATACATACAAACAATTGAAACAACTTCAATCAAATCCAGACAACAACCCTCTAAATGGCGTGAACCCTAAGCCCTTTCGGAATCCAATTTGTAAATCAAATAACCTTAACACCAAATGATGATGTGCTCAATTGGATTAAGCACACAACATAATATCAAATGTAAATCCAATCACCAACAAGACTCTCTTCCTTTATGATGAATCTGCTTGGCTCGTTCCACTCCACTAAGACTCTCTTACTTTGTTGCTGGTCCTGCTATAAAATCCAATGGAATAGTAGGATTATAGCCATACATGACTTCAAAGGGAGACTTACTGGTTGAACTATGAATAGACCTATTATAAGCAAAACTCAACAATAGGAAGACACATGTCCCAATCGGTAAGATTCTTGCCAACCGTTACTCTGAGTAAGTTACCAAGAGTACGGTTGACAACCTTTGTCTAGCCATCGACCTGTAGATGGTAGGAGGTACTATACATGAGTTTAGTAACTAGTCTTCTTCATAGCATCTTCCAAAAGAAACTAAGAAACTTAGTGTCTCTATCAAATACTATACTGTGTGGAACTCCATGCAATTTGACAATTTCCTGCACAAAAATGCTAGCAATAAAAAGGGCATTATCTGATTTGTGACAGGGCACAAAATGGGACATTTTGTTGAATCTGTCAATAACCACCATGATAAAATCCTTTCCCCTTTGCATCCCAGGTAGCCTCAACACAAAATCCATACTGATATCAGTCCAAAGTTTGGCAGGTATAGGTAAAGGCATATATTCACCTCGTATTCCTTTCTTTCCTTTAGCCCTCTTGCAAACTCCACATCTTTCTAACACCTTATGGACATCCTTTATCATACCCCTCCAATAAAAGTTCTCTCTCAACATAGCTAGGGTTCTCTTTTCACCAAAAATTCCCAAACAATCCACCTGCATGTGTTTCCCTTACTAATAATTCCCTCACAGATCTAGAAGGTAGACATAACTTCTTATATTTATATAAAAACCCCTCAATCATGCAATATCCCTCATACATCTTGCCTCCAGAACATTTCTCCACAACTACTCTAAATTCATCACCATGAACATATTGTTCCTTTAATAATTCAAAATCCAGCAGTTTCGACTAAAGAGAAGTGATAAGTACATATTAGCGTGACAAAGCATCAGTGACCATATTCTGATTACCCTTCTTATACTTTATCACGTATGCAAAACATTCCAAAAACTCCACCCACTTAGCTTGTCGCTTAGACAGATTCTACTGACCCCTGAAATGCTTCAATGACTCATGATCTGTATAGATGATAAATTCCCTTGGGAGAAGATAACGCTGCCATGTCATTAGAGCCCTCACTAAGGAATAAAATTCCTTATCATAGATAGAATAGTTCAAAGTTACACCACTCAACTTTTCACTAAAATATGCTATGGGCCTCTTTTCCTACATTAATACAGCACTAATTCATATCCCAAAAGCATCACATTCTAACTAAAAAACCTTGTCAAAGTCAGGTAAAGCCAATAATGGAGCACAAGTTTTTCCTTTACCTCTTCAAAACTCCTTTGGACCCTTTCACTCCAGACGAAAGGAACATTTTTCTTAGTCAATTATGTGAGAGGACTGACAATGCTACTAAAATTATGGACAAAGCGCCTATAAAAGGATGCTAGTCCATGGAAACTCCTTACCTCCGTGACTGAGGTAGGTGTTAGCCATTCCTTGATTGCCTTCACTTTCTACTCATCCACTCTAACACCTGAGCTAGATACAATAAAACCCAAAAATGTTACCTCAA
Organism: Laguncularia racemosa; assembly: GCA_037954665.1. NCBI lineage: Eukaryota > Viridiplantae > Streptophyta > Magnoliopsida > Myrtales > Combretaceae > Laguncularia > Laguncularia racemosa. Next base: position 2,756,991 of record JBBMOL010000006.1, read on the forward strand.
TTTGGTAAAAGGAACACTTCTAGAGATTTGCAAATAATTGTTGTGCCCTCAACACTGAAAATACTGCCTGAAGATGCTCCATATGATGTTCTAGGTTTTTGCTGTATATCAGAATATCATCAAAATAAACAACAGCAAATTTACCTGGAAACTCCTTCATTACTTGATTCATCAATCTCATAAATGTACTAGGATCATTACTCAAGCCAAATAGCATAACCATCCACTCATACAATCCATGGCATGTTTTAAAAGCAGTTTTCCATTCATCTCCCTCTCTCATCCGAATTTGGTGATACCCGCTTTTAAGATCTACCTTGGAGAAAACTTGTGCACTATACAACTCATCCAACATATCATCAAGTCTAGGAATGGGATACCTATATTTGATGGTAATTTTGTTGATGGCTCTACTATCAATACACATTCTCCAAGTACCATCCTTCTTAGGAACAAGAAGGGTTGGAATAGCACAAAGACTGAGACTCTCTCTAACAAATCCCCGCTTAACCAGCTCATCTACCTAATGTTTCAATTCTTTAGCCTCCTTGGGAATCATACGATATGCTGGTCGATTTGGTAATACTGACCCAGGCACAAGGATGATGGCATGCTCTATTCCTTTCAAAGGTTGTAAACCTACTAGCAAATCATCAGTAAAAAGATCATTGTACTCATTTAATACTTAAGATATTGTAGAGGTAGAGGGTAGAGGCTGATGTTCCTACATCCCTAAGGCATATCTCAACTGTAGTATGTATACTAGAGTCTCTTCTATCATAACTCTCTCCAACTCACCCTGCCCTATCAACAATACTTTCTTTTCCTTAGATTCATTAGCCTGCACGGGAACCCCTTTTACCTCTGATGGCCTACTGATTTATTGCTGAACCTTTTGAACCTCTAAAGGTAACATCGGATTCAGAATGATGTGTTTTCCCTCTTTTAGAATACATATGTATTCTTGAAGCCGTCATGTAAGACCTTCCTATTATATAACCATGGCCTTCCAAGCAATATATGGGATGCACACATAGGTAGAATATCACATTCAATTTCATTACAGTATTTATCCCCTATACTGAAAGGTACCCTAGCTCTTTGGGTCACATGTAAACTTCCCTGATCACTTAGCCAATGTAATTTATAAGGCTTAGGATCTAGAGTAGTGGAAAGTTTTAGTTTTGATACTAATGATGTTACTACCACATTTGTATAACTACCACCATCAACTATAAGGACACATAAGTTACCTTGTACCCTACAAGAAGTATGGAATAAATTTTTTCCTTTGCTCATCATCCTTAGTAGTAAAAGTAGTTAATGTCCGACACAATACATTAGTAGAAAGAAACATTTCACTTGACATGATTGTGTTTAATTCCAACAACACAATAATATATCCCTACACTCCACAGTTCAAGCAAGTAACTAAGTCAATAAATGAAATACACACAATCACTTCCAAGTAGTTAAGAAATTAAATTCAACCACAAGTGTTTAAGTAATGAATTCAATTACTTTCACACTTTTTGAATTCAAATTCTACTACTCAAAACTTCCTTTCTTGCCATGGTTTCACACTATAATAATTCACAATGTGCAGCAACTCAACACACATAAATGTACAATTCCACGCCGTCACACACTTCCCTTGCTCATGGTGCAAACACTCTCTGCCACCACATGCACCACTTGCAATCCCCCTTTAATTTAACACACACAACACAACGCCACATACACACACCTTCTACTCATGGTGCAGCATACACACTTACACTCTTCCACACGTAGCACTCCTTCACTTCAACACACTTCCAAATCGCAACTTACAAACAAGGCATCTCAATTCAAAATTCAAATGATTTCAATTATTGCACCCTTTCCACAATTGGCAAGGAGCCACTTTCAAATTCAAATGATCACACAACAACTTCTATCACTTAATGTGTGTTTTGAAAATCAAATAGCTCCCATATATCTACAAACTCAATTTTGAAAATGCACAACTAAACTCCTTATGTCCGAAACAACACAAGCAAAGAATACACCTCCACTTCTTCACAAATGAGATAATTTTCAAGTTCTAAAATTTGAATCAATAATACACTACTACTCCTCTTCCCTTTCACGAAAATTATCAACCACAAGGAGTTACAACAAGTCTTTCAATTCAACTTCAAAAACAGCAAATTCACTTCTCAATCAAGACAATTATGCAACCTCAATTTTGCAACACACAATTTCGGATCACAAATTGAAGAACCCTAATTGAACATGAAGATCAAGAAATCAACAAAACTACTCCCTTCTCTAAACTTGAGCTCTAATACCAAATTATGATATGCCTTAATTTGACTAAAGCATATACATACAAACAATTGAAATAACTTCAATCAAATCCGGACAACAACCCTCCAAATGGGGTGAACCCTAAGCCCTTTCAGAATCCAATTTGTAAATCAAACAACCTTAACACCAAATGATGATGTGCTCAATTAGATTAAGCACACAACACAATATCAAATGTAAATCCAATCACCAACAACACTAAAAATTGGCGTGAACTTATATAATAAGTTTCCATGTAAATGAAGAATGGCAATTAACAAGACAATATAGGATACAATTCCACAAATTGTAAACAATATAATGATGGAAATTAACCCTACAATTGATGTGAAAATCAAGAACTAAATGAACCAATCCTAATCAAGACTAGATATTACACACTAGCATGAAAAGGAAATCAACGAAGGAAATGATATGACTCACAATTCCTTTAGTTGCTACTCGCCACAATTCCTTGAAGAAATTGATAAGAGTCTTACGAAAATTGGGATGAACCCTAACTTTCATGAAAATTTAGGCAGCAAAATGTGTATATTCTCTCCTCATCTAAACCCTACTTAAGCAAGTATTTATACTTGCTCCCTTTAGGGTTAAAATGGCTAAACAATTACAACTATGCTACTAAAGGGTAGTCGGTCCTAAAACATAAAATACAACCAAATGAAATGTCCCAAAAGCTTACAAAATAAATGGTTCAAGGAAAATAACAAATATAAAAATAGTCTTCAACATTCTGGTTCTTCAAGGTCATTGGATATGAGTCATGATGAGATTCCCAAATCACTCAATAGTGTAGGTAATTTGGCACCCTGTAGAATCGATAAATGTACCTATTAGAATGCACAACAATTATATGATAAAAAGGTAGAAATCAAGTTAGCATCCTCAGGATTTGGTTGCTCATGAAGGATTCTCAAAACTAGGTTTTGTAAGCCCTTAGCTCGGGCCCTGGTGATTAGTCCTGTAGGAATCTAATTCCTATCAACTTGGACTACTACAACCCGCCATGTGTCGCTATTGAGTAGGGACACACTAAGGCTCTCTATCTCCATATCAATTTCAAACCTGTTTATCTCCATTCAACATTAATATAATTGTAACTCTAGTAACAGAAATGAATAACTCATAGGTCAATCATTCCAATCACTATAAATTTAGAAAAACTGTTCATCATTCTTAATACAAATACCATTGTAACTTCCATCAACACAAAATTACATGATAGGTTTATTAGCTTATAACAATCCCTAATTCTTTGCTAGCATATTCTTAAGTTCTACTAAGACTCCTTAATATTTTTCCATGCTAGTCATCTCCATAATAATAGTTATACTCTCCCACATTCTTGTCCTAATAATAACACACTATGTTCTCATTCTCATTGCAATCAGCATACTTGTCTAACTCACCTACAGTTGAAAAATAAGTGGAATAAGCCTAAGCACAGTAAGTACCACACAAACATATGGGTGCCACATTAATAACAATACCAACATACGTAAATGTAGTGGATATGCTCATCACTATCATTAGATTATTTATCTTTGATTCAACCAACATATAACACGGGAGTACTCATGACCCCATCACACCATATAATATATATATACATATATTCCTAGGTTAGGAACTGCTACTATGGGCCACATCTAACCTTAATCTTCCTTAAGTCGTGTTGGTATAGGGCTCCACGAGGGACAACGCGGTATACTAATCATCAAGGTGGCCCTTAGGGACCTACTACCGCAAGCCTCTAAGCCGAGCCAGTCATAAGCAACACATACATTTAAACTTAATATCCAATTAAATTCATTTATATTACTACATTAACAATCACAAATAGAAAACACAGTAAACACGTACTTAGATGAATGGTCTCACAGTAGATCTTATGTCACTATCAAAGGGATATTAACCTTTCAAATTCCAAAGACTAAGGTTAGTTCTATCCTATGACATAATCTAAGTTCACTAAGTGGCTAATCATATCCTAATTGCATATTTCCCTTCCCCATTGTTTTATTGCGAATAAATCTTAATTTAGAATTGTAGAAAAACAAAATAGAAGTGAAATATGAGTGTTCCAAAACAATAAGGCCATAGATGTGGCGATGCAGACAAACACAAAAAGGGGCATGGCCATGTAAATGGTCATATACCTTTCTGTGTACAAAACTTTTCCAACACGTCCAAGTACTTGTTTACTTAGCTATGTACTTCAACACGAGGAGGCACACGCCCATGTACCATTCCATATATCCCCTACAACTCAAAATCCCATCTCCATTCAACACAATAAAGTAAATGTTCATGTACTTAATCATATACTCTTCTGTTTCATGAATCCCCATCTTCCTCTTCTCTAATTTTCTCTCTAACCCTAATTTCTATGAATCTAAATTGACTTATTAATTCTAATACATTATACAAATTTTGTGCATTTACTTGTGATACGATTTCGAGAGCTAAGATATGAGCGCCAAAGAAAACAAAGTCAATCCGAGCTCTAGGTGGCAGTATAGGGTCCAAAAAAGGAGGACATAGGCAACGGGAGGACCCAAGGCGAAGTTCGGCCAGCCTTAAGCCGGCCTTGAATAAAGGTCGGTCGAGTTAACTTCAAGGCCGCCGGCCTTGGAGCTGGCCTAAAAGTAGGCCGCTGGCCTTGGTGCCGGCCTACATGAAGGCCGCTGGCCTTTGGTGCCGACCTATGTATTTAGGCCGTCGGTCTTGAATGGCTTCGCACAATTTGTTTTAGACATGATATAAATAGTGTTCTTTAGGGTTTTTACGAGGACATATGATATTTTGGTTGTAAGTAAACACTTTGAGTGTGTGTGTGAATCCTCTTTTGGGATTCTTGAATATTAAGAATTGATTTTCACTTTATTCATATTGTTCTTATCAAATTCTTGGTTCCTATAGAATTTGTGGCGAGCATCGTTAATGAATTCTTAGAATTCTTTAACCTTAAGTGATTGATTTATAGGACGTGATCTCTATCGTTCTATGATTTGATTGCAAATTCGTTTAATTTTATCAATCTTAGCATCTATAAATTGGTAATTTTATCCATGTCCTTGTTTTTATTCGTTAGTACCAAAATCCAAAAAAAACCTAAAATTGTTATTGACGATTTGATTTCTGTGAAAGGGATTCGATTTCCAATTTTGTAACATTTGGTATCAGAGCATATCAAATTCGTGTCAACTTGCTTCAATTTCCAATCAAAATCCATAAATTGCTTGATCACATGTCTATGCTCATTTGGTCTCACCCCTTGTTCCAAATTCTAACAACACATTACTAAACTCAATTAGACCTACGAATCTATAATTAGAAATATACATCTTAATGATCAAAGCCCTTAACTAGTGAAAGTGGGTTCTGTAGCTTTCCTTTTGGTTACCCTGTGTATGTTTGAGAGTGTCTCTTTGGTATTCACTATGCAAATGAGGAAAAAAGAAGGCAATAGGTCAAGTGAAGTGTAAATACCCTAACCTTAAAAAGACTAAACTACCCCCCATATATTGAACTTATTACATTTTATGACCTGAGGTTTAAATTATAATAAATACGTAATATGTATATTTTACACTATATGAGTATGGGTGGCATAATGAGATGAAGTGATTGTAATTTGATATTTATCCCTTGACATACATTACACACAATCACATATTTATAAATAAACCTTTTCATACCAATCTATAGACACCCCATTTTTGCCCTAGTCTAGATTCTAAATATATATATATAAATAATAAAATAACAAAAAGCCTGGTTTATAATAATAAAAAAGAAAAAAAGGAAAAATACAAAAAAGAAAAAGAAAAAAAGAAAAAATAAAGAAAAATGAAAAAAAATATTGTGAACATTTTTAATAAGAATAAAGAAATATAAGACTCTAAATTAAGTTCGGGAACCTCAAAATCAATAAAAAATAACTGAGATTGCTAGCTTATATATAATTTATGCGTAGTAATAAACTGAGAATTGGGTCGGCTTAGCTGGTTCGATTAGCTGCTTGGTGCGCACAAGGAAGGCTCAAGTCGCGTGTTCAAATCTTATCCAAGGCACTTTATGCCGTTTTCATTTTTTTTTTATCCTCAGATTGCTACATGTTGGCCTCTAATTGGCCGGACTCGATCATGTGCTCGGCACATAATCGTCTTCAACCTTCGGCCGACAACTGTGGAAGAAGATGACGACAAATCCAACCATTCCACGCTTGTTTTTTAGCTTAAATTCACCGTTATTCAACTAATAGATTGATAAATATCATTAAAAACAAAAGATTAACATCAATCTTTAACTAAAAAATCAAATCAAAATCAAAACCATAAATAAAACGCATTCCTAATTTGATTCGGTGCAATCAAAGATTCCTTGAACTCATCCATGGAATCCTATAAATAGATCGATGTCCCATAACTTGAAAAAGGCGAAAAAAAAAGGTACTTATATGCTTCACCCATAAGCTTTCTCTCTCTAGGAAAACCCACCGCCAGCCGCCACCTTCTCTCTAGGATAGATCCACTTACACACCACCTTAGACCTCCATTTAGGCATTAGAAGACTCCTATGGTCACGTAGAATAGGAAAAACCCCATCTTTCGATCCAATTTTGCTTAGATCGACAAGATCGAAAATACCCAAAATCGCCACTCTCAACCATCTCCTAAACCACCACTTATATTAGTTTTTAGGCAAAAATAACACCACCAATTGATTCTTCACCCCTAAAAACTTAAGCAAGCACCCATCAATCACCCCTAACGACCGCTAGATCTCCACTAACGAGAAGCTCCACCACCTCGACCCGCGAACCTAAAATCCGACCCACAAACCCAAGATCCAACCTGCGACTCGAGATCTGGCCCACTTTATCCAATAATCCGATTAGTTTCCTTTTTCATTTTATTTTTTATTTATTATTTTAGTTCATTTTTAGATTATCTTTAATTAAAAGTAGAATGTATATCTATATCTATATCTATATATATATATATATATATATATAATAATTAAAAATAGTAATAATAAAAAATAAAGTACCCATTGGGTTATCATAGTGTATACAATCGTCCAATGGTGAATAAAAAATAATAAAGAAAATAAATTTTTAATTAAATAAAAATCTTTAGTAAATTAAATGAAAATCTAAAACAATAAAAAAAATGAAAATAAAAATCTTTAATACAAGTTAGGATGTTAGAAATAGAAAAAAATAGAAAAATAGAAAATAATAAAAATATAAAAAATATAAAAATGAAAACTATAAAAAAATTAAATTAAATAAGTAAAAATATTAATATAAATAAAATATTAGGAGCAAGTAAAAATGATAAATATATAGAATATAATAAAATAATAATAACAATTTCTTTTTACTTTATGGTTTTTAGTTAAATAAATAGAATAAGAATAAATTTTTTCTAAAATCTAGCATTTTAGGGTTTTGTCGCTTAGAGTTTTTTTAAATAAGAAAAAATTATATGAGATTTTTCCTAAACTTAGGTTATTTTAGATTTTTCAAAAAAAAAAAAATCATCTACTAATCTAGGTCATTTAAGTATTTTCTTAATAAAAATTAATATGATTAAATAATATAAATCCGGTGCTTTTTATTAAATAAAATGAACAAACAAACTAAAAATTTTCATAAAAGAAAAAGTGAACTATGGATGGTTTAATCCTAGCTAGTAGGTACGTAAGCACCTTCGGGACAACCATAATAAAATAAAAACCTTATGTTAAGAAAATAATAATAAAAAAATTTAAGTTAAAAAAATAATAAAATTAAGAAAAACTTAAAAACTTAAAAAAAAAAAAAACAATATGATATAAAACCTTTAAAATTTTAAATAAAATAAAAACTTTAGAAGAATCATAATAATATAAAAACTTCATAAAAATTAAAATGCAATAAAAACTTTAGGTTATTAACAATGAAAGCCTTAGAAAGATTAGTATAATAAACTCTAGACTTTATGTTTTATTTTAACATAAATTCAAAATCTTACAAAAATATGAAAAAAACATAATAATAAGGCCCTTTAGTAAATATTCTTGAAAATTCTATGTGGTGACCGTTTAGGTTTTAATAGGTTAGCCCCCAAATCCAGTACTTTTGGTCTATATTTTTCTAAAATACATTTTTTAGGAAAATTCGTAAATTAGTAGCTAGTTAAGGTTAATCCACCCAATTAACTCTAACTTTATTTTCCATCTTAGGTTAATAGTAACTCCTTTCAAAAATCAATTTTCCTTAATTTAATCGAGTAATCTTTATCAAATAGGTAGGATTTAGTATAGATTAAAATAGAAGAAAATGATCAAAAACACATCTCGACAAGATGGTGACTCCATTGAGGACGTCTTTTCAAAAGTAAGCTAGCCACGTAGCAATCTTCTCCAATAAGACTAAAAGGCCCTTAACTTCTTGTATATGCCCTTCTTGTTTTATTTGTAAAGTATCTTTGTAAATAGTAGTACTAACCAGGTTTTTGAGTGATGCAAAAACAAAAAATAATAAAAGAAAAGGGGGCTTAATGGGCCGCTATGAAAGTTCTTTTATATATATATATATATATACATGTCTAGATATGGTTGGAACTGGGACATTTAGAAAATTAAGATGGAACATTGTTTACCTGTTAGGTTGTAGTGGTGTATACCACCGCTTGACAAGGATTAGGTGATTCCACTCCAAGCTTCGATGTAACCACCATTTATAGAGCCGAAGGACCTTTAGAACTTACCCTCATTCATGTGTGTGCGCTTTTTATTTACTTTCTTTATCTATCCTTATTTTATGATTCATTTGGTTTGTTTTTCTACAAGTGAAAAGTAATGTGGCACTATAGGCGTAAAGCTGTAATTTTGTTAATGTAAAAAATCTTAGTCCTTGTAATCTCTTTTCCTTATATTTCTTCAGTTTTGTAAAATTTTGGTTTTTTTTTTATGTAATCTATAGTAAGTTGGAGAACCGAACCAAAGGCCGGTCAGAGTATATCAATGAGATCTACATGGATCGGTATGCTTATCCCATAGAAACCTTGCAAAGGTGGTTTGATACATTCAGTCAAGAACATCAAGATTGTATTATGCAAAAGATCAGCTCGGTGATGTCTCTAATGAAGGTACAACTTAAGTGGGATCTAATTAGAGCTATGGCCCATTTTTGAGATCCTGAGTCATCATCGTTCAATTTTGGGCCTTATAAGTTAGCACCCACCCTAGAGGAGTATACTCAATTACTTAGGGCCCCTGCCATGGAAAATGGAATAGTGACCCCAAACTTGGAAGCCCAACCAGTGAGCATGTTCTATCACTTGTTAGGGGTTAGGAAAAGTGAAATTGTTGAAACACTGACAAAATGCAAAGACAAGTGTATCCAGTTTTCCATGTTAGGTAGTTGGTATGCATACTCATTAGCATATCTTGATAGGCGAGACATTTTCTATGGAAGATATGATGATTGGCAAAGGAACCACATCAATGCATTCATACTAGCAACATTGGCAACCATCCTATTACCATAAAGGTGATCTAATGTCCATTTCAAGGTGGCTGAGTTTGTCTCTCAATTTCTAATAGGTAAGTCCTATGTCCCGGCAATATTGGCAGAAAAAATCTAGTCCCTGAATTTTGTAAAGTGAAAAGGTCACAGTTTGTTCAAGGGAGGGCCCATCTTGTTAATAGTATGGTTTGTTAGTCACATCAAGGCATTTGGAGCAGATCTAATGAGGGGAACCTTAGCTCTACGAACAGACATAGTGGATAACTTTGCTATGTGAGTTAAGTTACCTAGTGATACATCCACTCAGCAATGGTACAAGCTACTCAAGATGATTGAACTAGGAGACATTGCATGGATGGTTAAGCAGAATCATTGCACTAAGGCCATACTCGGATGTGAGGAGTATCCAGGAGAACCTTTAATTGGTATTATGGGTTGTACTAGTTACTTCCCAACTCAAGTTGTCAGACAATCGGGCCCCTTGCACGGCATTACCTACATAGGGTCATTACAACGGGTAACCTTCAACTATCAAGATGCTAATATACCACTAGCAACCAAGATTACCCACCTTAACAGTATCAAAGAATTGTGAGAGCGTAGGGAGGTGAAGAAAATAGCAGACCAGGGTGATCTCGAGGGGAAGATCGAGGCCCATAGGGCTACTCAATAATTCATCTATGATTTCATCAAAAACACCGGTTAAGCATAATACAAGTCTCTCGATGTCTTCAAGCATGAGCCAAAATTACAAAATCTAACACCAAAAAAGGAGGGGTATAGAGCCAACATACGAGCGAAAGTAGAAGTCCTGTACTAGAAATGGAGGAAGGTCGCGAACTATTGGAAGAAGAAGCATGGACAGTCCCAAAAGGTCATCCAGTACTTAAGGGACCAGTTGAAGGAAAAAGATGAACAGATCCAACAACTTATAGAGGAAGTTGAAGCAGTTCAACCAAGCCAATATAGGAGGAAAAATAAGTAGTAGTAGCAATGAAGAGCGGTTTACTAGTTTATTTTCCTTTCAAGATAGGGTTTTAGGTCATGTATTTATTTGAACATTAATAAGAGATTGCAGTTTTAAGAGCCAAGATATGTGCTACATTACTATTCAATTGTGATCTATTACTGTATTTATTCATCATTATCATCTTTACGCAAAATAATAACAAAAATAAAAAAGAAAAAGGGATATATATATATATAAATAAAAATAAAATAAGGGTAAAGAGATGAAATCTTTGATTTAAACAAATCTAACAAATCTGGATCACGTTATAGATCTCAAAGATAGCTCCCAAGTAGGTAGGCCTTCTCAGAAGCTCGATTATCACTCGCTTAAGAGCTAGAATGGCTAAAAACACTAATAATGGCAACCAAGATCAGAGAATTATGGCTCTCGAACAGACTATGCTACAACTAATCGAGCAGATGCAGACTCTGACATACACCATCAATCGAATCCAAACTGACAAAGCAGTATAAGCAGATCATATCAAACCTCAATAGACCGTCAATTCGAACCCCGGGGATGAATTAGGGAATGATGGTGGTGAAAGTTTGAGAAGGGAGTTTGTGCAAAAAGAGTGAGATATAGAAAAGAAGCTACTCCAAAAATTCCAAGAGAAGATGAGAGTCTTTAAGAGAACCGATGGATTCAAGCAAACTAACCTAGTTAATCTGCTCGTTTATGAAGATGAGGAATTCCCTGATAAGTTTAAGATCCCGGATTTTGAAAAGTATGACGGTACCAGCTACCCGAAACTTCATGCTAAGCTCTATATCAAAAAGATGACTAAATGTACCAGGTATGAGTGATTAATGGTGCAGACCTTTCAGGACAATTTAACTAGGTTAACTCTAGCGTGGTATGCTTAGTTGGACCTGAATGAGATAAATACATAGGATAAATTAGCAAGGGTTTTTTATAACTAGTATAAGTTCAATGTTGAATCAGCTCCATCCGTTTGGGATTTAAATAGCATGATGAAGATGAGCAATGAGTCTTTTAGAGAATATGCATGATGGTAGAGGGGAGTGGCTACTAAGATAGCCGCCCCCTTACTAGAGAAGGATTTAACTTACATGTTCTGATACGAACCACGCCAACCCGTGACGAAACCCAATACCAATACGTTCGGAAATTCGTTGCCTAAGACGCCCAAACACCTAAAGTAGAAAACCGCGACCCGTTGTCTATAAGCGAGACAAGAACCTTGGTATAAAAGTGAAGACGCCACAATCGGGATGGAAAACCGATTGATAAGTCGGGATGAATGCCACGGAAATCAATCCGATAAGTTCGAATTAAGTTCTTGAAGAACCAAGAGAGGTGCCTCTCAAAAGTGTTTAATGTTCAATGATGTCTAATCTTTAATGTTCTAAACCCTAGGAGCTTTTATACTAGGGTTACAATTCGTGTAAAAACAAGTCCAAAACGACGTAGTTTAGTTAAGTGACATAAAAACGCGAAACAGAAAAAGCTGGCCGACAGGGGATACACGGCCTGTGTACACGCCCGTGTACTTTGGCCATGTACTTCTCTGTGCAACTTCTGGCAACATACACGCCCGTGTACTTTGACCGTGTATCTTTCTGTGCAACTTCTGGCAACATACACGCCCGTGTACTTTAGCCGTGTATCTGTCTGTGGATTTGCTTGACTCCATACACGGCCGTGCCTTGAAAATACACGCCCTCTTCAACCCGTGTCCAGTATAACTTGTACAAAAGCAAGGGTCTTCCAATGTTTGTTCCAATCCGTTCCAACTTCATGATTTCTCCAATCCTTTCCAGCTTCATGGACAACCTTTATCAACTCGTTAAGTGCTTCCTTGAATCGTTTTGCTCGATTTCCTATGATCGGTCCAGACGACACTTCAAGAGGATCTACATTTCTTCTTCCGGCTTGGCTCTCATCCCGGATCTCATCATTCCCCTCCTCTTGAAAAGGATTTGTCCTCAAATCATTTCCTGCATCAAATGGACTCAGATCAGTAACATTAAACATGACACTTACTGGATACTTACCTGGTAAATCTTTCTTGTATGCTATATCATGGATGTATTCAAGAATTTGAATTGGTCCATCGCCTCTAGGAAGTAATTTAGATCTACGCTGTACAGGAATCTGCTCTTTGCGCATGTAAACCCAAATCCAATCTCCAGGTTCAAAAACAGCTTGTTGACAACCCTTGTTGGCTTGTTTCACATACTGCTCCGCTCTTCGCTCAATATTTAGTTTTCTCACGAAATCTGTCTTAAAATCAGCATCAAAACTCACAGATTTGTTAAGTGGCAATGGCAATAAATAAATAGGAACCAATGGGTTAAAACCATACACAATCTCAAATGGTGAACAATGAATAATGCTATTTAAAGCCCTATTACATGCAAACTCCACAAATGGTAGATAATCCTTCCAAGTCCTAATGTTCTTCTCTATGATTGCCCCTAACAATTGAATTAACGTCCTATTAACCACCTCAATTTGCCCATCAGTTTGTGGGTGACGGATAGTCAAAAACATCCGTTTAGTTCCCAACTTTTCCCACAAGACTCTCCAAAAATGACTCAAAAATTTCTCATCTCGAATACTAACAATGCTCCTAGGTATACCATGTGGATGCACTACCTCTCTAAAGAATAAATCAACAATGTGTATAGCATGATCAGTTTTATGACAAGGACTGAAATGAACCATTTTAGAAATCCTATCCACAACCACAAAAATAGAATCTCGACCATGCCTAGGCTTAGATAATCCTAACACAAAATCTATGGACATGTCTATCCAAGGCTCATGAGGAATGACACTATACTTATATAACCAATCTAAGAAGTCATCTAAGCAAGGAATAGTATGACGATACTTTACTGTGATGTTATTGCTGGCGCGGCAGTCAACACGCATTCTCCATGTCCCATCCTTCTTAGGCACCAAAATCACAAGCACTGCACATGGACTCATGCTCTCCCTCACGTACCCCTTCTCCATTAATTCTTCAACCTGCCTTTAGAGTTCCTTTGCTTCCTCTGGGTTGTTCCTGTAAGCTGGCTTGTTTGGAATCGATGCTTCGGGTACAAGGTCAATCTGGTGCTCAATACCATGAACAGGTGGTAATCCCTTTGGAATCTCCTCAAGAAAGACATCTTCAAAGTCCTGCACAAAAGACACAACCACACTAGGCAAAGAGTTAGATAATTCGTTAGTAGTCAAACATGTTTCCTTAAAAACCAGAAACAACATAGGTTGCTTCATCACTAACGCTCTGCTCACTACACTTGCTCTTGCCACACAACTCTCCTTTTGCAAGGCTGCCCTCTCCTTTTCACTCACCACCAAAGTTGATCCCCCTTCAACTTGGCCTCTCACACTCTTTCCAGCCTTCCTCTCCTTTTCCTTTTGATCTTGACTTTTATATTCCTTTTTCTTCTCATTGTCTTTTGCTCTCTCTCCCTCACTCTGCTTTTCACTCACCTTGTGTTTTGCAAATGCTGTTGCAACTGCAACTGATCCTCATACACTTGTTTAGGTGTTAAAGGTTTAAGATTAAAGCTTTTCCCTTGGTGAACAAGCGTATACTTGTTAGAAAAGCCATCATGCACAACCTTCCTATCAAATTGCCATGGCCTCCCCAACAACACATGACATGCTTGCATTGGCACTACATCACATAACACCTCATCCTCATACCTACCAATGCGAAACCCAATCAAGGCTTGCTTACTCACCTTAGTCTCACCACTATCATTTAACCACTGCAATTTATATAGGCTAGGGTGTCTAATAGTTTTCAGCCCCAACCTCTCAACAATAAAATTGCTCACTACATTGTTGCAACTCCCTCCATCAATTATCAAACTACAAATGTGATCTCCTAAATAACATCTAGTATGAAATATATTTTCTCTTTGCACCTCTTCTTCTTCCTTCACCTGCACATTCAAAGCTCTCTTCACTACCGCCACTAGCCTTCCCATTGCAGGCTCCTCATCATCACTAGCATCCTCTAATGGTGGCATATCATCTTCTTCACTACCCCCCTCAGTCTCATACTCACCATCATCACGGAAAATCATCACATGCCTATTTGGACATTGACTAGCAATATGGCCTCTACCTTGACATTTAAAGCATTTAATGTCACGATTTCTAGAAGTAGAAGATTCAGGATTACCTTGATTACCAGAAGTAGAACCCGCTTGCCTCAGCTCTCCTTTTGGTTTGGTGGGTAAAGGCTTTTCTTCTTTCTTCCATTGATTAGTCTTCCAAGTGGATGAACCATTACCCTGTTGAAATCGTGCACTACTACTACCCTTCCGCTTGTGCTGGTTCTCAACCTTTATAGCCATGTGAACCATATCCTCCAATTCTACATAATGCTGCAATTCAACCACATTTTGGATTTCTCTATTCAACCCAGCAAGGAATCTAGCCATTGTAGCCTCTCTATCCTCTTCTACATTCGCCCTAATCATAGTGACTTCCATCTCCTTGAAGTACTCATCTACACTTCGGCTTCCCTGCCTCAGAGTTTGCAACTTGTTGTGCAATTCACGATAGTAATACGCAGGTATAAACCGCTTTCTCATCACTCTTTTCATCTCTTCCCAAGACTCAATAGGTGGCTCGCCACTCCTTCTCCTATTCAACATTAGTTGATCCCACCACACTATAGCATAATCCGAGAACTCAATGGTAGCAAGTTTTATCCCACTATAGTTGTGACAATCAAACACCATCTCCACCTTTTTCTCCCATTCTAAATACGCCTCGGGATCATTCTTCACTTGGAAAGGAGGAATCTTCATCTTTATGCTACTCAATTGATCATCCTCTCTATTCCTATCTCCTCTATCTTCCCAATCTCTAGTCCCTCTATTCCGACCATTGTAACCTCTATAACACCCAACAGAAAGCTCATCAAAGTCATCATCCGTCATTTCATCTCCACCCCTCGGTAATCTCCTAGAACGACTCTCCCTCTTACGCCATTGGAATACATTTGTGGATTGCTCTAGTCTTTGCTCTACCATCTCATGAATTTGTTTCATTCCCTCTTGGAACATTCTCTTCATTTCTCCCCTCAATGCCTCAATTACTAACCTATCATCAAACCTTCCCCTCTCACCTTCAGGAGAATGTTGTCTCGACATAGTCCCTACAAAAAAAAATTAGTACAACACAAATATATATATAATTAAACCTCACGATACACTCCCTTACGTGTTTCGCTCAAATGATGATATCACACAATCACTCGTGTATTCTCACAAGCAACGATGATATCACTCACCAATTTCCTCTTCTCAATTCTCTTGGAACTAACCCGAACTACACTAATTTCCTTCCGTAGAATTCAAAACCAATTCTAGGGTTCGTAAAATTTTCCTCTATTTTCCTATCCGAATTTTTTTTTTTTTTTTGTCTTTGTTTTTGGCTTTTGATCACGTTTCTCTTTGCTTTTCTTTTCCCTTCTTTTTTTTTTGTCGTGACTTTTTACTTTACTTTTTTTTTTTAACAATCAACTAGTAAATACTACACTATCAAAAGACAATTAATATTGCGGAATTGAATGCTAACAATGGATATGAACAATTGGAGTTAGGGTTTTTGATATTACCTTCCTCAATCGAACTTGATGTTTTGACAAACCTAAGCTCTGATACCAAACTGATACGAACCATGCCAACCCGTGACGAAACCCAATACCAATACGTTCGGAAATTCGTTGCCTAAGACGCCCAAACACCTAAAGTGGAAAACCGCGACCCGTTGTCTATAAGCGAGACAAGAACCTTGGTATAAAAGTGAAGACACCACAATCGGGATGGAAAACCGATTGATAAGTCGGGATGAACGCCACGGAAATCAATCCGATAAGTTCGAATTAAGTTCTTGAAGAACCAAGAGAGGTGCCTCTCAAAAGTGTTTAATGTTCAATGATGTCTAATCTTTAATGTTCTAAACCCTAGGAGCTTTTATACTAGGGTTACAATTCGTGTAAAAACAAGTCCAAAACGACGTAGTTTAGTTAAGTGACATAAAAACGCGAAACAGAAAAAGCTGGCCGACAGGGGATACACGGCCTGTGTACACGCCCGTGTACTTCTCTGTGCAACTTCTGGCAACATACACGCCCGTGTACTTTGACCGTGTATCTTTCTGTGCAACTTCTGGCAACATACACGCCCGTGTACTTTAGCCGTGTATCTGTCTGTGGATTTGCTTGACTCCATATACGGTCGTGCCTTGAAAATACACGCCCTCTTCAACCCATGTCCAGTATAACTTGTACAAAAGCAAGGGTCTTCCAATGGTTGTTCCAATCCGTTCCAACTTCATGATTGCTCCAATCCTTTCCGGCTTCATGGACAACCTTTATCAACTCGTTAAGTGCTTCCTTCAATCGTTTTGCTCGATTTCTTATGATCGGTCCAGGTGGCACTTCAAGAGGATCCACATTTCTTTTTCCGGCTTGGCTCTCATCCCGGATCTCATCATGTTCGTCAACACTTTAGGCAAGCCTTACTACTAGCATTTAGTGGGGCATTGATGTGCTCAAAACCAAGTTCAAGCACAATCAAATGACTCAAGGAAAACAATTCTCAAGTCTCATACAAACCGGTTCAATCAACTAGGAAATTGTGTGACCCTAATGGAACTTTGATGAAATCCAATGGTTCAAAGATTCAATTAACTTCCACTAATGATCAATTTCACTAATCAACAACAAGAACAAGTGAATTACACGTGAAATGGATGAAAAAGAATAGCACAAAACCGTGATGTACCCTCTTCCCACACAAGCTCCAATTCACGCTAATCACTAAAGTGTATTCAATCTCAAATGAACAATCAATCTGACAAGATTGTAGTCCACAAAATACAATCACAAATATGTCCAAGAAAGATTCAAATCTACCCTAGATATGACTCACTAGAGAAGAAATGAACATACAACAAAGATGAAATCGATATGACTCACAATTCCACTTTGTCGCACTCGCCTCAATTCCAATTCTTGGGTTGAAATTGATAAGAGGTTTGAACTAAGGATGAACCCTAATTTCACACGTGAAAGTGCTAAGTTTATTCTGCAAAATATTTCCTCCTCAAACCCTCTTCTAAGCAAGTATTTATACTTGCTACTCCTAGGGTTAGAAAGTGGTCAAAATTACAAGTTTGCCACTTTTAAGGTAGCTAGTCTTAAATGAAAATTACAAGGAAATGAAAGTGTCCCAAAACCAAATACAACCAAAAATAGTTCATAAAACAATTACAAAGTACAAAATATCATAAGTCTTCATGAACCAATACCTCGGAATGGAAAACAATTGCAACGGATCTTTGATTGTCACCCTGTAAATGTTCTGTGTCCATCAACTATTATAGGACATATTGGCATCCCATGGAGAATTATCATTGTACCTATAGGATTATTCTCAAATATTTATTAGAATAAAAGACATAAAGTAAAATATGAGTGATTTGGATCATCATCCAAATCGGGTTCTGAAAATATCGACTGTGCCAAAAATTTTCCCATCATCTCCTCGGGCTCCTGAAATATTTGTCCTCAAATCTAGAGGATCAATTTTGGAACTGAACCCTAATGTCCTTGTTGTCCTGCTTTTCCGGCTATCAATGGTAGTGGATGGATTTCTGATCTGTTCCTGAAACCCATGGACCTCGGATGGAGTCATCGGCGATAGAACTATGCGTGATTCGCATATGCTAAACATGTAGGTATTTTTGAACCCATCATGTAACACCCATCGATCATATAACCTAGGCCGACCCAATAGTAAATGGAATGCATGCATAGGGATTACATCACACAGGATCTCATCATGATAGTTCTGCCCGACATCCATAGGAACCTTTGCCCTGAGGGTAACATGCATACTACCTCGATTATCCAGCTAATGTAAGTTATAAGGGCTAGGATGTGGGATAGTAAACAGTTGTAATTTGTCTACTAGTGCAGCAGATATAACATTCGTGCAACTACCACTATCAATGATGAGTACACAAAGGTTACCTCTGATTCTGCAAGAGGTGTGAAATATGTTCTCCCTCTGAATGTCACTAGTATTAAGAGATATAGATAAAACCCTGCGTAACACATTAAGGGGTAGATATTTTCCTCTTGTATGCTCCTCAGGTGCGTCTGCAGTCTGGTCATCATAATATTCCTGCAGTGCTGTTGGTAGATCTATAGGTTCAATCTGATCGTGGTCATCCTCAATATCCTCCCCAGTATCCTCCATAATAGTCATCACTCTCTTATTTGGACACTGTGCTGCCATATGCCCAAATCCCATGCATTTAAAGCATTTTATCTAACATGCCTTTCCACTAGTAGATCCGGGAAC
This sequence comes from Laguncularia racemosa, assembly GCA_037954665.1. Classification (NCBI taxonomy): domain Eukaryota; kingdom Viridiplantae; phylum Streptophyta; class Magnoliopsida; order Myrtales; family Combretaceae; genus Laguncularia; species Laguncularia racemosa. The sequence continues at coordinate 2,776,246 of JBBMOL010000006.1, forward strand.
AGTCTACCTCACATCTAGAGCCATCACCTCTTTACCCTTACCAGTAGGTAAATTCTCTCTAACAATAGTTAGGGTAGTTTTGTCCACTGCTTTCATTGCCTCACCTACCACTTTTGTTCCCCCTGATCGACCGTCAGCTGATGTGGGTCTAGTAATAGCACTAGGCCTACTGCTTGGAGCCCTAAATAAGTTGGACCTCCTTTGTCTCTCTACTTTTAAGGCCAACTGAATAGCCTCATCAAGTGTACTATAGCGCTGCAGTTCAACAACACACGCTATTTTATATTTTAGACCTGAGACAAAATGGGCTACAGTTTGTTCTGGAGGCTCAACGGATCCACACCTAATCATAAGGGTCTCAAACTCCTGCACATAATCATCCACTATTTTTCCTCCCTGCCTCAATGTCTGCAGTCGCATAAACAGTTCCTGTTTGTAGTGCTCAAGAATGAACCTTTTTCTCAACACCCTTTTCATATCCCTCCAGGTCTGAATCTCAGCCTCTCCATCCAGACCCCTATTGATAATCAGATTCTTCCACCATAATGCGGCGTACCCTATGAACTCGATAGTAGCCAATCTGGCCCTGGTACTATCATTGATCTCATAACATTCAAAGAGACCCTCAACCTTGTCCTCCCAATCTAAATATTCATTAGCTGATCCTTTGCCATCATAAGAAGGCATTTGCAGTTTCACATATTCCAAGCCCCGAGGTGGCCTGAAATCCCTATTCTGATATAGGTTTACCCCAAAATTGTCATCCCTCTCTTCCCTGTAAGGAAGATGCTCCTCACCCATCCTTCTATTCAAATTCCCATCTCCCACTACTCTGTCTTGATGAGGATTTTGTGGAGCTACCCGAGGTGGTGCCGGCTAGTTTACCATTGGTGGTTGTGGTAATGTCATTCTGTCAATTCTAGTTGCCAGTGTGGCAACTATGGTAGTTAGATCCTGGAGTTGTTCTTCCAAAGTTCTCCTACCTGTCACATTACGACCCTGACCTCCACCAACCTAACTATTGGCTTCATCACCAATTCCCCCATCCACGCTATCATTCGACATAGTTGTAGACCCCCGTATACCGATCCTCAAAGACAATTTGAAGCAAGGACACACACTTCACAACTACACTTCCTTTAATGCCACACAATAGCAACTACAAAAAGGAAAACAAACAAATCCACTTAACTTCACAAGTATGCTATTACAACCTACGTGTAGTACTCTTCTCCACAACACGTTAATACAACATGGTGCAACACTTATATAATTCACCTCCACATGCAACACTTGCAATCCCCTTTTTAATCACACACACACAACATCATACACTCATTATTTGCTTAACACACTAATGCAATGCCACACACACACCTTTGCTATACACGGTGCATAATACATTCAATCATCACAACAATAATATTTTCCACTTCTTTCAAAATCACGGTGCAACAAATTTTTTTTTTTTTAAGTTCCTCAATTCACTCCTTCACAAGCAACTCCTACGACAATAATACAAATATTACACTCCACTTCTACGACAACAATAACAAATGGCAACAACAACAAATATACTTCCACTTCCATGGCAAGGATATCATACAACAAATATACCACTTTCCACAAATGTAATCCAAAACTTACAATAGGCAGCAACTCCAATTTGAATTTCAACCTCCTCACTAATTGCAAGCCTTCCTCAATTGATAAGAAATGAATTTCAAATTCAAATAACACTCATTAACTCCCATAACTTAATGGAATGTGTTTGAATTCAAATAGATTCCTTACTACTCAATCTCAATGTAAATCTATAAAATGCACTTCCCCAATTCAGAATCACACAATGGAATCACAACAACAAGCTTCACAACCTCCCTCATGCCACAAGCTAGTCACGGCAAGAGAATGGTAAGTTTTCAAGTTCAAAAACATTATTGAATTTAACAACACTTCTATACTTCTTTCCTTCCACGAAATAATTAATCACAAGAAGATACAACAATCCTCCCAATCCAACTCCAACAAGCAGCAACTCAAAATTCCAACCAAGGTAATTTTCGCAAACTCAAAGCTACACAACAACACAATTGCGATTCAAATTGAATAACCCTAATTGTGGATGATAATCATGAAATCAACCAACAATTAATCCCTTCTCTCAACTTGTGCTCTAATACCAAAAGATGATGTGCTCAAAACCAAGTTCAAGCACAATCAAATGACTCAAGGAAAACAATTGTCAAGTCTCATACAAACCGGTTCAATCAACTAGGAAATTACGTGACCCTAATGGAACTTTGATGAAATCTAATGGTTCAAAGATTCAATTAACTTCCACTAATGATCAATTTCACTAATAAAAAATAAGAACAAGTGAATTACATGTGAAATGGATGAAAAAGAATAGCACATAACCGTAATGTACCCTCTTCCCACACAAGCTCAAATTCACGCTAATCACTAAAGTGTATTCAATCTCAAATGAAAAATCAATCTGACAAGATTGTAGTCCACGAAATACAATCACAAATATGTCCAAGAAAGATTCAAATCTACCCTAGATATGACTCACTAGAGAAGAAATGAACATATAACAAAGATGAAACCGATATGACTCACAATTCCACTTTGTCGCACTCGCCACAATTCCAATTCTTAGGTTGAAATTGATAAGAGGTTTGAACTAAGGATGAACCCTAATTCCACACGTGAAAGTGCTAAGTTTTTTTCTACAAAATATGGCCTCCTCAAGCCCTCTTCTAAGCAAGTATTTATACTTGCTACTCCTAGGGTTAGAAAGTGGTCAAAATTACAAGTTTGCTACTTTTAAGGTGGCTAGTCCTAAATGAAAATTACAAGGAAATGAAAGTGTCCTAAAACCAAATACAACAAAAAATAGTTCATAAAACAATTACAAAGTACAAAATATCATAAGTTTTCATGAACCAATACCTTGGAATGGAAAACAATCGCAGCGGATCTTTGATTGTCACCCTGTAAATGTTCTATGTCCATCAACTGTTGTAGGACATATTGGCATCCCATGGAGAATTATCATTGTACCTATAAGATTATTCTCAAATATTTATTAGAATAAAAGACACAAAGTAAAATATAAGTGATTTGGATCATCATCCAAATTGGGTTCTGAAAATATCAACTATGCCAGAAATTTTCCCATCAGGCATGCAGCCGCAAGTTTTGCTGAGATAGTAGAAGTCAAATGTCGCATCGAAAATGCAATCTCCTTTGGAAGACTCCCCATTTTAGAAGAGGAGGAAAAGAAAGTCACGCACCTAAAGCCAGTTAGCAAAGGACGGGGAAGCAATCGTCGGTATGGTAGTAATAAGAGATCATTTTAGGTCAACACCGTAAGTAACCATCTAGATGAATCAGAATATCCTAGAGCGAAACGAAGAAGACAATTAAGTCAGGTCCTTCACCATCTCCAAAATGAGAATCTGTTGAATTTTGAAGGTACCTCTTGATAACTATAAGCCTAAGGATTACAACCCCAAGCTTCATTGTGAGTATCACTTGGGGAAAAAGGGACACTCTACAAATAACTATTGGAGGTTGAGAAACAAGATACAAGACCTCATAGATGATAAATTGGTTTAGTTGGACTTTGTAGATACTCCAACACCCAATGTCAATAGTAATCCCTTGCTAAGCCATAGGGCCTCCATCAATGTGATCATTGCTAAAGAAGGTAGATTAGGGATAAACATAGATGAGTTCCCCATCACAATAGAATAGATAGCATGGAACTTAAAGCAAAAAGGTTACCTACAGGATATAAGAAACCTCAGGGACTATACCAGAACCAAACCTACAATTTACCAATAATTCAAAGAGGGGAAAGTGAAGAAAGAGGATATTCATGCCAAGATGAACCCCGAGCCTAAGAAGAATCATATACAGAAGGAGTTAAGAAGGAGGTATTTAGCAGGCAATCCCACCATCGACACATTGGAAGAACCATTCGGGACATTTGAATACCTGGTAGACTATCCGTTTGTGCTAAGAGTCTATACATATGCACCACCTACGGGATAGGGAGAGGAATTTGAAGAAGAAGAAGATAACCCTAGGGGTTATGAAGGGAAATCTAAGCAAATGGTAGGTATAGTGAGAATCGACCCTAAGTCCTTCATCTTTAAATGCCCTAAAAAGGAGCAAGGGATAGCTGCCATTCAGCCCAAGAAGTTCGCGTTCAACGTCTTATTGTTGCCATAGAATTATAAAGCTATACCTTTAAATTACCAAGCTCTAAATCAAACTATAAAGGCACCCCTATGATAGGAGGACTGACCCACTCAGGGGGGATATATGATTCGGTGGAGGAAGTCAAGAGGAAGGCTGCTACAAAGTTACCCCTTAAGGAGGCCCTAAAGCCTGATGATAGAAGGGAGGTAAAAGATCAAAACCCCCTTAGGAAAATCATAAAGGCCAATGAATAGAGGATCACAAATCAACTGGCAAAGGTCCCCGCTCATATCTCCTTAATGGGCCTTCTTTTATCCTGTAATTTACACTGTGAAGCACTCGTGAAATTACTTCATGAAGTCAAGGTCCCTGAAGGTATTACAGTTGAAAAATTGGGCTTAGTGATCAATTCTATCCTCGCAGGAGACTAAATAGCCTTTTCACCAAAAGAGTTGGGAGAAGAAGGTGACCAACACACTAAGTCGTTATTTATTGTAACTAAGTATAGGGATATAGTGGTAACCTGAGTATTGATTAGCAATGGTTCATCCTTAAATGTGTGTCCATTATCCACATTGAACATACTAGAGGTTAGATGCATTAGAAATGAAGCTAAGCTCGATTACAATGCGAGCCTTTGATGGGTCCAAAAGAGAGATACTAGGGGAGGTTGAATTACAGATTAAAATTGGTCTACAAGGGTTCATGATTCCTTTCCAAATACTGAACATACCGGGGTCTTTCAACTTATTGTTGGGTAAACCTTGGATACACTCGGTCGGAGCCGTACCATTTAGCCTACACGAAAAAGTCAAGTTTTTGGCTAATGGCCAGGTTGTGAAGGTGTTAGGGGAACAAGACTATGCCATATACAAAGAAATTGCCATCCCATATATTGGGAGTGAAGAGATGGAAGAACCGAGATCGTAGCTTTCCGATGGTGTGTGTGTGTAGCAATAGATGAAAAGTCACTCTTAGTTCCACAATAAATAAGCACATTCGGTTTAGGTTACAAGCTGACTCATCAAGAGATCGAAGGATGAGGTAGAAGATGAAGAAGAAGAGAAGCAAGGAGTTATATCATGTTCAACTAAGGTTTCCAAATGTTAGTAACACATTTTCAACACCAACCTACACCCAATAGTTAAGACTTCCCGAGCTAACTAATTTGTTTAGCCGACAGTGCATCGTCAAAACGACAGAATATGACCTCAGCAAAAGCCAATTGGACAATTGGTTCTCACTCCCAATCAATGACAATAGGTCTCTATATACTAGAGAAGGTCATAAGAAGCATCTAATTCATTTTTAATATTCTAGTATGATTTAATTCAGCATGATAGAAAATAAATATTCCTCTCACCATGAATAAAGACTTGAATTTCTTTTTCTCTTCCTGAATTTTTCTCTTTTGCTTATTCATTTTTCTATTCATTGTTATTTCTCATATCCAATGAAATTGATGAAAACGGAGGGTATCTCACACCCGTAAACGATGAAAATACCGATATCACTTTTGACCCTACTAGGTTAGTCGTCGGAGGTGATATCAAAAAGTCGAATGACATTCAAGAGAGTTAACATCTATTTGGGCAAGACAAAGTTATCATTGATGAACTAGTCATTGAGGTAAACTTAAGAACGGATGAAAACCATAGAAACCTTAAGGTTGGAAATAGTTTGTCAAAAGAACACAAAAGGCAACTGTTACAATTATTGTCTAGACGTGTTGGCATGGTCATATAAAGACATGCTAAGGCTTGATCCTTTGATAATGGTTCACAAGCTACCTACCAGAGCTAACTTTAGACCAAGGCAACAAAAGCTTAAGAGGTTTCAACCCGACATTTTGTTGAAAATCAAAGAAGAAGTGAAGAAGTTGTTAGAGGATAGGTTCATTGAGGTATTCGATTATCCAAAGTGGGTGGTGAATGTAGTCCCTATCTTTAAGAAAAACGGGAAAATTTAGGTTTATGTTGATTTCAAAGACCTGAACCAAGCAACGCTAAAAGATAATTTCCCATTACTACACATCAATGTCTTAGTAGATAATACCGCTAAAAATCACCTTTTCTCTGTCATGGATGGCTTTTCGAGGTATAACCAGATTAAGACGTTAGAAGAGGACAAGACCAAAACAACGTTCATTACTACATGGGGAACATTTTTCTATCAAGTTATGCCTTTTGGTTTAAAGAATGCAGAAACAATGTATCCGCGAGCTATAGTAACACTGTTCCATGACATGATGCATAAAGAAGTGGAGGTATACGCCGACAATATGATCTCTAAGTCTAGGGAAAGGGAAGATCAAGCGGAAGTCCCCAGGAAGTTTTTTGAAAGGCTTAGAAAATTTCAATTGAAGTTGAATCCTGAAAAGTGCACATTCGGGGTAACATCAAGGAAACTCCTAAGGTTTGTCATCAGCAGGAAGGGGATCACAGTAGACCTAAAAAAGGTAAAGGAAATTATTGAAATGCCAGCCCCACGAACCCCTAAAGAGGTAAGGGGTCTATTAGGAAGGTTGAACTACATAACCAGGTTTATATCTCAACTCACTGATAAGTGCCATCCCTTATTCAAGCTTCTAAAAAAGAATGCCAAGATGAAATGGGATGCATAATGTGAGGAAGCTTTCTCTGAAATCAAAAGGTATTTAACGAATCCTCCAGTTTCGAAAGTTCCTACCCCTAGGAGGCCTTTATTCTTGTATTTAACCATATTCCCAGAGTCCATGGGTTGTGTATTGGGGTAAAACGATGAGACTGAAGGAAAGGAGCACCCCATATATTATCTACGCAAGAAGTTCACTAAAGGAGGACAAAGATACATAGAGGTCGAAAGGACTTGCTGCGCTTTGGTATAGGTAATGCATCAGCTTCAACAATATACCTTATATTATTCAATCGAGTTGTTGACCAAACATGATCCACTATGGTATCTAATAGAAAAACCAACATTGGTGGGAAGAATCTTCAAATGGCAGATCTTATTTTCAGAGTTCAATATTACTTACATGAATGAGAACTCAATAAAAGGATAGGCCTTGGTAGACTAATTGGCCGAATATCTAGGGAAAGATACATCAAAGGTCTAAGAAACTCAATTCCTGAATGAAGGGATTATAGCCACCATTGACAAAGGGTTAAGAGGCCACCAGTGGGAGTTGTATTTTGATGCAGCCACAAATGTGTTTGGATGTGGAATAGAAGCAGTCTTGATATCCCCTAAAGGTAACCATATTCCTGTAACAACAAAGTTAACCTTCCCGTATACTAACAATATAGTAGAATACGAAGCTTGTATCCTAAGACTTAAGATGGCATTAGAAAGGGGCATCTAGGAATTGGAGGTATATAGAGACTCATCTTTAATTATTCTCTAAACCTTAGTAGAATACAAGACCGGAGACAGCAAATTAATTCCATACCACCAGCATCTTAGCGAATTGGTGGAAAGGTTCAAAAAAAATTCTTTCACATATGTGCCTAGAACCCAAAATCAATTCGCTGATGCTCTAGCGACATTGGCATCCGTGATTTGAATCTCAGGTGGTATGGAGATTCAACCCATAAAGATCGAAATTGAAGAGAAATTGGATTTTTGCCCAACGATGGAAGAGAATCAAAATTGAAAGCCTTAGTACCACGATATCAAGGAATTCCTTCATAATGGCACTTATCTAAAGGACGTAGATAAGAAAGATCGAAAATCATTAAGGAGGTTAACAGCACATTTTTACCTAACGGTCTCGCATTATATAAGAAACCCTTCGATACTACCTTGTTAAAGTGCATTGACGAGGAGGAAGTAGATACCCTTATGCAGGAAGTACATGAGGGAGTCTGTGGACTGCACATAAACGAGTGTATGTTAGCCTATAAAATCATGAAGATGGGTTACTTCTGGATGATTATGGAAACGGACTATATTAAACATGTGAGGCATTGCCACTTATGCCAAGTTTATGCTAATAAAATCAATGCTTCACCCCAAGAATTACACGTATTATCAGCCCTATGGCCATTCTCTATATGGGGCATTGATATGATTGGCCCAATAAGTCCAAAAGCTTCAAACGGACATAGGTTCATTTTGGTAGTTAGGTTTTTAAAAAGGGACATAATTGCTAAATATAGGGTACCTGAATCCATTATTATTGATCAAGGAACCAACTTAAACAATAAATTAGTCACAAAAACATGCTAACAATCTAGAATCAATCACAGAAATTTAACTCCGTACCATCCTCAAATGAATGGAGTGGTTGAAGCTACTAATAAAAATATAAAAAGAATTATTGAAAAAATGGCAATTACTTACACTGATTGGCATAAATGTTACCATTCGCTCTCATAGCATATAGAACCTTGATAAGAACTTCGACTAGAGCCACTCCTTACTCACTAGTATATGGAACTAAGGTCGTGTTGCCAGTGGAAGTACAGATCCCATCCTTTAGGGTACTCGCCGAAATATAGCTCGACGAAGCAAAATGGGTAAAGAAAAGGGTAGATCAACTGAATCTAATCGATGAGAAGAGACTTATGGCATTGTGTCATAGGCAGTGCTACCAGCGAAGGATGGTTAAAGTGTTTAATAAGAAAGTATGACTGAGGAGCTTCAAGGAGGGAGATTTAGTATTCAAGAAAGTGTTGCTAAACACATAGGATCCTAGAGGAAAATTCACTCCAAATTATAAAGGACCCTATGTTGTGAAAAAGGTCCTGACAGGGGGGCATTAATGCTAGCTGATATGGATGGCCCAAACTTAAGGGCCCCGTTAACACAGATGTAGTAAAGTTGTATTACCCATGAATAATTAATGAAATCTTTTGCTAGACCCGATGAGAATGTTGACAATACTAATCTCTTTATGACATAATTTTCATTGTTTACGAGCAAAGTTGATATCCTCTGTGGTTGTTAATGTTGGATTGGTCATTGATCAGCCCTTACCTACACTTCACTAGATAAGTTCCCCGTTCTCAAATTCCTTACATTGCATTATAAACCAAGATAACACCAATAAAATAAATGGTTAGATGCTTTATTGTGACTTAATCCTTTTCTAAGGAAATCTTATTGCTGGAAAAGGGACTAACACAATTTCAGGAGTCAGTATACTTCGAAGGTCTAATTTTTCCACTTAAATGGAAGACATGACCATGAAGATTGGTTGTGGACATTTCGCTAGGCTGTTCTGGCTCAGTGAGTGAATGGTCACTTAGCGATAAGTGAGAAGCTACCACCAGGATGGAATCCATAAGATTGATAAGATCCGTTCTTTGATAAAGTAATTTTTACTGAATATCGTGTTTCAACATACTTTCGAAGCCTCAAAAGGTTGATATAAAGAGCTATTAATTAAGTCTAGCCTCATTAGTAGCTAGCAATACATTGAAGTCCATTCTCGTTAGTAAATGGCCTCACACTGAAGTCCATTCTCATTAGTAGATGGCAAACTCTTTAAGTCTAGTCTCGCCAGTAGCTAGCAACCTCATAAACCCATTTTCATTAGTAGATGGGAATATATTTAAGTCCAAGCTCATCAATACCTGGCATCTTTTCTAGTCTTGTTAGTAGCTAGCAAGCCTTTAAGTCCATTCCCATTAGTAAATGGCATCACAGTTAAGACCATCCACATCAGAAGGTGGCAAACTAATAAGTCTAGTCTCATTAGTAGCCAGCAAACCTTTAAGTCCATTCTCATTAGTAAATGGCACCACACTTAAGACCATCCTCGTCAATAGGTGGAAAATATTAAAATCCTATCTTGTCAGAAGTAAGCATGTCATTCTAAATTTAGGACAAAAATTGTGTCTTTTAGGTCTTTGTAGTAAAGTTCTACTCGAACATTAACATAAAGAGGGATAGCTATAGACACCCCATTTTTGCCCTAGTCTAGATTCTAAAAAAATCTATGTATATAAATAAATAATAAAATAACAAAAATCTTGGTTTACAATAATAAAAAAAAGTAATAAAAAAGGGAAAAGGAAAAATTAAAGAAAAGAAAAAGAAAAAAAAGTAGAAAATAAAGAAAAATGAAAAAAAAATTATTGTGAACATTTTTAATCAATAAAAAATAATCTAGATTATTAGCTTGCAAATAATTTATGCATAATAATAAACTGACAATTGAGACAGCTCAGCTGGTCCAACTAGTTGCTTGGTGTGCGTAGGGAAGGCTCAGGTCGTGTGTTCGAATCCCATCCATGACACTTTATGCTGTTTTCATTTTTTTTGCCTTAGATTGCCATGTGTTGGCCTCTGATTGGCCGAACTCCAGCACGTGATCGTCTTCAACCTCTGGCTGACGACTGCAAAAGAAGATGAAGACAAATCCAATAGTCCCAAGCTCAGTTTTTAGCCTAAATACAGCGTTATTCAACTAATAGATTGATAAATATCATTAAAAACAAAAGATTAACATCAATCTTTAATTAAAAAAACAAATCAAAATCAAAACCGGGAACGGAACACATTCCTAATTTGATTTGGCACAATCCAAGATTCCCCAACTTCATCCATGGAGTCCTGTATATAGATCAATGTCCCACAACTTGAAAAAGGCGAAAAAAAAAAAAGGTACTCATATGCTTCACCCGTGAGCTTTCTCTCTCTAGGAAAACCCACCGCCGGCCGCTACCTTCTCTCGATGATAGATCCACTTATACACCACCTTAGACCTCCATTTAGGCATTAGAAGACTCCTAAGGTCATGTAAAATAGAAAAAACCCCATCTTTTGATCCAATTTTGCTTAGATTGACGAGATTGAAAATACCTAAAACCGTCACTCCTGGCCACCTCCTAAACCTCCACTTAGACTAGTTTTCCTGCAAAAATAACACCACCAATTGATTCCTCACCCCTAAAAACCTAGGCAAGCACCCATTAATCACTCCTAACTACCACTAGATCGCCACCGACGAAAAGCTCCGTTATGGCAACCCGCGAACCTGATGTGCCTAAAACCAAGATTAAGCACATGCAAAACCAATTTAAAAGACAATTAGACAATGTCAATCAAACTAGCTTCTAATCACATGAACAATGGCATCAATTCTCAAGATCTATAACCAATTCCACAACACCACGTGATTAATATTGAAATGAACCAAGTATGTGCTGCTTTGATACCAAATTATGGTGTGCCTAAAAGGGAGTTTAAGCACATACAAATGAACCAATTAACAATCCCTAAAGGATAAGATCAAATCGATTCAATTTGGAGTAAAATGTTATGTGAACCCTAATTGCAATAGATGATCTGAATGCTCAAAGTTGCAATTAACAATTCAAAAATGATAATTTCCTCCAATATAACAATAATCACAAGTAATTCCATGTGAATTATACACAAGAACAACAAGATCCAATTCTAAGATCCACTTTCCCAAAAATGTAAACCACGGTTCAAATGAAGCAAATATTGATGGTAAATAACAAGTGATAAAAACTAATCAATTAAGCAATAATAATTTGATTACAAATGCAATCAAATCTGACTAAGAAAACTTCAATCTAACCCTAGATATGACTCACTAGAGAAGAAAAGAAACACAACAAATAGAAATTGATATAACTCACAATTTCTCCTTGTTACACACGCCACAAGTCCAATTTTTTGGATTGAAATTGATAAGAGGGATTGAACTAAGGATGAACCCTAATTCTCTCACGAAAATATCAAGTGTATTATGAAAATTCTCTTCCTAAAACCCTACTTAAGCAAGTATTTATACTTGTTCCTTTTAGGGTTAAAAAGTCCACAAAATTACAACTATGCCACTTTTAGGGTGGTCGATCCTAAAACTCAATTACAACCAAATAAAAAGTGTCTCAAAAGCTTACACATAAATAGTCCAAAGAAATAATTATAAATAAAAATAGTCTTTATCATGCTAGCTCTTCCATAGAATTTGTCGGCCCAGCTCGTTGCCGGTTTAGGTCGGTCCATGGATAACCCACAAGCTGAGTCTTAGTGAGTTTATCCATCGCTCTATAAAGCATAATAAGTGTGCCTATTGGAATATACAATACATGAATAAGAGAAAAGAGGTTAGTAAACAAATAATTCCGGGGTCGATGTGCTCAAAATGGGCCCTCATCGCTAAAAGTTGAAATCCTTTGGCTCTTACCCTAATGATAGATCTTGATGGATTTTGATTCCTATTATCTCCTTAAGCCTCAAAAAGATTTGTCCTCAAATTTGATAGATCAAATGCAGTAGAGACTCTGTTTCCTCCTAGCAAGCCACTTGAAGAAGTATCATTATAGAATCCCAATATCTGAAATACCATAGGGGGTGATTGTTTTCTCTTCTCCATTTCTAGGATGTATCTCATCTACAACACAAATAATGACCCATTATCCACTAATGTCTCCCATGTCTCAACCTATTCCACTGAAATTGTTTTCTCTTTCTCTAGCTCATCTGTATGGCGTTGACCCTCATGGCCCTCTAATGGTTGGTCTGACTGCTCACAGCCCTCTGAAACCTCTGAAAGTGAACACAACTGTCTCTGAACAATCTGGCTCTCTGATGATGGGCTCATCTGACTCTAACCCTCATAATTCTCCAATGGTTTACTCAACTACTGATGAGCCTCTAGTACCTCTAAAGGTTAGCATGTCTGCTTCTGCACAATGTGGCCCTCTGAAGGTTAGTTCTTATGGTTATGATTCTCAAGAATCTCTAATGGTCTACAAATCTGTAGCTGAACCTTTTGGACCTCTGAAGGCGACATCTGATTCAGAATAATACGTTTTCCCTCCTTCTAGAATACATAAGTATTCCTAAAGCCATCATGTAAGACTCTCTTGTCATATAACCAAGGCCTGCTAAGCAATATATGGGATGCACACATAGGTAGAATATCACACTTGATTTCATCACCTTATTTATTTCCTGCACTGAAAGGTACCCCAGCTCTTTGGGTCACATGTAAACTCCCTTGATCACTAAGCCAATGCAATTTATACGGTTCAGGATGTGGAGTAGTAGCAAGTTTTAGTTTCGATACTAACGATGCTGCTACCACATTGGTACAACTACCACCATCAACTATAAGGACACATAAATTTCCTTATACCCTACAAGAGGTATGGAATAAGTTTTCCCTTTGTTCATCATCTTTAGTAGTAAATGTAGTTAATGTCCGGTGCAATACATTAGTATAATGAAACATCTCACTAGACATAATTGTGTTCAAACCCACCAACACAATAATTATCTTCACACTTCTATGGTTCAAGTACACAACCAAGTTATAAGTGAAGTACACTCAACTACTTTCAAGTAGATAGAATTAAATTCAACTACAAGCGTTTAACTAGTTGAATTACTTTCACACTATATTGACTTGTTTGAATTTTAAATTTTACTACTCAACTTTCCTTATTCTTGCTTTAGCTTCTCACCACTTAAATACACAATTTGCAGCAAAGAAAACACATACACAATACACCATTCACCGCTACACAAATTCCCCTTATGCTCACGATTCACAACATTTCACACCACTAGCTTCAATGATCTTGATAACACATACGATAGCCAACCAAATGTACATACCCTTCACTAAGTTTATAAAAATACAATACTACATACACTCCACAAACCATGCTAATACACATTTATACACCTACGGTACACAAATAACCATTGCAACACACACCCTTAACCACAATGCAACACTTATCCTCACTTCAATTATGGTAAAATAAAGGAAGCAATAGTTAAACACTTCCAAGTAGTTAAGATATTGAATTCAACTAAGCAAGTGTTTAAGTAATAATACTCAAAAACTTTCACACTTAAATGCTTATTTTTTAATTCCAAACTTCACTACTTAACTTCCTTTCTTAGCCACAGTTCACACTCACACTTGATCTTAATGTGAAGCACCTTACACTACACATAAATCCTCAAATTCACAAATGGCGATTCCCTCACTCAACACACAAATGCAACGCCACAACACTACACTCACACACGATGCACTCACTTCAACTTACAACAATTCAGCCACAGTGCAACACCCTTCTGTTCAATACACACAACACAAACTCCACCAATTCAATACTCCTTTACACCGCCACACATACACACACAAACATGGCAACAATTTCAAATTGACATCCTTAATGTAACTTTCCACAAATGGCAAGATTCAATTTCAAATTCAAATGACACATAATTAAACAATGACTTAATGTGTGTTTTGAATTTCAAAAATCAATCACTACAACTCCCTTTCAACCACGGCACATATACACACTTCCACTCTACGGCAGCACCCTTCTCCTCAACAAACTCACAACACATTGCTTTAGTCTTCTCAACACAAACTTACAACACGTTATAGCATAACTCCAATAACTCATTACACTTTTTTTTTTTTACACCGCAACCTACTCACATACAAGGGCAGCAAACAACAATTCAAATAACTCCACGAAATGCAATCTTTTCCATAAAAGGTAAGATAATTCAAATTCAAATAATACTTCTTAAAGTTACTTAATAACTACTTTAAGTTAATGGATGTTTTTGAATTTCAAATGATTTCCTATTTTCCACTCAAAGTCAAATCTGAAAATTGCAAAGAAAATCCTCAATTTCCGAAATCAAACAAGCAAATTCACACTTCTTCTTTCTACACAAATGGAGATACTTCACATTTCCAAATTTTGGTTCAAGAATGCACTAACTCTTCTCTTCCCTTCATGGTGAAATCAACAACATAGAAGCTTCAACAAGTACTCAAAACTCACTCCAACAAGCAGCAAGTTGAACTCCCCAAGCAAGATAATCATGCCACTTCAAGTAATTACAACAACAATTTCAATTTACTCTCAATTTCGGAATTGAAGATGTAAGAACATGGACCCTAAATTTCCGAAATTCAAAATCAAATGACCCTTCTCACAACCTCAAGCTCTAATACCAAAAGATGATGTGCCTAAAACTAAGATTAAGCACATGCAAAACCAATTTGAAAGACAATTAGACAATGTCAATCAAACTAGCTTCCAATCACATGAACAATGGCGTCAATTCTCAAGATCTATAACCAATTCCACAACACCACGTGATCAATATTGAAATGAACCAAGTATGTGAAACTCTAATACCAAATTATGATGTGCCTAAAAGGGAGTTTAAGCACATACAAATGAACCAATTAACAATCCCTAAAGGACAAGATCAAATCGGTTCAATTGGAGCAAAATGTTACGTGAAACCTAATTGCAATAGATGATCTGAATGCTCAAAGTTGCAATTAAAAATTCAACAATGATAATTTTCTCTAATATAACAATAATCACAAGTAATTTCACGTGAATTACACACAAGTACAACAAGATCCAATTTCGAGGTCCCCTTTCCCAACAATGTAAACCACAGTTCAAATGAAGCAAATATTGATGGTAAATAACAAGTGCTAAAAACTAATAAATTAAGCAATAATAATTTGAATACAAATGCAATCAAATTTGACCAAGAAAACTTCAATCTAACCCTAGATATGACTCACTAGAGAAGAAAAGAAACACAACAAATAGAAATTAATATAACTCACAATTTCTCCTTATTGCACTCACCACAATTCCAATTCTTGGGATTGAAATTGATAAGAGGGATTGAACTAAGGATAAACCCTAATTCTCTCATGAAAATATCAAGTGTATTCTGAAAATTCTCTTCCCAAAACACTACTTAAGCAAGTATTTATACTTGCTCCATTTAGGGTTAAAAAGTTCACAAAATTACAACTATGCCACTTTTAGGGTGGCTAGTCCTAAAACTCAATTACAACCAATTAAAAAGCGTTTCAAAAGCTTACACATAAATAGTCCAAAGAAGTAATTATAGATAAAAATAATTGATGGGAAAATTTCTAACACTGTCAACCTCTTCAGAACCCAATTTGGATGATTATCCAAATTGCTCATATTTTACCTTTTATCTTTATTTCTAATTAAATTTGAGAATAATATTACAGGTACAATTATAATTCTCCATGGGATGCCAAAATGTCCTACAACTTCAGTTGGACACCGAATATTTTTCAGGATAACAATCAAAGACCTGCTGCGATTGTTCGCTATTCTGAGGCATTGGATCATGAAGACTTATGTTATTTTGTATCTTGTAAATGTTTATTGAACTATTTTAGTTGTATTTTTTTTTTGGGACACTTTTATTTCCTTGTAATTTTCATTTAGGGCTAGCCACCTTAAAAGTGGCAAACTTGTAATTTTGAGCACTTTTTAACCCTAGGAGAAGCAAGTATAAATACTTGCTTAAGAGAGGGTTTGAGGAGGCTTAATTTTTCAGAACAAACACTTCAAATTTTGTGAGAGGGCTTAGGGTTTCCTAATTCCAAAATTCTCTTATCAATTTCAATCCCAAGAAGTTGGAATTGTGGCGAGTGCAACAAGGAGAAATCGTGAGTAATACCGATTCATCTTTGTTGTTGTTCATTTCTTCTCTAATGATTCATATGTAGGGTAGATTTGAATCTTTCTTGGACTTGTTAGTGATTGTAAATCATGGATAATCATCTTGTAAAGGTTGATTGTTCATTGAGATTGAATACTTCTTAGTGATTGGCGTGAATTGGCATTATTAGAAGGATATTGAGATCACAGTTTTGTGCTTGTCTTATTCTTCCTTTTGATTTGATTTTACGTGAACTTCATCTTCTCTTGTGGTTATTTGGTTAATATTATCATTAGAGATTACAATTGAATCATTTGAACAACCATTTCCATCAAATTCTACAAAGTGTTCACGTGAAATTGCCCACAAGTGAACCGGTTTGTGTTTTGTGAATTGAGGAGTTTTCCTTGATTCTTTGATTGTGCTTAAGCTTGGAATTAGGCACATCATATTTTGGTATTAGAGCTTGAAGGTTTATGAGAAGGGGTTTGTGAACCGAATTGTAGAAGAGTGGAAATTCGGAACAATTGAAATTTTTTTGTGTGTCACCTTGATCTTTACGTGATTGATCTTTGTTGAAGAGGATAAATGAAGCTTCTGATTTGAAAGAAAAGTTTGGTTATTGTCTTCATCCTTGCCGTGTGTTGTTTACGTGAGGAAAGAGAGGAATTTCTTGTTGTAGCATTGTTAATTAAGTATATGTTGTTTCTTCATTATTGCGGAATTGAAGAGTCATTTCATTAGCAGATTTCTTCAAGTGGCGTGGAGGATTAGGAAACTGATTTGAATTCAAATTAACCATTAAACTATAGAGTTATTGTGTATTAATCACCTTGATTGCACATTAACTTGTTGGAATTAATTGCTTGCCATTTAATGGAGTATCTTTAGTTAGTTTTGTTTGTTGCTACCGTGGAAGTGAAGGGTTGCAACATATTATTGTTGCATGGATTTAGTGTGTTGTGTGTGTAGTGTGCAAGTGGCGGAGTGAATTAGTTTTGGCGTGAAGTTGTTTTGTGAAGTGAGTGTGCTACAATTACTAGATATTACACTAGTACTTCAAATAGATTGCATCCACAAACATGTCGAATAATAGCGTGAATGGAGGAATGAGTGATGAAGCCAATAGTCGAGTTGGTGGAGGTCAGGGTCCTAATGTTGCAGGTAGGAGGACCTTAGAGGAACAACTTCAGGAGCTTACTACTATAGTTGCTACACTAGCAACTAGAGTTGACAGGATGACTTTACCACAACCACCAGTAGTAAACCAACCAGCACCACCTCGAGTAGCTCCACAAAACCCTCATCGAAACAGAGTAGTGGAAGAAAGAGATGACAATTTTGGGGTCAACCTAAATCAGAATAGGGATTTCATGCCACCTCGGGGTTTGGAGTATGTGAAACTACAGATGCCATCCTATGATGGTAAGGGATCAGCAGATGAGTACCTGGACTGGGAGGATAAGGTCGAAGGTCTCTTCGAATGTTATGAGATTGACGACAGTACCAGGGTTAGATTGGCTGCTGTTGAATTTGTAGGGTATGCTGCACTTTGGTGGAAGAATCTGATCATCAATAGGCGTCGGGATGGAGAGGCTGAGGTTCAGACCTGGAGGGATATGAAGAGGTTGCTAAGGAAAAGGTTCATTCCTGAACACTACAAACAGGAGCTGTTTATGCGACTGCAAACTTTGAGGCAGGGGGGCAAAACAGTGGATGATTATGTGCAATAATTTGAGACCCTTATGATTAGGTGTGGGTCTGTTGAGTCTCCAAAACAAGCTGTAGCGCGATTTGTCTCAGGTCTAAAATATGAGATAGCGTGTGTTGTTAAGCTGCAACACTATTCTACACTTGATGAGGCTATTCAGTTGGCCTTAAAAGTAGAGAGACAGAGGAGGTCTAACTTCTTTAGGGCTCCAAGCAGTAGGCCCAACAACGTTAATAGACCCATCTCAGCCGACAGTCGATCAGGAGGAACAAAGGAGGTAGGTGAGGGAGTCAAAGCAGTGGACACTACTACCCCAACCATTATAAGAGAAAACTTACCCATTGGGAAGGGTAAAGAGGTCATGGCATCAGAAACGAGGCAAACTGTTCCCGAATCTACTAGTGGGAAAGCGCACCAGATAAAATGTTTTAAATGCATGGGATTTGGGCATATGGCTGCACAGTGTCCAAATAAGAGGGTGATGACTGTTATGGAAGACACTGGAGAGGATATTGAAGATGATCATGGTCAGATTGAGCCTATAGACTTACTTATAGTGCTGCAGGAATACTACGATGATCAGAATGCAAATGCGCCTGAGGAGCATACTGGGAGGAAATATCTACCCCTTAATGTGTTACGCAGGATTTTGTCCACATCTCCTGATACCAGTAATATTCAGAGGGAGAACATATTTCATACCTCTTGCAGAATCAGAGGTAACCTTTGTGTACTCATCATTGATAGTAGTAGTTACACGAATGTTATATCTGCTGCACTGGTAGACAAATTACAACTGTCTACTATACCACATCCTAGTCCTTATCGGTTGCATTGGCTAGATAATAGAGGTAGTATGCAGGTTACCCTTAGGGCAAAGGTTCCTGTGAGTGTCGGGCAGAACTATCATGATGAGATCCTTTGTGATGTAGTTCCTATGCATGCATTCCATTTGCTGTTGGGTCGGCCGTGGTTGTATGATCGACGGGTGATACATGATGGGTTTGAAAATACCTACATGTTCAGCATGGGCGAGTCACGCATAGTTCTATTACCGATGACTCCATCTAAGGTCCAAGGTTTTCAAAGACAGATCAGGAATCCATCCACTACCATGGTTAGCCGGAAGAGCAGGACAAGAGAGATACTAGGGTTCAGTTCCACAATTGATCCTCTAGATTTGAGGGCAAATCTTTCAGAAGCCTGAGGAGATGATGGGAAAATTTCTAACAATGTCAACCTCTTCAGAACCCAATTTGGATGATTATCCAAATTGCTCATATTTTACCTTTTGTCTTTATTTCTAATTAAATTTGAGAATAATCTTACAGGTACAATTATAATTCTCCATGGGATGCCAAAATGACCTACAACTTCAGTTGGACACCGAACATTTTTCAGGATAACAATCAAAGACCTGCTGCGATTGTTCGCTATTATGAGGCATTGGATCATGAAGACTTATGCTATTTTATATCTTGTAAATGCTTATTGAACTATTTTGGTTGTATTTTGTTTTTGGGACACTTTTATTTCCTTGTAATTTTCATTTAGGGCTAGCCACCTTAAAAGTGGCAAACTTGTAATATTGAGCACTTTTTAACCCTAGGAGAAGCAAGTATAAATACTTGCTTAAGAGAGGGTTTGAGGAGGCTTAATTTTGCAGAACAAACACTTCAAATTTCGTGAGAGGGCTTAGGGTTTCCTAATTCCAAAATTCTCTTATCAATTTCAATCCCAAGAAGTTGGAATTGTGGCGAGTGCAACAAGGAGAAATCGTGAGTAATATCGATTCATCTTTATTGTTGTTCATTTCTTCTCTAGTGAGTCATATGTAGGGTAGATTTGAATCTTTCTTGGACTTGTTAGTGATTGTAAATCGTGGATAATCATCTTGTAAAGGTTGATTGTTCATTGAGATTGAATACTTCTTAGTGATTGGCGTGAATTGGCATTATTGGAAGGATATTGAGATCACGGTTTTATGCTTGTCTTATTGCTTCCTTTTGATTTGATTTTACGTGAACTTCATCTTCTCTTTTGGTTATTTGGTTAATATTATCATTAGAGATTACAATTGAATCATTTGAACAACCATTTCCATCAAATTCTACAAGGTGTTCACGTGAAATTGCCCACAAGTGAACCGGTTTGTGTTTTGTGAATTGAGGAGTTTTCCTTGATTCTTTGATTGTGCTTAAGCTTGGAATTGGGCACATCAATAATCTTCTTCATGCTAGCTCTTCCATAGGATTCGTCAACCCAACTCATCGCCGGTTTAGGTCGATCCATAGATAACACATAAGCTAAGTCTTAGTGAGTTTGTCCATCGCCCTGTAAAGCATGAAAAGTGTGCCTATTGAAATATACAATACAAGAATAAAAGAAAAGAGGTTAGTAAACAAATAATTCCGGGTTCAATGTACTCAAAATGGGCCCCCATCGCCAAGATTTAAAATCCTTTGGCTCTTGCCTTAATGATAGGTCTTGACGAATTTTGATTCCTATCAGAACCTGAGATCTAGCTGGCATTATCTGGTAATTCGGTCGGTTTCCTTTTTTATTTATTATTTTAGTTCATTTTTAGATTATCTTTAATTAAAAGTAGAAAATATATATATAAATAATAATAATAATAAATAAAGTATCCATTGGGTTATCATGGTGTATACCATCACCCGATGGTGAATATAAAATAATAAAGAAAATAAAATTTTTAATTAAATAAAAATCTTTAGTAAATTAAGTAAAAATCTAAAACACTAAAAAAAAAACATGAAAATGAAAATCTTTAGTACAAGTTATGATGTTAGAAATAGAAAAAAAAAACTAGAAAAATAGAAAATAATAAAAATAGAAAAATATAAAAATATAAAAAAATGAATTAAATAAGGAAAAATTTTAATATAAATAAAATATTAGGAGCAAGTAAAAATGATAAATATATATAAATATTAAAAAAATAATAATATTTTTTTTTAGTTTAAGGTTTTTAGTTAAATAAATAGAATAAGAATATTTTTTTTCTAAAATCTAGCATTTTAGGGTTTTGTCACTTAGAGTTTTTTTAAATAAAAAAAATTTTGACATGAGATTTTTCCTAAACTTAGGCTATTTTAGATTTTCCAAACAAAAATCATCTAATAATTTAGGTCATTTAAGTATTTTCTTAATAAAAATTAATTTGATTAAATAATGTAAACCCGGTGCTTTTTATTAAATAAAATGAACAAACAAACTAAAAATTTTCATAAAAAAAAAAAGTGAATTATGGATGGTTTGATTCTATCTAGTAGGTACGTAGGCACCTTCAAGGCAACCATAATAAAATAAAAACCTTAGGTTAAGAAAATAATAAAAAAAAACTTTAAGTTTTAAAAAATAATAAAATAAAGAAAAAATTAAAAATAATAATAATAAAATAATATAAAACCTTTAAAAATTTAAATAAAATAAAAACTTTAAAAGAATCATAATAATATAAAAACTTCTTAAAAATTAAAATACAATAAAAACTTTAGGTTGTTAACAATGAAAGCCTTAGAAAAATTAGTATAATAAACTTTAGACTTTAGGTTTTCTTTTAACATAAATTCAAAATCTTATAAAAATATGAAAACATAAAATCATAAATATATATATATAAATAATAATAAAGGCCTTTTAGTAAACATTCTTGAAAATTCTATGTGGTAACTGTTTAGGTTTTAATAGGTTAGCCCTCGAATCCAGTACCTTTGGTCTATATTTTTCTAAAATACCTTTTTTAGAAAAATTCGTAGATTAGTAGCTAGTTAAGGTTAATCCACCCAATTAACTTTAACTTTATTTTCCAACTTAGGTTGGTGGTAATTCCTTTCAAAAATCAATTTTTTTTAATTTAATCAAGTAATCTATATCAAATGGGTAGGATTTAATATAGATTAAAATAGAGGGAAAATGATCAAAAACATGTCTCAACACAATCTAATTCAAAATGATGAGCAAGGTGATATAAGTCCTATAAGTACCTGAATGACCTCCAATAGGTGATGCATGAAACTCATGAAGAAGTGGAATAAATGTGTAGTTAGCAGAAATCACTAGTGTGCCATAATACATCAAATTTTCCATTTTCCAAGCAAAAGCCCAAAACACTACTCACCATAGCACATTTTGGTTTTAAAGACATAAATTTCTATTACTTAAAATAGTAATTTTATCATCAAAGACCTTTAAAGATGGAATTTTTATTGCAAATTTCCATTGCAAAATTGTTCTCACTAATTCCACTTAGCAACAGATTGTATATCAATTACACATTTTTGGCATAAAAATCCATCTCAAAAATATATTGATTCCATCACATAAAATTAACGAAATTTGCAACGAAAAAGACTCAAAGTCACAAAATTCCGTCACAAATCTGAAAAATTTCTATCTCTAAAATCCATTAAATATAATTGATTTTTTGGTAAATTGCGCAAATTACCTTTGAAAACTTTTAAAATTGCATAGACCTCTAGTTTTTTTCAAAAGTCGGTACTTAATACCCTTGAAACAAGTGTGGGTTCCATTTTCTTTACTGACTAGATTGCCACTTATAAAATGAGATAAAATTGATTATTACTACACAATTTGTTTATATATTTAATTAATTAAATCAATCTAAAATTAAAAATACTAAAACAAATAGAAAAGAAAAGTAGAAAATATATTGATAAAAGGTAAGAAATTAAAAAAAAACTAGAAAATAAAAAAAAAGGGAAAAGTTGTTTAAGCCGTTTTTGACCACCCATTTACTTTCTATTTTCTTAATTTTCTATCTTTTCTTTATATATATATATATATTCTACTTTTGTTTTTCTACTATTTCATTTTTTTAGTTAATTTAATTAATTAAATATATGAATAAATTTCTTAGTAATCATCCATGTCAACTAACTTTTCATGCAGTATTCTAGTTACTAAAGAAAATGGAGCTAACACTTATTTTTGAGGTACTAAGTGCTAACTTTCAAAAAAACAAATAGGGGAGCCATACAATTTTAAAATTTTTCAAACCCTTGATTTTTTATTAAAAATATAACAGTAATCAGAACTCCTTAAATCATAGTAATTTCACATTTCCATTAAATGACTTACTTATTACCCTTTATTAGTACAATTATACCCTTTGTTAATACAATAATATCCTTTATAATAATGACTTTCCAAAGGGCCACCCATCTTGGGAGAGATCTTCTCTAAGCACACTTAACTTTAGAATTTTGTATAATTCGTAGCTGCTAAACTAACTTATGCTTTCATAATTAAAGTTACATTTCTTATATTTATCTAATAATGTATAACAAAATATCTAATTTATAGTAAATTGTATATAGTAAAGATATAAAATGTTATCATATTATTTAGAAAAATCATTTATGCTATATAGATTGTATAGTTATGAATATAAATAATTAAACTATAATATATATGCTCAATTATTTATTACTTAATAAGTATTTTATTTGATAAAGTATATTAAATAATATACAATATTGTATATTAGATAGAACATTATAATAAATAATATATTGCAATATAATATATGATTTACTTATGTTGCTAATAAATACTTTTAGATATAGAAATTTTCCATCCCTAAAAGTCAAAATTATATTCTTGACATTTAGAGGTGGATTTGCTATGAAATCTAAAATAAATATATATATATTGCACCAAAATTTTCTCATTTCTTGCAATAAAATTTAAGATGGATTTGCAACAAAATTAATTCCCTTGCAAATCCATTGCTAACGCATGTCAAATTCTATTACCAAAAAAAAAATTGTAAGAAATATTTATTTTCATGTTATCCTAAATTCATTACATATTTATTGCTAATCAATATTTTCAAAAACAGATATTTTCTATAGCAAAATTTCTATCTCTAAAACCTAATTTTCACATTGTAAATGGGATTATAGCTGAGTTGTGCTTGCATTTTGATCAAGTATGGATCTCACTCAAATGTAGCCAATCCCAATCTACCTACACTAGACCAAAAAGGTCACAATTCTCTACGGTATCATATTTTCTTGATAGAGCATCAACAGCTCTATTTTCTTGGTCAATCTTATATTGCACTTTAAAGTGGTAACCTAGTAATTTTGATAACTAATTTTGTTGATCTAGCATTGTGATTCACACTGTCAATAATTGATTGAGACTTCTTTGTTACGTGCATACTATAAAGCATCTTCTCAATACAAAAGGGCACCAAGGTTAGATTGCAAGCACTAATGCCATTAACTCTTTCTTTTAAGTAAATTTAACCCCATTTTAATCCGAAAGAGGCTTCCTAAAGTATGTTATAGGGCGGCCTAATTGCATGAGAACCACGCTGATGCCTCTTCCTGAGGCATCACACTCAATTATAAAGTCTTCATCAAATATTAGCAATGCAAGTAATAGGTTGTTACCATGGCATGTTAAGAGCTTGTAGTGCTTGTTTAGTATAATTGTTCATTTGTAATTGTCTTTATTAAGCAAGTTGATAAGGGGGCACACTGTTTTTTCATAGTCCTTAATGAACTTTTTGTAATATCCCATCAAACCAAAAAATCCCTTCACTCCCATAATTGTAGCGGGCGTAGGCCAATTAAGTACCCCTTAGAGTTTTTTGGAGTCTATAACTACACCAGGTAAACAGAAGATGGATCCTAAATATTCCATTGATGTTTGTCTAAAAATGCACTTTGTTTCCTTAATTCTAAAAATGCATTTTGTTTCCTTAATGACAAATTGGTAGTCAAGAAGCAAATTCAATATTTGTTGAAGGAGAAGCAAGTGCTCATCCTAAGCTCTACTCTAGATAAGATTGTCATTGAAAAAGACTAGTATAAATCTTCACAAAGATGGTCAAAATAGGTCATTCATGGTGGAATTAAAGGTGGTTGGAGCATTAGTCAACCCAAACAGCATCATAAGCAACTCATAATGTCCTCAATGCATGCGAAAGGTGACATTGTGCACATCTTTAACATGCACTCAAATTTGGTAATACCCCAAGCACAAATCAATTTTTCAATAGAACTTAGACCCCACTAATTAATCCATAAATTCCTCAACAAAAATGTTAGATACTTATCCAATATTGTAACCTGATTTAACACCTTGTCTTCTTTCTTTACAAAGATTACTAGGCTTGAATAGGAACTTGTGCTTGGTTGTATGACTTTGACTTGAAGCATTTCAACCTCTTATTTCTTTGTTATATCTTTTTGTATGTGTGCATATCTAATATGCCTCAAAACCTAAAATGCAATAGTAGTCTACCATATTTTTCACCTAAGTCAAACAAGTCAGGCTTATAGTTAACTAAATGGGTTTTTAACCCAGTTTTAGAACATTGAAATTGTCTAATTAAGTTTACAAAAAGGTTTGATAGTCTATTTGATTTGAGTTGTTGCTAGTGGATGCTAAGTCTTAAAACTAAGTGTCAAACATAAATATATTTTAAGACCATTTAAGTTATTTTTATCCACCGTGTATATTTTAGGCCTACTAAGGTCTATTATGCTAATCTCATCTAGCTTAAGCCTATTATGCTCTAACAATTGTTTCTTAGGCTTAATTAATTCATGATGCCTAATTTAAGTTCATTTAGAATTCTTATGTGATTTTGGGCCTCATTTTATGTAAGGCCCATTAAGGATATTTTATTTTAGTGAGGCCTAAACCTAAATGGGCCTAATTAATTTTGGAATTAGGTCCATTGGGCTTATTCATTTTAGTTAAAGCTAATTCTAATTTAATTATCAAATTAACCTTATAATTCACTTAATTAAGTCAATTTAACAAAATAAATTCTATAATACATGAATTTTTTTTAACAATTTATTTAATTATGTAATATAGGTATTATCATAAAGAGCTAAGGACGAGGATGGAACTTTATAAAATTTTGAGGGGCAATTTGGTCATTTCACACAAAGAATATAAATAATCCAAGTTAACATAAAGAGCTCCCTGTTGTCATTCTAAGTAGTGAAACAAAGCCGTAGAGGACAGACGCTCCATATCAGAAAAACCTAGGTCAACGAGAGGAAAAGGGCAAATCAATTACAAGAACTTGAGGTAAGAATCGTTATACGAATTTCAAATTAGGATTTATAGAATTTGTAGTTATGAGCATCATTTGTTCTTACAGAACACGAGGTGAGTGAAGGGACATAAGAGCACGGAGAATCGACAATCCGGGATTTGCGATTTGTGGAAATTGAAGTAAGTATGAAAATCTATGTAATTTAATTTTAATTATGAATTTTAAGGACTTAATTGAGCTTAAGAATATATAGGATTGAGTCTTTGAGGAATTGAAGTAAAAGAATTAGGATTCGTAGAGATTGCCGAAGGTAGCACGACTTACCAACAAACATAGTCGTGTTTCAACCATGTTGGAATGAAAAGGTATATCGAGAGATACACAGCCTCCTATCATGGTCGTGTTTCAACCATGTTAGGTTAAGGTTAACACGACCTCCCAACACGGTCATGTTTCAACTGTGTTGAAATGGAAAGGTGCATTCAGAAATACACGACCTCTTAACACGGTTATGTTTCGACCGTATTGAGTCAAGGATGACACAGCCTCCTAACACAGTCGTGTTCTAATCGTGTTGAAGCAAAGTTTTTCACCGAAAGATACACAACCCTTAACACGGTCGTGCTTTAGCCTGTGTTGAGCAACATGGTCCCCAACATGACCGTATTGAATAAAGTATAACATAATTATATATTCATATAACTTCAAATTAAACTAATTTCCATGCAACCTAGATAACTAGTAAGGCCTTAAAGAGATTAAAGGAATAGGATTAAGAAAGTTAAGAATTAAGTAAATAGAATTAAGAAAATTAAGAGATGACATTGATCTTAGATTAAGTACTAAGAAGTACTTGTTGATTGAACAGATTTAAACTTAGCTTACATCTAAGACCGAGAAGTGTTTAAGGATAGGATTTAAGATACGTGTAACTTGCGTGTTGATTTGTGCTTGTTTAAGTTAGTCTAGGTATGGAACTTGTTTTAATTGATGAATTGGTTAAAGTGTTTAAGTGGTATGCTGTTTGTGCTTGACTCGGTCTAGGGGCTCGTAGTGGTAAATCCCTAAGGAGCACCCCAATGATCCTTGTGTGATGTTGTCCTTAGTGGAGTCATGCTTGGAAATGATCTAAGCTTAATGTGATTAAGTGGTTGAGTGTACATAGATATGGGGCCCGTAGTGGCAATTCCCATCACCAAGTTTAAGGATTAAGGGATCACGAGTATAGGGCTCGTAGTGGCAATTCCCATCACTAAGTCATGCTCCAATGTGTTAAATGTGTTAAGGGGGTCATGGGTACCCTATTGTTTTCTTATGGACATAAGTTATATTATGAAGTGGTTGTCTGTGCTTAAGTTCTACATGATGTACGCGATATTTTTTTATGTTTGTTCATGCATATGTGTTTGTGTTATACGTACCGAGCATTAGTTCACCCTTTAGGGAATCATTTTTAGATGCAAGTGTCGAGGGAGATGAGAACCCAAAAGATAACTTGGGTTTGGGTGAACCATAGAGAGAGAAAGATGAGGATTATCATTACTATTATGGTGATTAGGTTGTGGGAGAATTATTGTTATTAGATTGTGGTAGACATTGTCTTTTGAAAATGTTATTTTTGATGTTTAAAGACTTCTGTTGCTTAGATAATGTATAGGGTTTAAGTTATCATTGGAATTTTGAGGATGTATAGAATGTTTTATTATAGGAGTTACGGGTTAAAATGTATCAAAGTTGTTTAAGAGCCTTAATGTGTTCTTGTGAGATAAGAACACGTGGCAAGCAGTAGCGTGGCCCGAGTTTTAGGGCGTTACAACTTAAGTGGTATCAGAGCTCTAGGTTTTATAACCTTTAGTGATAGGAATCAAAACCCAATAAGACCTATCATTAGGGCAAGAACTAAAGGAATTCAAATTTTGGCAATGAGGGCACATTTTGAGCAGATCGACCTCGGAATTATTTATATATTAACCTCTTTTCTATTATTCTTGTATTGCGTTTTCTAACAGGCACACTTATCATATTTTATAGGGCAATGGACAAACTCCCTCAGACTCAGCTTGTGGGTTATTCATGGACCGACCTAAACCGACGATGAGTTGGGCCGATGGATCCTATAGAAGACCGGCATCTTGAAGACTAATTTCTTTTATATATTTTTCATTTGCATGGACTATTTATGTTGTAATCATTTTGGGACACTTTTATTTCCTTGTAATTTTCATTTAGGACTAGCCACCTTAAAAGTGGCAAACTTGTAATTTTGACCACTTTCAAACCCTAGGAGTAGCAAGTATAAATACTTGCTTAGAAGAGGGTTTGAGGAGGCCATTTTGCAGATTATACACTTCACTTAACGTGAGAGGGCTTAGGGTTTCCTAATTCTAAAAATCTCTTATCAATTTCAACTCAAGAATTGGAATTGTGGCGAGTGCGACAAAGGAGAATTGTGAGTCATATCGATTCATCTTTATTGTATGTTCATTTCTTCTCTAGTGAGTCATATCTATGGTAGATTTGAATCTTTCTTGGACATATTGGTGATTTTAATTCGTGGATAATCATCTTATAAGGTTGATTGTTCATTGAGATTGAATTGCTCTTTAGTGATTGGCGTGAATTGGCATGGTTGGAAGGGTTTGAGTTCATGGTTTTTGTGTTTGTCTTTTTCATCCATTTCACGTGTAATTCTCTTGTTCTTATTGTTGATTAGTGAAATTGACCATTAGTGGGAATTAATTGAATCTTTGAACCATTGGATTTCATCAAAGTTCCATTAGGGTCACGCAATTTCCTAGTCCATTGAACCGGTTTGTATGAGACTTGAGAATTGTTTTTCTTAAGTCATTTGATTGTTCTTGAAAGTGGTTTTGAGCACATCATCTTTTGGTATCAGATCTTGAGGTTTAAGAGGAGGGATTTACAATTTGGAATTCCAAATTTAAGGATTGTTGAATTATTACATTGATCTGAATTGTGAAGTGGAGTTGTGTTTTATTCTTGTGTTGTTGAAGTGCTATCTTGTTGTTTAGTTGTTGTACACTTAGAGACTTGTAACATTCTTGGATTCCTTGAGAATTGACCGTGAATGTGAAGTGTCTTTGAAGTGAAACGTGAAGAGAAAAGAGTATTGGTCATTGGTGATCAAGTGGAGAAGTGAAAATTGTCTTATGTCATTTCGGATTTGAGGAGTGGCAATTGAGATTTCAGATTTGAAATTTTCAGAATTAAAGTGAGTTAAGAAGTCAATTTGAATTACAAAACACACATTAAGTCATTGTTAATTGTGCGTCATTTGAATTTAAAATAGCTTCTTACCAATTGTGGAATCTTGCACTTATTGAACTTCTTTTTGAATTTGAAAGTTGAGTTGCCTTTGTTGTAAGTTGTGGCTTGAAACTTGAATAGAAGTGGAGAAGTTTAAGTGTGGAAGAGTGTGATCTTGAATTGTTGCAAGAAGATTCTGGAAATTGAGTAGTGTGTTTGCAATTTTCAGATTGCATTGTGTAAAAAAAAAAAAAAAGGAAATCATTTAAATTTAAACACCTTCATTAAGTTTAAGGCAATTCATTAAGTAGCATTGAATAAGTTTTATTTGAATTTGAATTGTTCTTACCATTTATGGAGGAGGTTGCATTTAGTAAAGTGATTTGAATTTGAATCTATTGCTACCTTTGAGTGTGAGTTGCGGTGTAAATTATGTTTTGTAGTGGCAAGCGATTGTATACTTGGAAGTGTATGTGTGTTGCACCATGATGTAAAGGGTGTATGTGTGTGTGGCGTAATGAGTATGTGAGTGAAGGTGTTGCCACATGGTGAATTGGTGTTGTGGTGAAGTGAGTGCACTGTGATTGTGTGTATGTGTGGTGATGTAAGAGTGTTTTTAATAAAAAAAAAAAAAGTTACAACGTATAGTAGTGTTGTAGTGAATTGGTTGCACCGTGTAGGAGTGAGGTGTGTCTGGTGGTGTAAATTTGTGGAGTTGTGTGTAGTGTAAGGTGCTGCACATTAAGACTCATTGTGGGTGTAAAAATTTAGCAAGAAAGGAAGGTTGAGTAGTGGAATTTAAAATTCAAACAAATCATTAAAGTGTAAAAGTAATTGAATTAGTTACTTAAACACTTGTTGTTGAATTTAATTCTATCTACTTGAAAGTAGTTGAGTGTACTTCATTTGTGGTTTGGTTGTGTACTTGAACCTTGAAAGTGTGAAGATAATTATTGTATTGTTGGATTTGAGTACAATCATGTCTAGTGAAATGTTTCATTATGCTAACATATTGCATCGGGACATGACTTCTTTTCAAACCATTGATGAGGGACAAAGAGAAAACTTGTTCCATACTTCTTGTAGGGTACAAGGAAACTTGTGCGCAATTATTATTGATGGTCGTAGTTGTACTAATGTTGTTGCTGCATCATTAGTATCGAAGTTGAAACTTGAAACTATCCCACATCCCAAACCCTATACATTACATTGGTTGAATGATCAGGATGGTCTTTGTGTAACCCAAAGGGCTAGGGTACCCTTCAGTATAGGGGACAAGTACTATGATGAGCTTGAATGTGATAT
The DNA here is from genome assembly GCA_037954665.1 of Laguncularia racemosa. Taxonomy (NCBI): domain Eukaryota; kingdom Viridiplantae; phylum Streptophyta; class Magnoliopsida; order Myrtales; family Combretaceae; genus Laguncularia; species Laguncularia racemosa. The sequence goes on from JBBMOL010000006.1 coordinate 2,807,271, forward strand.
TCTTCCTCTTTGTGCATCCCATATATTACTTGGTAGACCATGGTTGTATGATAGGATGGTATTACATGATGGGTATAGAAATACTTATATGTTCAAAAAAGATGGTAAACGTGGTAAACGTATAGTATTGAACCCTATGTCACCATCAGAGGTCCGGGAGATGCAAAGACAGATAAAAAAACCATCACAGAATCTTGAGGATCATAGCCACATGATCAAACCTTCAAAGGACTAAACTGTGCAGACGCAGGTATGCTAACCTTCAAAGGTTCTTGAGGGCTTTAGTGACTCGAGCCAACCCATAGAGCATAAAATTTGTCAGACACCAATGTGCCAACCTTCAGAGGATCTTGATGATCATAGTCAGACAAGCAGACCACCAGAGAGCCAGATTGTTCAGAGACAGTTATGTTCACCTTTAGAGGTTTCAGAGGGTAATGAGCAGTTAGGCCAACCATTAGAAGACCATGAGGATCAGCAACATACAAATGAGTTAGAAAAGGAGGAAACGGTTTCAGTGGAACAGGTTGACATAGGGGCGACTTTATTGGATAATGGAGCATTATTTGTGTTACAGATAAGATACATCCTAGAAATGGAGGAGAGAAAATAATCACCACCTATGGTATTTCAGATTTTGGGATTCTGCAGTGATATTTCTTCAGGTGGCTTGCTAGGAGGAAACAAAGTCTCTACTGCATTTGATCTACCAGATTTGAGGACAAATCTTTTTGAGGCCCAAGGAGATGATAGGAATCAAAATTCGACAAGACCTATCATTAGGGCAAGAACTAAAGGAATTCAAATTTTGGCGATGAGGGCCCATTTTGAGCAGATCGACCCCGGAATTATTTATATATTAACCTCTTTTCTATTATTCTTGCATTGTGTTTTCCAACAGGCACATTTATCATATTTTATAGGGCAATGGACAAACTCCTTCAGACTCAGCTTGTGGCTTATTCATGGACCGACCTGAACCGGCGATGAGTTTGGCCGATGGATCCTATAGAAGACCGGCATCTTGAAGACTAATTTCTTTTATATATTTTTCATTTGCATGGACTATTTATGTTGTAATCATTTTGGGACACTTTTATTTCCTTGTAATTTTCATTTAGGACTAGCCACCTTAAAAGTGGCAAACTTGTAATTTTGACCACTTTCTAACCCTAGGAGTAGCAAGTATAAATACTTGCTTAGAAGAGGGTTTGAGGAGGCTATATTTTGTAGAAATAACCTAGCACTTTCACGTGTGGAATTAGGGTTCATCCTTAGTTCAAACGTCTTATCAATTTTAACCCAAGAATTAGAATTGTGGCGAGTGCAATAAAGGAGAATTGTGAGTCATATCGATTCATCTTTGTTGTATGTTCATTTCTTCTCTAGTGAGTCATATCTAGGGTAGATTTGAATCTTTCTTGGACATATTGGTGATTGTAATTCGTAGATAATCATCTTGTAAGGTTGATTGTTCATTGAGATTGAATTGCTCTTTAGTGATTGGCGTGAATTGGCATGGTTGGAAGGGTTTGAGTTCATGGTTTTTGTGCTTGTCTTTTTCACCCATTTCACGTGTAATTCACTTGTTCTTATTGTTGATTAGTGAAAATTGATCATTAGTGGAAGTTAATTGAATCTTTGAACCATTAGATTTCATCAAAGTTCCATTAGGGTCACGCAATTTCCTAGTCCATTGAACCGATTTGTATGAGACTTGAGAATTGTTTTCCTTGAGTCATTTGATTGTGCTTGAACTTGGTTTTGAGCACATCATTTAGAAACTTAGGTTTTGATCTATAAAGCATAGGTTATTGGTAATGATCTTTAAAACTAAGTGAAGATTAATGGCCATAAGTTTTAAAGAATAGAGTCTAAGATATGATCTTTAAAAGGATTCAGCACTGGATCTGTAAGATAATTAGACTTGAAGAGAGTAGGTGAAATATGGGACGTTTACTTAATTATGTAATTATTTTCTTGTTTTATTATTTTACTTGTATTCTTCTAACTACTAAGCTTTATATATGAATAGACCCCTTATGTAGTGGTATATGTGCATATACTTACACACTATGAAACTGACTATGACTCCGGTTGTCTCTTCTTAAACAGAATGCCTCCAAGAGGAATTACCGGATCAAGAACTGGAAGGGGTGCTAGGTATGATAACCTCAATGAGGAGGAAACTCAAAACCTACAGCTACAAGGGGAAAGAGGTCAAATGGCTGAAGAGACAGTGCAACTACTGCATATTATGAACCACCTGGTGGGACTACTGGCACAACAACACCAAGCCCCTAATGTCCCACAACACAGGAATGCCAATAAACCCTTTAGCTTTGATAGGTTCATAAGAGTGATTAAGGAGTTTAACCCTGGAGTGGATGACCTAATCGAGGCTGAGGATTGGGTACAGGAAATTAAGAAGACCTTTGCTGCCTTCCAAATACCAGAAGATAGGAAGGTGAATTATGTTGCATTCATGCTTAAGGGAATTGCAGCAAAATGGTAGGCTTCGGTCCCTAGACTCGTAGGGGAGTGCATGAACTAGGCGGTATTTAGGGAGTTGTTTTATTAGAGATACTTCCTCAACAACTCTAGAGACAAAATGGAGAATGATTATTACAACTATGAATAGGGGAATAGAACAGTTGAAGAGTATGAGGCAAAGCTAAATCGCCTCATTCAGTTCCTTCCCAAAAATGTACGCAATGACAACAAGTCCCGAGCTAGAAGGTTCTTGAGAGGGTTAGAATTGGACCCACAACTTGTAGTAGGCGCCTTTCAACTAAATACATATGCTGAAATGGTAGACAAAGCGAAGTGCCTTGAACAGAATAAGAAGATCATAGAAGAACAGAGGAGCCACAGAGTAGTAATAGCTTTGGGAAAAAGACCTTCCTCTAGTGGAATGGGACAAGACAAGGGTAAAAGACATCACTTGCTGCAAAGCAGAATACCCAGAGCTGTAGCCCCTCGTCTCCAGATTAAGCAAGTGCCTTTGGCACTCACTACAACAGACACAAATGCTAAATGTCCTAGATGTTACGGACCTCATGAGTTAAAAGAGTGTAGATGGCTAGATGAGGTATGTTTCTCTTGTGGGAAGATAGGGCACATCAGCAGACATTGCATTGAAAGGTCAGTTCTCCTAATCTTTTATCATGTGTGCAACCAGAGGGGACACAAAGCAGTCAACTATCCTCAGGGATAGATAAAAAACCAAACAAGGCCAGTTTAATAGATAACTAGACCTATAGTGAGAGGATAGGGAGGTAAACTATAGGCAGGAGGTCCTAGATAAAGAGTTCCTACCAAGGTGTTTGCCATTCATCAGCAATAGCATTAAGATATCCTAGATGTGGACAACATTGCAAGTATGCTTCTAGTACACTCCTACAATGCATATGTGCTATTTGATACTAGTGCGTCTATGTCCTGCGTGTTTGAGAATTTTTTCTATGCATGTGCTTTAGATGTTGAAAATATAAATGATTGCCTGGCTGTTAGTACCCCTTTAGGAGTAGGAGGGAGAATAAGTAGGATATGCAAAAGAGTGAAAATAGAAATACATGGTAGGGTGATGCCATTAGACCTCTTGGTATTAGAGATGATAGAGTTTAACAATATTTTGGATGTCAACTGGCTATCAAAATACCATGCCACCATTAACTGCCACAACATGGTGGTACAGTTTAATATACTTGGAGATGGAAATTTCGAATACAAGTTAGAAGTGCAAAGACCCACTAGATTGCCTACCTATGAGATGTGGGGAAAAAGTGTACTGGCAACCAAATCTATTGAAGCCAGTGAAGAAGTTAGGATGGAAGAAGTACAAATAGTGAGGGAATTTCTTGATGTGTTCCTATAAAATCTTCTTAATTTACTCCCAACCAGGGAAATAGAATTCAACATTGACTTAGTATAGGGTACAATACCCATATCAAAACCAGTCTACAAAATGGCACCAGTAGAATTGGAAAAACTAAAGAAACAATTACAGAAGTTACAAGATAATGGTTTCATAAGACCCGGTGTCTCTCTTTGGGGTGTGTATTGATGCAAGGTGATCAGGTAATAACATATGCATCTCGACAATTGAAGACGTATGAAAAGAACTACCTAACTCAGGACTTGGAATTAGCAACCATAGTGCTAGCATTAAAACTATGGAGACACTACTTATATGGAGAAAGGTGCAAAATCTTCATTGACCACAGAAGCTTAAAGTACATATTTACATAGAAAGAGTTGAATATGAGACAGAGGAGATGGTTGAAGTTAATAAAAGATTATGACCTAGAAATACAATACCATCCAGGAAAAGCCAATGTAGTGGCAAATGCTCTTAGCAGAAAGAAACAGGGCAATATAGCCACTCTAATCACTTCACAGAAGGAGTTGTTGGAAGATATGCACAAATTAGAGCTAAAAGTCTTAACACAAGAAGTGAGAGCAAAAATGGCTACCTTAAGGATTCAACTAACCATAATGGACAAAATTAAATCGAGTCAAATGGAAGATAAGGATATTCAAGAGATCAAAAGCAGAATGGGACAAGGTAAGACACCAAAATTCAACTTAGATACAGAAGGGACCTTAAGGTACAAAACGAGAATGTGTGTCGAAGGATGCAGAATTGAAGAGAGAGATAATGAAAGAGGCACATCACTCCGCTTACACAATACATCTTGGAAGTACCAAAATGTACAAGGACGTGAAGAGTTGTTATTGTTGGAGAAACATGAAGAGAGAAAAAACAGAATATGTAGCCAAATGCCTCACATGCCAGCAAATCGGAATAAACACTAGAGACCAGTTGGAGAATTATAGCCTCTTCTAGTACTGGAGTGGAAATGGGAGCATGTGACAATGGATTTTTTTACAACCCTCCTGCATACCAGGGGGAAGCAGGATGCAATTTGGGTCATAATGGATAGATTAACCAAGTCTTCTCATTTCATACCTATTAAAGTAGGATATAAATTAGAGAAACTAGTGTAGATATACATACAGGAGATAGTCAGACTACATTGATTGCTAGTGACAATTACTTTTGATAGAGACACAAGATTTGTGAGTAGATTCTGGAACAACCTACACAAAGCATTGGGCACCAAACTGCAGTTCAGTATAGCATTCCACCCATAGACAAATGGTTAGTCTGAAAGGACTATACAAATACTAAAAGATTTGCTCAAGGCATGTGCATGAGACTTTTAAGGGAATTAGAATGAGCATATACCTCGGGTGGAGTTTGCCTATAATAACAGTTACTAGGCAACCATCCAGATGGCACCATATGAAGCTCTTTATGGGAGAAGGTGCAAATCCCCACTGCATTGGGATGAAGTGGGAGAAAGACATATGATGGGGCTAAAGTTAGTGCAAGAAATAGTTGACAAGGTGAAACTAACCAAGTAGATAATACAAATAGCCCAATCTCGACAAAAGAGCTATGCAGACAAAAGAAGGCGTCTTTTGGAATTCTAAGTGGGAGATAAGGTATTATTGAGGATTTCTCCAACCAAGGGAGTGATCAAATTCGAATTGAGAGGAAAGCTAAACCCAAGGTATATAGGCCCATTTGAGATCTTGAAGAGAATAGGTACAACGGCTTATAGGTTAGTCCTTCCACTGAATTTAGTCGAGACACATGATGTATTCCACATATCTATGCTAAGGAAGTATATACTCGACCCGGATCAAATAGTGGCCTTGGAACCATTGAATGTGCAGCCAAATCTAACGTCTTTGGAAAGGCCAATCAGGATTTTGGACACTAAGGAATGAGTGCAAAGATGAAAAACATTCCCTTATGTTAAAGTGCAATAGAAAAACCAAATGGAAAGGGAAGGGACATGGGAATTAGAGGAAGAAATGAAGAGAAAGCATCTAGAACTCTTCCAGAATCAAGTACTTTCGAGGACGAAAGTTCTTATAAGGGGGGGGGGGGGGGGAGAGAATGTAATACATGAAATTTTTTAACTATTTATTTAATTATGTAATATAGGTATTATCATAAAGAGCTAAGGATGAAGATGTAACTTTATAAAATTTTGAGGGGCAATTTTGTCATTTCACACAAAGAATATAAATACTCCAAGTTAACATAGAAAGCCCCCTTTTTTTGTCATTCTAAGTAGTGAAATAGCGCCATAGAGGATAGACACTCCATACAAAAGAAACCCAAGTCGATGAAAGGAAAAAGGATGAATCAATTACAAGAACTCGGGGTGAGGATCGTTATACGAATTTCAAATTAGGATTTATAAAATTTGTAGTTATGAGCATCGTTTGTTCTTATAGAACACGAGGTGCGTAAAGGGATGTAAGAGAATGGAGAATCAACAATCCAAGATTTGCAATTTGTGGAAATTGAAGTAAGTATGCAAGTCTATGTAATTTAATTTTAATTACGTATTTTAAGGACTTAATTGAGCTTAAGAATATATAGGATTGAGTCTTAGAGGAATTGAAGTAAAAGAATTAGGATTCGTAGAGTTTGTCAAAGGTAGCACGGCCTACCAACACGGACGTGTTTCAACCATGTTGAAATGAAAAGGTGCACTAAAAGATACATGGCCTCCCAACACAGTTGTTTTTCGATTGTGCTAAAATGGAAAGGTACACCGAGAGATACACGGCCTCTTAACACGGTCGTATTTTGACCGTGTTGAGTCAAGAATAACACAGCCTCCTACTATTGTGTTCCAACTGTGTTGAAACCAAGTTTTTCTCCGAAAGATACATGACCATTAATACAGTCGTGCTTTAGCCCATGTTGAGCAACACAGTCCCTAACATGACCGTGTTGAATAAAGCATAACATAATTATATATTCATTTAACTTCAAATTAAACTAATTTCCACGCAACCTAGATAACTAGTAAGGCCTTAAAGAAATTAAAGGAATAGGATTAAGAAAGTTAAGAATTAAGTAAATAGGATTAAGAGAATTAAGAGATGATATTGATCTTAGATTAAGTGCTAAGAAGTACTTGTTAATTGAACAGATTTCAACTTAGCTTACATCTAAGACCGAGAAGTGTTTAAGGCTAGGATTCAAGGTACATGTAACTTACGTGCTAATTTGTGCTTATTTAAGTTAGTTTGGGTATGGAACTTGTTTTAATTGATGAATCAGTTTTAAGTGTTTAAGTGGTATGTTGTATTTGCTTGGCTCAACCTAGGAGCCTGTAGTGGCAGATCCCTAAGGAGCACCCTAATGATCCTTATGTGACGTTGTCCTTAGTGAAGTCATGCTTGGAAATGATTTAGGCTGAATGTGATTAAGTGGTTAAGTGTACATGGGTGTCGGGCCCATAACGGCAGTTCCCATCACCAAGTTTAAGGTTTAAGTGGACATGGGTGTAGGGCCCATAATAGCAATACCTATCACTAGGTTTAAGGTTTAAGTGTACATAGGTGTGGAGCCCGTAGTGGTAATTCCCATCATCAAGTTTAAAGATTAAGGGATCATGGGTGTAGGGCTCATAGTGGTAGTTTCCATCACCAAGTCATGCTCCAATGTGTTAAGTGTATTAAGGGAGTCATGAGTACCCTGTTGTTTGCTTGTGGACATAAGTTCTATTATGAAATGGTTATCTGTGCTTAAGTTCTGCATGATGTATGTGATATTTGTTTATGTTTGTTCATGCGTATATGTTTGTGTTATACGTATTGGGCATTAGCTCACCTTTCGGGGAATCATTTTTAAATGCTGGTGTTGAGAGAGATGAGAACCTAGAAGATAGCTTAGGTTTGGGTGAACCACACAGAGAGGAAGATGAAGATTACCATTACTATTATGGTGATTAGGTTATGGGAGAATCATTGTTATTGGATTGTGGTAGACATTGTCTTTTGAAAATGTTACTATTGATGTTTAAAGACTTTCGCTACTTAGATAATGGATAGGGTTTAAGTTATCATTGAAATTTTGAGAATGTATGAAATGTTTTATTATAGGAGTTACAGGTTAAAATGTATCAGAGTTGTTTTAGAGCTTTAATGTGTTCTTGTGAGATAAGAACATGTGGCGGGCAGTAACGCGGCCCGAGTTTTGAGGTGTTACAAATTCAATTTGAGAGTTTTATGAAAATGGTTAGTAAACCACCTATGGAAGGGTTTTGGCTCGATTTATGGGTTAACATAAGCAGGCCAATTTAGGATTGGACTGATTTTCACCTAAATAAATAAAATATTCAGTTATATTATTATTTTTTATTATTACATTTATTTCCATAAAATTCCAAAAAAATACAATTTTTAGTTCACAAACACCTTTTCACCACATTCCTCCTATCTAATAAAATCAAACACAATTTCTAACAAGTTTTGATTTCAAAACTTAAATCTTAAGTCATGTTTCATGTATTATGAATCTAAAGGAATAGATGACAGTTTTGTATTCTCTAAGCAAAAATCTATTAGAAAATATTGTTACTCAAAACCTTGTAGAAAAACATTTTCTTAGCAAATTTGAGGGGTTAAAATGGATCAAAATTAGTTTTTGGCCAATAATTTCTTAAATGTCCAAACGAACATTCAAGAACACTTAATTAGGTCTATTACCATTTTAACACTACCAAATAATTGTTTAAATCCAAATATTGATATTCCTTGATGAAATTAGATATAGGAACATTTTAATCATTTTTTAGATATTTTCTTTAAAAATTAGAGCTCCTTCTCTAATCAAACTTCAAAATTTTATTTTTTCCTCAAATTAAATTTTTATTATTTCAATAGGCTTTTCTTTAGGCAGGTTTTAACATAATCAAGAAAAAGGGGAAAATGATCACTTGGAATAATTAGCTTTTAACCTCTAAGTTACTTTTTGACTTGACTTTGAAAACTTCCTTTTTAACTGAACCTTTTAAATTACCCTCTAACTACCATTAATTTAGGGTTTTTCAACCCTTCTTTTAGATTAGTCTTGATAAAACCAAGCTTAAGGACAAAACAGTCAAATTTGAAATTTTTACCTCTAAATTTTTAAAGTTATCACTAAATTAACTTTTAAATCTTAAAAACATGTCTTTAATTGCCTTCTTGAGAACTCTCATCCTATTTTTAATTAACTTAATTGATTTTTAAAAACTAGGTCATTTCATCCTCCCCCTTAAAAATAAATTCCATCCTCAAAATTTGCCTAAATAACTAAAGGGACTCTTACTACTTATACTTCTTACCTTATTTCTTCTTAGAGCATTTCTTCTTCACTATTCTCAATCAATTTTCTTATTTGTTTTGCATATTCATCAACTTAAAATATTTTAGATCATAAATAAATTTGCATTAAATTTCAAATCTTCATCATCTCCCATCCATATGCAACAGCACCTTTTCCTTACTATTCTCAATCACTAACTTTACACAATTTATTACTTTATTGATCCATGTAGATCTCCCAAGGCCTATCTTTTATCAAATCTCTTCCAAACTTGTCACATTCTTCTTGCCATCAATGGACTTTTCTTTTCCTCTAATAGTCTCCTTAGTTTCCTTAAATTTCCCCCAAAGCATGGTTAACGCCTCCAAAGATATTTCCAATTTAGCTATCTAACTTGTATCCACAAGGTTTCTATGATTCTATTTACTACTTCCAAGTAACCCACAAATTTCACCTCTTAATATCTAAGATTATCATGACCTTAAGATTGATATCTCCAATCATAACTTCGCTACTACCATGCACTATTTCCACAAGAAGTTACTACTATTGGCAACACAAGAAATCAAAAGATAGCATGAAATTTTAGAAACCAATGTAATGATCAACATCTACAAGCAATGCACACATGTTTTCCTTATGTTAGTTACTGGTCATCATTATAAACCACAATGTTTTGGATTTTATTCTTTTAAATTTTATCTATCATCATTATGTCCATTTTTATTCTTATTCGCACATAAGTTTGCTATCTTTAGCTTTTCATGGTTCAAATTATATAATGTTTTATTTAAATAGATTTTCCTCTTTGTTTACAATCGCATTGGTGATTAATTTCTTTTGCTAATGTTATTACACTAGGTACTAAGGACTTAGATGTTCAATCTCAACACAACCCCTTTTTGGAATTGATTATTATTCATTATTTATAATTGTCAATTGATTTTACTATTTTTTAGTCCTTTGTCATCCTTTTTATTTTATTTTATTTAACTTAGTAGGGATGTCAATAGGGGTTTGGTTAGTGAATCTTGGCTTTTCATCAACTTAGACTCGATAGAGAATCTTGACAACTTAACTCAACAAAATTAACCAATAACTCGACCCAACATGACATGAAACTGACCAAGATGCAGTATCTCGATGCAAAGGAAGAAAAGATGGTTACTGATTCGCCATTCCATCTTATCTATATGCTAACATGTTAACTTGATTATCAACTATCCATTATTATTTTGGAAGATCACGTTATCCTTTTAAGTTACGTCTTACCATTATCATGTTATTGCTCACCTTGTAAGGTTTAATGACAATTTCATTCATTTTGGAAAATTTATTCATTTTACTATCATTATCTTTATTACTATATTTTGTTGTCCCATGTTTATGTTGCCCTCTCTAGGGAAGGTGATTAAGATAGTCTTGCTTTGCGTTTGGATATTTGACTATGTTTCACTATATTGAGTCAAGGTCATTGTTTGGTTGTGATTTGAGCTATACTTGTTACTTCCTTTTCGAAATATTCTTTAGGTGCCTCAATTATAGTCATAGTATTGTTATTGTCATGTGAAGTTGTTATTTTGTTAAGATAACATTGCTATCTATATGGGGAAGGGTGATTAAGACAGACATTTATTTGCTCTTGGAATATTTGGAATAGGTTTTATTCTTTAGTTTAGAATTTCCTGTTTTGATGATGTATTCAAATCTTTCTAATGCACTAGACATTTTGGTCAACTTGGAGGTACCATAATTAACCATCAATTGGTTTAAGTGTTATTTTCACCTCAAACTGAATTTTTATCATTTTAATACTCCTCATTGAGGGTTTTAAGGCTTTTCTTTAGGTAGAGTTTAACATAATTAGGTAAAAGGGCAAAAAATCATTTTGAAGAATTTGGCTCTAACCTCTAAGTTACCTTCTGACTTAACTTTGAAAACTTTCTTTTTAACTTAACCCTCTAAGTTACCTTCTGACTACTATTGATTTAGGGTTTTTCAAACCTTTTTTTTGGATTAGTCATGATAAAACCAAGCTTAAGGGCAAATTGGTCAAATTTGAAATTTTTATTGCTAATTTTTTTTAAATTACCCCTAAATTAACTTTTGAATCATAAAAATATGTTTTTAATTGCCTTCTTGAGAACTCTTATTTTATTTTTAATTAACTTAACTGACTTTAAAAAACTAAATTGTTTCAATAGGTACACATTAATAAGCCCTTTTTTCCCATTACTAAGGAAATTTTATGTTCATTCTCCTACATGGTTGGAGCTCTTGTTGATCCTAAAACAACCCCTAAAACTCCTATAGCAACATCGCTACATCAGCATATATAGCAAGAGGTACTATTGTCATCAGTTCACTATTGATTAATAACATTCCATAAAATTCTACTTTACCTAATTTTACCAAAGATCTCAAAGTTGTAGCAATTTGGAAGAGGGAAGGGTCACTTGGAAGTTGCTTTTCTTCACCATTTTGTTTAAACTTCATAGTCATCATGTGATGATTAACTTTAACCTCACCAAGCATAGCTAACCACAATACCCCTAAGATAATGTCAAAACCACTTACCTATAAGGAAACAATCTACTATAGCATTAACGTTACACATCATCACCCTCAAATTGCAACAAGCACCACCTGACACTATCTTATGATCATCCACATGCTACACACCAAAGGTAGAAGTGGACTAAATGATCATTTGCAACTATTAAAAAAAGAAAACTCCCTTGAGATAAAACTATTACTAGCTTTGTTGTCCACCAAGATTACTATGAACAATGCAGACACAAGCTCCTTCAATATCATAGTTTGTGGACCATTATGGCTATTGATAGCTAATAGGGACAACTCTACAATGCTCAAGGTGGTGTCATGCTCAATGGTTTCCAATTGCAAGCTATATATCTCCTAGATTTTTTAGAGTTATATTATTAACTATATTAATAAAAGCCTAAATGAAGATATATGACCTATTTCTTTTCTTAAACAACATTAACAAATAACATACATCAAAAAGAAGCTTTGATACCCTTAATCTAGGAGATTTCATCTTAAGTTTGGAAAATTGATAACTGAAGACCCTCGTTAACCCAAATAACTTATAATTGACCTAAGTCAACTCAATATTGACTTGAGTTGACTTAAGTCTACTAGAGGAAAGGCCTAAGTTGACTTGAGTTTAGTTAAGTAACAACTAGAGTTGACTTAAGCTAGCTTGCATGGAACTGAGTAAACCAAGTTAATCCCAAACTAGTGAGATAAACCTCAACCAAGTTCTTGATAACTTAGGCAAAAGAATCAAGGTTGAAAATCACAACTTCCATCTCTACAAAGTTATATCAACCCTCTACTTCATCTCCTTTCCTTTTCATTTTCGACCAACTAATTCAATCTTAAACCAAGCTATTTGATGACAACAAGATCCTTACTCTAACCAAACCATTTTGTGAAGGAAAAATATGAAGATTAAGGCTCAATTGACTTAAGTAAACTTAAAGATAAGAAGACACGACTTGAGTTAACTTAAGATAATATGGGGTTAACTTGAGTTAACTCATGATTAATTTATCTTAATCTCGACATAATTAAGAATACTAATTGAAAAAGACTAAAAAATGCAAGTCAAATGACACAAATCATAATTTAGTAGTCAATCAAATTTTCAATATACCAAGAACAACATTGTTTAAGACATAAACTTTAGTGCTTTTCAAATTTTAAGAATTCTATCGTATTAGATAGAGGAATTTTGATTAGGAATTATAAGACTATAAATCATTTAGTTAAAGAAGTCAAATGAAAGGAATATTTAGATGAAATAGGACTAAACTTAACTAAAGAATATTCTTCAATTACACATGCCTAAAATCTTTGCCAAATAAGTTAGGAAAAGGACAATTTTCACATGGGAAATTCTTTCCCTTATTGCCATCCACAATGAGGGTAGATTTTTGCCCATTCAAAATCCACCAAATCTTATCCTTATATACATAAAGTGATGTCCAAATTTGACTAAAAGCTTAGGTAGCTTCTTATAAAAAGACAATTGGAAATTCACCTCATTTCACTTTCACTTTTCCTTCTTTCTTCCATTGGCTTCTCTCTCACTTCTCACTTTCATCTCTTATCTTTCATTATCATATCTTCTACTTCCAACACTTCTAAGTGGTCCAATATTGCTCCTCTTTCCTCATAACTTTTTTGAATACTCAATCCAACTCCAAGCACTCCACACCACTTTTAAGTAATACGATTTGTCTTTACTTCAACTAAATTTCAAGCAACAAGTAATTCCATTCAAAAAGGGTAAAAATCCCCCATTTAACTAGTTTTGTTTGATTTCTAGAAAATTAGGTACTTAAACTATGTTTTTCATGAAATAAGGCTCATATCCATAAGCTTTTCCTCAACTTCCAATCCAGAGGTAACTTCCAACATCTTTCTATATAATCACTCCTTAATCTTTATTTAAGGCCTAGTAGTATACTAATTTCTCTCTATATTTGATAAGCTTTGTATAGGATCAAGTTTTCTTACAAGCTTAGGACTTCCTTTCTCAACACATAAAATCTCTCCTTGACACTTGTAGATTAAACCACAATAAAGTAGCTTTTATTGTGTTTTAATCATAACTAAGAAGAAGAACTTGAAAAAGTGGTTTATCATGCCTTAAAAGAATAACAAAGCATCAAATAACACACAAGAAACCATCTTTAAAAATTTGATATCTTAACAAGTAGCTTGATCAATTTCTATAGACTAGGCTTTAAAAGTTATATTCTAAAGACTCTTAAAACTCTTCTTAAAAGACTATGCCTATTCCTTATATGCATTGGACCTATTCATGACTCTTGGTGTTTGTGACATGATTTTGGACCTATTTCTACCTTTGGACATATTATTAGACATATCCTTGGGCCTTATGACTATTATGACTTGATTTGAGAACATGACTAGAATTGTATACAAAAGACTCGAACAATTATCAAGGACTTGAACTTAAGCATATAAACTTATGACCTTTAGGGCTGGACAAAATTCTATTACTTTAGACAAGCCACTTAAGACAAAACTCTAAATAATACTAAAAAATTCTTAAGAAATTGGGGTTTAGGAATAAGAATACTAGTTATTAGTGTAATTTAGTTATTCTTATCGCTTTATTATGTTTACTTTTTTAGGTGAATCCAATGAGACCACAACTCTTCGTGAAAACTATTACGATGCTTAAGAATGACCAGGTGCGTACCATCGATGATTTTCACTTGTTTGTGATTGTAAAGTAGTTGTACTTAAAATTAGATAATCAGTAAACTCTATGCATGTGATGGTTAACTTTGGTTGAAAGTATGGTAATATAATGGATATCACTCTTGATTGCAGGTTGGTATGTACAACTATTAAATGTTTGATGATATTGGTTGATCACCTATAAAGTGAAGTTAAGAATATTAAAACCACAAAGTAAAATGAGACATGCATTGTATCCTTGCATACAACTCTCTTTTGCCATCACAATCACATAGTAAATGAAAGGATGCCCTGAGTTAAGGTCTTACTCTATCAATACAAACTAAGTGATTAGAGGATCATCATGAGTTGATGGAATCTAAGTTCATTTCACTGTTTAGGACTTGCATATATCTAGAGATGTAGTAGTTAGAAAGAACAATTTCATTTTAGTCTCATAAGGTGTAGCAACCAAGGGATCTCCCCTATGGCATAAATTTTTAAAGCCTAAAGTATAACTCTTAAGGTATAGCGTTGCAAATGATGTGTGTGAAGTGAAATACGTTATTGGACAGCCTAGACTCTAATAGAACTATAAGATCCTTAACCCAAGGTCAAGGGAGGGGTAAAGTATATATATAATTCATATGGTTTCTAGATGGCTACATGCAACGTTGCATTCATATGGTTACTCATACATTACATATCATTGTAAAACTTCTTTTATTTTGCATAAAAGGTAGTTTTGTGGTGGTATTTCACTAAGTTGAATGTAGCTTATACTCCTATAACCTTCCATTTTTGCAAGTACTCTTTTAGTTTTACCCTAGTAGAATAGAAGCTATGGTGAGATTCTGCAAGATCATTAGCTAAGTAAGAATGCGAAGAAGAGTCAACTTAGTGATAAGTATTATTTGAAAAACTGCTATTATGTTAATGGATGACTAATAATAATGTAACATCCCGTAATCTAGAATATCACAACATTCCATATGTTATTACTAAATAATAACACATTAAGGCTCTTAATCTATCTAAAATCGCAAATATTTTTAAATTTCCACAATATAAAATAAATTATTAATTTCTCAAATATTACTATGAAATATCTTCTATTTATTTGAAATCTAATCTAATTTAATAAAAGATAAACTATAACAACATATTTTATTTTTACAACTCAATGTAGTAGCGTTGAACCAACTCCCAATGTCATGTAACTGAAAAAGAAAAAGGGATGATCTAAGCTCAATACATGAGCATCACAAGCACATACATGGGTCACCTAATTCACAATGTACATGCACACAAGAATGCAACAATAATAACGCAATCCATCCATTTACTATCTTCTTTTTTTTTTTAGCCAGTACCCACCACAAGGGTACTTATGGCCTCCCTACACTATGTTAGGAACTACCATTCCCAACACCAACTTTCTAAATAACATTGGGAAGTACCACTATAGGCCCCAATACCCCTAAAATCTACTTCTAATCATTTCAATATAAAACTTTACTAAGAACAACATCATATACTATTCATTAAAATACCCCCTAAGGATCTATCACTATAGGCCCTTAAGTTGAGCTAAACATAAGCAACATTAAGTCTAATATCAATTAAGTTCATTTAGCAAGTTACTCTATTAAGCACAAGCAACAAATAAGGTAAAAACCAAGGAAAAGGAAGGAAAGAGAGAGTTACAAAAGTTTCAAGGTGACACAGCCATGTACTTGGTTATGTAAAAGAGTACTGATGAGAACATGGCTATATATATAGCCATCTACCTTACTATATAAAAAGGCCTCTTAACATGCCCAAGTACACAGTCATGTAATTAGCCTTGTACCTCAAAATAGGTAGATACACGCTTATGTACTTGGTCATGTACCCCTCATCCCACATCTCTTCTTCACATCTCAACACGGGCATGTACCACAATTCGAGTCTTTTCCTCTTCCTATTCCCCAAAACTTTTCCCATGCGATCCACTTGCCTCTTTACAACTCCAAATCACACAACAAATGTAACTTCTACAGCAAAAGACTACCAAATTATATAATTCCAAACTTAGTTAGAACACTTACTTGTTTAAAATAGTCCAAACAACTTTGAAACACCCAAATTCATCAACACACTTCTATTTATTTGTACTAATCACTTCCAAACTGTAACGAGATCCACTACTTTAATCTAACATTCACCCGAAATAAGAAAAGTGAGTTATCTAATCGAGAGTTATGACTTACCTTTTCGATTTGTGTGTTGAGTGGAGAATTCCTATCACTAGAGCATAGATGGTTGAAGGTCTATAGAAAAAAGGTCTTTCCTTCATAAAGAGAAAACACAAGTTGAATAAAAGAAAAGAGGACAGAGTAAGGTTTTTTAAGGGTTTAAATAATCCATGATCAAAAAGATTAGAATGCCCTCCTTAAAAATGCATTATTATTTTAATGCCCCATTTTACAAAAAAAAATATTTTTAATAAATTTTTTTGTATTTTACATTCTCCCCTCTTATAAGAACTTTCATCCTTGAAAGTTACTTAATTCGTGAAATGGTTTTGAATCCTTGTCTTCATGTCTTCTCATAAGTCATGTGTATCTTTCTTTTCATCCAATGGTTGCTCCATCGTGTCTTAACATGGTCAATTACTTCTCCTCCTTAGAATTTGCTCTTTTACATCTTATTATCCATCCTATTGTTAATTTAGTCCTAATTCATTCTAAATCTCTCAAACATATGCTTCCTTGCTATCTATTTAAGTGTCACATTATTTTTTGTAGAATCTTCAATTACTCAGGGCTTCTCATTTATTTTTTCTTTCACTACACTACTCCAATTATATCTATAGCTCTAAAATTCAAATTATCCTATCTATAACTATTCTCTAATTACATCAATATTTATGCCACTTTGATCCTCTAGTCTGATAGGAATAAAAATCCGACAAGACTTATCATTAGGGCAAGAACTGAAGGATTTCAAATCTTGGCGTTGAGGGCCCATTTTGAGCAGATTGACCCCGGAATTATTTATATATTAACCTCTTTTCTATTATTGTTGTATTATGTATTCCAACAGGCACACTTATCATATTCTATAGGGCAATGGACAAACTCTCTCAGACTCAGCTTGTGGGTTATCCATGGACCAACCTGAACCGGCGATGAGCTGAGCCGATGGATCCTATAGAAGATTGGCATCTAGAAGACCATTTCTTTTATATATTTCTTTTTTTATGAACTATTTTTGGTTGTATTTGGTTTTGGGACACTTTTATTTCCATGTAACTTTCATTTAGGGTTAGCCACCTTAAAAGTGGCAAACTTGTAATTTTAAGCACTTTTTAACCCTAGAAGTAGCAAGTATAAATACTTGCTTAAGAGAGGGTTTAGGAGGCTTATTTTGCAGAACAAACACTTCACATTTCATGAGAGGGCTTAAGGTTTTCCTAATTCCAAATTCTCTTATCAATTTCAATCCCAAGAAGTTGAAATTGTGGCGAGTGCAACATCTTAAAATTGTGAGTTATATCAATTTCACTTTGTTGTGATTTCTTTTCTTCTCTAGTGTGTCATATCTAGGGTTGAATTGAGATATTTCTTGGTCAGATATCCTTGTTGTTATTCACGAATTCTTGTGATTATTTGAAGGAATTATCATATTGATCCAATTCATCTTTAAGGATTTCCTTGATAACGTGATTTTCACCATTGGAAAGGGATTGTTTTGTTACGGTTTTTCTTTGTCAAATTGAGGCTTCATTTGCGTGGATTATATGAAATTAGAGTGTTTTTAGAAGGCATTTTCATTGAGGTATTCTGATTATATCATTGGTTGTTTGAATTTCATCATTTCATCATTAGGGTTCATTTGAAAAGTGTCATTTTTTTATCCGATTTTGCCTTGACTTGAGATAGTTATTCTTAAGTCTTTTGGATGTGCTTTTAAGTGTGTTTAGGCACATCATCTTTTTGGTATCAGAGCTATATCATATTTGGATTTAAGATTCAAACACATCATAATTGAAGAATTGGTTAAATTCATTGGAAATTGACGGCATTGTTCATGTGATTGAGACTAGTTTGATTGACACTGTTGGATTGTCTTTCAAATTGGTTTTTATATGTGCTTAATCTTGGTTTTAGGCACATCATCTTTTTGGTATCAGAGCTCTTGTTGAGAGAAGGGAATTGGATGTATTAAATTTCGTGGAAGTGATCAACAATTAGGGTTGATCAAGTGGAAAAAAACGCAATTGTGTAGTTGTTGTTGTTGTTGTAGTTTGAGATTGCGGAATTGTTTTGGATTGGGATTTAATTTGCTGATTATTGGAGTTGATTTGGGAAGGTTATTATATCACTTTGTGGATGCTAATTCACGTGGAAGAGCAGAAGTACAAAGTGAAATTACCTTAGCAAATTGTTTGAAATTGTGAAACTTACCAATTGTTACCGTGTAGCTTGTGGCGTGTGGAGTTGTGAAGTTTGTTGTTTGAATTCCATTGAGTAATTCTGAATTTGTGAAGTTAAATTTGCAGATTACATTAAGTTTGGTTAGTAAGGAATTATTTGAATTCAAACACATGCAATTAAGTTGTGGGAGTTAATGATTGCTATTTGAATTTGAATTCATTACTTACCAATTGAAGAAGGCTTGCAATAAGTGAATTTATTTGAATTTCAAATTGAAAGTTGCTGCCTATAGTGGGATTTGGAGTTCATTTTGGGAAAGCTACTTATTAATCTTTTGTCTTCATTATTTGCCATGGAAGTTGAAGACTACTTGTAATCAATATTCACCTTGTTGTTGCCGTGGAAGTGATACATCTTAATTGTTGTTGTTGTTGTGTTGTTGCCGTGGAGTTATTGGTGGAGTGAGTGCACCATGATTGAAGGTGTGTGTGGTGATGTAAATTTGTGGATTTATGTGGATTAAAGGTGCTGCACATTAAGATTCATTGTGGGTGTCAAACTTTAGCAAAAAAGGAAAGCGAGTAATAGAATTTCAAATTCAAACAACTCATTAAATGTGTGAAAGTAATTGAACTAGTTACTTAAACACTTGTTGTTGAATTTAATTCTATCTACTTGGAAGTAGTTGAGTGTACTTTATTTGTGGTTTGTTTGTGTACTTGAACCTTGAAAGTGTAAAGATAATTATTGTATTGTTGGATTTTAGTACAATCATGTCTAGTGAAATGTTTCATTATGCTAACATATTGCATCGGGACATGACTTCTTTTCAAACCATTGATGAGGGACAAAGAGAAAACTTGTTCCATACTTCTTGTAGGGTACAAGGAAACTTGTGCGCAGTTATTATTGATGGCGGTAGTTGTACTAATGTTGTAGCTACATCATTAGTATCAAAGTTGAAACTTGAAACTATCCCACATCCTAAACCCTATACATTACATTGGTTGAATGATCAAGATGGTCTTTTTGTAACCCAAAGGGCTAGGGTACCCTTCAGTATAGGGGACAAGTACTATGATGAGCTTGAATGTGATATTCTTCCTCTTTGTGCATCCCATATATTACTTGGTAGACCATGGTTGTATGACAGGATGGTATTACATGATGGGTATAGAAATACTTATATGTTTAAAAAGGATAGCAAACGTATAGTATTGAACCCTATGTCACCATCAGAGGTCCGGGAGATGCAAAGACAGATAAAACAACCATCACAGAACTTTGAGGATCATAGCCACATGATCAAACCATCAGAGGACCAAACTGTGCAGATGCAGACACCGATGTGCCAACCTTCAGAGGATCCTGATAATCATAGTCAGACGAGTAGACCATCAGTGAGCCAGACTGTTCAAAGACAGTTATGTTCACCTTTAGAGGTTTTAGAGGGTAATGAGCAGTTGGGCCAACCGTTAAAAGACCATGAGGATCAGCAGCATACAGATGAGTTAGAAAAAGAGGAAATAGTTTCAGTGGAACAGGTTGATACAGGGGTAACTTTAGTGGATAATGGGTCATTATTTGTGTTGCAGAAGAGATACATCCTGGAAATGGAGGAGAGAAGACAATCACCACCTGTAGTATTTCAGATATTGGGATTCTGCAGAGATATTTCTTCAGGTGACTTGCTAAGAGGAAACAAAGTCTCTACTGCATTTGATCTACTAGATTTGAGGACAAATCTTTTTGAGGCCCGAGGAAATGATAGGAATAAAAATCCGACAAGACCTATCATTAGGGCAAGAACTGAAGGATTTCAAATCTTGGCGTTGAGGGCCCATTTTGAGCAGATTGACCCCGGAATTATTTATATATTAACCTCTTTTCTATTATTGTTGTATTATGTATTCCAACAGGCACACTTATCATATTCTATAGGGCAATGGACAAACTCTCTCAGACTCAGCTTGTGGGTTATCCATGGACCAACCTGAACCGGCGATGAGCTGAGCCGATGGATCCTATAGAAGATTGGCATCTAGAAGACCATTTCTTTTATATATTTCTTCTTTTATGAACTATTTTTGGTTGTATTTGGTTTTGGGACACTTTTATTTCCATGTAACTTTCATTTAGGGTTAGCCACCTTAAAAGTGGCAAACTTGTAATTTTAAGCACTTTTTAACCCTAGAAGTAGCAAGTATAAATACTTGCTTAAGAGAGGGTTTAGGAGGCTTATTTTGCAGAACAAACACTTCACATTTCGTGAGAGGGCTTAGGGTTTTCCTAATTCCAAATTCTCTTATCAATTTCAATCCCAAGAAGTTGAAATTGTGGCGAGTGCAACATCTTAAAATTGTGAGTTATATCAATTTCACTTTGTTGTGATTTCTTTTCTTCTCTAGTGTGTCATATCTAGGGTTGAATTGAGATATTTCTTGGTCAGATATCCTTGTTGTTATTCACGAATTCTTGTGATTATTTGAAGGAATTATCATATTGATCCAATTCATCTTTAAGGATTTCCTTGATAACGTGATTTTCACCATTGGAAAGGGATTGTTTTGTTACGGTTTTTCTTTGTCAAATTGAGGCTTCATTTGCGTGGATTATATGAAATTAGAGTGTTTTTAGAAGGCATTTTCATTGAGGTATTCTGATTATATCATTGGTTGTTTGAATTTCATCATTTCATCATTAGGGTTCATTTGAAAAGTGTCATTTTTTTATCCGATTTTGCCTTGACTTGAGATAGTTATTCTTAAGTCTTTTGGATGTGCTTTTAAGTGTGTTTAGGCACATCATCTTTTTGGTATCAGAGCTATATCATATTTGGATTTAAGATTCAAACACATCATAATTGAAGAATTGGTTAAATTCATTGGAAATTGACGGCATTGTTCATGTGATTGAGACTAGTTTGATTGACATTGTTGGATTGTCTTTCAAATTGGTTTTTATATGTGCTTAATCTTGGTTTTAGGCACATCATAGTCTATGATTGAGTTGCATACCTCAAACTTAGATCACTTTCCTAATACTTCTAAATTAAACTAAGATCTCTAAAAAATAATTCTATAAATTTGTGTTTTTATCCAACATTTATCCACAAATTTTTTCTCCATTTTCCTCATTCCACTCATTTCATAAATCCTCTATTTGAAATTTAAGTCTCCAAGATTTCTTCACCATATACACTTTTACATATTCATTTAATTAAGAGTTAGATTTCCAAAGGCCATTCTCCAATCATACCATTACTTATGTCACTTTTACCTTTTGGTTCACTAAAACATAAAAGCCCAAGTTTATTTGGATTATTTTCTTAATACCACTAGGTTATAACTATTAGCTCCCAAAAATAAAATTTATAAATATCCTTCCATCCTACTCATGATATTTTATACTATAATTAAATCCTAAAGATTCTTTTCTTCAATTACACTTTAACTCTTTATGTCCCTAATCAAAATTTGTATATCATTCTACTCTCCAATAACTTGTAATTTGTCTTTCCATATGTCTTACAATTCATAATTGAATATTCAATCTTATAACATCCCTTCTCCAATCACACTTTTAATTTCTCTCTTGTCTATTTTAACATACTCAAGGTTTTGACAACCTTACTCATTTTGCAAGCCCCCATTATCTTTTATCCTCAAAATTTACGAAAGCCTAAACTAGCCTTATCGCTACTCACATTCTTCATATGTCATTATTAGTATTGTGAAAATCATTTTTACCACTATTATTATTATTGTTGTTATTGTTATTATTATTATCATAACTTTTAGTATATAAATATTTTATTTAGTTAATTAATAATCATAAATATGTTTACTCTTTTTCAAATACTATCCTTAGATTTATTGTTATTGGAGTTATTATAGGTTTCACTATATTATTTACATTTTTGTCAATTTAACGAATATTACATACACATATGTATATATGTCATCATTTATTTACTTATTTGATAATTGTCATTGTGGTTAATTATTATTATCGTAGATAGTTTTATTTTTCTATTGAATTGTTACTCATTAGTATAGTAGTTATCATTATCTATTAGTAATTTAATTTGTTTTTACTAGATATCAATTATTAATTTCTATCTATCTATTTGGAAGTTCTAAAGATGTAACTAATGATAAGTATTTCATTATACCTTTTACATGCTAGTAAGCTTATACTTATATATGCATACACATACATGTTATGTTATTTTACGCAATTACTACTTCATATATTGTTTATAAATTTCATCCTCTATATACAATTTCATCATTAGACTCTTATAGTCATCTATACATATCATATGTAGTTATTTTATAATCTAATATCCTATATTATTTATTTTCATCAAACCATAAGGATCTCTCTCTCTTTTCTTCTTTTTTTTTGGGTGTATAATGAGTTGAGAAGATCATCATTTTTTTTCTCTCCTTTTTTTTCTGTTCTTATAGTTATTTATTGTATTTAAATGTATATATGCTCATTGTCTTGTTATGACAACATTTTACTAGTTTCTTATTGTTGTTTTTTTTATTATTATTAAATTTAGTGTTATTTTTATAGTTAGATATATGACAATGTAATGTATCTTGTTAAATTTTATAATAGTTTTTTTATAAAAATTTGTACATATATTTATATAAGGGTGACGAATTTGGGCATGACATAACACAACTAAAGACTTTACTTAGTAAGACACAACGCAACACAATGTGAGATGAGAAAACTAGACATGACACAACACAACATAACACAACATAGCATTTACGCTTAAAGAATTCACCATTCCCTTCTTATATTTATACAAGTCAATGTTATTAAAATAAAATCTTTTCTTTTGTTTGGTTTTTTTTTTTTCATTTTTCTTTCTTTCTGTTGCATATCTCAATTAATTATATGTTCCATTTCCTTTCTTTTATACATATTATATAAATTCACCATTCCCTTCTTATATTTATACAAGTCAATGTTATTAAAGTAAAATCTTTTCTTTTGTTTGGTTTTTTTTTTTCATTTTTCTTTCTTTTTTTTTGCATATCTCAATTAATTATATGTTCCATTTCCTTTCTTTTATACATATTATAACTATAAGTTTATATTATATATATAATCATTTTACTTATTATTTATTACTATTGCTATTATCATTCACATAAAGAAACATATTTATTTTCATACATTCACATATATGTTTATTGTTATTATTATTGTTATTGTTACGATTATTCTTATTATCTTTGCTAATTGTTATGATATGTGGCTATTCTTTATTATTTTACTTCTCTCACTATGATAGTGTAGTGAGATACTCATTTTACTTTTGAAGATTCTCAATAAATATTTTGACTATGACTATTGGCATTGTTATTTGTTATTATTATTTATTATCATTATTTTGTTAGGGTAGCATTTTGTTAAGGTGATTATGATTTTTTATTCATTTATAAAAAAAAATGAGCTCTATTTCAATGATATATTGACTTTGCTAATACATTAGATATTTTTGTCAGCCTAAGTTTGCCAAGGTTAAACACTTTTTTTTTTTTTTTTACAAAGGTTCATGAATGTGAATCCGTTATGACATTATTTATATTTTTTTTTCATTTGACAATTTTTCTTATGCCTTTTTTATGTCTACATTCATTATTTTGTCATTTATTAACTTTTTAATTTGCAACTTTACTAGTCTACCTTCTTCATCAATTGCAATTTAATGCACCTTTATGATTGCATATTTTGATTATAATTTTATTATTGTAATTTATAGCTATTGAATTTATTTAATGATAATTGATTTACCTTATATAAGTATCCTATATATAGGATGAGAATTAATACCTTCTCCTAATTTAGACTACAATTAGACGTAAAAACCTACTTTTTATTTATAGTGCATTTTATTCCTATTTTTCATGTGCTTAAGAAAACTATGCTACACATTTATCTAATATCTCTGGAGTAAATAAATAAACATCTCTAACATAAGTGAAAATCATCAAGTAAATAATTCCAATCAACTACAATACAAGAACACACCTTTTTTTTCTTTTTCTTTTTTTTTTCTTTAAGGTTAAGCTTAGCCCATGTTCTACCGACATTCATCATCTCTCTATCCTAAAAGTAAAAAAAAAAAAAAAAAATCGATTTCCTAGTTTATGTAAGTATCAAAAACCTAAGCTCAAAACCCACTTAAAATGTAACATCTCGGAATCTAGAACGTCTCAACTCGCCACATATCATTATTAAATAATGATATGTTAAGGTTCTTAATGTCTCACAAATATTTTTAGGTCTCCACAAATATGAAATAACTCATCAATTTCCTAAATATCATAACAAAATATCTTCTATTTATCTAATAATATATGTAACTCTAAAACTTTCTAAATAATTTATAATCTAATCTAATTTAATCAAAAATAAACTATAACAACCTATTTTATTTGTACATCTTGATGCACTAGCATTAAATCATCTCTTAAGTCCTACAACTAAAAAAGAAAAAAGGATGAGACTAAGCTCAATACGTGAATACTATAGGCACAAGCGTAGGCCACCCAATTCACAACGTACATGCACACAAGAATGCAACAATAATAGCACAATCCATTCATTTATTATCTTTATTTTAGCCAGCTCCTATCATAGGGATATTCATGACCCTACCACACTATGTGTAATATATAGTATATAGATTCTAGGTTAAAAACTACCACTCCGGGCCCTAATTTTCTAAATGGTATTGGAAAGTACCACCGCGGGCCCCAATACTCCTAAAATATATCCCAAATCATTTTGGTATGAAATTCCTCTAGAGACAATGTCATATACTAATCATTGGAGTGTTCCCTAAAGATCTCCCACTATAAGTCCCTAAGTCGAGCTAAACACAAGCAACATTAGGTCTAATATCAATTAAGTTCATTTAGTAAGCTACTCTATCAAGCACAAGTAATAAACAAGGTAAAAACATACCTAGAGTTCCACTATGCATTCAATAACTAAATCTACTTAATATATGACTTGATCAAATGTACATAAATAATTATTCTTGAAACCTAACTAGTGATATTCTACTTCTTAATTATCCTAAGCTACCTTAGAACCATTGAAAAAAAAAGTGTTACAAATGTTTCAAGGCAATATGGTCATATAGAATAAAACTGATAAGAACACAACCGTATGCATGGCCATGTACAAAATGGCCTCTCAGTACACTCAAGTACATGGTCATGTACTTAACCATATACCTCAACATGAGCAAGCAAACACCCATGTACTTGACCATATATCCCTCATCCTACATCTCTTCTTCACATCTCAACACGAGCAAGTACATGCCCGTGTACTTGACAGACCCTATACCCCTCAGTTCAAGTCTTTACCTCTTTCTATTCTCCAAAACTTTTCCCATTCAATCCCTTTGCCTCTTCACAACTCCAAATCACACAACAAATCCAACTTTTACAGTAAAAGAGTACCAAATTATAGAATCCCAAATATAGTTAGAACACTTACTTGTTTTGGATAGCCCAAACAACTTTGAAACATGCAAATCTGTCAACACACTGCCAATCATTTGCACTAATCAATGGTATTTCCTTTAGAGAGAGAAAGCACAGGTTGTATAGAAGAAAATAGGGTAGAGTGGGGTTTTGCAAGGGTTCAAATAGTCCATAATCGAAAAGACCAAAATACCCTCCTTATAAACACATTATTATTTTAATGCCACATCTTATAAGACTTTATTTTTATTAATTTTTTTCATATTTTATAAATAATTAGCTACTTAGACTTGGTTAAGCTAGTTACGAGATTGATTACCTATATATATAATATTTGATGATGATGATGGTGATGATGATGATACATACATATATATATATATATATATATGCTTTGAATTGTTTTCTTATTAGTCGTTTCTAGAGTAGTAGTATCTTATGTACCATGTTGAAACTTATGTGAGCTTTTAACTAAGCTAATTATAGGCTTCAATATAGTACATGATGGATTATTACAATTAAGGTATCCCATGGAACATGACAAGCTATCTTCATCTTCTTTCATCACTGGGCTTTCCTCCTCCCCATCTTCAATGCCATTTTCCATTATCACAAAGAGTAAAGACTTGTTTGCACATTGATGTAGCGGGTGATAAGGTTGGTTTACACCTCATATAAAGGCCCTTGTCTTTGTTAGATTGATATTTGGCTTACGTCAGGTGTCGACTCGCTTTCTTCCTCTTGAAGTAGAGCTGGAGGTGCGTACATTTGCGCCACTATGGATGCCATTGCGGGCTCCACTTACAAAGCCACCAATACTGGGCCTAAAGGATCGACGATTCGCGCCATAGCCTGTTTGCCACTGATTAAAGCACACATTTTTTTCTCCCCAATCTAGGGAACAGAGCTTCAAATGCGAAGCCTAATTTGACAGCTTTAGGCAGAGTTAGAGGAGTATAGGTTCTCAACCTAAAAGACCATCTACAATGGGAGGTCCTTGGCGCAAGCTCTAAGAATGAAGGACTCTTTTGAGGGTGGGGTCTTCTCCATAGTGACTATGAACTTCACTGTACTTAGGTTAGGATATATTTAAGTTTGTACAAGAATCTTAAGATAAAATAAATAGGTTAAAAAAATCCTTAAAATGTTGACATGGCATATAAAGATTCTAACTAGGATTTCTAGCATCATGAATGGTCTAATGGATTTCATCTTTCAACCCATGCAGATAATACCCCAGAAGTTGTGGTTCCATTAGGGGAGGGTATTTGCGACACTAATATTTTAAATTCTTTAATATAATCGTCGTCCATTTTACCTATTTATTTCAAGTTGACTGGCTGCTCATAGGGGTTAATGGCGTTATGACCACCATAACGAAGCGAAATCTCCTGAACCAATTGTTCCCATGTCAAATGGACATAGCTCTGAGTGAGTGATGTTATACCATGCCACAACCCAACCTTACATACTGATATATGTTGGGGGAATCTTCATTCTCTAATGGTGTAGCATTGAGGTGTGGCGTCGAGATAAAAATATCTCCCAGCCTTAGCGACCTTAGTAACCGGTTCATGAGCGTCAAACATGGGTAACTCGACCTTCTTGCGTTCAGGCGTCATTCTTCCCAACAGCAGGTTGTCAAGCACTCTTAGGGGGTGGTGTCAGAACTACATGACCACTAGGATGTGCAAAATGGCCATTTTTGGTAAGGTAGCGTTTCTCTGAGCCCGAGGTCCATTCATCGAGTTAGATGCGTAAGACTCTCAAGGTTCTGTGGTCGTCACTTTTCCTTTTTCTTCACTCTATTTCTTCACAAAACATTTCACGAGAATTCGAAGCTCTCTAATGTCCGCAAGACGATGTTCTATGTTCACAAGTCTGGTTCATTTCGTCCTGCTGGCAGTGCTGTTGTTGTTGACAAGCTTTAAACCCAGCGAGGTTCTACTTCATGGTGTCAACTTGTGTCTCGAGTCGTTTCATGGTGTAATCACTCTCGATTAAGGCTTCTAAACCAGCAGGTCAAACCAACTGTTAGGATCCCAGGGGTTTAGATAAGGGTTTGTCTAGTGAAAATGAAGAAAAAAAGATGAAAGAATAACTTGGTGATGGAGACACACGAGGCATGAGCGGACACACGGCTTGTGCCACGGCCGTGTAGTGTTTGGAAGAAACTCACAGAAGTATACACGGCCTCTACACATGGGCAGAAGCACGGCCGTGTATTTTACCAGGATTTCCATAGAGACATACACGGTTTTCATACACGGCCGTGTATAACGGCCGTGTATTCGATCAAGGTATCCCACAAAAGCATGCACGGCTCCCATACACGGCCATGTATTCGGACAGGAACTTTCATAGAATCATACACGGCTTAGAGGCACGGCCGTGTATGAGACCGTGTACTAGGCTTGTCACTTGCCTAGAAACATACACGGCCTGGAGGCACGGCCGTGTATGCGACAAGTTATAGACGTGTATTTTATTATTTATTTCCACGTATACGCTTAGATTTTTCTCTTTTAAATATTTTACGGGAAAGTATAAATACCCTTTTGTCAGATATGCTAGGGTTACGTTTTGTTTTATTATCAAATACATTTCGTGAGAGAATTTTCTCCCTTTTCCCGGTTGTGCGCAACCAGATTGGCATCAAAGAGTGTTTCTTTGTTGTGTGAAACCAATCCATATTCGGATTCGTTTCGTTTCGCTTTCCGCGCTGCGTCATTGGTATTAGAGCAAGGCTATTTCCTGTGGAGATGTCAACTCATCAAGGTGATGATAGCGATCGTGTTCTTGACGGTGTTCAAGAGGCGAGGTTTCAAGGGAACCATCAATGGGTTCCAAGGGCAGAATTCGACGCAATGCATCAGAAGGTCGGGCGTATGGAACGGCGCCTTGATGAACTGATCGAGCATTTCGATGCTCTGGTGGTAGACCCCAATAGGGTTGGAGGCACTGGCAGAAATCCACTACGTGCGGTGGAGGAATTCGGGGGACGCGTGATCCGACCTGTCGTTGAGAACAGGTGAGGGCGTGTGGAGAGTGAAGAGTCCAGCGAAGAAAGTGATGACATGTACGGGAGTAGGCCACGGCAAGGGCGTGGTGGTAGAGGTGGTGGTCATCGGATGGCTCATCATGGAAACCACCCTAGAGAAGGTGATTACAGGAGGAACCGTGGAGGCTATGATCAAGGGGATGGGGGAGAGTATCGTTTGAAGGTTGACATCCCATAGTTCGATGGCAGCCTCAACATCGAAGGATTCCTTGATTGGCTTGCGGAAGTGGACCGGTTCTTCGATTACATGGAAATTCCCGAGGACCGTCGTGTAAGGTTGGTGGCATGCAGGTTGAAGAGTGGCGCCTCGGCATGGTGGGAGAGGCTACAAAGTAGGAGGCAGAGGGAAGGAAAACACCCGGTGAGAACATGGTATCGCATGAAGCATTTGCTGCAACATGATTTCCTCCCACCGGATTATGAGCAGATATTGTTCCAACAATATCAGCGGTGCCGCCAAGGACAACATTCCATGCATGAGTATACGGCAGAGTTCATGAGGTTGGCGGAGCGGAATGATTTGAGGGAGAGCGAAGGTCAGCAAGTTGCAAGGTATGTAGAAGGACTGAAGCTCCAAATTAAAGACAAGATCGGGGTTACGATAGTGAGAACCCTTATAGAAGCAAAGAACTTGGCTCTCCGAGCTGAACTTGTGTTGCAGGAACAAGGGAGTAGATATGGAGGAGGACGGAAGGGATATGTAGGCGAAGCTGTGGGTGGTGGTAGTCGGCCGGTATTTGAGAAAAGTAGGACTACACCATATAAACCAACTGAGGACATGTCTAGGAGGGAAGAGAAAAGTGAGGGGAAGAAGCCGATGGAGCAGAAGGGAGCTCAAAGACAGAACAATCCCTATGCCAAACCTATATTGGGCAAATGTTTCTGATGCAACCAACCGGGTCATCGGTCAAACAAATGTCCATCGAAGAAGAGCGTCAACATCCTTGATAGGGAAGATGATGAGGAGATCTGTTGTGAGCCTGATGGAGAGGGAGAATATTATGAGGAAGAAGAAGAAACAGCGGAACCAACATATGTAATTCGGCGCATGATGCTCACCCCGAAGCAAGAAGAGATTACGTAGAGACACCAGTTGTTTCGTACACGGTGTACTATCATGGGAAAGGTGTTTGAGCTAATAATAGACAGCGGCAGTTGCGAGAACATCATAGGAAGGGAGGTTGTGAAACAACTGCAGCTGCCCATCGAGAAGCACCCAAATCCGTACACTATTGGCTGGATTAAGGCAGCCGAGAAAATTGAGGTCAAGGAAAGATGCAGGGTACCTTTCTTAATAGGGAAGTACCACGATGAAGCATTTTACGACATTGTAGACATGGATGTTTGCCGCATCTTGTTTGGGAGACCATGGCAATTTGACGTAAACGCGCAACATGCGGGTAAAGAGAATGTCTACAGGTTGGAAAAGGAGGGTGTGAAGTACACCTTATTGCCGTTGAAGAGGGAAGGACGAGCTAAAGGAAAGAAGGTTGAGAGTCGATCATTCTTAATCGTCACTCAATCTGAGAAGGAAGTGATGGAAGACTTAAGGGAGTCGCGAGTGGTGCACGCCCTCATCGTGAAAGGTGTGACCGAAGGAGGGGAGGAACTTGATGGAGAAGTGCCAGGGGCAGTGAAGGATCTTCTTGAGGAGTTTAAGGAAGTGGTTCCTGACGACCTACCTGAGGGGCTACCCCCTCTAAGGGACATTCAACACCAGATAAACCTGGTACCCGGAGCTAGTCTCCCAAACCTCCCGCATTACAGAATGAGTCCCAAAGAAGCCGGGATTCTACAGGAGAAGGTCCAAGAGCTTTTGGACAAAGGGTTCATCCGGGATAGCTTAAGTCCATGTGCGGTTCCAGCGTTGTTAACTCCCAAGAAAGATGGGAGCTGGAGGATGTGTGTTGATAGTCGAGCTATCAACAAGATTACCATAGGGTATAAATTCCCTATACCCCGCATCGAGGATATGTTGGACCGTTTGAGTGGCGCTACTATCTTCTCCAAGATAGACTTGCGGAGTGGATATCACCAGATTCGGATTCATCCCGGAGATGAGTGGAAGACGGCGTTTAAGACCAAGGAGGGGCTGTATGAGTGGCTAGTGATGCCATTTGGGTTGAGTAACGCACAGAGCACCTTCATGAGGGTAATGAATCAGGTATTGAAACCTTTCAATGGTCGTTTCCTTGTAGTGTACTTTGACGATATTCTAATATTTAGTAGATCCAAGGAAGAACATTTGGAGTATCTAAAGTGTGTGTTATCTGCACTAAAGGTGAACAAGCTATTCGCTAATCTAAAAAAGTGTACGTTTATGTCAAGGCGACTGTTATTCCTTGGGTTTGTGGTTAATAGTGAAGGAGTGATGGTGGATGATGAGAAGGTGAAGGCGATTAGAGAATGGCCCGTTCCTAGAACTATTACAGAATTGAGAAGTTTCCTCGGCCTAGCTAGTTTCTACAAAAGATTCATTAGGCATTTTAGTACTGTTGCTGCCCCCCTGACTGAATGCTTGAAGAAGGGAAAGTTCCAATGGGGCAAAGAATCTGAATCGAGCTTCATGAACTTGAAACAGAGATTGTGTAGCGCTCCTATACTAGCGCTACCGGACTTTGAGAAATTGTTTGAGGTGGATTGCGATGCCAGTGGGGTTGGAGTTGGTGCAGTACTATCACAAGAGAGAAGACCAATAGCCTTTTACAGTGAAAAATTGTGCGAAGCAAGGAGGACTTGGTCTACATATGATAAGGAGTTCTACGCCGTGGTGAGGGCCCTTAAAGTGTGGGAGCACTATTTGGTTGGGAAAGAGTTCATTTTGTATTCGAATTGTGGGGCTCTTAAACACTTGAGTGGTCAGACCTGAATTAGTAAGGACATGCACGCCAGATGGATTGAGTTCTTGTAGAGATTTCCTTTCAGATTGATGCACAAGTCGGGTGTGCACAACAAGGTCGCAGACGCCCTGAGTAGAAGAGCGAATGTCTTACTTACTTTAAGTGCAGACATTGTTGGGTTTGAGAAGCTAAGGGAATTGTATGAAAATGATAGCAACTTTAAGGACACTTGGATTAAGTGTACCAACAGGGAACCGTGTGACGACTATCATATCCATAAGGGGTATTTGATGAAAGGGAATCAACTGTGCATTCCTGAAACTTCCTTACGGGAAAAGCTTATCCGAGATCTGCATGGTGGAGGACTAGCGGGACGTATGGGTAGAGATAAGACCCTAGCCGCAGTAACTGAAAGATACTTTTGGCCTCGGATAAGAAGAGATGTGTATCGGATTGTGGAGAGGTGCTACATTTGCCAAGTGTCTAAGGGGCAATCCCAAAACACGGGCCTATATACTCCTCTTCCCATACCATCAAACAT
This sequence comes from Laguncularia racemosa, assembly GCA_037954665.1. NCBI lineage: Eukaryota > Viridiplantae > Streptophyta > Magnoliopsida > Myrtales > Combretaceae > Laguncularia > Laguncularia racemosa. The sequence goes on from JBBMOL010000006.1 coordinate 2,840,085, forward strand.
CTGGGAGGACCTATCGATGGATTTTATACTGGGTTTGCCTCGTACCCAACGAAGTGCTGACTCCGTGTTTGTTGTAGTTGACAGGTTTTCCAAGATGGCTCATTTCATTCCTTGCAGGAAGACCGCAGATGCACGAGCTATTGCGCGGTTGTTCTTCAAGGAAGTGGTGCGGTTGCATGGAGTCCCAAAATCCATTACTTCCGACAGGGATAGCAAATTCCTCAGTCATTTTTGGAGGACTCTTTGGTATCTGTTTGATTCGTCATTGAATTACAGCAGTACCGCTCATCCCCAAACCGATGGTCAGACCGAGGTAACTAACAGGACCCTCGGAAATCTCATCAGAAGCATCTGCTGCGAGAAGCGAGACAATGGGATCAAGCACTGGCTCAGGCTGAATTCGCTTACAATAGTTCCGTCCACCGAACTATTGGGAGATCACCATTCTTGGTGGTATACACTAAGACACCACAACATGCGCTGGACTTGCTCAAATTACCCAAGGATATGGTAGGTGATGTGGCGGCTAAACATATGGCAGAATAACACCAAGCCACTACTGAAGAAGTTAAACGAAAGATAGAGGAGTCCAATGCACGATACAAAGGGGATGCAGATAAGCATAGACGGAAGAAGCTCTTTGCAGTAGGCGATCAGGTCATGGTTTACCTCCGAAGAGAGCGTTTCCCTATAGGGAAATATGGGAAACTTCAACCCAAGAAGTACGGACCCTATGAAGTTGTACATAAGATAAATGACAACGCATATGTTGTACAACCCCCGGAAGATATGAATATCTCCTGTACTTTTAATGTTGCGGATCTATCACCTTTTCACCCCGATGATACTCCTTTATATCCGGATGAGAACTCGGGGTCGAGTTCTCTATTAGTGGGGGAGAATGATGGAGACACACGAGGCATGGGCGGACACACGGCTTGTGCCACGGCCGTGTAGTGTTTGGAAGGAACTCACAGAAGTATACACGGCCTCTACACACGGGCAGAAGCACGGCCGTGTATTTTACCAGGATTTCTACAGAGACATACACGGTTTCCATACACGGCCGTGTATTCGATCAGGGTATCCCACAGAAGCATGCACGGCTCCCATACACGGCCGTGTATTCAGACAAGAACTTTCACAGAATCATACACAGCTTAGAGGCACGGCCGTGTATGAGACTGTGTACTAGGCTTGTCACTTGCCCAGAAACATACACGGCCTGGAGGCACGGCCGTGTATGCGACAAGTTATAGACATGTATTTTATTATTTATTTCCACGTGTACGCTTAGATTTTCCCCTTTTAGATATTTTACGGGGAAGTATAAATACCCTTTTGTCAGATATGCTAGGGTTACGTTTTGTTTTATTATCAAATACATTTCGTGAGAGAATTTTCTCCCTTTTCCCGGTTGTGTGCAACTAGATTTGCATCAAAGAGTGTTTCTTTGTTGTGTGAAACTAATCCATATTCGGATTCGTTTCGTTTCTCTTTCCGCGCTGCGTCACTTGGCTCACATCGCAACTTGCTCTTGGTTCACTATAGGAACCTTCCTGCCAAAGAGAAAAAAAAAACGTTGTCTCCCCTTCTATCTCCACTGTTTGCATTGTATATCCCTTCCCATATACAATCCCTTCTTTATTTACTACTTAGCCCTTGGCATATATCTTATTTACCAAGTAACCCTTACTGCTATTTCTATTAGGCTATTCATTAAACTGAGCTAATTCAAACTAAAAATCAAACCAAACAGTACCAAACTACAAAATGCAATTTTTTTAGATTTTGGTTTAGTTCATGACTTGGTTCGAATATGGTGTAAATGGTTTGCGATTCGATTTTGAGGGTCGGACTAAATTAAATCGCTTGAACCTAAACCAAACCGCTGCTTGTTAAATAATAAAAATTAGGTGGCATGCAAAATGTTCCACCAATATAGAGAGAGAAAATCCTCTCTCCTCTCTCTAGGAAACTACCCTAAACCACCTCTTTTCTAAACCCCTCTTCACCTCAAACCTTAACCTTTACCCACCATCCCATTTCTAGTCTTGACCTCTCCTTCCCTTCTTTGCTAGCTCTTCTCTCATCTCTTGCTTTGCTCCCTAATGAGCGGTCATTTATCTTGGAAGAGCTCCAAGGGACAGCAGCATATACTTAAGAGCCATTTCCCTCCCAAATTCTTCAAAAACTAGATCCAAGATTGAGAGTGCTCTAACCCTAAGGTTGTTTCCAAATATGGCTCACCCAAGTAGAAAGCAAGTGCCCCTTTTAACTCATATCTCAACATACTCTAAACACTTTGAATAGAGAACCTGTAACAAGCCCCTCATCTTTTGTAAATTCCCCCTACATGAATTAAACGAGAACCTAGAAAAGGTAGAGGGCCAAAACCACTAGCAAAACCACTCTCCTATCCCACCACCTTTGAGTGATTCTACTCTAGATGGCATTTCAACCAACCAACCTAAATCTAAAAGTCATGCAAAAACTTGTGCTCCTCCAAATGAACCATCAACCCTAGATTTCAAACTGCATTTTATCCCACCCATTAAACATGGTCCTATTTGTAGGGTACATAGCCCTCTCTATATGGAGGAAGATGGAGCCAAATACCGTATTCTACTCTTGTCGGCTACTTTCTTGGAAGGAAACTCGCTTTCTTCCTAGTACAAACAACTGCTAGGAGATTATGGAAAGATTTTGGTATCATTGCGATCCTTAACAACAACGAAGGTTTCTTTTACTTTCAATTCACTGAAGATAAAGATTTATCCCCTATATTGGACAAGCATTGGTACTTTGCACAACATCTACTCATCATGCAAAAAAGGCATAAAGGGATGTCTTTAGAAAAGCCACAACCTATGCATGCTCGAATTTAAACCCTATTATCCATGTGAGTTTCATAACGCTGATGGTTTCAGTCATATTGCTAGTGGACTTGGAAACCTTATCAAGGTTGACACGCTTGCTACTTTGTGAGCATATGCAAACTAAGCTCGCATACTTGTTGAAATTGACGCGAAGGAAGAGCTTACTGGTGAAATAGAAGTTGAGAGAGTAAATGGTACCTTGGCCAAGATTCTAGTGGATTACCAATGGATGCCACCTCAATGCTCTTCTTGTAGAGTCTTTAGCCACATGTGCTTGTTTAATTCTCAAAGGAAAACTCATGTTACCACTCAGGTTTCAAGGGTTAAAAATGAAGAATGGGTGAGGGTAGTTAAAACTAAAGGGAAAGGGAAAAAGAAAATGAAAGAAATTCTATCCTCTCAAAAATCCCCTCCTCCTACTCCACTAAACCCAATAAATGGCGTTAATGATAGTGAGGAGCTTCTTTACCCCCTTAAACACCATAAGGAGACTCAAGGAGTAATCTTAGATGCAAAGTAACATGGAGCGAAACTTGTGAACCTTGAATGCTCTGAATCAAATTTAGCTTTGGCCGACTTACCAAATCATGTCTCTGAGACCCAAAGTGCTAAGGTTAAGGATCAACAATGAGAAAGTTTGGAGCCTATTTCTAACAAATCTAGCAAAGAGCTTAAGGAAGGTGATGATGTGATAAGTATGAAAACACTCCTTTAAACGCACTTCTAGTAGGCAAAATGCAAAAGAAAGAAGTTAGCAACCACTCTCATAGTGGTAAAAACTCATAGTCTTCTAGTAGTCACAAAAAGCAATGCTAAAAACACAAACGCTACTTCACTTGAGCAACCCTTAAAACCTTTTGTTTATAAGTAAGTATGAATATTGCTTCATGGAATGTTAAAGGTCTTAGTGACTCCATTAAAGCAAAAGATGATAGTAGAGTTTTTTCTGAGCATAGCATCATAATTGTAGGTTTTTTTGAAAAAAAAGGTAAACTTAACTAATGAAAGCTCCATCCAACACATGGTCAACCAACTAGTCATTCTTTGTAAACTCGGTTGCTAGGCAAAGAATTTGGATTGGCTAGGATCCTAGAATCTAAGATGTGCATGTCATTTAAGAACATGAGCAGTTCTTGCACTATACCATAACTTGTCTAAAAGAAAACATCTATTTAGCTACCACATTCATTTATGGTGCAAATAATGACTCTTTGAGAAGGCGGCTTTGGCAAAGTCTCTTATCCTTAGCCCCAAATCTTGCAAATGACCCATGGCTAGTTTTGGGGACTTTAATGTCACAAAAACAACAATTGAAAGAGAAGGAGGTAGAGAGAGCCTAAACCAAGCTATGTGTGATTTTCAAAATTTCCTAAATGATGTTGAACTTGAGGATTTAAGATATGTGGGGGGTTTCTTCTCATGGTCAAACAGACAAGTGGATAACCTTATCCTCCATAAACTAGATAGAGTGCTTGTAAACCATCCTTGGCTACTCAAATTTCCTAGAAGCCAAGCTTCCTTCCATTCTCCTTTGCTCTCAAACCACTCTCTTGCCATTATTCAATTAGATTTTAAGCATTGCCAAAAACTTCTACTATTCAAATTTTTCAATTTTTTGATGAGAAATGCTTCTTTAAAGAATATTGTATCTATAATTTAAGGAGCACATGTGAATGGTTCAAAAATGTTTCGGCTAATATCTAAACCAAAGATCCTTAAGAAGGAATGAAGGAAGCTCAACAATGCTGAATACTCTAACTTACAAACTAGAGTTAAATTAGTTAAAGCCCACTTGCAATATGTACAAACTTCCATAATGGGCATAAGGAATACTACTCTAACGTAAGAGGAACACACACCTTTTAAGGATTACTATCTAATAATGGGTAATGGAAGAGAGTTTCCTAAAACAAAAATTGCAAGTGAAATAACTAAAACTTAGAGATAAAAACTCAACTTTCTTCCATAAATACTTAATCAGTCACTACAATCACAATGCAATTCACTACTTGATAGATGATGATGGGAGGGAGATTAGAGGTGACAAAGAAATTCATAAGGCAGTAGTGGATTTTTTCAAAAACTCATACAGTAATTGTGGTTTTCAACCTAACCTAGGGGATATCTCCTAACTAGTCTGACGGAGATTAAATGACTCCCAGTTTCAGTTGCTTAATGCACCCTTCACTATTAAAGAGATACAAGCTACTTTTTTCTTCCAAGCTAATGAAAAAGCACCTAGGTGATGTGTCTAAAAGGGGATTAAGCACATGCAAATTAAACCAAATAACAATCCCTAAATGACTAGGACAATTCGGTTCAAGGTGAAGCAATTATAGCGTGACCCTAATTGCAATATATGGTCCGAAAGATGTATTGCATGAAATGGATCAACACAATAGTATATTCCTCAATGATGATCACAAATTATACTTCAAAACCCACATGATTACTACTCAAAATCCACAAGAAAATAACTATGATCTCCTTTCCACAACAAATACTTTCACGGTTCAACAATGTGTAAAAATGAGGAATATCAATCAAGTATAACAAGAACTCAAATTAGCACAATAATTCGAATAATTATGAACCAAATCTGACTAAGAAATATTCCAATTCAACCCTAGATATTACACACTACAGAAGAAAAGAAATCACAACAAATTGAAATTGATATAACTTACAATTTCAAGTGTTACACTCGCCACAATCTCAACTCGTGGGATTGAAATTAATAAGAGGAAATTTGAACTAGGAAACCCTAATTCTCTCACGTGAAAATGAGTGTTTGTTCTGAAAAATTGGCCTCCCAAAACCCTACTTAAACAAGTATTTATACTTGCTCCCTTTAGGATTAAAAAGTACACAAAATTACAACTACTTTTAGGGTGGCCGGTCCTAAATGAGAATTACAAACAAAATGAAAGTGTCCCAAAAGAAAATACAACATAAAATAGTCCATGGAACAATTGCAAAGTACAAAATATTATAAATCTTCATGAGCTAATGCTTCGAAGTGGAAACAATCGAAGCGGGCCTTTGAATGCAAATCTAATGATATCCCATGGCCATCAACTAATGTAAGACATGTTGGCATCCCATGGAGAAATATTATTGTACCTATAAGATTATTTCTCAAATACTTATTAAATAAAAAAGAAATGAAGTAAAATAGGAGCGATTTGGACCATCATCCAAATCGAGTTCTAAAAGCATATATGGTGCCGAAAAATTTCCCATCACTAGGTCAGATGGATACATGACTAAGTTCTTTAATGCCTTTAAGGTCATAATAGGTGATGAAGTTGTCACTGCAGTCCAAGAATTCTTCAAACTCAGGTCACCTTCTCAGGGAAGTTAACAATACAATCCTCAATCTTGTGCTTAAAACAAAAAACCCATCTAAACTTAATGAGTTTCAACCAATAGCTTGTTGCAATGTTATTTATAAAGCCATCTTGAAAGTCTTAGCAACTAGAATGAAAAATATTCTACCATCTCTTATTGGGAAAGGGCAAGCAGCCTTCATACCAAGAAGAAGAATAACAAGCAACATCTTTATAGCTCAAGAATTGATGGTCAATTACTAAAATGATAAGGGAACCCCATGATGTGCCCTAAAAGTGGATATCCAAAAGGCTTATGACACTATTGATTAGAGTTTTGTACTCAAAGTGCTACGTTGTATGAACTTCCCTCCTCACTTCTACAAGCTAATAAAACAATGCATTTCAACAGCCAACTTCTCCAATAATATAAATGGGGAACTTGCAAGTTTTCTTCCTAATGAAAGAAGTTTAAGACAAAGGGATTCGATCTTCCCTTACCTTTTTGTTCATGGAATTGAGATTCTCTCATGTATATTAAGAAACTTATCATCTAATTCCCGTTTCGCTTTCCATTGGCAATGTAAAGCTGAAAGAATCACTCATCTATACTTTGTTGATGATTTATTGATTTTTTTGTTAAGGAAATAGAGATTCTCTTGTTCTTGTTCAACAAGCTTTGCAACAGTTTCATTCTCTTTTAGGTCTGAAAGCAAATGATGGGAAAAGCAAAATTTTCTTCGAAAATGTGAAGCAACAACAAAGGGATGAGTTCATTCACTTAATCCATTTCCAACAAGGTGTTTTACCTATGCAATATTTAGGTGTCTCATTGATCTCAACAAAACTTAACAAGGTGGACTATGATACGCTTTAAGAGAGGATCTTAGCCCGAATCAATGCTTGGACATCAAAATTCCTTTCTTTTGCAAGTTGGTCACAATTGATAAAATCTATGTTATTCTCCATGTAAGTCTATTAGGCCTTGATTTTCCTCATGCCTAAATTGGTAATAAAGCAAATTGAGCAAAAAAATGAGGAACTTTCTTTGAAGTGGTAGATCAAACATATCAACAAAAATGAACATAAAATAGGAAGTTGTATGTAATCCATGTGACAAGGGTGGACTTAGAATACCTAGACTGGAGCTTTGGAAAAAGGTAGTCCAAGTAAAACATATTTGGAACCTTTGTAAGGGAAGCTAGAGAGAAATTTGGGTAGATTGAATCAATGCAACTTACCTTAAAGGTAGAAGTTTCTAGTAAGTCAAGACCCCAACAGTCTACTCATGGACGTGGAAAAAACTTCTCAAATTATGAGCCCTAGTTTGTAGGTCTTTTAACTAGCAAATTGGCAATGGCATCTCCATCTCTTTGGTTTGATTTCTAGCTCCCTATAGGCCCCCTTGACCAAGTTTGTTGTGCTAAGGAGATAACCCAATTAGGTTTACCACCTAGCACTCGCCTCTGTTCTATTATCGAAGATCAACACTGGAGCTTACCGTAAGGCTTGTTCTAAGCAAACTTCACCATCCCTAACACGTTAAAGCCATCTTGTACACAACCTAATATTTCTAAATGGAAGCATGCCTTTTCAAGGGAATACACTATAAAATCAAGTTACAAGTTCTTAGCTCCTTCTCTCCCTCATGTATCTTGGTATTATGTCATATTGTGTAAAACTATCATTCCAAGACATGCTTTTTGTCTTTGGCTTGCCTAGCATAAAAAACTACAAACTCTAGAAAGACTCCATGCATGGAGAATCATCACATCGTTGTCCTACTTTTTTTGCAACCAAGGAATTGAAGATCATGATCATTTGTTTTTTCATTGTCCATTCTCTAGCCAAACTTGGTCTGTGATGCTCTAAGCCATCTACCTTCTTCCAAATTGTGGAATCGAGTCACTATAAGTCTTCTCATTATAACAAAAAAATCCCATCTTAACTTCTCTATTTGGTGCTCATCATTGGCAATTGCTATATATTGTATTTGAAGAGCATAGAATTCAACTTAATTGAGAAATATCTACCTTCATCCGACCTCATTAGCCAATCAAATTCTTGCCTACTCTAAGCTTTGATGTTTTCAAGCATAGTTTACCTTTGTTTCTTACAGCCTTTTGTATTCTTTCTCTGTAAAGAATAGAGTTGTTGTGTAACCCTTACCATTTTAAATCGTTTGTACATTTAAGCTCTTTAATGAAACTATTTACTTATCTAAAAATAAATAAATAAATAGGTAGCATTTTTTAGTTTTAAATCTCATTAACACTTTCATCAACTTTTCTTCCATTCTCAATCCCTATAGTCAATTCCTTTGCCTACCTTCATCACTCATTTCTCAATAGAATGGAGTGTCTTTACAATTACCTAAGATATAATGTCCCTATGATGTAATACTATTTAACTTATATTATTGTACAGTGTTCCTCAATTTAAAAATCAATACATAATTGAAAACCTTGTTGACTATTACTATTATTAACTAGAATAAAGCATTTTTAAAAGCAATTTGAATAAAATCAAATCAAATCAATTGCATTTTAAGTGGTTCAATTCAAAATCCCAAACCATTCAAAGTGGTTTGTTTCATCAAGGGTTTGAATTGAACTATTTCAAATACATTTTGATTCGAATTGACCCTCAAATCAAACTGAACCATGAACAACCCTAAATTCTATTATCTCGTATTTATTCACAAGTGATATTTTTATATTTCTGTTACTTTGACCCATTGTTTAATGGCCCTAGGCTACTGTAGAAACTTCCATATTGGTGGCCAGTCAACAACATTACATGTAAAAGTAAAACTATGTCATTTCCTCATTGAATGATGTAGAAACTTTGTAATAGCTATACTCACAGCTATCATCAGATCTCTTCAGCTTAAATTGATAGACATTATAATAGGCTCCAATTGTGTGAATAATGGATGCACAACCAGAATTGGAAAAGTAGGCACCGAACCATGCACGAATTCTGTCGATCACAAAAGCTCTATTCATTTCTTAGCATCAGGAATCATTGTCTCCTTTTTATTTATGCCTGCCTTATGCTGAGTATTTTATTTAGAGGCGCAAGCTTCTCACGATAGAAGGGATAGCAGTGACATGATAATATGAATAGGTAATGTGAGAAGCTATGGGATTTGTAGAGTCAACCACGCAATTGCTTATGAACTTGAATACAGAAATCAAATTGAATTGACTTTTGGCCATTGTCTTTGGCTCTATCAAAGGAAAAAAAAAAAAATGAAAGAAAAGAATCAATAAATGGTCTGATATTACACAGATAGTGACCAACTCTGGGCAAACAGTTCCTTCTTGACCGCTCTGCACTCTGCATCTGTACTAACCCCTCCCTTTCAAGCTTTAGATGGTGGGGAGTCTGTAAGCTCCCATTTCAGGCTGTTTAGCATTCTACCATCTTTTATCAACAATTAATTCCACACTGCTCAACATCCGGACCAGTAACCCTAGTTGTAAAAGGATCAACTCGGACCCAAAGCAAAGAAAAGATAGATGCAAGAAGGATGGACCAAACAACAACAATGGTTGGAGTGCGGTTATGGCGTCCCATGAGACCTTTGAGGAAGGGGTATAGATGTATGATCACCCAAAAAGCAAAGAACAGCTTGCCAAAGAGTGGACCCCAGGACTGGTACCCACTGTTGATGGCATAAGAGATCCCTGCAACAACCCCAACCAAATTAAATATGAGGAGTGTTGTTGGTGGGATGAGAAGAGTTGTCCACTTAAACATGTAGAGCTCTGTATAATCTCCATCTTCATCCGATGCCTTTGATGTGACGGTGAAGTTAGTATCAATACCAGCAAGCACTTTAAGCAGACCTTGGAAAACAGCGAAGAGATGTGATGAAACACCACCGATCACCCAAAACTGTTCATTTCTCCACCATTCATCAATTCCAACTCCACTCCATCTCATCTCCAAAATACCAGTAGCAAAAATGGAAAGAAAGAGCGAGATGAACCATATACTTGCAATGTTACTAATCTGTAGATAAAGCATGAAGTTTAGAAAACCCAAAAATGGAGCAGTAATTTATGAAGATGGAACTATGCATGATTCATCTAACACTCCACTAAAAAACAACAGACACATGCTGTATAATTCTTTCACCAGTCACTAATTATAGTCCTTTCTTCTACATTATCAGCTAAAATCCAAATTATATTTCTCAAGTACATTATCATTTTAAGAAGCAGGCAGAAAACCAAAAAGCCAATGATAATTTAGGTTCATGACAAACCTGTGGTATAATGAACTTATTTGTCAGAAGACAGACAGCAGGCAATGTGCAATACATCAACAGAGGGATGGCAGTGACTGGATATATTGTGGTGTTTACATATGCAAATCTCTCAAGAAATTTTAGCCTCCCACCATAGCCATACCAAATGGGGCAATGCCGACTAAAAAGAATTTCCACAGAACCAAGAGCCCACCGAAGCACTTGGTTCAACCGATCTGAAAGATTAATTGGAGCAGAACCCTTGAAGGCAGGAAGTTTTGGCATGCAATAGATTGACCGCCAACCACGGGCATGCATCTTGAATCCTGTAAGAATATCTTCAGTAACAGAACCATAAATCCATCCAATCTGCAAATGAATGATCAATTCAACATCAATATTTTAAAGGAAACAAGTTAATAGGAACTAAAACAGAAAAGAAATTCTACATCACTGAGAGACCTCTGAGGGACAACAAAAGTACAGACATGAACCAATACAGATCAACAAAATGGCAGCATGTTTGAAGACAAAGTTAAACTCAAAGACAGATATTAAAGTAATCATAAAGTTAGAAAGTATCTAAACTTCAATTAAAGCAATTTCATCATGAGGTTTCATCTTCATAAAAAATTATGTTGCTACCCATGAACAATAAGCAAAATTTAGCTCTACAAATCTACTTAACACTGACAGTCACAATTAATTCCCAAATATCTAATTAACACTGACTGCAAAGATGAACGTACTTCTGTTCCCCATTCCGTTTTATCCTCATAACCACAGCTGATAACATGAATAGCCTCCTTGAGAAGGTTCTCTGGAGTTGCAGATTGGGGAACACCACCATTCTCCATTAGTGTTGAGGCAACAAAAACATCAGACTGACCAAACCTTTTCTCAAGGCTCATTTGCGACATCAACAACGTCTTCTCATCATCAAATCCAGCACCTATTCACGTATGTGACAAAAAGGTGAGAACTAAAGTTTTAAATAAGCAAGATATAAGTTTTATCATATATTAATTTGAGGAACCTGATGGCAAGATGGCATACCAGTACATAGAAGATTGCACCACAAAATAATAATAAAATCTCAGAAGAATGTACAGTTTAATAATATTTGTAACAAAAACATGCCATGGGCAAGAAACTTGAGTTGTTATGAATAATCCATTTCATATATTTCCTAATGCCCTCTCCTTATAACAGTCATGTAAATTGTCATATAATCATATGCAACAAGGACATACGATGGAAAGCATAAATTGATGTCAAACATGGAATTTCAGGAAGGACTTGTACCTTCCACTCCCTCTTCAATATCCTCTAGGCTGAAAATAGGCACCGTGGGGTCTACATGCTTGCTAGATTTCTTCTTGTCGGAACCCTTCTTACTTGATTTTGAATTCTTCTTTCTTGATCCACCACATAAAGAGGACACAAAATTTAACTTTCTGCGCTTGGGTTTTTTAGGAGGTTCATAACCATATAAGGCTGTTCTATTAAATACACAACCAGTACCCACATAAACAGGCCCTTGAATGCCATCAAGACCCCTCAGATTTATCTGAAAAAAAAAAAAAAAAAAGAAAGAAAGAAAACACATCAACATGAATGGGCTAAGTCCTGTCTGTTTCATTGAATATGAATAAGTCAGCTGCAATTTTCAAGACAAGCTTTTTTTCTTTGTTTGGTCTTACAAACTCACAAAAAGCTGCACCCTAATATTGTCATTTTGTAACAAAGGAAGAAATTCCCAGGCAGAGATGGAAATATAAAGTAACTTATTTAAATACTGTAAGGTATTTACATACTAAAAGTTTAATATTACTTAAAGGGACAGAAAGCTTACATCAAAGAAGACAGTGTTCCTGTTAGCATATCGATCATTCCTATCAATACCATCAAATCTCTGGGGAAACTGAACATAGCACACATGTTTTCCAAGGTTTGGATCCATCATAAAACACATTGCTTCTCTCAGAGCCTTACTGTTATTTATATAGTGATCACAATCAAGATTCAACAGGAAAGGTCCATTGGTAAGGACTGCAGACACGCGAACCTGCAAGAAATTTCATTTTCCCTATGGATTACAAAAGCCCAGATTTGCAGTAAGGATCCAACTTATACTGTTGACCTACTGACCATAGCATTCATAGCACCAGCTTTTTTGTGATGCTGGAAACCAGGACGCTTTTCACGAGAAACATAGACCAAACGGGGAAGTTCATTGCCCTCAGCATCAAGGCCCCCACTCTGACCCAGGAAAACCTACAGAAAAAAATTTAAGATTATTGACGTGATACATCATATTATTGAGGATGACAGATTCAGTTGGTTCCGAACATATTGCAACCTTTCCCACAAGGGGAGAAAAAGGATAAATTTTCTCACCACTGTTGTGACACATGCCATGACAATGACACCAAAAATGACAATCTAAATAGACAACCAATTAAACATCATTCTGTAGTTGTAGCCAAAATGGAAAGCCCAATATTTTATATGAAATGCATCCATCATATGCCAAAAAGTTGAACTTTAATCAAACAATTTAAAATTTCTGTCATTACATCTTTTAATGAAATATAGGAGGATCAGCTAATCATATATAATAACAAAATTGAGATGATCCATTATTCGACTGCTTATGATCTGTTAACAACAATCCACAACCGCATTTTTCAGAAACAAGGTAGGAAAAAAGTGAATAGTGCATTCACCTGGATCATTCCTGGATGATCTCTAGTGTTGTTCCCAGGCCAAGGTGTTCCATCTTGCATAGTCCATCCTTCCTCAGGAACTTTCTGGGCCTTAGCTACGAGTCCATTGATACGGATTTTAAATTCTTCATATTCTCTCTGCATAGTTTGCAAATATAAATACATTAAAAAGTTGTACCAAGAGAGAGGCTGAGGACAAAATGGTAAAAATTAGAAGCTGGAACAGGAAAAAACAAGTTTAGCATGCTCTTCTCATAGAACCCTTGCCTTCATAGCTCTACGGTCTTTCACAAATGATGGCTGGACTTTATCCTTCAAATAGTCAATTTTCTGGGCAAAGTACCATTCTGGAGCCCGGGGCTCAATGTTAAATTTCTTGCAGAAAGGAACCCATTTTCGTGCGAATTCTGATGTTTCGGCCATAGCTTCAAATGTCAACATGGCAGCACCATCATCAGAGACATAGCAAGAGACTTTGTCAACTGGGTAGTCAACTGCAAGAATGGACAACACAGTATTTGCAGTCACAAGGGGTGGTTCTTTTAGTGGATCAACAGTACTGACAAAGATGTCAACAGCAGCTAATTGTGATGGCTCTCCTTCTCTGTCATACCTGTTTCAAAGCATTGAAACATTGTCAATATGGTTTGATAAGAAAAAAAAAGGACCAATGAGTGTAAAAATAACTCTCCTACCTCAAAGAAAGCCTGTCAAGATATGTTTCACGATTTACGGGAAACCACTTAGGGAACTGATCCAATATCCATGATATTGCAAACCAGATTTCGCATATCACCGATATCAACCAAAGAGCAAATGCATTTGGGACAGGATTTGTTATTCGATAGTGCAAGAAGATGCACAGAATGACAAGACGCAAAACTATGACCATCCTGTATGGATTAATTTTCGATGATGGGATTGAAACCTTCCTGGAGAGAGGTTGCCTAGCTTCATCATTACTGAAAACAGAATCAATATAACCAATGAGCAAAAATAAATTTGATAGGTGCAACAACAGAATGGCAAGATATAAAACTTCTGGTGTATCAATGAATAACTGAAGCTACTTTTAAACTCACAGTAAAGAGTCATCAACTAGCACATCAGTACTGGCATCAATGTCTCCACCTCCCCTCTCAGAAGTAGCTTGAGCAGTGCTCATTGGAGCTGGAGCAACATTCTTATCCTGTTTCATTTTCCAACCATCAACTCTCTCTTTCCAAGCTACATTGCCAAAACCTGGTGAACCAAACTCCCTAACTGGATCCGCAGCCCTAACATTAGCTGCAAAGGCAAGAAAGAAGAGCGGCAAGACATATGTCAGATAGCTGAACATGGAATATTATATGTATATGTTACTAAGATTAATGGGGATTCATGCACATACAGAAATGAAGAGTACAGGCATACACTAGTGCATTGTTTTCCCATGTGGGCACAGAGGTATAGGTGAATGCATTATTTCGCATCAGAACAAAGATGACAAAGAGAGAGCTATGTGATTGATTAACATCTGTTGCATAATGAAGTGAATGGATATGTTTGCTACCAATTCCAGGAGATGCCATCGAAAGTCGCTCCGGGGAAGCAGCTGACAGTTCTCCTGACACCTGAACATTTAGAAATATCCACAGTAATGCTACTCCATGACCACCAACTAAAAGCGAAAAAGAAAAAAGTAGCACTCAATGAATGTGGGGATTACCTCCTGTCTACTAGTAAGCAAAGGAATGTGATTATGGGGAACCTCTTTATCATATACTGGATGAGCATCTTCCCCTCGGCCAGACATCATATGCCAGCTCAACATTCGTTCAGCAATCTTCGGTTTTTGATTTTGATTTTCTGAATTGAAGTCACTAGCGTTGTCATCAGCATCAAAATCCTCTTCCCGATCACCAAGAATGGCAGGACTGCCTGGAAACAGCAATTTCACAACTCAGCAAGAAATATTAACAGCAACTCATAAATATGTATGTCAAGGATCAAATTAGGCAGCAACGCCAAGTAATACAGAGGAAAATACTCCTATTTGATTTCTGAATGCAAGGCCACAAAAGCATCATGTGAAATGCTTTTGCAATTAGACATTGACTTTGGCAGACAGTGACTCAATGGCTCCTAAAACAGGCATGTAAGAACAAAAATCAAGTTTCACATAATATCTAGAGCATGTTTGTGAATGTTTTAAGGACCTTTTTGCCTCCTGTATCTGGTTTTGCACTGAGGACAAGACTGATTCCCGTCCTTCCTCTCATATTCATAGCACGGCCTGCAGACGGGAAATGCACAGACATTGCAAGCAACAAATGGCTCACCATCCACAGCTTCCCCGACATTATCTCCACAGATCTGGCAGACCTGACCAGCCAGGTTCTTCATTGACTTCCCCTGCACAGAAGTAATCGCATATTCCATCAATAATCCACATCATTGCACAGCTGGAGAATAGATCATAAAAGAAACTCAACAATCAGTGAAAACCTGAATCAAACTACAAAGAAGAAACGCATAGATCAGACTGGTATCAAGTTCTCATCAAACTTCTAGTCACTAACTATTTCCAAATCAAAGCTACCTCAGTCAAAAAAGATAGTAGTAAAATGCCAAAACAATTTGACAATCCTTACCCCTGTTTCACCTTCCAACTCCATTGCAAGTAATCCGCCGCGTTACAATCTTAACAAACTAGCAAGCCCAATCAAAACAAGATCTATGAAGCCTCAATTAAAACATGCCGAATCTCTTTTCTCTACAACCTTCCTCTCTCAATGCATGTCCTTTTAATTATGGGTCTTCAGTCCGGAGTCGTGCATACACCTAGGAAAAACAAAACTTGATTCAATTATGTCACTTCATCCAACAATATTCTCTGCATGGTGCAATAACAGATCAGAACATGGTTCTTCGTTCACTGTCCAGTCTTTCAATAGGCGATACCATCAGACAAAACTTCAAATTAATGAATTTTGCAACAATAAACAAGCTATTTACTAGATACATATTTTTCCACACCAGAGCAGACCTTACGTACTACTACTACATCAGTCTACTCGAAGCGACAAAGTCAAACAAACAAACCAGTATGAGAAAGGATCAAAAGTCAACGCAAGTAAAGCGCTTGGATTCATATCGATCTAACTAAAACCAGTCTCAATGCTGCATCGGAAAATAAATAGATCGGGAAGAGAAGTTGAAAAAATCAGATAAAACCATACCTTAAAATGCAGATCGACTCATGGTACATGAAGAGACAATGCAGATCGGATTCAACACAGACACACGCAGAGGGAGAGAGCGAGAGAGAGAGAGGGACCGATGGGATCGGGGAACGAATGGGGTTGAAATAAAAAGGAGAGAGAAAGAGGAAGATATGTAGAGAGTAGAGAGCTCTCGCTTTCTCTCTCTAACGACTCTCAGAACAAATTTAAATATATTTATGATTACGTGATGTATTACTATTGATTGATAAATAATTGAGAATTGTATTAAATTAATAGTAATAGGTTTGGTTTGTCCATCAGATGTCGCTGTCCGATTATACAAATGTAAAGCTGGACGCTGTAATAGAAAACTAGAAGAAAATGGAAAGGGCTTACTTGAGACGAAAGCGACTCAGTAACCGTAATCTTTCTCTTGCAATACCGACACCGACACCGACACCGACACTAGAGAGAGAGAGAGAGAGAGAGAGAGAGAGCACCGACGATACGATGATGTTCTTTACCAACTGTCATTCGCATCCGCGAGTTTTTCTTTCTTTTTTGGCTCAAACGTGAAATCGTGGGTTAAATTTGAGAAAGTCAAAGTGCACTGTTGACTGTCCTTAGGGAGAGAAAGAACTCACTTGTAATATAGTTCATTTATTATATTTAAACATGTTTGATGATAATAGGTAATTTTTCTTTTTAAAAAATAATTTTTTTATTATTATGTATCTAAATATAATTAATAACTAAGGGCGAATTTTATGTTTTAGAAATAGAGAAAAAAAGATAAGTGAAAGAAAATTACGTACTATGGATGGATTTACAAAAAGAAAAATTAAGAAAATATTTCATTCTTCCGGTATGTTTACAGTGAAAAGAGAGAAAATGAAAGAAATTCCAATATTTATTTGAAATGAATAAAATATAATTTAAAATTACTTATACAAAATAACTAAAATCTAACAATTTAGGGAAAAAATTTAACAATCCCACATTCTTTCTACCTTGCTTTCCTTCCTTACTCCATTCCTCGATTCAAGCACAACTTAGGGGTACAAGGAACCTACACGTTTAATTTATGAAATAGAATAAAATAATAATAAAATTACAATAATTTAGAAATAAAATAAAGTAATAATAACTATTTTTTATAATTTTTTAAAAATTTTATGATCGATATAGAAATATATTAAAAAAATAAAGAATAACTATGTTTTTAATTACATAAAAATAATAATTTTTTATTTTTCAATATTAACAATTATATGGAATAACTTTCTCAGAAATATCAAATACAGAAACAGTTTTAAAGTTTTAATACGTTTTCCAACCTTGGACGGATGCTAAACAAAAATGTCCACATCATCAAAAGGGAACTTTATTAATTGTCATACTACTACTTGCCATAATCATAATCACAGGGCAGTGCAATGATTGATGTAAATCTACTAACTAGTATGACTCGAACAGCCAAAGATTGTGTTGATTTTCTTAAAATAGTAAAATGAAGATGAAAAAGATATCTTCTTACTTCCACCATGGTGTGGAGCCACTGAAACATCCGATCTGTCCAGCTGGCCCTTGGGCACCATTGCGTTTAGATCGTACTTGGTTTTTAATGTCAAAATTCAAATTCCTAAAATTCAGTTCTAATAGTCAATTACTTGAAAATTGATTCTATGTTCATTTTTTTATAATTTATAAGGAATAAATTTAGAATACCATTATTTTATTTGATTGATTTTATATAAATATTACAATTGTACATAAAAAAGGAGAAATTGATACAAGATGAAAGAGACTATGGAGATGAGAAAGGTCGAATGGTAATATTACAAAGGAGATGACGTGCATTTTAGAAATCGAAACCTTTTTTTTTTTTTTTCACCAACGGGAAATTGGAATTCTAATTATAAAGTGAAAAAAAAAACAAGAATTGGATTCCATGGATTACAACTAAAGAGAATCCTTGTGATATAAGATTACTAGCTTGTTTTTTTGTTATTAAATGGTAGAATCAATGTTAGGATCAAATTCATAAGAAATGGGAATCCTCTTCTTAGTAAACTAAAAAATGTCCTAATGGTTTAGTCAATCTTTTATTTATAAAAAATGCCCTAATTGCTAGAATCAAATTCACAAGAAATGAGATTCCTATATCTTTTAAAATGAATATTTATGACCTTAAACTTTTTTTTTCCAAGTTATAACCTTAAACTTTTAAGATTTTGTCTTTAGATCTTGTTTGAATTTCATCTTTCTGCTTTTAAATTACATCTTTATAATTTAAAGTTATTTTTTTGTTGTGGTAATATTTTATATTTTCTTATTTATAATTGTTTTTCTCATTTTATCTTAGTCTTTTTCTATTATTACTTTTCTATAGCAAAAAAAAAAATGTAAATAGACAATTGATGCACATTTTCAAAAGTTGAAAGGTGCAAATTGGTTTAGATATATAAGGGCAATAGACCCATAAGGGCAAAGATATGGAATTTTTCCTAATTAACTGATTCTCTTTTTAATTTTCCACCTTAATTAACCATGGAAAACTTGTATAGAATAGTAGCATGAGGTAGTATCATAAATAAACCCATGCTAAAATTATACATCATATTGAAACAACATATGGTTCCACATGTCTAAAATATATGGAATTAATCAAGGATGATAGTTGTATGGGCCTACCTCATAGCATATCTAAAAATTAAAAACACCTTATAGTTTATGGAGAAATTTTTCAACATATCTATTGTCACCTCCCCTAAGTGAGGTCTAATAGTGATATTCTTATAAGTTGTCATTCAACTTGTGCACCCACTATATGACAATCATTTCATGATCAAAGTGCACAAGATTCTAACTAACAACAACACTTAGTGATGTGCTTATCTTTCAAGTATAACACATGTAGATAACCTACTGATCTATTATAAAAAGATATGGATAATTATATCCAAAATATCTCAACCTTTGAGGATTGCAGATAGTCAATATCACCCACTAAATAATGAGACCAAGGAACCTTTTGAAAAACTAATTGTAATATTGAATACACAAAAGTAAATTGAGCTTCCAATTTTATGTTTACACATAAACCTTACACTTTATAACTTATCTTTTACTTTGAACAACATTCATTACATTAACTATACTAAGGTTATCTTAGAGGACTTTTTAAAAGGAAATAAAGGAAGCAAGCATTGCTTAAAATCCTAGCCTACTTAACTTTAGAGTAACCTATAAAGAGAATTATGGGGAAGTGAGCAAACAATGGCTTAGTGAGTGTAAGCCTCATGCCATACTTTCAAGCGAGGGCCAAGAAAGTTATAAGTCATTATTATGCAATGCTAGCAACTATATACAAATGCAATGGTACATGTGACCAACCAATAATCATGTAGGATTCAAAAGATCTAAGGGTTAGGAGATAAATTCCTCCAATAGCCCTACATTTTAGACTTTAAATCTCAACAACATACACATTAAGTTCGTAGGCAAATCAAGGGCTTATTGCTACTGTATCATGCCCTTAACACTTAAGTTTGTTAGCAAATCGGCATACACATGACCCATCGCTCGAGTTTCTCATAAATGGCAAAGACTATAACCTCCTTATCCTTAAGCTGGATAGCTTGACTAATGATCTAACCCTACCTTTATTTGATAACGACCTTTTTATTGGATTGTTAGGCCCCAATCAAGAGATAGCAGCCCCTAAAAACATATACATTATGTCCGTGGGTGAATTGAGGGCTTATTGCCACTGTATCATGCCCTTAACACTTAAGTTTGTTGGCAAATCGGCATACACATGACTCATTGCTCAACCTTCACATAAATGGCAAAGACTATAGCCTCTTCATCCCTAAACTAGATAGCCTAACTAATGATCCAACCCTATCCTTATCTAATAACGACCTTTTATTAGATTGTTAGGCCCCAATCAAGAGATAGCATCCCCCAATGCATAGTAGTTTCTAGAAGTCGGGCAAAGTAACTTCATGTGAAGAATCAGCTCTAAATGCCCTTTTAGGTAACCACATAATGCTATTGATCTTCTTACATACAATACATAACATGTTATTAAAATAGCCAAGTCATGAATTAGTTATTTTACTAGTGATCAAGCAAATCCTATCAACACTCAATAATTTGACTACATTACCAGCACTCCAATTAAAACATCAAGCAATTATTTCTCTTATTTATTTTACAAGTCCACAACTAAAGTAACCGCTAAGCACATGCATTTAAACCCTTAGATTTCCCCACACATAGTCCATTTCAATATCATTTAAACTAGCTGATTAAACTATCCTAGCATGCTCAAGCAACATAATAATCATAGAGTATCCGCCCGCTTGGACATCCTATGAAACTAGAGATGTAACCTTCTTAAGTAAGAATCAATGAGCAATGATCCTTCAGGCTAAATAAATTTTCCTATTCTAAATGAAGCTTCCTATCCTATATGGAGTTTATGTTACCTTATATTCTTGTTCATCACTTGTAGGTGTTAAGTTTGATCTTAATTGCCTTATTATGTTTTAGCCAAATTGATTAGTTTGTAAATGTTTGCTTATCCTTTGTATTTCAATTGAATTCTAAGTAGTTTTTGTAATGCTTGGTGATCCTATAGTCCTTCAAATTAGTTTAATTATACCCACCCATTTCAAGTCTTAAGTTCTTTGGGTTTTAGTTATTACACTTATTTAAATGATCAACTTACTATTAAATTAACTTAAGATTTAAGTTGTAAGGATGTTATCCTGTATTATAATCTAGAGTTGATTTTAGTAGAGGTTGCTATGATTCTTAGATGTACATGTTAGCACCTTTTTTTCTACTTAAGCTTTTGTGAGTCTACTATCCTCTACTTAAGGTTCTATCTACACTCTACTTTGAAATCCCATTTATATGTTATCTTCTACATAAGACTTTATGTACATAGGATGTAAGTATACAAATATATGAGATTTAATTGCTTAAAAGGGAAGCTCTTAGCCTAAAGCAGACATGAGAAATTATACAAACAATGGTTTTGTTGATTCAACTTGAATTGACCATAACTAGTCAATTCAAGTTAAAATTGCACATATAAATAATCATTGTGAAGCTCTACATCCCTAGTTTTTATTTCTATGGTCTATTTGATGATCTTAATCCCTTTAGGTGGTGCAATCACATCAAACACTTTCGGCATGCGCTTATTTTAATCTTAAGTCATTTCCATTTCAACCTTTGTTTTCTTCAATCTTGATTTCATATTTAAGGTCAATATTTGGCAAGAAAAATTACAAGCTATGTTTTGGGCATCAACTTATGATCTAACATGAGAAATAGGGAAGTAGTTTGGTTCAAAGGACTTTAAGGGTTTCTTATTTAATTAGACTTATCTAAGAAGGCTTAAATGCCTTGATTCGCAATAGGGGTGTTCATTGTTTGGTTTAATTAGGTTCATGGGTCAAACCAAATTAAATTGAACTACATCTAAAAGAGTTTGATTTGAACCCTTAATAATTTGAACTACTTTTAAATATTTAAGGTTCTAAGCCAAACCACTTCAATGCAATTCGGTTCAATTCGCACTACTTTCCTTGTTTTAATTAATAATATTAATAGTTGTTGGAGTTTTTAAGCAAACATAAAGATGTTTAAATTCAAGAGCATTACATACGAATTAAACTATATAACATTATATCACAGTGACTTTAGATCTTAGGGTAGTGAAAGCATACAAGTTTGCTTAAGAGCTGAGAGATAATGGTGAAGTGAAGGAGTGGAGTGTGAAGGTTAAAAATGAGATGAGAGACAAAAAAAAAAAAAAAAAAAGAAGTTAAATAAGGATAGATTGAAATGTTGATAGGATTTGAAACTAAAAACTATCATTTTTATTATAAGAAGCTTTCGATTTAGTTTAAGCAATTTGGTTTGATTCAACCCCTTGAGCCAAAACACAAACTGTTTAGACCCTCTTCAAATAAAACCATGAACTAAATTGAAATACAAAAGAATCACACTTTGTGGTTCAATTTAGTATGGTTTAATTTGATGATTAGCCTTAATTTGTAAACAGAATTATGTGCTCCAAACTATCTAAAAAAATATATATTTTCTTTCTAATCAATAGGGCACATATCTTTAAGATCTTAGAGAACTTTGAAATTTAGTTTCACTAAATTTCAAGGTTGTATGTAAATATGGTAGCCAAAACAAAATTGGTCAACATGAAAAACAATTAAGGTTCAATATAGGGGTATCATCTTTTAGAGGATAGTTGAAGGTCTTCCTAATCATATTTTTAGTTGATAATTTACTAGGATAAACTATGGCATGTTAGTAAAAATTGAGAGGTGGAAGTTCATCATTTTGAGGATTTTGGTCAATAGGGTTAAGTGTCACAACTAAACTCCATATTGTACTACCACATGTTTACCCTTCATCTTCCTTTGTCCCTAACTAAGGTTGACTAGCACAACTACTAAAGACATAGAAAACTCTTTCATATTCTTATCCTTATAAATTTTAAGGCTTAAATCAAGTTATATTCACTAGTTTTGTGTTAGAGTTGTCGACTAGTGTTTTAGTATTTCAAGTAAGGTCATATGGGTACTTATGACCACTTATAGTTTACTCTAAGTGATAACTATTAGATAGCATATGTTTCAACTAGGATTAGATTTAATACATAATATAGGGGTGCATTTGATATCGGTGTCTCAAATTTAATTTTATTTTCTACCCAAATTGCTATCATAAGGTTTAGTAGTGTTAAGAATGTTATCACTTTCTTAGCGTATTCATAATTGGAGAATCCATATATGCCTAGACTTTCTTATTCCCCTTTTTTAATGTCATCAAAAGAATATTACAAGTATGTTATCTAAACTGTTTAGTTTCAATTATTTAAGGGTTTTGACATAATAAGCATTGTAAGTTGTTGAATTCAACTTGTATGTTGTTTCAAGCACTAGATTTGTCTATTAATCTTGAAATTATCAACATGCATGTTCTATAGAACCTAGAATCAAGCAAGAGAAGTGAGGTAACAAGGAAGATCAATCACAAACTTAAGAAATTGCATAGAATTGATCAAATTTATTTCCAAAAACTACTAAATATAGGGGTAAAATAAAGGCTAAAACAATCACTTGCACTTAAGATTTATATATGGAATCACTAAGAAACATACTTACATATGGGATTAAATGGAACTCATCTCTTTGATGATGGATTTTTTAGAACTAAAGAGGATTTATAAACTATAATGTGCAAGAAAAACCCAGTAATGAACCTAATCGGAAAAGCTGAGACCATAGAAAAGTTGTTGATTGGACTTTTCACCTTTGATAGAGATTTTTAAACATAAAATCCACCTCTAATTTCTTGCTTATGACATGATTTGAGAGTATTGGGGCTAGACATTAGCATTTCTTTAAGTTTGATGGAAGAAGCTTGATGGAAAGTGGAGGAAAATAGAGTAGAAATGAGAGGAGTAAAGGGTGGTAGGCGTCGAGTTGAGGAGGATATGGACAAAGTTTGTGTAATTTTCTTTCTTTGATTTTTAATGTATGAAATAGTAACTTGTTAGTGCAGTTTTTTTTTTTAAAATTACTTGTTTAGGTCTTAGGGAGTGCTTGAGTGTTTAAGGAGTTATCTTGCATGGAAAAGATAAATATGCCTATGCATGAATGAGCATTGGTTAGAGATGAAAAGGGGATATGGTAGTAATAATTAGGCATTTGAAATTTGAAAAATAAAATAAAGTAAAGTAAAATGATAATGCTGAATTTTTGGGGTTTCTAAGCATGGTCCGTGAAGAAATAGTAGAGAAAAATAATTTTTTTAGAGTTATATCAAATCATTAATTCTTAATATGAATATTATATATATATATATATTAATATAATATGTATATATGCATTTGAAAATTGAAAAAGAGAGCTATAATGGAAAATTTGGAGAAGAGGCACGATCATGAGAGGGTTTTAGGTGGGAAATCATTTGCTAGAATCTTGAATAGTTTAATTATACTAATAGTTTATGCGGTTATGTAATAGAAAACACTACAAGTATCATGATATCATTTGTTACTTATTCTTTTGGAGTAAGAGTACTTAGACACTCTAAGCTTCTATTTTTTGTATATGTAAATCTTAACTAAGATGGTTATCTATAATTTGATTGTGTGAATTAGATAATTCTCCAACAATTAAAATATTATGTGTACACATGCATATGCATGAAAGTAGATAGGGGGACTTGTTATTTTTATTTCCCTTTATGTTCATGTAATTCCAAATTTTCTATTATCATTTAGGTAAAAAAAAAAAATTGAAATGGTCTTACAAAATTTAGTTAAAAGCCTAGACATTAAATTTATGTAGATATGTATTGAACCATATACATATAAAAGCTCACAAGGTCACTATTAGGAACTAGTTCTATTTACCTACTAATATTAGGAAGTGGTTAATTTATTTAAAAATCTCTCTCTTAGAATATGCAAAATATATATATGTGGGAAATGGGAGATAGATGGATTGTTTGAGTGGATATACATGGGAAGGGTGAATGTAAGGTCATGCATTAATTTTTATTGTTTATAAGTAATAAGGAATGGAGTAGTCATCATAAAAAAATGAGTAGGGGTTTGAATTTCAAAAATTAAAGTAAATGGGCAGATTCGCGGATTAGGTGGTGTGATTATTAAGGCTTTTCCCTCCTTTTTTATTTTTTTTATTATTAAGTGTTCCTTGTAATAAACTCTAAAATAAAGTTATTGGATTAGTTTAGGTAAATTCCTTTTGAGTATAATTTAGGAGTAGTGAATGCACTTAAACTAATTGATTTGTAACTTTTTGGCTTCTATTTCTATAGATGGGTGTTTATTAGAATCACTGAATTACAATTCAACAAGTAAAATTAATTGATTAATTTAGTTCATATGAATTAACTAAGGCCATATGCATATATATCACAAAACTTATGTGGATATTTTATCAGTAGCTTTGTAGTTTCATAAAAGTAATTATCATATACATATATTGTTATTGTTAGAGTTGAGATTTTTTAGCATACTATCTATTGGTTTCTCATTGATTATTTAGATTCAATTGTATGCTATGTATGTATGTTTCCAAATGTATATACCCTCACCAATTATATTTAATCACATGAGATTTATGGACTTGTATCAAATGGTTGAAGCCATATATAGCATTTATATCCTCTCTTTCCCATAATGGGTACCTATTGAGTTAATAATTATATTTAGTCATACATTATGTTCAAATTTGTACAAATCCATCAAAACAAATATATTACATAGTTTATGCATACATATATACACACATATATATATATGGCATAATATTCCAATAAGTGTGAGTTGTTTCATAATTTTAATCTCTCTCTCTCTCTCTCTCTTTTGTTCTTCCTTTTAATCATTTCTACATAGAGATGCTACCAGCTGGTTTATTATAAGGTACCTAACTGGTTCGACCTAATAAAAAACCTACATGAGATTAAAAAAAAAAAAAAAAACTCAATGGGAAACCTAAATTCGATAAGAAATAAAATAATATATATTTAATAGCACATGTTAGTATATAGTGTTTAGCATGCTAGTACTATACATTAGAAAAAAAATAATTAATAAAAATGATATTTTGATTTTGAAAGAAATCTCTTTTACTCATTAATAAATGCTTAGAATGGATTTTTTAAAATTTATATTCATAATTAGAATTTTGTGCTTTCAATTGTTAATTATCAAATTGAAATTTAAGAAACTTAACTAAGCATAATTGAAATTTATGGATTAGGTAACTTGATAGTCAATGTTTTACTTGTAGGACCTTATTATCTTTTGTTGGGACATAATTGGAAAAATTGATATTGTAGCTAGTTGAGTTAGGTCATTAACAAGTTAAAAAAAAAACTATTGGGACGAGTTTTGGGAATAGGGCAAAGACCCTATATGGTTCGACGACGAGTCCTAGGAAATCATATAAGATAACAAGTTAGGTACTTCCCCATGCTCCTATCTATCTTGAAAATTTAAGAGTGGTTATATAAGTGAACTAACTTAGAGAATTTTCAATAGCTTCACTCCATATTCAGATTTTTAATATTATAGTAAATCTCTAATTTTACTATCGGTATCTATACTTAGGGTTAAATTCCTATAATCTACATTCCCTTTTTGGAACATCCATCTCTAAACCATCCATAAACTTTTTGGGGCTCACAATTATATTTTTATTTTAGTGAAATTCACCATGTGTTTATGTCATTCTTAATAGCTACCCTGCTTTAGACAAATATTAAAAAGTAATATTAGAAATATTAAATAATTTTTTTTGCTTGGTTTTCAATTTATGGGTTCCTAATTGGTTATGTTTAATTTATATGGCAAGAATCTCCACTAATGAACACATTTGATATTTATTGTGAATTTTTGAACAAAAATTATCATTTTTCAAAAAATTTAGTTTCAAGTAAATTAAGGAAATCCTTGGGCAATTATGTGAAGTTATTGATTAATTGAGGATATTAGAACAATAATATGATGCTAAAGAAGTTAGATTTGATTGATTGGTGCAATCATGAATCCTCACTTAGCTAACGTGAGTTTGACCATGTTAGTGTACTTAACAATTTTCAAATGTGTTAAGTTCTTTCTTAATAAATTTTGATGATAATCAAAAGATAAAGTGTTTGTTAATAAGTTTATGAAGTGTATATGTTAGAAATAACTTGTCGGTTTAAGGAAAAGAGAAGTTTTTAGTAAGAGAGTATATTAGAGAGTTATGAAGTATTTTACAAAGAAGGTTAATAGAGCTCAAGAGATTGCTTAAGGTTTTAATGGTTGAAGATAAAATGAATAATTTGACTAATATTGCCTATTGTATAGTCTTGATTCTTTAGCAATTGTGAATATATGATAGGTATTTAAGCTTGATTTGAACTAATTATTGAAGTAACAATGATATAGAATGAAATAGTAATGAGGAGGGATATTTTTGGTAACTCTAGGTAATATATTGTTATACTTGTATTTGGAGATAATATAAATCTTGATGAGTTGTGTATATGGCCACAATAGGTGTCTAAGAGATACTCTGATCCCGGATAAGTGGATAAAGAAGTTTGACATAGGTGGGTACCATTTCTACTTGCTACTAATCTTGTATAGTGGGTACCATATTCATACAATTTCTTGTATAATCACTTATGTGACCACTACAAGAGGATTTTAAATGAAGCCCCATTATATTGGGGGTGCTTGAGAGATGTTTTACTGTAATTGTGGTGTGAGTTGCTAATCAACCTTGGATATGGATTTAGCAAAGCATTCTAGTATCACTTGAATGTGTCGCTAGATTTTAGGAAATCAAGTTTTATAATTTTATTATTATTTGTGAATGATTGTCAATTGCTTGTTTTTATACAAGTTTCCTTTTAATTAGTGTGAATATGTGTTGGCAAGCAAATTTTTGCTAGGTTGATAAGATTAAAGTCTCAGTTTTCACTACTTGCATGTGTGGCATAGCATAAATGGGCCCAAATAAAGTCCATCTAACTAAGTTTTGGTTATGACCTTGGTTCTAGCATATAGCTTGCATGAGTCACATGACTCTCCAAGTCTCAAGTACCCGGTGACTCTCCAAGTTAAGCTTACTAAGTCTTGCATGACTCTTCAAGCTATACTATTAAGTCTATCGCAACTCTCCAAGTTAGATTCCTAAGTCTCTTATGACTCTTCAGGTTACACTACATGAGTCCTTTGTGAGTGTCAAGGGTAAGGAAAACTAGTTAATGCATTTTGGTTTCATGTGCATTGGCATTTCATGTATATAATGTCCTACAAGAACGTGTGTAGCTTGTAAAGTGGCTTTTAGCTAATGTTGGTGTGTTGGATATTGAGAATGAGTTGCTTTATTGTGTTTGAATTGCTTGATTTTATATTTTTTTTTATATTTAATCATACCCACTTTGCTTCTTAAGATGTTGAGGGGTTAGTACTTTATTGACCTAAGTTACAATTGCAGAAGATTGAGATGTCACCTAGGATTTAGGAAAACTTTTGAGGGCAATAGACACACTAGAAGAAGACCTAAGCTTTTGAGTCTCTTTTTATTTTGTTGATTGCCATGCTACATTGTAAATAGATCTACTAGTAGCCAATAAATACAAAGTTAGTGTAATATTCTAACTATGGTCCTATAAACTATAACATGGTTAATGTGAATGGCTTGCAAATTCATAAGACTAGGTAAGTCGGAGGGTGAGTTAAAGGTTGACTTAGAGGTTTGGCTTAGAGGTTAGAGAACTTAGTTCTATAGTTAGACTTTGCCACTCATTAATTGTAGGACAAGTGTGGGTCCACCAAATGGGTGTGACTTGTGGAATGAATTTATTAGGGGTTGATCAAGCGAAACACATTATGTGTGTGTGTTTGATAGATGTCAAAAATTGCTATGCAATAGCGTAGTAGTAAAAGAATTGGTGTAAATTTAAGAGATACTACCTTATCCTTGCTTTAGAGATAGCATAATGACTCAATTTTCAAGTATCAGGTTCAAATAATTTATGATTATAAAGTGAGTAAACTAATATCTAAAAAGTAGGACATTACATATTGTTTGTCATTATAAAAACATATTTCTTACCAATATGTCCTAAAAAAGCACTTTATATATATAAGAGAATTACTATTGGTGTTTTGAAAATTATATTATCATTCAAATAAGTAAATTGGGCCGAGGGATGCTCCAATAATATAATTTCTGTAATTCATAAAACGTACAAAGCTTGAGGTAGACTGTCACTTTCACATAGACAAAAGACTTATTAGTTTACAAACAGCAAATTAAGCATTACAAAGTAAATCTTAATTGTATGTCTTTTTCCTACAATTTGCATTATATAATTGGTTCTTGCCTTTGACGCCCATGACTTTCATAATGAGGTTTGTTTCTGAAGTTGTTCCTGCCAAGGTGAAATAAATAAGATGGATTAACGAAAAGGAAAAAAAAAAAAAACATATAATGAGCTAGCACTTACTATGGTGTACACAAGACCGTACCTATATGGGGGAATTTATGGATATATTTTAGAGCAGTCAAATAATAGGTTCACGCAGCCAATGAATGAAAGAGAAAAGGTAATTTTCTATCTAATTCTAATTGATAAAATGAGCTATAATTCAAATAACAAAACTTTATAAGGAAAAAGATGGAAAATACTCATCTCAAGAATACTTTACATAGAATAATGACTTCAATTCGCGATTTTACTTGCATTTAATTGTAAATTGTAATCATGATTTCATATAAGGAAAAAAAAAAGAAAAGGAAAAAGGAAGTAAGAGTACATAGAATTTGACTTTGGACTTTTGGAGAGACGAATTCCAGTAAAACTTACCTCTGTCACAAATGATGTATGAAACCCATATGGAATTCTATGGGGTAACTCAATAATAGAAACAGGATCCGGTGACATTGTTTTTGCATCAATAACATATGCCGACGATTTTCTGCATTATCGTGCAATAGATCAAGCCCTTATTATATCCATAATTGATCATTAAATTGGAAAGACTAAAATATCAAGATCTTAACATAAAAATATGTTACACAAAAAATCATAGATGAAAGTTGGACCAGCACTCAAATTAAATGAAATTAGTACTTTTATTTGTAAGCATTAGTTTCCTATATGTGAAGTAATAAAAACCCAAGTTAGATATCTCGATGAGCTTAAGTATACAAACAAAATGATTGTAATGTTAATCTTAACCTAACATCAAAGCAGAAATTTTAAAGTTCAAAATTTTATTTGTTATTTACTCGATGATTTTCAATTAAAGTCTCAAACAACGAGTAAAATATCCATAAAATAATGAATGGTTGATCGAATTTGGCGTTTAGTGGCTAGGGTTTGATGCAAGGTATCCAAAGGTTAGCGCTGCGACTATTGTTCCATGTGGAGATACTATGTGCTTTCTAGGGGTGACCATTTGTTTAATGATGGTGGTAGGTTCCAATAGTATGTTGGTGGAGGTAGGGAATTCTTGTGATTATAGATGAATTATTTATTTATTTATTTTTATGTAAAAGGGTTCCCAGTCCCATGCTAGGAGAAAATTATGAAATTTATTAAAGAAAAAGAGAAAATATAGTATTTGTATATTTTATATAATCAATTTTAAATTGATGTTAGATATAGTTAAGTAATTAGATGCATGGACTTGTGATAATGTTTAATTTGCATAGGTGTCATTTTACTTTTTTAAATTGCTTTTGTTTTGATAATAATATATCATAATTAATAATTACATTATCAATGCAACAAATAATTTTTTCTTATTGCATATAACATTAATAAATAAATAAAAAATTATATGAATTTATGTACCAACATTTTTTTTTTTTTTATAATTGATATCTTGAAAATGATTGTGAATTATTAAATGTTGATTACTTAACCACTTATACTGAAAATTACACACACACACGCGTGTGTGCATATATAGCATTGTTAATGAAACAATTTTTTCATTATACTTATAATTTCCTATTTTATGTACCTTTGTTGATGACAAAACTTGCATAAATTTTATGAATTAAATTTTATTTTTCATATTGAATTGATAGTTCACTTCTAATTAATTTATACGTCATAAAAAAGATAAAATGTTTATTCTTTTAACATCTTATGAATTGCATGGAGAACTTTTCGTAAATATAAGATATACTATAATTGTAATAATAATAAATAATTATTTTCTTTTGAAAAATTTTAATAATAACGCAAATAACTTGCCTTGTCCTTAGTCGCATAATTTTATGTTCGTCACTACCGGCTGTAGGTGGTTGTTGGTCTATCCTACTATAATATTATATTCATTTCAGCTCCAAATAATTTTAACGTTGACGTCGCATGAAATTAGATGATAACGTGTATAAGGGAAAGAGAGTCATATTATATATACCTTATGTTATCATCATGTACAAACAATATCAAGTAGCCATCATCTTCTTCAATAGTAGTACCAGGTACACGAGGGACAAAGATAGCATCTGAACCAAATCTACCATGTCCTAGATCAAAAATTCCTTTAACATTTCCTCCAACTTCTATCCTCCCTTTCTCTGCTTCTGGTTCCTCATGAAGATCGAATTTGGCAATCCCCGTTACCAATCCCATGCCGCCCATAATGCTGCCATACACGTATCTTTGTTTCCTAAACGGAGAGAAAAATGCATGCATTTGTCATGTTAAATTTATATAAAAAGATATGTGTTGTATCGTATTTACAGTGTTTAATTGGTTACATAATGTTAAAGCATGGAAGCAAGAGTTTAATTATCGTATGACAATTTAATTAATGGTTCCATATGATGGGCTTCAATAAAAAAATCAACCCGTAATTTAGGGGATTTTAGGTATTAATATAAAATCCAGATTGAACATAAGATTGGATGCTGTGAATCTAAACTTAAGAAGTAAAGAAAAAGTCCAACATACATAAGCAGAAGATGACCAAAAACAAGGGAATTCTGCTACCACAAAATGAATCTTCAAATTATTACCTGCCCGTGTAGTTTTCATTTATCCTCGTTAAATCAACAGCAGAAGAGGATAGCTTTTTTTGAAAAGCTAGACCAGATTTCATGTTGAATCTCATCTCATACCTAAAAAAGGAACAACAGTCATTGGCCATTTGTGATGTCTAAGGGTTTTAATTTTCTTCGCAGTATGCATACAATCTATATCTTACAGTTCGCTTGTAAATTTGTCGACTTTTTCCTTGGCGTCTCCACCGAGCGTGCCTAAATTTGGATGTTGAGTGCGGCAACAGATCAGAACAACTTCATCTCCCTCCTCCCACGCATTAGCTAAATCATAGAACAAATATATATCTTATCTTAGGTTGTAGGAAAAGAAGGCAAGGTTAAGATGGCCCGTTTTCTACAATGCCACGACACTCTCCTCATTAGTGTCAAGGAGTATATTTCGTTTTTCTAGCAAAACAAATCAATATACGACGTGTTGCCAAGGAAATATTTGATTCTTTGATTTTTGTACATATCCTTGTATATAAATACTAGAGCTAAAACCTCTAAAGGGACAAGCAATCTCACAACTATATTCTACCATGAATTTCATGCTATATACATTGAGAAGATATAATATATGTCTCAGCATTAGTCATCGGGCTGCCGATGTAGCGTACCAACAATGTGGAGGTTCTCATTGTGATGCGCTATGCTCATGTTATGAATTGAAGCAATGGAATAGGATGCAGCTCCCTTAGAAATTTCGTAAACGTAAAAATTCGGTACTATGATTTGATTTCCCTATGCCATAACTCGTAACACTAAAAATGAGTACAATGAGCTTCATGAAAGTGATTTGTGCTTCATTGATCATATAAACTTAAAATTATGGATACATACCATTGTGAAATATGAAGCAGTTTGGAAGCTCGAACCATTTAATCTGGAGCTCATTCTTTGCATACCGTGGGAGTACACCGAAACGAGCTTTTTTTGTTGCATCAAATGTGTATATGCTCTTCTTTTCTTCGACCATCTCCTAAGATTTCAAATCATAGGTACTTTAGACTCTAAACATGCTTAAGAGTCGTTGATTTTAGTATTGTAACTACATCATCTAAAAGTATAAAATATTGTTTTAGTACGAGTTTTATATTTATACTTTACGAGGCTAAATGTTTGTGCACGACTCTCCAGTGATAGCATAATAATTGTTATAAATTTATCATATTGAGAAAGCTTGTCTCACCATTGGACTAAAGTACATTGGATGATCCATGAATATTGCGTAATTCTCAGTAATAGCAAAATCATGCATCATGATAGGTCCGGGGACAGTAATTGTAACAGGATCGTGCATGAAACCATCCCTTGATATCACTGCATATGTGACAAACGGCGGTGCTTGAGAATAGCCGAAAACGAACATCTCACCTGCAAAAACAGAACATCTCATTTTGTGTGAAAATGATTCTCCTACAATTTCCTTCATGTTGTCATTTATATGGTCTTACCAGTTATGGGGTCAACTTTTGGGTGAGCAGTGAAACTTTGTCCTAATCTGTTTCCGTAATCTAAGATCCCAATGGTTTGCAGGTCCCCATCTTCCAAAACCTTGAGGACATCTAAATAGTATAATAAATGTTTAGTGAAGTTATTCATAATGAACATGTAAGATTAAAAATTCGAGGACATCTATATGGTATAGCAGAGGTTTAGTGAAGTTATCCATAATGAACATGTGAACAATTCAAACGCTGACATCAACTTTACTAGTTTATAACTTTAGGTTTATGATGCTAAAGTGGACAGAGTATCAGAGGAAAAAGAGAAAAAAGGTTATGGGTTTAAACTTTCACATAGTCATTTCGTTTTCATTTAATCATATTAATTATTTCATAAGTTTTGATTAATTAGTCCACAAGTAAAGTAATAAATATAAAAAACCCATACTCTATTTACAATATTAAACTTTTAAATGAATTGGTTATAATACCAAACTTAAAAGAATAAAATGAATATCAATTGAAATAATTGTGTAGAATTAATTTGAGATATTCTTTTCATGTGGGCCCAGATGATCCTAAAGTGAGCATCCATCGATTCGGCAAAAGTTTGTTTAATCAAATATGTAACTCTTAGAAAAAACAAAATTCATCTTCAAGAGTCATGTTAAAAAATTATGCACAAATACTATGCATGCAGCCACTACAGAGCAAATTAAATATTAGCAAAGATTAGATCCGCTGGAAAACATTAGTAAATTTCCTTGAAAATGAAATAGAAAAAGAATCTTACAAGGTTTATCACACTCATGAAGTGCCAGAAGTAGTCCACCATGGTAAATTAGAGATGTATTAGCTGGAAAAACATAACAGTAAAATACTAAAATATGTCAGCACATATTGATGGCAATGTTCGGCGGAAAATATATTTGAATTTTTTAAATATTTGGTATAATGGAAGCTTCATATATTGTCATAATAATCTTAAAATGTTGGTGGAAGTCACCATTAAACACCAGGGTTCTATGAATGCCACAAATACAATTCGAAAATGAGTCAAATGTCCTTTTTTTTAAAAAAATTGAAAATCATTTTCTTTATTTTTTATATACTTTGGTTAACTGCTGTTAATGTCCATCGGTTACACATTCCACCTTCTACCACTACTTACTATTAAAGTCACTATAATAATTATTTACATTTGTGATTACTATAATAATATTTGATAATCATTAAGTTTGGGTTTAAAAAAATACTGAAAAAAAGTTCTCTAAACATCTTTTGCGAAACGAACAAACCCTATTGTTGTCTAACTCTAGACCATAAATAAAATATCAAGGAATGGTAGCTTCAAAGGATCTTGAGCTTTTATGGAAAGTAAACATGTCTAATAAGTCAAGCAGCACTGGATCCCGACCCTGGTGGATACCTTTCCAGGTATGATATCTATTCGTGCATATGAAATTTGTTCGCAACAAAGTTTAGATAACTTTCTCAACTTGGATATTTATTTTTTAAGTATTATATTTAATCAAATTTTTATTTTTCAAAATTTTTAATTCTACAAATCATTGCTTTTATTTTTTATCAATGAATGTTTGCACTACATTTTTAAAGATAATGAAGTAAAAATTCGATTGAATGTATCATTTAATAATTTTAAATTTCAAATATAATACATAATAAACAAAAACTTAATTAAGTATAATATTCAGTAGCTTAAGCCTTCAGTTATAGCCATTTATCCTTTTCTCAAACTCTAAAGTATAGGAGTTTTTTTACCGTGACGATTAATTAAGCATGTAGTCAGTTCTTACCAGTGCCAGTACCGTAGGAAGTATCCAGCACTTTCAATTGTTGTCTTAGCCATTGCATATACACCATGAATATCCCAAAGGGGCCTTTGAGATCTCCAATCTGTCGATCAAATGAGAAAAGATAAACGTCTTAATCGGTAGTAAGAAATTGCAAGATCAGATTTGTGCTCTAATTATATGGAAAAGTTGATGTTTTATTGAGCTAGGATTTTCTGTTCAATTGTAAAGAAAAACTAAGGACATAATGCTTGAAAATATAACTAATAAATAGAATTTTATAAGGATAGAAGTTACTCTACCCTTAGAAATTTTGCAGCTTCAAAAAACTCCTCCTGTTTAAGTTTAGATGTCTTGACATAACGTGAGACATACGTCGCATTCCCATTTTTTATGCGTATTCCATGAATCATGCTGAAATATTACACGCAAGTTAAGTAGAATAAAGAAAAGAAAAGAAGAGAAAAAAAAAAGTAATGTTAGAAATATCCTATTTTTTTGTTGGTATGTCAACATTTTATTTCTTCATTGAGAAACACATAGATACTCTTACGAGAAGTGCTACACATTCTAATGAAGTTTAAAAATAAAAGAAAAACTTGATTACAGAAATTTATTATAAAGGAAAAAATATATAATATATTAAATATTTTAAAGAGTAAATTTTATTGGGTTGTTAGGTATGGTTAAGTGATTAAGTGTAATTAAATGTATAACTTTATACAAATAAGGTTATGGGTTCATATTTCAATATACATATTTTACTTTTTCAAGTTGAATTAATTA
Source organism: Laguncularia racemosa (assembly GCA_037954665.1). Taxonomy (NCBI): domain Eukaryota; kingdom Viridiplantae; phylum Streptophyta; class Magnoliopsida; order Myrtales; family Combretaceae; genus Laguncularia; species Laguncularia racemosa. Next base: position 2,876,169 of record JBBMOL010000006.1, read on the forward strand.
TTTGTCATCCAATAAATTGGTTTCGTTATCTTTTCAGTTTTTCCTTTCCTTAATATCTAAAACAAATTAAATTCATTTATTGAAAGCAACTGTTAACTAAATAAATTCTAATTATATACTATTTATTTCTAAGTACTCATACCATAAATAGTAATGATATTATCAATGTTACATCAATTTTGGTCTTATAATATAAAACATTAGTAATAATAAGTAATATTGCTCAATGTTCTAACATTCTTTTTTCACAATTAATATAATGATGAAAATGAATGGGTACTATTAAGCAACCCATTATCTAATTATTTATATTGAATTCAATTGTTTTTAATATTTTTTATAATTTATTTCTATTAATAACTAAACTTACCAGTGTTTTATGTATTAATTCTATTTTTTAATTGATAATTAAATTTTAATTTATATATTAATATATTCCAATGAGAAGACAAAAATCTTATTCTTTTAAATTTTTTTTAAGTGTACTAAGTATTGAAGATCATTTCACAAAAAAATTTTAACCTCCATTCTTATTAAATTTTAGAAAGTATTGCAAGTGGACTTGTTAACAAAATTCTTTTGCACAATAAGCTACATTATTTTTATTATAAAAGCTAGTGAATATATATATATATATATATATATATATTACGAGTAACATTAGTTTACATAAGACAAGTCCACCCCCCCCCTCGCCCTAGCTGTATGGTCTTGCATCTATCCTTGCACATGAGTATTAGTTTTTTTTTTTTTTTTTTTTTCTGTAAGTAAACCTCTATATCTTACATATTAAAAAAAATAACGTAGTATGCACGTAAGAATAAGTTTATCATAGTACATCTATTTTCTTCTTTCATCTAAGAATCTTTTCCAGTTATCCTAAGGCCGTGTTTGTAAGTGGGGAATGGGCACTAATATAAATAGGTTCTTTTTAAGTCATCACTGAAGGCTATTCCCCCAAAAACCTTTTAAAGAAATAAATATGACCTAAGAACCCATGTCAAGAAAGGAATTAAGTATATATATATAAAGAAGTATTACATAAAAGAGGTTATGTTGATCTCAAAGGAAGTACGTTATGTGATCCATGCCAAGGATCCTGTAAATTACGAAAAATTCTTACATAGACCAATAAGATATAGATGTAATATCCAAATCTTTTCCTCACATACTATGTAGACAGGGTTAAGGCAAAACCATAAATTAGATGGCCTTGGTAGTACTATTGCATAATACTAGGAGACGAGAGAACTACTCACCCATCGCCATCAAACCTGCAAAAGAATAATGCCTCTAATTTATTAGTTATGTAGTTGGAATTTAACCATTCACAAGCACTCATTTTGTTTATTCCAAGGGGTAAAGGGATACTACGTACCAATGATATCCGGCATTTGGCTTAAATTTTGGATTTGGAGCCACCATCATAAATTCTCCATTCAAGGAATCCTGGACAAATAATTCCTACTTAATTAAGATTGGATAAATAAAACTCCATTTTTTTTTTCCAAGAATCCGCACTCTTATCTTAGTAAAGATACTCAAAGAAGACGTGCATGTTGGACTTTAACACCATTAATTCTAGATCCAATTTTAAAACCTAGCTTATCAAATGGATAGCCAAACAAATCTTGTAAGACCGATACTTTAGAGATTGCCTCAAAATTATCCTTCATATAAGTATTAAGAATGGAAATGCAGGGACTTACACTTACTCTTTAAAAGTTTACTGTTTAAAGATATATTATAACTTCATTTTTTATGCTATCCTAATAAATTTAGAAGAAAACTCAAAAAGAAAGAAAGAAAGAAAGAAATTAAATCAAGACATTTATTTATTTTTTCAAAATTAAAATTCTTCTTAAAAGAAAAACTCGGACAATTATTTTCATATAATACATGCTGTGTATGTTTGAATTATGCAAATATTGTCATTTGATCATTTTTAATATCGTTCTTGAAGTCTTTTATTGCACTATTGTTCCTTTGTGGGGGCAGGAAAGGGTGTTTGAACAAGTTAAATCACGTAAACTCGCACAATATCAAGGATCTTCGCTATGTTGGTGATCCGACTCCGCAAAATTAAGCTATTTTAAGGAGACCCGGTAGAGTTCATTTCAATGGTCTCAGATATACAAACTAGAGCCAGTTACGTGCTCGCTTGGGATTTGGGGGAGTACGCTAGCAACAAATAAAGTTAAATAAAATATCCCAAATATGCAGGCACTTTGGATTTAGATTTTGGAGGAAAAAAATGGATCCATACTATAAGCAAAACCCATAGGCTTCAACCTAGGAGTCGTCGGTTCCTACCTAGGACTGCCGGCCAGCATGGGGGACTTACCCATGACAACCTCTATGAGAATCCTATCAAAACAAGATACTAATACTGCTTTAGGGTCCATATAGATTAGGTGTGTATTAGAATATAAATAAATAGCCAAAAAAGCAAACATAATGAGTTTCAAAAAGAAATACAAAATTTAAATAAATATAATATATATAAATCAAGTACAATTTAAACAGAATATATAATATGAGTCTAACTATCTAATTAAGTATTAGGTTAAAATAAGTGGGTTATAAATTATATCGACTTGATTAGACTTTCTTCTTATTTGTCAAATTTAATCTTATTCATTGGCGATATTCCACGTGTTTAACACATGGTAGCATGCACATATTAGAAAAATACTAACCATATATCTTGTAATATGAATCTTATAATATACACATCATAGATTTCAAATAGGTTTCAAAGTGGATAAGATTATACCCTATATCTTATTTTATAATAGTAGGTCCTAAAATAGTTAAAATTGAAAACTAGCTTGTGATATTCAATACCTATTCCAAAGTCTACTCAGCCATGCAACAAGAGGTTATAACATTGGAGGCATTCTTGCCAAAATTTAACACCTCATTGCTTAAAACTAAAGGTTTCAAATTTCAGTTTGGGAAGTTCTACTTCTATGAGTTCTTTCTTAAATAGATACTTATGTTTACTTATCATGTCCACACAAGATTTTATCTTTAGAAGGAGTGGAGTTGTGCATCTTAAGGTCGGGACAGGACTAACCAAACCATTCTGACTAATTGTATGTTTGTTGTTTCCATTATCTACGTGTTAAAAATGTGGTAACTGGTATGTGTGTGTTTATCATTGTACATGTCAATGGGCAAATGTGTGCAATAATTAGTAATAATATGCATAGAACTATTGATTGGATCTTTTAATGATTGATGTTTATTGTGATTTTGTGGTTCTTTTAGTTATCCGTTGATGTGGATGACTGGATGGGCGTTGACGCTCATTAATGCCGTAAATGCTATTGAGACCACCCTATTTGTTTGCAATTGAAACGGTACAGTCTTCGGTGCGAGGTGTTACTCAAAACTCAGGTTTAACTAAATTAAATTCCTTTTTTTGACACTAATAATCTTTTCTTTTAAAAATAATAGTAATGTTTAAAGTTAATGCAGGATCTATTTATATGTAAATTCGATTTTAGCTTGAACTCGACCTAACTGTTATTATAACAAATACTAAACTGAAAACTTAAGTAGCTTATGAATAAATTTGAGCACATAAAAATTCCGTTTAACGTATGATCTATTAGCTTACTTACAGGGATGTCCTGGCCCTCAACGGGGAGATTATGGAGTGGAGGCGTCTCAAAATCAAGTGGAGCAAAGGTCCCATTAAGATAGTGTTGGGGTCGTGAAGAGCCACACATGAACTTCATTAAAACCCTTTCCATGGAGTCCACCATTTCTGAAACGAATCCTTTGTTCGGTTTTGGGTCCACTACCACTACATTTCTAGCTGTAACATTGCTGCGGTGATCCTCTTTCTTCTCATTCGGAGTTTTCCTCATTATGTCAATCAGAAAATCAGTCCAATGCGTGGATTTAGAAGCTAACAGTCTCGTGCGAGGCTTGATCCCGTCATTGACTGGACTATTGGTGATCACCGAGACCCTTACAGGACGTGCGATCGGGAAGGTATGCCGACCCGCGTTTATTTCAACTCGCGAGTGCGTAAATGATTGGTTGATATTGTAATAAGCTTGCATGATGTCACTTGAAGAAGAAGAAGAAGAAGAAAAAGAAGATAGAGGTTTCTATTATGTTTGCTGCTGATTGATGGGTAAAAGAAGACGACTGAAAAGATGGATGTAATGTGTTGTTCGAAAATCGGATGTTGAGACTCATGCAACGATGTCATATTATATAGTACTGGACTAATAATACCTAACAAAAGTAAGATTAAGGTCATATCATACCTAAATTACCAAATACATGTCTTATTAGACGATACCAGACCAAAATAGCTGCCGGAAACTTTTATAGAAAAAAGTTTTGGCAGAAATGATAAGATCGGTGTCAAGCACTCGATAACCATTCAACTTAGTGCCAAATTTGTATAATAATCTAACGATTCCATAGCCTCCACAGGGTAACTGGAGCCACGAACTCCTCTGAAACAAATAGACCTGGAAATCTACATCGGTTTGGCTTCCGTGTTCTTTGTCCCTCTCTCTTTTTTCTTTAATCTGCTGAATAGTTCTGCGAAGACTGATGAGGCATGAATCTTTTGACCAACCCCATGGACTTTTTCATGTTAAAAAGTAATGGATGGAATTGCGAGGGATGGTACTCTCTAGTCTCTACCATCTAACTATTTCTTTTAATTTCCCCTGGAATATATATGTCTATTTCAATAATTCAAGTGAAAATAGATACAGTCATAACAACAGTCTATCCGACATAAATACGGGTTCTATCTAAGATAATATACTAAAACATTAATTTAGAATATAAGATAAAAATGGTAAATATACTAAAATACAAATATATAGATAATCTTTCTTTTTTTCTTTTTCTATTCATATTTGAAAAATGAAGAAGGTTGTGAGTTTATGTTTAGTTATTATATTTACATAATATAAGAAAAAAAATATTTATAACAGCTTATATTTTGAAATGGTTCTATTTGATTTGGGTTGGAAACATTTCGAAACAAATCATATAAAAAGCCTGATTTTTTATTCGGTTCAATTCATTATTATGGTTGCTTTCCCTACCATAGAACGTTTGCTACCTATCCCATTTGAAAGTGACATTTCAATTTACATACATGCAGGCTTTATCTTAAAAAAGAAAAATTCAATCTACATTTAAAATCAAATTGGCATGCAGGGCAATTGATGAGTGATGTGTTGAGCCTTGTGACACTGCTCAGGTGCACTATTACTATTCTAACCTGTATTGTCACATCAAATTCCATTCTTCGTGCAATTAAACCAAGAAATTACTCCTTTGCTTTTTTTCTTTCTTCTTTTTTTCAAGCATAGAGGAACTACTCGCATCCCCACCGATAGAAAGGACTTATTAGTATTAATATATTTGTGTTTGAAGCTTTTCACTGAATATAGAGGTCAAGCATGCTAATTAAAAATTTTTCTTATCCCTTTTTCTATTCTTTTACAGGTTTCTTTCTTTCTTTCTTTCTTTCTTTCTTTCTTTTTAACTATCTTTCTGAAAATAAAATTTTTATTATAAAATGCAGGTCAATTATCCATTGAAAAGTTAATTTTTATAAATTCATTAATAAATATTATACTAATTGTATGACAAAATAAGATAACAACGCCCTTATTTTTTTAATTTATAAATATGCAGGTGTTCTACATATACATATATTGGAAATCTAATATAATAAAAATAACTATTAATATATATATATTATATAGTTATCATCCATACTACTAATTTATATATGAAATAACATATTGGAAATAATAATAATAATAATAATAATATGCTTAGCTTGCCCCGCTCCAACTTCCATGTGTTCATCATGACTTTCATTGTCATTGTTAGGTAGAGTAATAGTTTCAATTGTCTTATGAGCTTATTTATGTTAAAGAGAATTAGCCTTTGCAGTCGTCAATAGAACTATATAAGTAGATTAAATAAGTTAATCTATCTCAATTTGTTAATTTAGTTAATTTGTTTTGGTCAGCTTTATAAACGAGTTAAAATTTTTTAAATAATTCACATTTTTTTTCTTTAGATCAAATTAATTAGTTTACGTGATTCGATTGGCTTGCACAGCTTTAAGGTTAAATGGACAACCATTCTAACCTGCATTAACTCATAATCATGCACTCAAAATCGGTCAGCTCACTTTACGAGCAAGTCCAAACTTTTTACTTAACCCATATGTTTTTTTAAGGATCAATAAGGTCAACCCATCCATCCACTTGCATTGCTTTGGTTGTCCATCGACATCAACCTACAGCTTCCTTTGCTTGATAGCATCATTTACATAGGAAATGCCATTATTTGATTCTCTAGCTGTGATACCTAGTATTGACATAGCTTGAGACATACGTCGTGTTTCATATTTTATGCATATTCCATGAGTGATGCTACGATATTACATGCAAGTTAACTATAGTAAAAAAAAAAAAAAAAGAAACCCGTAATATTAGTAATATCCAATTTTTTGTCAGTACGTCAACATTTTATTTCCTTATCATTGACAAACGCTATTACACCCTTACATGAAGTGCTGCATATTTTAAGTTAAGAATAAAAAAAATGAAATTAGATAAAATTAGTTTTAGGCGGAAACACATTACAAGAAGAAAGAATGACAGGAACGACGTATTTGCAGTAGTTAATAAATTATTTTCGGAAGTTTCTAATCCATAATAACAATATTATTTTGAACAAGACTATAACGGCTTTTGAAAAACGGTCACAGAAAAGGTGAGTTCATTACCACAAATCGCTATATGGCGACTTTTTTTCAAGCCGCACACCTAGACCGTTAGATATAGGTTGATTTAAGCCAATCGTCGGATCAAAAAGCAGAGTTTTACATTAAAAGCTTACAACCGGATAATCCGGTAGAGAGAAAAAACGTAGGAGGTAAATGGTAGCGATGGATAATATTTTAATGCTATTGAAAAAATGGGTTTAGAATGGTGGGGTTGTGGTGGTCAGTTGATTTGAAGCGATTAGGTGGTTGCAAGCTGTGAAGGGCGATCATGGATGGGATTGGTGGATTTTGAATGGAACTTGTGTGCGCTGTTGGCTGTGATCAGAAGCTTAGCTGGGAAGTCCTATTTTTAGGCCAAGTCGAGGAGAATAGGAACTTGGAACTCCATGGGTAAAGCTTGTTGGGAACTATGGAATTTGAATTTCAAATTGTTGATCTACAGCGGATTGTAAACAAGAAAAAAAGAGACAGACATGACTCAAACTAATAACTTTTGTGTGTGATGTTTGGTACCTTAACCAACTGAACTAATCTTGTGTATTAACCTCAGACCCACTTTTCATTATTACTTAATACTTTTCATTCTTTGCCCTTTTTTTTCTTTCCACTTACTACTTTTTGGATTTTTTATTTTATTATTTTTCCTATTATTTTATTTTATTTTTATTTATTTATTTTCATATTTTTTTAGTATTATAAAAAACAAAAATGGAATATCTATATCTCTTTTGCCTCTTACCACCTCCCCAACAAAAAATTAGTATAATTTGTTATATTATGATATACATATATATTTGCTCTTATTATCAACTTTTTCTACCTTTTCTAGTACAATTTACCAAATTGTAATACTCTTTTATACATTCTAATATACCTATCTTACTAACTTTACCAAATATTTTGATACATTTTATCAAATTGGGGAAGCATTTTTGCCCATATTACTAAATTTTCTCCAAAATTTGGTGCAATTTGATAGATTATGGTAACACTTGAAAGATTTTAGTATATGTACATATTAGCCCATATTATCAACTTTTCCTAGCTATTCTAATACAATTTGTTAGATTATGGTACCATTTAAGAGATTTTAATATATATATATATAATTTTCATATTATTTACTTTTTTCTACTTATTTTGGTACAATTTGTCAAATTATGGCATTCCTTTAAACATTTTAGTACACCCATTTTGCTAATATTATTAAATATTTGGTAGCACTATTACCTATATTATAAACTTTTCTCAAAATCTAGTATAATTTATTAGATTGTGATATCTCTTAAGAGATTTTGATACACGTACATATTTATCTATATTATCAACTTTTCTTACCTATTCTAGTACAATTTATTAAATTATGATTTTTTTTTAGAATATTTTGGTACATTTGTTTTACTAACTTTATCAAATATTTTAGTATATTTTGTGATGTACTTGAAAATCTAATTACAAGTACACAAAGTCAATTGAAGAATCAATTAAACAAATTCTACAAATGACGTGATTCCAATTGCCATGTAAAACCTAATTGCATATAACAATTCGCTCTGATACCAAAATATGATGTGCCTTAATAATTCAAGCACATGAACACAATCCAATTGGAGAATTCAACAAGACAAAATCCCTAAATTGGCGTGAATCTAAATTAAATGTATTACAAAAGGAATTCTAATACCAATCAATTACATATAAAAATGCAATTCCAATCTCTAAAATTGGTTTATAATCCTAGCAATATGAACCCTAATTTAGCGTGAATCAACAAGTAGGAAAATCAACCAATTATCATTAGATATTACATACTAGCAATAAAGGATGCAACTTAGAAGATCTTAATATTACTCACAAGAAACTCCAAGCCAAACTTGTTAAAATTTTCAAGAAATTGATAAGAGTGAATGCTAGCAAGAGGGACTCTCTTACACATCACAAAAGTGTATATTTTTCAAATTGACAAAAGCTCCCTAAAAACCCTAGTTATGAAGTATTTATACTTGCTTCTATTAGGATAAAACAAACAAAAAAATTACAAATTTCCCACTAGGTGGCCAGTTCCAAAAATCAAAATTATAAGTACAAAATAAACAAAATGGTTAGTTCTCATAACAACAATTACATATTCAAATGGTCTTCAAGTGGTTGGTTCTTCAATTCAAGTGAACAATTTGTTAGATGAGTTCTTCTTTGGTTTATGTTAGTCCATGAATAACCCACAAGTTGAACTTTAGCGAGTTTATCCATCATTTTATAAAAACCGACAAGTATACCTATTGGAATTCATAACAAATAAGTAATAGAAAATAAATTAGTCTACAAATATTTTTAGGGTCGGTTTGTTCAAAGAAGACCCTTATCGCCAAATTTTATATTTTTTTTTTGCTCTTGCCTTAGTGATAGGTCCTATAGGATTTTGATTCCTATCATCTCCTTAGGCCTCAAGAAGATTTGTCATCAAATCTGATAGGTCAAATGCAGCAGAGACTCTTTATCCTCTTAGCAAGTTTTCTATAAAATTATCATTGTAGTCTCCCAGTGCCTGAGATACCATAGGGGTTAGTTGCTCTCGCTCCTCTATCTTTAAGATATATCTCATTTGCAACACATATAATGGTTTATCATCCACTATGGCTTCCCCTAACTCAAACTATCCTACCGATATTGTCTTCTCCTTCCCTGTTTTACTTATATGTCTTTGAACCTCTTGGCCCTCTAATGGTTTACTCATCTGCCCCTGAACTTTTTGGACCTCTAATGGTTGACACATCTTCTTCTGAACCTCTTGGTCCTCTGAAGGTTGACTCATCTAACTATAAACCTCAAGGACCTTTGATGGTTGACTTATTTGTCATTGCACCTCTTAGACCTTTGATGATGGCATAGGGTTTAATACTATACGTTTAGCCTCCAGCTAAAACATATAAGTATTTCTGAAGCCATCATATAAGACCCTCCTGTTATACAACCAAGGCCTACTAAGCAATATATAAGATGCACACATAGGAAGAATATCACATTCAATCTCGTCATGATATTTATCCTCTATACTGAAAGGTACCTTAGCTCTTTAGGTTACATGGAGACTCCCCTACTCACTTAGCCAATGTAATTTATAGGGTTTAGGATGCGAGGTAGTTACAAGTTTCAATTTCAATACTAATGAGGCAGCCACAACATTAGTATAACTACCACCATCAATAATAATGACACATAAGTTACCTTGCACCTTACAAGAAGTGTAAAACAAGTTTTCCCTTTGCTCATCATCAATAGTTGTAAAAGAAGTCAAGGCTCGGCGTAGTATATTAGTAGAAAAATATAAATTATTTGACATGGTTGCTTACTAATTTCAACAAGCCAACAACACACTTCACTACACACACACTTACACACCACATCACAATCAACACACCTTAACCTTACACCATACCTACACTCACGGTGCAATACACACAATGGCACTTCCACGATCCTCACACACCTACGGTGCACTACACAACCAAATGCAACACACACCTCCACAACGACTTCACACACACTCTTCCACAATCACTTTACTTTACACCACAACACACACAATTCCGGCACAACAACCACTACAAAAAGAAAATTCAAAACTCTACTTAACTTCACTCACACTTTTACACTTCAATTAAGGCAACAACAAGTAGGAGTATTATTAAACACTTCCCCAAATAGTAGGTTAATAATTCAAACTAAGCAAAGTGTTCAAGTATATTACTCATTAATAATTTCCTCACTTTAATGCTTGCTTTGAAATTCAAATTTTAACCACTATGATTTCCTTTCTAATCACGGCACAAATACACCTCCACTTCCACGTGTAGCACCTTCTTCACAACACAAACTCACAACAAGTTGCAATTCCCTTTACAACACACTTACATCGCCACATATACACAACACAATCATGGTGCAACTCACTTCACCACAATACTACTTCACGTTGCAACAAATTCACCTTAACACACACAACACTTCACGTTGCAACACCCCTTTTCAATACAACTCCAATTAGCCACACACACAACACAATCACTACACCACTCATGGCAACAAATTCAAAGACACTCTTAATGCAACCTTCTCCACAAATGGTAAGAAGCAATTCAAATTCAAATAACACTCAATCAATGCTACTCAGTGACTTTCTTTAAACTTAAAGAATGTGTTTGAATTTCAAATAACTTCCTAATCTCACACAAGGAAAATTTGAAATTTGCAAATGACAACCTCAATTTCCGAAATCACCAACACATACTTCATTATTCTTTGTTTCAAATTTTCACTTTTCCAAATGATCACAATTAATCACAAAGGAACACTACTTCTTCCTCACGGAAAACTCAAGGAAAACAATGCTACTGCAAGTATTCTACGTCTACTTCAATCAACAACAACAAGAATGAAAAAAATCCACAAGCACTACTACAATTCACTTCAACAATTTCAGATCAAGAATCAACTTCAAAAATCCTAATTGTCAAATGATGATCATGCAAATCCCTTCTTCAAAACCTATGCTCTGATACCAAATTATGATGTGCTTGAAAATCTAATTACAAGTACACAAAGTCAATTGAAGAATCAACTAAACAAATTCCACAAATGACGTAATTCCAATTGCCACGTGAACCCTAATTGCATGTAACAATTCGCTCTGATACTAAAATCTGATGTTCCTTAATAATTCAAGCACATGAACACAATCCAATTGGAGAATTTAACAAGACAAAATCCCTAAATTGGCATGAATAAAATCTCAATGGTGTGAATCCAAATTAGATATATTACAAAAGGAATTCCAATACCAATCAATTACATATAAAAATGCAATTCCAATCTCTAAAATTGGTTTGTAATCCTAGCAATATAAACCCTAATTTAGCATGAATAAACAAGTAGGAAAATCAACCAATTATCACTAGATATTACACACTAGTAATAAAAGAATGCAACTTAGAAGATCTTGATATTACTCACAAGAAATTCCAAGCCAAACTCACTACAGTTTCCAAGAAATTGATAAGAGTGGATGCTAGCAAAAGGGACTCTCTTACACGGCATAAAAGTTTATATTTTTTAAATTGACAAAATCTCCCTAAAAACCCTAGTTATGAAGTATTTATACTTGCTCCTATTAGGGTAAAACAAACCAAAAAATTACAAAGTTTCCACTAGGTAGCCGTGATAGGAATCAGATTCCCATAGGACCAATCACTAAGGCTTGAGCTAAGGGCTTACAAGACTTAGTTTTGAGAATCCTTCATGAATAACCAAATCCTAATGATGCTAACTTGATTTCTACCTTTTATCATATAATTGTTGTGCATTCTGACATGTACATTTATCGGTTTTATAGGGTGCCAAATCACCTACACTATTGAGTGAATTGGGAACCTCATCGGGACTCATATCCAATAACCTTAAAGAATCAGCATGTTGAAGACTATTTTTTATATTTTTTATTTTTTCTTGAACCATTTATTTTGAAAGCTTTTTGGAAATTTTATTTGGGTGTATTTGTGGATTTAGGACTGGCCACCCTTTAGTGGCATAGTTGTAATTGTTTAGTCATTTTAACCCTAAAGGGAGCAAGTATAAATACTTGCTTAAGTAAGGTTTATGTAGTTAAGTTGAGAGTAAACAAAAGTGCTGCCTATTTTTCACGAGAATTAAGGTTCATGCTCAAATTTTCATAAAACTTTCATCAATTCTTCAAGGATTGTGGCAAGTAGCAACTTAAGGATTTGTAAGTCATATCAATTCCTTTAGTTGATTCCATTTCATGCTAGTGTGTCATATTTAGTTTTGATTTGGATTGTGTCTTATTTGTTCTTGATTTCATGTCAATTTTAGGGTCATTTCTATCATTGGATTTCTTGCAATTTAGTGGAATTAGATCCTAAATTGTATTGTCATTGTGAATTATTCAATTACTAGTGGAATTTGCTAGTTTGCATGGAAGACTTTGCATAAGGGATTCATGCCATTTTCAATAGTCTTAGTGATTAGATTTCCATTTGTTCTCGTATTGAGTGCTTAGTCCAATTGAGTACATCATCTTTTGGTGTTAAGGTTATTTGATTTCAAATTGGATTATATAGGATTTAGGATTCACGCCATTTGTGGAGGGTTGTTGTTCAGATTTGATTGAGATTGCTTCAATTGTTTGTGTGTATATGCTTTTGTCAATTAAGCATATCATCTTTTGGTATCAGAGTTCAAGTTAAGAGAAGGGAATTAGTGTTGGTTGATTTCGTTTCATGGTCAATTAAGGTTCTTCAATTTGTGATCCAAAATTGTGTATGTTGTGAATTGACTTGATTAATTATCTTGTTGAGAAGTTGAGATTTGTTGCTTGTTGAAGTGGAATTTGAGGTCTTGTTGAAGCTCTTTGTTGTTGATACTTTTCATGAAGGAAGAGGAGTAGAAGTGTATTTTTTATTCAAAATTCAAAACTTAGAAATTACCTCATTTGTGAAGGAAGTAGAAGTGTAATCCATTGCATGTTGTTTCAAACATAAGGAATATAGTTGTACAATTTTCATAATTGAATTGGTGAAGTATATAGAAGCTATTTGATTTTCAAAACACACATTAAGTGATAGAAGTTATTGTATGTTCATTTGAATTTAAAAGTGGCTTCTTACCAATTGTGGAAAGATTGCAATAAGTGAAATCATTTGAATTTGAATTGAGCTGCCTTTAAAAAGTTGCAGTTTGAAGTGGAGGATTGCAACGTATGGAAGTGTGTGTGTGTGCGTGCTGCACCTTGAGTAGGAGGTATATGTGTATGGTGTTGTGTTTATCTATTTAGTGAAGGGTGTGTGTGTGTAGCGTTGTGTTTATGTGTGTTGAGTAAAGGGAATTTCAAGTGGTGTATGTAGTGGTGGTGAGTATTTGCACCATGAGTAAGGGAAATATGTGACATTGTGAATTGTACATTTGTGTGTGTGGTGAAGTGCTACACATTATGATTTATAATAGTGTGAAACTGTGGCAAGAAAGGAAGGTTTGAGTAGTAGAATTTGAATTCAAAAACAAACATTAAAGTGTGAAAGTAATTGAACTCAACACTTAAACACTTGTTAGTTGAATTTAATTTCTTAACTACTTGGAAGTGATTGTCTGTACTTCATTTACTTAACTTTACTTGAAGTGGCAAGACTCATTTATTGACTTGGCTGCTTACTTGAACCGTTGAGTGTAGGGTTATATTTTTGTGTTGTTGGAATTAAATACAATCATGTCAAGTGAAATGCTTCTTTCTACTAATGTATTGTGCCGAACATTGACTACTTTTACTACTAAGGATGATGAGCAAAGGGAAAATTTGTTCCATACTTCTTGTAGGGTACAAGGTAACCTATGTTTCATTATAGTTGATGGTGGTAGTTGTACAAATGTGGTAGCAGCATCGTTAGTATCAAAATTGAAACTTGCCACTACCTCACATGCTAAGCCTTATAAATTACATTGGCTAAGTGATCAGGAAAGTTTACATGTGACCTAAAGAGCTATGGTACCTTTCAGTATAGGGGATAAATACTGTGATGAAATTGAATGTGACATTCTTCCTATGTGTACATCCCATATATTGCTTGGCAGGCCATGGTTATATGATAGGAAGGTCTTACATGATGGCTTCAGGAATTCATATGTATTCTAGAAAGAGGGAAAACACATCATTCTAAATCTGATGTCACCTTCAGAGTTTCAAAAGGTTCAGCAACAAATCAGTAGGCCATTAGAGGTAAAAGGGGTTCTCATGTAGGCTAATAAATCTAGGGAAAAGAAGGTATTGTTGATAGGACAGGGTGAGTTGGAGAGAGTTACGATAGAAGAGACTCCAATATACATGCTACAGTTGAGATATGCCTTAGAGATGTGAGAACATCGGCATCTACAGTATCTTAGGTATTAAATGAGTACAATGATCTTTTTACTAATGATTTGCTAGCAAGTTTACCGCCTCTGAGAGGAATAGAGCATGCCATTAACCTCGTGTCAGGGTCAGTATTACCAAATCGACCAACATATTGTATGAATCTTGAGGAGGCTAAAGAATTGAAACGTTAGGTGGATGAGCTGGTTGAGCAAGGATTTGTCAGAGAGAGTCTCAGTCCTTATGTTGTTCTATCCCTTCTTATTCCTAAGAAGGATGGTACTTAGAGAATGTGTATTGATAGTAAAGCTATCAACAAAATTACCATCAAGTACAGGGTATCCCATTCTTAGACTTGATGATATGTTAGATGAGTTGTATGGTGTATAGGTTTTCTCCAAGATAGATCTTAAAAGCGGGTATCACCAAATTCGGATGAGAGAGGGAGAAGAATGAAAAAACGCTTTTAAAACATCCCATAGACTATATGAGTGAATGGTTATGCCATTTAGCTTAAGTAATGCTCCTAGTACATTTATGAGATTGATGAATCATGTAATGAAGGAGTTTCTAGATAAATTTGTTATTGTTTATTTTGATGATATTCTAATTTATAACAAAAGCCTAGAACATCATGTGGAGAATCTTTAGGCAGTGTTTTCGATGTTAAGGGCACAACAACTATTTGCAAATCTCTAGAAGTGTTCCTTTTACCAAACTGAGGTAATATTTTTGGGTTTTATTGTATCTGGCTCAAGTGTCAAAGTGGATAAGGAGAAAGTGAAGGCAATAAGGGAATGGCCAACACCCCCTTCAGTCATGGAGGTAAGGAGTTTCCATGGACTAGTATTCTTTTATAGGCACTTTGTCCTTAACTTTAGTAGTATTGTCAGCCCTCTCACAGAGCTAACTAAGAAAAGTGTTCCTTTCGTCTGGAGTGAAAGGGCCCAAAGGAGTTTTGAAGAGGTAAAGGAAAAAATTACTTATGCTCCATTATTGGCTTTACTTGACTTTGATAAGGTTTTTGATTTAGAATGTGATGCTTCTAGGATAAGGATTAGTGTTGTATTAATGTAGGAAAAGAGGCCTATAGCATATTTTAGTGAAAAGTTGAGTGGTGCAACTTTGAACTATTTTATTTATGATAAGGAGTTTTATTCCTTAGTGAGGGCTCTAATGACATGACAACATTATCTTCTCCCAAGAGAATTTATCATCTATATAAATAATGAGTCATTGAAGAATTTTAGGGGTCAGCAGAATCTGTCTAAGCGATAAGCTAAGTGGATGGAGTTTTTGGAAAGCTTTGCATATGTGATAAAATACAAAAGGGTAATTAGAATATGGTCACTACCGCTTTGTCACGCAGGTATGTACTTATCACTTCTCTTCAGTCGAAACTGTTGGGTTTTGAATTATTAAAGGAACAATATATACATGATGATGAGTTTAGAGCAGTTATGGAGAAATGTTCTGGAGGCAAGATATATGAGGGGTATTGCATGATTGAAAGGTTTTTATATAAATCTGGGAAGTTATGTATACCTTCTGGATCTGTGAGGGAATTATTAGTGAGGGAAGCACATGTAAGTGGATTGTTTGGGCATTTTGGCGAAAAGAGAACCTTAGTTATGTTGAGAGAGAATTTTTATTGGAGGAGTATAATAAAGGATATCCATAGGGTGTTAGAAAGATGTGGAGTTTACAAGAGGCCTAAGGAAAGAAAGGCATACAGGGTGAATATATGCCTTTACTTATACCTGCTAAACACTAGACTGATATTAGTATGGATTTTGTGTTAGGGCTACCTAGGACGCAAAGGGGAAAGGATTCTATCATGGTGATTGTTGACAGGTTCAGCAAAATGTCCCATTTTATGCCCTATCACAAAATAGATGATGCCTTTTTTATTGCTAACATTTTTGTGCAGGAAATTATCAAATTGCATGGTGTTCCACATAGTATAGTGTCTGACAAAGACAATAAGTTTCTTAGTTTCTTTTGGAAAACACTATGGAGAAGATTGGGTACTAAACTCATGTATAGTACCTCCTGCCATCTATAGATCGATGGTCAGATAGAGGTTGTTAATCGTACTCTTGGTAACTTACTTAGAGCAACGGTTAACAAGAATATTACTAATTGGGACTTGTGTCTTCTTATTGTTGAGTTCACTTATAATAGGTCTACTCATAGTTCAACCAATAAATCTCCCTTTGAAGTTGTGTATGGCTATAATCCTAATGTTCCATTGGATTTTATAGTAGGACCAGCAACAAAGGAAGAGAGTCTTAGTGGAGTGGAACGAGCCAGTAAGATCTAGCAGATTCATGACAAAACAGCTGAACGCCTTTAGAAGACTCAAGAGCAGCAGAAAATTCAGGGAAACATGCATAGGAAAACCCACATTTATAATCTAGGTGACTTGGTTTAGATTAACCTTAGCAAGGACAGGTTTCCACATAAGAAGTCACATAAGCTATCTCCTAGATCAGATGGATTGTTTAGAGTTTTCAAGCGCATCAACAACAATGCCTACTAGATAGAGCTACTAGGAGAGTATAGTGTATCAGCAACCTTTAATGTTGCAGATTTGTCACTATATCTGCCAGACAACGTGCATGAAGACCTACTAGATTTTAGGGCAAATCTTCTTGAGGCCCCGAGGAGATGATAGGAATCAGATTCCCATAGGACTAATCACCAGGGCTCGAGATAAGGGCTTACAATACCTAGTTTTGAGAATCCTTCATGAACAACCAAATCCTGAGGATGCTAACTTGATTTCTACCTTTTTATCATATAATTGTTGTGCATTCCAACAGGTACATTTATCGGTTCTACAAGGTGCCAAATCACCTATACTATTGAGTGAATTAGGAACCTCATTAAGACTCATATCTAATGTCCTTGAAGAACCTGCATGTTGAAGACTATTTTTTATATTTGTTATTTTTCCTTGAACCATTTATTTTGTAAGCTTTTTGGATATTTTATTTGGGTGTATTTGTGAATTTAGGACTGGCCACCCTTTAGTGGCATAGTTGTAATTGTTTAGTCATTTTAACCCTAAAGGGAGCAAGTATAAATACTTGCTTAAGTAGGGTTTATGTAGTTAAGTTGAGATTAAATAAAAGTGCTACCTATTTTTTGTGAGAATTGGGGTTTATGCTCAAATTTTCATAAGACTCTTATTAATTCTTCAAGGATTGTGGAGAGTAGCAACTTAAGGATTTGTAAGTCATATCAATTCCTTTAGTTGATTCCATTTCATGCTAGTGTGTCATATCTAGTTTTGATTTGGATTGTGTCCTATTTGTTCTTGATTTCATGTCAATTTTAGGGTCATTTCTATCATTGGATTGCTTGCAATTTAGTAGAATTAGATCCTAAATTATATTGTCATTGTGAATTATTCAATTGCTAGTGGAATTTGCTAGTTTGCGTGGAAGTCTTTGCATACGGGATTCATGCCATTTTCAATAGTCTTGGTGATTGGATTTCCATTTGTTCTCGTATTAAGTGCTTAATCCAATTGAGTACATCATCTTTTGGTGTTAAGGTTATTTGATTTCAAATTAGATTATAAAGGATTTAGGATTCACACCATTTGTGGACAGTTGTTGACCGGATTTGGTTGAGATTACTTCAATTGTTTATGTGTATATGCTTTTGTTAATTAAGCATATCAGGTCGGTTCCAAAAATTAAAATTACAAGTACAAAATAAACAAAATGGTCAGTTCTTATAGCAATAATTACATATTCAAATGGTCTTCAAGTGGTTGGTTCTTCAATTCAAGTGAACAATTTGTTAGACCAATTCTTCTTTGGTTTATGTCAGTCCATAAATAACGCACAAGCTGAGCTTTAGTGAGTTTATCTATCGCCTTGTAAAAACCGACAAGTATATCTACTGGAATGCATAACAAATAAGTAATAGAAAAGAAGTTAGTCTACAAATATTTTTGGGGTCAGTTTGTTCAAAGATGATGCTCATCGTCAAATTTTGTAACTCTTTGGCTCTTGCCCTAGTGATAGGTCCTGTACGATTTTAATTCCTATCATTTTGTCAAATTGTAATAGCATTTTTGCTTATATTACTAACTTTTCTTTAAATTTTGGTACAATTTGTTAGATTATAATATTAGAGATGTAAGTGGGATGGGTATTGTCGGGTTGTTGACTTGCCCATCCCACTAAAAACCCTAGGATTTAGGATATGTTATGGATTTTTTAAAAAAACTTTATAGGGTTTAGGGTTGATAATGAAACAAATGTTAAACTCACTGAAAACCCAAACTTGTTAATTTTTTTTAATTTAGTTAATAAATATTAGTATATATTTAATAAATAATTTTGAAAAAAAAAAAAAGTTATGGCTGCGCTGTATATTGAGTGTGCACCAAGAGAGCCAACAAGTGAAGCTGATTGAAGAATGAAGCTAGCAAGTTACAAGTAGTCGTCCAAACTCCAAAGAGGTAAAGAAAAGAACCTGAAAAAAAAAAGAAAAGACAAGAAAAGAAACTTGAAATAGTGAAGCCCTCATCTCTCAAACTTACTTTCTTTACAGTATACAGCTGGTGCTAGTCGTCATCTTGTCATTGTTGTCCTTGGTCATCGTTGTCGTGTCGTCCATGTTCACGTTCGGACTTTGCAGTTGCAGGTGGTCATTGTCGTCCTCGTCCCTCGTCGTCTCCTCATCGTCGAAGCCAACCATGTTCAAAAATCAAAGATTAGACCCTCCCCTGTCCCTTGACCGCCTTGACGTTCTGACTCTATAGCTGATTGTTGTGATCATTGTCCTGTTGGAATTAAATATCTTATATTACAAAAGTTAGCTAAGAATATGTTGGTTATTTCTATATGTATAGTTACTTTTGAGTCAGTATTTAGTGCTAGTAAACAAGTAATTAACTTACATAGAAGTAAACTAAATTCTAATACAATAGAAGTATTAATGTGTAATCAAAATTAATTATAGAGGAGAGGTAAAAATTTTCATTATACAATAATAAGTTTTTTTATACATGAAATAACTATTATTTACCTAATTTCTAATGTATTTTATGGGTTTTTTTTTTGTTTTTTCCTTTCGATAGGCTCAAAGATGGATGGATAATAAGATAAGATTTAAATATTATAAGAGTTATAAGTAAGAATTACCAAAAATATAAGATTAATGCATTTGTTATATGTTTTAGAATTTTCTATTTTTATTGAGATTTATTAACTATGTTTTATTTTTTTATGTTATTTATTAAGTTGTATGGTTGGTTTGACAATTTGTATCTTATTATAATTAAAAATATTTTTATGTTTGTAACTTTATTTACCAACATATAAAATTTCAAATAATATTAAAATACATACGATTAGATATGTTAAAAGTGCAAATATTATTTATTTTCAAGAACATAAGCTATATTTTACAAAAATAGTTATAATAAATAAGTAAAGATTTTAAACTAATAATATAATATTTTAAAAAATTCTAACTAGTTTAAGACAGGTTTCGAATTACTTATTGGAAACCTGTAAAGTTTGGGACAGGTAGCAAGTACTGCATTAAAAACCTTATAGGATTTGGGAATTCCCATAGAATAATGGGATGGGTAATAAGATTGCTGAACCTAACCCAAACTTATCCCACTAACATCCCTATGTAATATCACTTAAGAGATTCTAATACCTATACATGTTTGCTCATATTACTAACTTTTTTCTTATTCTAGTACAATTTATCAAATTGCGGTAACTTATAGTTGTTTCAGTACACATATATAATTGTTTATTTTACTTTCTTTCATATTCTAATAGAATTTCTCACTTTATGGTAGTGCAATTAAGATTCTAGTGCATTTGCATATATGTTTATTTTACTAACTTTTTTTCATGTTCTAGTAAAATTTATTAGTTTGTAATAGTATAATAAAGATTTTGGTACAATTATGTAATTACCCATATTATTTACTTACCTTCACATTTTGGCGCAGTTTCTTAGTTTATGGTAGCTCATAAGACAATTTGGTACTCATACGCATTTGACTACATTACCAACTTTTCTCTATATCTAATAAATCAAGCAAAATTATGATATCACTTATAAGGTTCTAATACCAATTTTTCAACAAGTCATCACAATTTTGTGGTACTACTATATATATTGTCGTACCAAATATGACCCAATAAATCCTTCACAATATAGATGACTTTTTTTGAGTCACCATTCAGTAACTTGTGCTAATAAGGACTTGCTACAAAAGCTGTCTTACTAGTATAGTATGCTAGTGCTTTAAGCTACCCACAAGTGGTAAAAAAAAAAAGAAAAGAAAAAGAAAAGAAAAGGTTGTTTAGAAGCACTGCAATATTGCAATAGTAAGGAATATTATGAGGTAGTATTTTAGGTTTGATGCGTGAACCCTAGGTATATTAAACCTAGAACACGACGTACGCTATTTGAATCAATTCCCCATGGATCGTCTCAACAAGTAGCGTGGAACTAAATCCCAATCACACCTGTTGACTGAAACCTAAGTTATCAATTAAGGGTTTCCTATAGTAATTCGGTTGAGGAATTGCTAAAGGAAAGTTCTTATGCAAAGAACAAAAGAGGGCTTTGTTTTCCACGAAAAAGTGTTGTAAAATTTCTATTCAATGATAAGTTCTTTAAGCCGGCCCTTACATGGCTTTATATAGTGTATACATGTAACAATATAAAAACCTAAGTTTCCTAATCTACTTGCTTCCTTATCCTCATGTGAACCAAAATAAGTAACTATATATTCTAAATTACAAACCAAAACAAATAGTAAAAAGTATAACAACAAACCCGCAAATTCCCTTTCTTATTTCAATTCAACATATAACATTTCTCGTTTTAGAACTACAAATCCTTATCTTCTTCCATGGAAACGTGAATCACATTAATAGTTGTTAGTTCTCCTTTCATGTAATTTGATTCCTTGGCTTATAGGTCTATGACTAGTCCTTATAGGGCATCATTCATCCTCTTTGCTCTAGTTAGGGTCATTGGTCCTCCAATTCCTTGCAATGGATCTTGAGTTCTTGGTTCTGTCTTCTTAGGTGCTAGATGATCCTCATCATTCCCTCATTCCTCAAAAAGATTCGTCATCGAATCACCTGCATCATAAAGAGTAAGGTTGGAAACATTAAATGCAGCACTTACATTACCATAGTGGCTTGGCAAATCTATCTTATAAGCATTGTCGTTTATACGCTCCAGCACTTGGAAAGGTCCATCGCCCCTTGGATGCAATTTGGATTTTCATTGTTCAGCAAATCGTTCCTTCCTCAAGTGCACCTAAACCTAATCTTTTGGATAGAACATGGCTTTAATGCATCCCTTATTGGCCTGATGAGCATAATGTTCGTTCTTCTTCTCAATGTTAGCCTAGACCCGAGTATGTAAATCCCTAACAAATTCTACCTTTTTTGTACCATTAAGATCAATAAACTCATTAGTAGGTAAAGGCAATATATCCAATGGAGTTAAGGGATTAAAACCATACATAACCTCAAATGGAGAGTAGGATGTACTATCCTATTATATGTAAACTCTACATGAGATAAACATGTTTCCCATTGCTTCAACTTTTTATCAAGCACAACACGCAGTAATGTGGAAAGTGTCCTATTAACCACCTCTATTTGTCCATCCGTTTGAGGACGTGTCACAGTGGAAAACAGTAATTTTGTGCCTAGCCTATTCCATAGAGTATGCTAAAAGTGGCTAAAAAATTTCACATCTCTATCACTCATGATAGAGTTAGGTAAACCATGTAATTGCACAATCTCCCTAAAGAATAAGTCAGCTATATGTCGTGCATCATTAGTTTTAGAACAGGCAATAAAATGAGTCATTTTACTAAACTTATCAACAACAACAAATATGCTATCTTTGCCATTCTGAGATCTAGGTAAACCTAATATGAAATCCATGGATATGTCAGTCTAAGGCTAGCTAGGTACAGGTAATGGGAGATACTCCCTATGGGGCATGACTTTGGATTTAGCCTTTCTACATGCAATGCATTTATCACACACAGTTTGCACATCATGTCTCATCTTAGGCCAATAAAAATGTTCATGCAAAATATCCAAAGTTTTTTTTACACTGAAATGTCCCATGAGATTGCCCCCATGCATCGACCTCACTAACAACTCTCGTATGGAACTCTTAGGCACACATAACCTATCCTTCTTAAACAAATATCCCTCATGCCTATAAAAGTCTATATACCCACTTTTAGAACAAGCAACCCAAATCTGATAAAAGTTAGCATCATGTTCATATAAATCTTTCATGCATTCAACCCAAGTAGCTTAGTATGTAAAGAGGTTAACAGAGAATACCTTCTAGATAGTGCATCAGCTACTACATTTTCCTTGCCCTGCTTGTATTTGATGATGTATGGAAAGGTTTCAATGAACTCTAACCATTTGGCATGCCTCTTGTTCAGCTTTCCCTACGTCTTCAAGTACTTCAAGCTCTCATGATCGGAATGGATGATGAACTCCTTGGGCTATAGATAATGCTGCCACATTTGCAATGTCCTCACAAGGGCATATAACTCCTTATCATACACAGGATAATTTAGAGCAGCACCGTGGAGTTTCTCACTGAAATAGGCTATTGGTTTTGAATCCTACATTAACACACCACCAATACCTTTCAAAGTTTGGAATGCCTGCTCATGGATTTCCGTCCATTTGAATTTGGCATTCTTCTTCACAAGGTCATTCAGTGGAGCAGCAATGGAGCTAAAGTCCCTCACAAATCGTTTGTAAAAACTAGCAAGTCCATGGAAGCTCCTAACTTCATTGGTGTTCTTTAGTGTTGGCTACTCTCGAATTGCCTTCACCTTCTCCTCATCTATAGCTATTCCATCTGCACTTACAATAAAACCAAGAAAAACCACAGACTCCATACAAAACGTGCACTTCTTTAAGTTGGCATATAATTGGTTTTCCCTTAAAATAGTAAACACACTCTACAAATGTTGTACATGATCATCTAATGTTCTACTATAAATCAGGATATCATCAAAATAAATGACAACAAATTTTCCTAAGAAATGACACATAACATGGTTCATCAATCTCATGAAAGTGCTAGGTGCATCTGTTAACCCAAAAGGCATTACCATCCATTCATATAACTCATGTTTACTTTTAAATGTAGTCTATGATTTTAATTTATTTTTTTCGTTTATTTAGTAATTTTCCACAATTTGCTTTCCTTGTGATTATTTTTTTTTAATATAAATTTATGCAGGGTATGTTTAAAGCCTTTAATACAATGTTTTAACTATTTTGGTGTTATACGCATTTAAATTTTTGCAGATTTCACATTCTCCCCACCTTTAAAAGTTTTGTCCTAAAAACTTTAAAATGTACCTAGGTCTCCGAATAGTTAGGGGTACTTCTCTTTCATCTCGTCTTCCCTCTCCTAAGTGGGTTCTCATTCAAAGTGTCAATTCCATTGTACCTTGACAAATCTAAAAGTCTTGTTGCATAATTCTCAAGCTTGAGTGTCGAGAACTTGGATAGGATGTTCCCGATATGTTAGATTTGGCTTAATCGTCAAGATATTCATTTCAATTGCTCTATTAGGATCTAGGATGTGCTTTCAGAGCAACAACACATGGAAGACATTGTGGATTCCTAATAATTGAGGAGGTAGAGCTAGTCGATAGGCTACTTTTCCAACCCTTTCTAAAATCTCATACGACCTAACATATCTAAGACTTTGATTAGCGTGACCTTCAAATAAACATGTTCCGGTAGAAACTCAATCTTTCTTCTCTTCAAATCTGCCTAGCTCTTCTGACGATCTTGAGTTTCCTTCATCTTTGTTTGATGGTGGCAACCTTATCTATCTTTTCTTGTAGCAAGTTTGGCTCAATTGTACTTCGTTTGATTCCGTCCCAATATAATGGAGATCTATACTTTCTTTCGTATAGGGCGTCATAACGAGCTATCTTAATTGACGAGTGATAGTTGTTGTTGTAAGTGAATTCAACCAATGGCAAGTGTTGATCCTAGTTACTTTGAAATCTAATGCATATGCCTTTAACATATCCTCTAATGCCTGGATAGTCTACTCGGATTGCCCATTTATTTGGGGATGATATGTCGTGATGAATTGCAGCTTTATGTCAGAGCTCGTTGTAGACCTCTCTAGAATTTTGATATGAATTATGGATCTCGAACAGATACCATGCTATGAGGCACTTATGAGTCTTACAATTTCTCGAAGATAGATCTTGGCCAATTTATCTAAGGGGTAGGTCATATTAACCAATGAGAAGTGAGTGGATTTAGTCAAACGATCCACAATTACCCATATGGCTTCATATTCGACCCTTGTCCTTGGTAAAGCTGTAATGAAATCCATGGTTAGTTGTTCCCACATCCAATCTAAAATTGGTAATGGTTGTAGTAGTCCTCGAGGCTTCTAATGTTTAGCTTTGAATTGTTGGTAGACAAAACATTGAGGGACAAATCGTGCTACATCTCTCTTCATGCCTTCCCACCAATAGCCCTTCTTAAGTTCCTAATACATCTTTGTTCCCTTTGTATGTAGAGTGTATCCAAAATTGTAGGCTTCATCCAAAATATCATTTCACAACTTTGTACCTTCAAGTACGCACCATTTACCTCATAACTTTAAGACTCCATCTTGATTCACTTTAAAGTCAATACTGGCGCCTTACTCTACTTTGTTTTGAAGGTCTGTTATCTTCAGATCATTAAGCTGTATCTTCTTTATTCTATCCAGGAGAGTAGGTCATACTTCCATACTACTATCTAGGCTTCCTCCTCGTACCATATGAATTCAATCCTCAGCTTCTTGAATTTTTGTATCAACTGTTGTTATTTGGTTAATAGTGTTGTTACCTGGCCATGATTCTTTTGACTTAGAGCATCAGCTACGGCATTGGCTTTCCTTGGATAATAGTTAATACTAAGATCGTAGTCTTTGATGAGCACGAGCCATCTTCTTTGTCGCATGTTGAGCTCTTTTTGAGTAAATAAATACTTTAAGCTCTTGTGATCCATGTATATTTCACATTTTTGCCCATATAGGTAATGTCTCCATATCTTTGGGGCAAATACGATCATGGCTAATTCTAGATTGTGAGTAGGGTAATTCCTCTTGTATGGTTTCAACTGTCTTGAAGCGTAAGCCACCAATTTCTTTTTTTTTTTTTTTTCATTAGAACGCATCCTAATCTGTTTTGCAAGGCACCACTATAAACACAAAAAGGTTCTTCTAAGTTAAGTAAAGTCAAAATAGGAGTTAAGATCAACCGTTGCTTCAAGTCCTGAAAACTTCTCTTGCAGTCATCATCTCACTTGAACTTTACATCCTTTTGAGTTAGTTTGGTTAACGGCTTTAATATCGAGGAAAAGTTCTTCACAAATCTTTCGTACTATCTAGCTAACCCGAGAAAACTTCTCACTTCTATAACCATAGTGGGTTGTTTCCAATTGACTATGGCTTCTATCTTAGCTAGGTCCACCGTTATGCCTTCTTCTGGTATAATATGTCCCAAGAATGCCACTTGACTGATCCAAAACTCATACTTAGATAATTCCACGTATAATTGATGTTCCTTCAATAGTCCTATGGTAATCCTTAGGTGCTCTTCGTGCTCTAGTGGGGTCTTGGAATAAATTAGGATGTCATTGATGAAAACCACTATGAATTTATCTAAGAATGGCTTGAAGATTCTATTCATGAGGTCCATGAACGCAGTTGGAGCATTCATTAACTCGAATGGCATTACTAGAAATTCATAATGACCATATCATGTTTGGAAGGTAGTCTTAGGTATATCTTCTGACTTGATCCTCGATTGATGGTATCTGGATCGCAAATCTATTCGAGAGAAGACACTTGCTCCTTGTAGTTGATTGAATAGATAATTAATTCTTAGCAATGGATATTTGTTCTTGATGGTTACCTCGTTCAATTCTCAATAATCAATGCATAGCCGCATAGATCCATCCTTCTTCTTGATGAATAGCATTGAAGCTCCCCAAGGCGATACGTTTGGGCAAATAAAGGCCTTCTCGATCAATTCTTGCAATTGCTTCTTCAATTCTTTCAACTTGATTGGGACCATTCGATAAGGAGCTTTTGAGATTGGTTTTGTACCAGGCTTTATTTCGATGGTAAAATCCATTTCTCTCAAGGTTGATAGTCCTAGCAGTTCTTTGGGAAACACCTCAGGAAATTCATTAATAATCGATATTTCCTCCAATCTCAATGATTCTTTCTTTGTCTCTATTGCACTTACTAGATGTGCTCCAATTTTGAAGGTATTATCCTCTTTCTCGCAATACGTTAGTGAAAGTTTCTAGATTTTTCCTTGCTTTCCCTAGATATATTATAGTCCTTGCTCTTGGCTTGTTAAACTACACTTCCTTATTCTTGCAATCTATGTCAGCAAAGTGCTTCGATAACCAATCTATTCCAAAAATCACTTCGTAGCCTCTTATGGATAAAACGATCAAATCCACAGGCATGTTTTTTCCTTGTATTTCGATTGGGCATTCTTTCACAATCTCCATGGTGATGGATTTTTCTCCTATAGGAGTGCTAATCTTTAGGATCTTTGGAGAAGGTTGAACTTTTAGCTTCCTTTGTTGAGCCACAGCTAAGCTTATAAAAGAATGTGTAGCTCCCATGTCAAAGAAAACCAAAGTCGGTTGAGCAACAATCAAAACAAATATTATTAATTACATAGTACTTGATTAATTTATAATTTATACCTACTTAGGTCTTTTAATAGTAAATCTTTTATACATCTTAACCTTTCCAATTATTCTTCTACTTAAGTTTCATATATAAAATATCGTATATAGGAAAGTTGAATCTTGACGTACCTGTTATGATATCTCCCTCCTTCGTATATTTCGTAGCTGCCAAGTCAATATCCTGGTATTATCCAAGCTCTTCGCTTGTCCATTCTCTTGCATCTATGCCTTCTATAGAAAATAATCAAGCATTTGTGGCCTAGGTGTTGGCTCCTTACGCTTCTTACCCGACTAGTCGATTGGTTAGCCTTCTAACTGTAATTCGAGGTGCCATAACCTTTGCCCCAGGTCCTTGGTGTCTCTTAGGGCAAACAATAGCCATATGCTATGGTTGTTTGCACACAAAACATATTATACAATTCCTTCGCGGACAATTTGGTGCCTTATGATCATTTGACCCACAAGGGAAACACCTCCCTTTCAAGTATGGGCACTCTCTAGGGTAATGACTTTTCCCGCATTTCCAACAAATTACTGTTAGAGGTTTTTCTTGGGGAGAAATGACTAATGGTTTATTACTTGATGACCTCATATTCAACATGGGCCCCTTTCTTCTATCACTTGGAGTTGGTTGAAATAGTGGTCTCTTGGCCAAAACACGTATCCCTGCACTTGGTCGAGCTTGAGCTCTCATTTCTTCTACCCTTAGCTTTGTCTACTTTAAAGCTCGAGCCTTGTTTACTACTTTTGAATATGTCCATAGCTCAAACTCCATAATTTGTTCTTGCATCTCTACATCTAATCCATTAATGAATAGCTATCACTTCAATGCATCTGAATCCTTGTAAATGTTGGGAGCAAACTGTAACAATAGATTAAATTCATTCTCATATTGATCAATCATATTTGTACCTTTCTTTAGTTAGAATAGTTGTCTACTTAGTCGTGTCCTGATGCTCTCTAGGAAGTATTCTCGAAAAAATTTCCCTTGAAATGTTTCCCATGAAATTGGTTGAGGTAAATTCCTTTGGATGACATTCCACCACATTCTAGCTCTCATTTTTAACAAATATGACACATATGCCACTTTTTGGTGGTTTCCACTTCATAGGCTATGAATGACCTTTCTAATTGTGCCATCCACTCTTCAGCTTCCTCTGGTTTACTATATACCCCATCAAAGTACCTATTTGATAGGATGAAATAAGGAAATACGCTCCTTTGAATCCGACTAACTCCTCCCTAGTCATATCTTTGTTGACCTTCCATATGCATAAGCAATTGAAATTTGTGGAGGTGGTGGTAGCACCTGTGGTTATTGAGGAGCAATTACAGGTGGCACCAGTTGTGCTTAAGGTGGTGGAGGAACAGATTGTGATGGGGGTGGACTCCCTTGCATTATATGTTAAATTAGCAAGGCCTATTGTTAGGCTAGCTATTAAACTATTGCTTCCAATCTCAACATACGTTCCTCCTCACTTCCTTCCCCACCGGAAGGAGCTTAAGTTGCACTTTTTCATCTTGACCTAGTCCCCTTACCTAGCATCTTAGGTTGGATCTCTGGATTTTCCTGTAGCGCTAGGGGTAGAGTTTTTTATGGGAATCAAACTTTTGGATCCAACATTGGGAAGCCAACTTGAAACAAATGGAACCAAGACAGTCACATATTGTCTTTATTTATTTTATAATAATTGTTTTTGCATTTTATTAGGTACATTTTGTCGTTTTTTTACAAGAAGACGACCAAGCACAATAGTAATTGGTTTGTGAATGGGTCACGATCTATAATGAACCGAATTGAGCCAAGGAAGAACCGGTCTTGTGTTCCTCCTTGTCACCGTGATTGAAGCTTGAAGTGACCGGCCATGTGTACCAGTTACTTAGGTTATTTTTCCATAATTGTAGTAGGGTATAAAT
This sequence comes from Laguncularia racemosa, assembly GCA_037954665.1. Taxonomy (NCBI): domain Eukaryota; kingdom Viridiplantae; phylum Streptophyta; class Magnoliopsida; order Myrtales; family Combretaceae; genus Laguncularia; species Laguncularia racemosa. Next base: position 2,905,582 of record JBBMOL010000006.1, read on the forward strand.
ATTTGTTATTTAGGTTTTGTAAGGGGACTTTTGTTTTGAGAAATAATTCACGTATTATTGCCGTGATGAGGCTCTCCTTTCACACATAAACTCTTATAAATTCTTCTAGAATTATGGTGAGTTGGATTTGATTTTTGTTGTGCATAATGTCAACAATATCAAATCAATCCTAATTCCAACTAGTGCATAACATCTGGTAAGGAATTAACTCTTCTTTTCTCTCTTGTTCACGCAATTTAGGATTCATATAAGTTAGGTTTCACGCCAATTGGTGGGGAATTGTTACTTTATTTGTTCCATCCTTGATTTATATTGCAATTGCCTTTTGAGCGCATCATAATTTTGGTATAAGAGCTTGGGTTTTGAGAAAGGAATTGCACATGGAAGTGGAGATCTTGATTTGGGAATTTAGGGTTTATGCCATGCTTTTGTTCAATTGTTGATTTTACGTTGAAATAGTGTATGTTACATGAATTGTACCGTGTTTCCAATTGTCTTTGTGAGTTGAATTTAAAGGAGGGATTGAATTAGGGTTCCTTACTGTGGATGAATTTGAGGAATCATTGTAATTGGTTCCAATAGAAGGTTTTATATTGATTGTACCATGTTGTTCTTTGTTAATTTCAGAATTTGAAGTGTGAAATTCAGATTTACCATTGTGAATTGTTCATCTTTCCGTGAGGTCACAATTTAGGGAGAATAGGGAAATATTTTCAAATTTAATTCCATTATTACCTTATGGAGTAATTATGCATTAATTTCTTTGAATGCACTTTGAATAAACTTGGAATCATTTGCTTTGTTGCTATGATATTTGTAGTGTGTGTGTTGTGGTGTGAAGTGAAGTGAACCATGGGAATGTGTGTGTAGCCATTGAGGTTGTGTATTGCATTAGTTGTGTGTTGTACCATAGGTGTATGTGTGTGTTGTAGTTTGAAGGTGTGTGTATACTTGAATCGTGAAGGTGAGTTATGTTGTTGTGGTGATTGAATCGTAAAGGTGAGTTGTGTTGCTGTGTTGTGGTTGGTGCCATAAAGGTTTGTTGTTAGTGTGAAAGTACGTGGTTGTTGTGAAGGGTAGTTGAGAGTATAAAAAAAAAAAAGCAAAATCATGTCAAATGATAGTGTGAATGGTGGAATTGTCAATGAGGCCAATAGTCAGGTTGGAGGAGGTCAAAGTAGTCGTGTTGTAGGTGGAAGAACATTAGAAGAACAATTGTAGGATCTCACCACTATTGTTACTACATTAGCAACATGGGTAGATCGAATAACGATGCCATAACCACCAATGGCAAACCTTCAGGCACCCTCACCTTGGGTAGCCCATCAAAATGCTTGTAGGGAAGGAGCTGCTGGAGGCAATAGGGGTAGGAGGATGAAAGGTGATTATCATGCTCTTAGGGAGGAAAGGGATGATAATTTTGATAATGAGCCTTACCCTAATCGTGAGTTTAGACCGCCTTAGGGCTTAGAATATGTGAAATTGCAGATGCCTTCATTTACTGGAAGGGCTTTTGCAGAAGATTACTTGGATTGGGAGGATAAGGTTGAGGGCCTATTTGAATGCTATGAGATTGATGATCATACATAGGTTCATCTTGCAGCTGTAGAATTTATAGGCTATGCCGCCTTATGGTGGAAGAATCTTTTGGTTAGTAGACGAAGAGATGGTGAGACTGATATACATACTTGGAGGGAAATGAAACAGGTAATGAGAAAAAGGTTTATACTAGAGCACTATAGGCAGGAGTTATTTATGCGACTCCAAACCTTGAGGCAAGGAGGAAAAATAATTGACGATTATGTATAGGAGTTTGAGACACCGATGATCAGATGTAGATTAGTCGAACCTCCTAAGAAAACCTTAGCACGATTTATGTTAGGGTTAAAGTATGAAATTGCCTGCATTGTAGAGCTCTGGAGGTATAACACACTAGATGAGGCCATCTAGCTAGCTTTGAAAGTAGAAAGACAGAGGCAATCTAACCCTTTTCGAGCAACGAGCAATAGGTATGGAACTTCTACTAAACCTCATGGGTCAAATGGTCAGCAAGGTGAACAAAAGGGAATAGGGGAAAATGATAAGATTGTGGACAAAAATACAACTATTATTGATAGGGAGAGGGAAATTTCTGGAAAAGGAAAAGAGGTTGTTAGAGCTAATATCCGCCAAACAGTGCTAAGGATAACTAGTGGAAAGATGCGTCTAATCAAATGTTTCAAATGTATGGGTTTTGGACACATGGCTGCTTAGTGTCCCAACAAAAGGGTGACGACTGCTATGAAGGAAAACAGTGAGGATAGTCAAGAAGAAGTCATTGAGCTTATAGATTTGTCAATAGTACTACAGGAGTATTATGATGATCATGACGATGAGACACATGAAGACAAGGGAAATGATAAATATTTGTCTATTAATGTGTTGTGCAAGGTCATGACTATATCTCCAGATGTTGGGGACATACAGAGGGAAAACTTATTCTATACTCCTTGTCGAGTGCAAGGTAATTTATGTATTCTTTTTATTGATGATAGAAGTTGCAAAAATGTAATAGTTGCTGCAATAGTAAATAGATTGCAACTAGCCATTAGTTTACATCCCCATCCCTATAAATTACATTAGCTGAATGAATGGGATAGTCTACATGTTACTTAGAGGGCTAAAGTACCTTTCAGCATAGGAGATAGATACCATAATGAAATTGTTTGTGATGTTCTTCTTATGTGTGCCTTTCATATACTATTGGATAGACCTTGATTGTTTGATAGGAAGGTGCTACATGATGGGTTTAGAAACACTTATGTGTTTCAGAAGGATGGTGCACGGGTTGTCTTAACCCCTATGTCACTAACTAAGGTACACAAATTCCAAGAATAGATCAACAAAACTATTGGGCACTCAAGACTTTAGGGCGACAAGCAAATGAAAACTAAGGTTTTCAGTCCAGGGAAAGACCCATTAGATTTGAAGACAAATCTTTCATAGGCCCGAGGAGATGATGGGAATCAAACTTCTGGATCCAACATTGGGAAGCATACTTAAAACAAATGGAACCAAGACATTCACATATTGTCTTTATTTATTTTATAATAATTTTTTTTGCATTTTATCAGGTACATTTTGTCAGTTTTTTACAAGAAGACGACTAAGTACAATAGCAATTAGTTTGTGAATGGGTCACGGTCCATAATAAACCAAATTGAACTAGTCTTGTGTTCCTTCTTGTGACCGTGATTAAAGCTTGAAGTGACCGGCCATGTGTACTAGTTACTTAGGTTATTTTTCCATAATTGTAGTAGGATATGAATACTTATTGTTTAGGTTTTGTAAGGGGACTTTTGTTTTGAGAAATAGTTCACATGTTATTGCCGTGAGGAGGCTCTCCTTTCACACATAAAGTCTTATGAATTTCTAATTGAAATTGTGGCGAGTTCTTACTTAAGGATTATTGTACGTAGGATCAGTAATTCTCAAGCCATTCCAATTATTATTAATGTTTCATATCTAGTACGTGATTGGATTTGTTCTTCTTATTTCATCCTCACGTAAATTAAGGTTCTACTTCTAGCTAGGGTTCATGCCAATTGTTGGAAGTTGGAGTCAATTATTCCTCTTTTCTTTGAATTGGTATTGAAAGTCAATTCTTTTAGAATTGTGGCAAGTTGGATTTGATTTTTGTTGTGCATAATATTAACAATATCAAATCAATCCTAATTCCAACTAGTGCGTAACATCTAGTGAGGAATTAGCTCTTCTTTTCTCTCTCTTGTTCACGCAATTTAAGATTCATACAAGTTAGGTTTCACGCCAATTAGTAGGGAATTGTTACTTTGTTTGTTCCATCCTTAATTTATATTACAATTGCCCTTTGAGCACATCGATTCCCGCATGCAAAGTTCTATCTACATCTCGATACCAAGCGGGTATTGTCATTTTTCATCCTTTATTGGTATTTCCACTATAATTTATTAATGCAACATACAAAATATGTTAGTACATTTCCAATGACAAATATATATCAATGATGATACAAATATCAATAAAAGCCGTATAATATATCTGTGTAATTACATCAAGGTAAAAAATATATGAAGATCATGATATATTTTATATATACTTTTTCAAAATTTACATATCTTAGGTTTCTAACATATACATATTGATATGAACCACGCCCACGTGTGATGAAACCCAATACCAATACGTTCGGAATTGCAACCCAAGATGCCAAAACAAATAAGTGGAACCGTGACCCATTGCCTATAGGTGAGGCAAGAACCTTGGTATATTCTGTTGACGCCACAATTGGGATGAAAGATCGATTGATAAGTCGGAATGAACGCCACAGAAGAAATCCGATAAGTTCAAGAGAAGTTCTTAGAGAACTAAGAGAGGAATTCTCTCAAAATGTGTTATTCAATCTTGTATCTGTGTTCTATGTTCTGTTTTCAACCCTAGCAGCTTATATTAGGGTTTACAACTCATAATAACAAAAGCCCAAAACGACATAACATCATTAAGTCGTGGAAAAATAATAAACAAGAAATGAAAGCAGGCGGCGTAGGAGCCGGCGTAGTAACCGGCATAGGATGTACGCTGGGTATAAAAGCCGACAGCATAGTAACCGGCGTAGTCCCTCTGTCGTGCGCGAATGGCAACGCCGGTTCAAGGCCGGCAGTGTTTAAGCTAGTGTTGTCAAGGCTGGCAGCTGTGACCTCCTATGCTTTGATCTCCTTGAATGACTTATACAAATGCAAGTTCATTCTCATGGTTGCTCCAATCCTTTCTGGCTTCTTGGACATCCTTTATCAACCCGTTAAGTGCTTCCTTGAATCGTTTCGCTCGCGTTCTTGTGATCGGTCTAGGTGGAACTTCAAGAGGATCCATATTCCCTCTTCTGGCTTGGCTCCCATCATGGCTCTCATCACATATGTTAACTTAGAGGGATATATATACTACATCATAAATTTTTCCTCTCGAGTCTTACTAACATACAAGCATTATAATTCCGTATATACAATGCTTTTTTTTTTTCAAAATTGTTTTAACTCCATCCTTAAACTCCTAAGCGACATCTCTTGATCCCTCACTTGAGTCCTCGTTGCTCTCTCCTATTTCTTCTTCTTCTTTTTCTTCTTGGGAGTCTAAGGCTATGCTCTCATTTTCCAAAGTGCCCTTTAAATCAATTTTTTCTTAGGGAAGTGGATCCTCTTCCGGATCTTCCTTCTCCTCATCTTCCCATAATTCTAGTTCTACTACAAACATGTCCCCTTAATCTATGTTCTCGAACCCTCGGTGTTCGATGTAGTCCATAGTATCCCAAGAGTCTTCTGAGTATAACAACCCTCAATTAACTCTCAACTTCCAGTCATAAATCCCTCTCTTATACGTCCATAAGTTTCTTCTAGACTTGACTAAAGGGTTTAAGACTTCTTAGGGATACCCCATTCCTAAATTGAATCGAGCCACAAACAGTATTTTAGGTGGCTCCTCCGCCATTCCTATCATTGTCACAAACCAAGCTTCTAAAGCAGGTATAGTAATATACCTACTATACCTATCTCCAAGATCTTCGCTTAGCTTATCCAGTTGAATCTATCACTACCCAATCAATCTGATTCTCCAATTTTCTATTATTTCATCCACTATTTTATAAAGTGAGAAGTGTTCATATTAGATTTGTAGGGATTGCATCCCCAATCTACATCCTACCAGATCATTCTCATGTCTCGTGCAACAAGTATTCCATTTCTAATCCAATCACTTGAGCATTCCCTACATTTTATTAAATATACAAAATTTTGTAAGTTTTAAGTTATTCACTTTTATCCCCAAGTTCTACCCACTCTCCCCTAATAAAGTAAGTTTTTCCTATCTATAGGGTTGCTAAGTTAATTTCTTAAAACATTGACTCTCAACCCAACTTATCCCTAATTTATATATGTCACTTTATCTAGAACCATTATCTTTAATACCACCAAAAGCTATCATGCACCACGAGGTACTCAATTTGTGACAACTAGCCACAATTGCTCGGCCTCTACTAAGCAATCATAAAGCATCTCAAACTAATACAAATCAACCAATTAAATCACAATAATTAACTAATTGAATGCCTTTGGCATTCCTTTATCTCAAATAAAGCCTGTTTTGTATTCAACGAAAATATTATATATGTCTTAGAAGAGGGCCTCATCTGAGTCCCATACGAAAAAAAAAATATATACAACTAAGATCCCTTAGGATTAGATTAAATATTTACAAATCTTCAAGTTTTTAAGTCTATCAAGTTATATAAGTTATTCTTGCTATCTCTCCATCTTGCCCCTCTTTGTAGAGTTTTGCACCGAATGTACATACTTTGCTACAATGTCCCCTAAGGAAGTTTAGATAGTCGCATCTTGCAAGGCAAAATCTGTAAGAGGGTGAGCTAATAGCCTAGTGAGACAAGAGTACAATATCAAAATATTGTTTATAAACACAAACAAGTTTTCAAATCATATGTTATCCATAGGCAATCATATGAATGCAACATCTCATGTGGTCTTCTAGTAACCAGTGTGATACGTCCTCTTTGACCTTGGGTTAAGGATTCGAATCATACCATTAGTTCTTAGGTCTTACACTCAATTAATTACTCTTATCTCTTTATTAGATATTGTCTCTTAATATTAATGTTATAAGCTCAAGTGTTACTCACATGCCGAGCAATAAACACCCTCAAGGATAGACTAGACTTAAAACCGTCAAGACGCAATAATCCCATAACCATTTAATTCGCACTTGGACGAATAGTAATCCTCTGATTGCTTCTAATGTACCTTATAGTAGTGATAGCCTTCGATATGCAATATCTCGTACAATGCATATAATTTTTTTTCTTTATTTTAAGATGTAAAATTAGATTATAGTTTTTTGGGTGATCATGTAAGAACCTTACACAAGATTTAATAACATCAAAGGCAGACAAGGATCACAATCATTTAATTACAATCACAAAACAACACTTACAATATCCGCAAAGATAAATCACCAAATATCAAATTTTATCCAAAACCATGGATTTACAACTCATACATATATACATGAATACCTTTTTTTTATCTATCAAATTATTTATTATATATATATTTTTTATTCTCTTAGCTATAAGTGTCACCATACTTTCCTCTCACTCTCTTTTCTTGTTTTTTTGTTTTTTTTTTCTTATTATATAAGATTAAATAACATTTCAACTTATCATCTACTATTTATCTTCCCTTCCATTTCCTTGCTAAGTTCATCTTCATTGTAAGAAATTCAGTGGCTCACTAGACTTTGCCTTGTGCACCACCTAACCACATAATAGTCGCCTATCTTACTTCTTCACTCTCAAACATTCATCACACTATCTCACGCACACGTCCTCAATTCGTATGATGCGCATAAACTAACGGCAGCCATCCAAGACACCACATACGAATACACAACAACCACTAAACCAGCACTCCTGTCTATGATGCCATACACACCAACCACCTTTGCACAATGCACTTAACCATACACTAACCATACATCTACACACACAATTGAAATGCCTAATGAATGTTTCTAATGTTCTCAAGCCACTAATGCAGGTATTAAGGTTGCTATATAGAGCAAAAATGTCGTGTGGCCAAAGGGTTAGCCATGGTGATGGTGCATTTGCCATGTTGTAAGCAACTTCAACAAATATACTTAGATCACTCAATATAAAAGAAAGGTTTTATTGAGAAAATTAGTATAATTGCTATTTTTTTTCTCTTGAATTAGGCTTAAGCCTAAAAAGGAATCCAAGCACATGTGATCCAACTTGCAAGAGAGAAAACATAAGCTATCAAGGCATCAAAGAAGCCTTTAGTGTGTGTACTTCAACACTTAAGTTAGTAAGAAACAGAAGGTGAGGAAAGTGATAACAACATCGGTAAAGTATTTAGAGTGCTAGGGTTTCAATCCTTTACCTTTAGAGCCTTCACTTAGTATATATAGGTGGAGAGGAGGTAGGGGGTAAAAAGATATAGCAAGTGCATCGTAATCCCTTTAATCTTGAGATATCCTTCTGTAGGAGAGGATATGGAGGAGAGAATCATAGGATGTGGTACACTAGCTTTATCTGGTGTGTTCTTCTTACCAAGTGATGAGATCCATAATGAGAGTCAAGCCGGAAGAAGGAATGTGGATCCTCTTGAAGTGCCGCTTGGACCGATCACAAGAAATCGAGCGAAATGACTCAAGGAAGCACTTAACGGGTTGATAAAGGATGTCCATGAAGCCGGAAAGGATTGGAGCAATCATGAAGTTGGAATGGATTGGAACAACCATGCGAAGACCCTTGCTCTTGTACAAGTCATATTGGATACGGGGTGAAGAGGGCATGTATTTACAAGGCACGACCGTGTAGGAATCTCAAAGTTACACAGAATCATACACGGTCATATACACGGCCAAAGGCACGGCCGTGTATGGAGTAAAGAAAATCCACAGAAAGATAAACGACCAGAAGTACACAGTTGTGTATGTTGCCAGAATTTGCACAGAAAAGTACACGGCCAAAGTACACGGCCGTATATCTCCCCGATGCTGGCCTTTTGTGTTGTTTTGTTATTTTACACACTTATTGAAGTGACGTCGTTTTGGACTTGTATTTTTACGAATTGTAACCCTAGTATAAAGCTCCTAGGGTTTAGAATATAGAGAACATACATCATACAACATTAAAAACACTTTGGAGAGACTCCTCTCTTGGTTCTTCAAGAACTAACTAGAACTTATCAGATTAATTTCCGTGGCGTTCATCCCGATTGCGGCATCTTCATATTATACCAAGGTTCTTGTCTCGATTATAGACAACGGGTCGCGGTTTCCACTTGAGGGTATTTTTGCATCTTAGGTAACGAATTCTGAACGTATTGGTATTGGGTTTCGTCACACGTTGGCGTGGTTTGTATCAGTTAGGAATCCGATCAAACCGATCTTGCATCAATTTGGTATCAGAGCTTAGGTTTGTCAAAACATCAGTTCGGTTTGAGGAAGGTAACATCAAAACCCTAACTCCAATTGTTCACATCCATTGTTAGCATTCAATTTCATAGTATTAATTGTCTATTGATAGTGTAGTATCTACTAGTCGATTGTTACAAAAAAAAAAAAAGGAATCACGACACAAAAAAAAGAAAAGAGAAATGTGATCAAGAGCAAAAAAAAAAAAATCGGATAAAAAAAAAAGAGAAAAAAAAAATTTACAAACCCTAGAGTTGTTTTGAATTCTACGGAAGGGAATTGGTGTAGTTTGGGTTAGTTCCAAGAGAATTGAGAAGAGGAATTGGTGAGTTGGTATCATCATTATTTGTGAGAATACACGAGTGACTGTGTGATATCATCATTTGAGCGAAACACGTAAGGGAGTGTATTGTGAGGTTTAATCATATATATATATATGTGTTAGTATTAATCTTTTCTGCAGGAACTATGTCGAGGCAACATTCTCCTGAAGGTGAGAGGGGAAGGTTTGATGATAGGTTAGTGATTGAGGCGTTGAGGGGAGAAATGAAGAGAATGTTTCAGGAGGGAATGGAACAAATTCATGAGACGGTAGAGCAAAGACTAGAACAATCTATAAACGTCTTCCAAGGGCGTAAGAGGGAGAGTCATTCTAGGAGAGTACAAAGGGGTGGAGATGAAATGTCGGGTGATGACTTTGATGAGCCTTCTGTCGGGAGTTATAAAGGATATAGTGGTCGGAATAGAGGAACTAGGGATTGGGAAGATAAAGGAGATAGGAATAGAGAAGATAATCAATTGAGTAGCATAAAGATGATGATTCCTCCTTTCTAAGGGAAGAATGATCCTGAGACGTACTTAGAGTGGGAGAAGAAGGTAGAGATGGTATTTGATTGTCATAACTATAGTGGGAGAAAGAAAGTGAAACTTGCTGCCATTGAATTTTCGGATTATGCCATAGTGTGGTGGGATCAACTAATGTTGAATCGAAGAAGGAATGGCGAGCCACCTATTGAGTCGTGGGAAGAGATGAAGAGAGTGATGAAGAATCGGTTTGTGCCTGCATATTACTATCGTGAATTGCATAACAAATTGCAAACTCTTAAGCAGGGAAGCTGAAGTGTGGATGAGTATTTTAAGGAAATGGAAGTTACTATGATCAGAGCGAATGTAGAGGAGGATAGAAAGGCTACCATGGCTAGGTTTCTTGCGGGATTGAATAAGGAGATTCAAAATGTTATTGAATTGCAGCATTATGTAGAATTGGAGGATATGGTCCATATGGCTATAAAGGTTGAGAACCAGCACAAGAGGAAAGGTAGTAGTAGTGCATGGTTTCAACAGGGTACTGGTCCATCCACCTGGAAGACTAACCAATGGAAGAAGGAAGAAAAGCCATTACCCACTAAACCGAAAGGAGAGCTGAGGCAAGCAGGTTCTACTCCTGGTAATCAAGGTAACCTTGAATCTTCTACTTCTAGAAATCGTGACATTAGATGCTTTAAATGCCAAGGTAGAGGCCATATTGCTAGTCAATATCCAAATAGGCGTGTGATGATTTTGCGTGATGATGGTGAGTATGAGACTAAGGGGTATAGTGAAGAAGATGATATGCCTCCATTAGAGGATGCTAGTGATGATGAGGAGCCTGCAATGGGAAGGCTAGTGGCAGTAGTTAGGCGTGTGATGATTTTGTGTGATGATGGTGAGTATGAGACTAAGGGGTATAGTGAAGAAGATGATATGCCTCCATTAGAGGATGCTAGTGATGATGAGGAGCCTGCAATGGGAAGGCTAGTGGCAGTAGTGAAGCAAGCTTTGAATGTGCAGGTGAAGGAAGAAGAGGAGGTGCAAAGGGAGAATATATTTCATACTAGATGTTATCTTAGAGATCATATTTGCAGCTTGATCATTGATGGAGGAAGTTGCACCAATGTAGTGAGCAATTTTATTGTTGAGAGGCTAGGGCTCAAAACTGTGAGACACCCTAGTCCATATAAATTGCAGTGGTTAAATGATAGTGGTGAGACCAAGGTGAGTAAACAAGCCTTGATTGGTTTTCGCATTGGTAGGTATGAGGATGAGGTGTTATGTGATGTAGTGCCAATGCAAGCATGTCATGTGTTGTTGGGGAGGCCATGGCAATTTGATAGGAAGGTTGTTCATGATGGCTTTTCTAACAAGTATACGCTTGTTCACCAAGGGAAAAGCTTTAATCTTAAACCGTTAACACCTAAACAAGTGTATGAGGATCAATTGTAGCTACAACAGTCTTTAACAAAACATAAGGTAAGTGAAAAGCAGAGGGAGAGTGAGAGAGCAAAAGACAATGAGAAAGAAAAGGAATACAAAAGTCAATATCAAAAGGAAAAAGAGAGGAAGGCTGGAAAGAGTGTGAGAGACCAAGTTGAAGGGGAATCAACTTTGGTGGTGAGTGAAAAGGAGAGGGCGGCCTTGCAAAAGGAGAATTGTGTGGCAAGAGCGAGTGTAGTAAGGAGAGCGTTAGTGATGAAGCAACCTATGTTGTTGTTGGTTTTTAAAGAAACATGTTTGACTACTAACGAACTATCTAACTCTTTGCTTAGTGTGGTTGTGTCTCTTGTGCAAGACTTTGAAGATGTCTTCCCTGATGAGATTCCAAAGGGATTACTACCTATTCATGGTATTGAGTACCAGATTGACCTTGTACCCGGAGCATCGATTCCAAACAAGCCAGCTTATAGGAGCAATCCGGAGGAGACAAAGGAACTCCAAAGGTAGGTCGATGAATTAATGGAGAAGGGGTACGTGAGAGAAAGCATGAGTCCATGTGCAGTGCCTGTGATTTTAGTGCCTAAGAAGGATGGGTCATGGAGAATGTGTGTTGACTGCCGTGCAATCAACAACATCACGGTAAAGTATCATCATCCCATTCCTCGCTTAGATGATATGTTAGACAAGTTACATGGGTCTAGTGTCTTTTCCAAAATTGATCTGAAAAGTGGATACCACCAAATTAGAATGAAAGAAGGTGATGAATGGAAAACTGCATTCAAAACAAAATATGGATTGTATGAGTGGTTAGTAATGCCTTTCGATTTAACTAACGCACCTAGTACTTTTATGAGACTTATGAACCATGTTTTGAGGACTTTTATTGGAAAATTTGTGGTTGTCTATTTTGATGATATTCTTATTTACAGCAAGAGTTTGGAAGATCATATGTCTCACTTGAGGGAAGTTTTAGAAGTGCTTCGAAAGGAGCAGTTATATGCTAACCTCAAGAAGTGCACTTTTTGCACAGACAAACTTGTGTTTCTTGGTTTTGTTGTTAGTGCACAGGGAATACAGGTTGATGAAGAAAAGGTTCGTGCAATCCAAGAATGGCCTAGTCCAACCAATGTAAGTAATGTGCGGAGCTTCCATGGACTAGCGAGCTTTTACAGGAGATTTGTGAAGGATTTCAACACCATTGCAACACCACTTATTGAGGTAATTAAGAAGAACGTTGGGTCCAGATGGGAAGAGCAACAAGAGAAGGCCTTTTAGACGCTTAAAAATAAGCTGACTCAAGCGCCATTACTTGCTTTCCCTAACTTTGCTAAAACGTTTGAAATTGAGTGTGATGCTTCAGGATTAGGTATTGGAGCAGTGCTTATGCAGGAGAGAAGACCAATCGCATTCTTTAGTTAGAAGCTAAGTGGGGAAACCTTGAACTACCCTACTTATGACAAGGAGTTATATGCATTGGTTCGAGCCCTGGAGACGTGGCAACACTATCTTTGGCCAAAAGAGTTCATGATCCACACTGATCATGAATCTTTGAAGTACTTGAAGGGGCAACACAAGCTGAACAAAAGGCATGCTCGTTGGGTGGAGTTTATCGAAACATTTCCATATGTCATCCACTACAAGCAAGGTAAAGAGAATGTCGTTGCTGATGCACTTTCTAGAAGGTATACTCTTATCTCTACTCTTAGTTCTAGATTGCTTGGTTTTGAGCACATTAAGGAATTATATGCTGTTGATCGAGATTTTTGTGAGGCGTATGTGCATTGTGAGAAGAGTGGGCATGGTAAATTTTATAGGCATGAAGGATTCTTGTTTAGGGAGAATAAACTATGCATTCCAAATTATTCTTTAAGAGAATTATTAGTGAGGGAGTCTCATGGAGGAGGTTTAATGGGACACTTTGGAGTAGCTAAAACCTTAGGGGTATTGCAGGAACACTTCTATTGGCCTCACATGAAACGAGATGTTGAGAGGATTTGTGAGCGATGTGTCACGTGTAAGCAAGCAAAATCTAGAGTTTAACCTCAAAGGCTTTACACCCCACTTCCCATTCCTCATGAGCCGTGGGTAGATATTTTCATGGATTTTGTGTTAGGATTACCCAGGTCTAGACATGGTCGAGATTCTATCTTTGTAGTTGTGGATAGATTCTCTAAGATGGCACATTTCATTCCTTGTCACAAAACGGATGATGCTTGTAATATTGCTAATTTATTCTTTAGGGAAGTTGTGAGATTGCATGGTATGCCTAGAACAATCGTATCTGATAGAGATGCTAAGTTCTTGAGCTACTTCTGGAAGACCTTGTGGGCTAAGTTAGGAACTAAGTTATTGTTTTCTACTACTTGTCATCCACAGACTGATGGTCAAACTGAGGTAGTGAATCAAACTTTATCTACTTTGTTGAGGGCTGTAATTAAAAAAAATATTAAAAGTTGGGAGGATTGTTTGCCGCATGTTGAATTTGCTTATAACCGTATAGTGCATTCTGCTACTAAATTTACTCCTTTTGAAATTGTGTATGGTTTTAATCCACTGACTCCTTTGGATTTATCACCTTTGCCTATTTCTGAGTATGTTAATCTAAATGGCAAGAAGAAAGTTGAATTTGTTAAACAGATCCATGAGAAGGCAAGGCTGAACATTGAGCGACGAACAGAGCAGTATGTGAAACAAGCCAACAAGGGTCGTCGATAAGCTGTTTTTGAACCTGGAGATTGGGTTTGGGTTTACATGCGCAAAGAGCGGTTTCCCGTGCAACGTCGATCTAAACTACTTCCTAGAGGCGATGGACCATTTCAAATTCTTGAGCGCATCAACGATAATGCATACAAGATAGATTTGCCTGGTGAGTATCAAGTAAGTGCCACATTTAATGTTACTGATCTGAGTCCTTTTGATGTAGGTGATGATTTGAGGATAAATCCTTTTCAAGAGGAGGGGAATGATGAGATCCATAATGAGAGTCAAGCTGGAAGAAGGAATGTGGATTCTCTTGAAGTGCCACCTGGACCGATCACAAGAAATCGAGCGAAACGACTCAAGGAAGCACTTAACGGGTTGATAAAGGATGTCCATGAAGCTGGAAAGGATTGGAGCAATCATGAAGTTGGGACGGATTGGAACAACCATGGGAAGACCCTTGGTCTTCTACAAGTCATACCGGATACGGGGTGAAGAGGGCATGTATTTACAAGGCACGGCCGTATAGGAATCTCAAAATTACACAGAATCATACACGGTCATATACGCGGCCAAAGGCACGGCCGTGTATGGAGTCAAGAAAATCCACAGAAAGATACACGACCAGAAGTACACGGTCGTGTATGTTGCCAGAATTTGCACAGAAAAGTACACGGCCAAAGTACACGGCCATGTACACGGCCGTGTATCTCCCCAACGCCAACCTTTTGTGTTATTTCGTTATTTTACGCACTTATTGAAGTGACGTCGTTTTGGACTTGTATTTTTACGAATTGTAACCCTAGTATAAAGCTCCTAGGGTTTAGAATACAGAGAACATACATCATACAACATTAAAAACACTTTAGAGAGACTCCTCTCTTGGTTCTTCAAGAACTAACTAGAACTTATCAGATTAATTTCCATGGCGTTCATCCCGATTGTGGCGTCTTCATATTATACCAAGGTTCTTGTCTCGATTATAGACAACGGGTCGCGGTTTCCACTTGAGGGCGTTTTTGAATCTTAGGTAACGAATTCCGAACATATTGGTATTGGGTTTTGTCACACGTTGGCGTGGTTCGTATCAATTAGGAATCCGATCAAACCGATCTCGCATCACTAAGACCTTATTTAACTTAGTAGATGGGCTAGCCGAACGAGGTTTTGAGACCCATTGCCGAAAAGCCTATCAACACTTGCCCCTAAATTTCTTTAGTGTTAAGTCGACAAAGAAAGTCAAGTTTGTTGGAAGCCTTCAAGTGTTTAGGAAGAATTGATCTATGTTGCAGCATTATACTTCAGCTAGTGGTTATCGTGTAAAGCCGTTAACTAATGGGCCCATCCTTCAACGTTTAAAGGGCTTGCCCTAAATAGGTTTATCTGAATGGTCACTGATTTGATCTTAAGCTAGAGTGATTCAAGGTAAGGTTTGATTGAGTAGAGTCATGGGCCTAAGCTAAAGTAATGGGGCTCCTAACTATTAAAGAGTGCAATATGGAGCAAATAAAGTCGAACAAACTAGGGATGCAATTGGGGTAGGTCGTAATGGGGTACCCGCCCTAACCGTCCCAATAAAAACCCTATAAGGTCAGATCCTATAAGGTTTAAGGTCGAGTTTTAGGACATAGAATAAAACTTAATAAGGTTTAGGTTAAGTTATGGGATCTAGAAAAAGCTCAATGGGAAAACCCGACCAGATTTTTTTAAATAATAAATTAATATTATAATTTATAATTAATATATTTTATTTTATTATTTTTATATTTTTAATCGGTATATTTTTCTATTTTATTTTATTTCTATATTTTTAATTTTTATATTTAATTTCTCTTTTCTTTCCATCACAAATAGATTAATAATAAATTAAAGAAATGACATATGAAAATAAGTTGAAGTATGAAAAAAAAATTAATCGATATTTGAGTTGGGTTCAGGTCGCATCATTTGTTAATCGGGTTGAGTTCAGGTCAAGTAAAAAAAAAAGCCCTATCGAGTCGAGGTGGGTTTTAGGCATATAAATCCTCTACTAGGTCGAGTTCAGGTTTTAACGAACCCATTTACACCCCTAGAACAAACCTTCACCTAGATGAGCTACTGTTCTAAGAGGCTTTGATGCTAAACAAACATGTTATTGAGATAATTTTAGTGCTGCCCCCTAGACCAATGAGAAGGAGATGCATATTAAGTACCCTTTCAATTAAATTGTGTTAAGTACTTTTCCTTTAATGGTTGTCCTTCTCCAGTTAATTATCAATTGTCAAATATGTGCACTCAACTTGTTGTTTGGTGTATATGAAGAGGCATAATTTGATGTGGTTTATGCATGTAAATTAGCACATTTAATGGCTGTATACATGTGTTAATGATGAGAGGGCACATTTGCACATGTTTAGTTTGTTATAGTCAATCGTAGCCCTCTATTCTTTTAATGAGATACATGTCCAGATCTAGTTTATAGTTCATGCATTAGGTTTTTTGCATGTCCTCTAATATTATTGCCATTTTGAGAGGCATGTTTTGTCTATAAAAGGCATTCTTCATTGCAAATTGCACACTTTTACATACCCCACACTATCAAGCTAGTTTCTTCTCTATCTCTTTCTTCTTGAATCTTTCAAGTTTCTTATTCTCTTTCTCAATTCTAAGAAATTCACTTTGGTAAGGATGTATCTTGCAACCTCTTCCTCTTCTCATACATTAACAAACTGATGAGCATAAATCCACAAACCATATCTAAACACAATTGGTTTTCCATGGGATCCCTCCTAGTGGATAGGCTTAAGAAAAATAATTATTAAGCAATAAGAACCAAGAATCAAAACTATAGAATCTAAGGAGAATTTAGCCACTAAACCATGTAACAAATAATTCTTTTAAGATTTTAATTCAAATATAGATTCAACAAGAAATAATTAGGGATATGAACAATTCCTTCAATAGGTATGATGCACTAAGGGAAGATCAAACTATACAAAAACTACTTAATATGATGCACAAACAGGTTGTATGGTTTGCTCGCCATAATCTAAGAAGAATGATAAGAGTAGGATATTGAATGAGAAAAACTCATACAATATATAGAAAGGATAATATAATTTAACTTAATTTCATAAGGTTACGTGAGATCATATATATATAATAATAGTTACATCTTAGGAAATAGCAATAAATGGAAAGTAAATATATCTAAAATAAGAAATAGGATAACTAATATCTCTATCTAAATTAGTTCTTCCAAATCCTTCAATGTAATAGAAATTACTTCCAAAAATTTCTAGAAGAATATGCCATATTTAAATCTAACTCTATGACCTTTAACTAGTCATTATGTTTCAGAAGTGTTAATCTTTAAGTCAACTTCGGAAACATGTGCTTCAAATTCTCTTCATAAACAAGTTTGGAATTGTAGCTCTCTCTATTGAAAATAGGATCGAAATCGCTAACATCCGTCTTGTTGGAACTAGTCTTTCTCTCTTCTTTTAATGGCAATAAACTTCTTTCCTAAAATAATACTATCAACTAAATACCAATTGAGATAATTTTGCTCTTCACTCATCATGTTTCATTGCAACACTCTCTCTACTAGGTAACTCAAACCCCTTAGTCCTAGCTCAAGTCTTTGGTCCTCCTTCTGTGGAATCCAGTTTGAAGCTTGACTCCCATTAAATTATTAATATAATTTAATTATTTCTATCCTAACTTGCAACACACAATTATTGCATACTTAAACCAATGAGCTTAAAGGATAAGCAAGGTGTGTCTCAACATTTAACTCAAAATCTGATTATTGATGATTTAAGTTAGAATAGTTGTAATTAAAATTGTTATTAGTCTATTCCTAAGTGTTGATTTATTTTTACTACACTTAGATTATCATTCAAGTCTATGGTCTCCTATTTAAAGCTAAGGCCCATATCAAATATGGGCTCACAAGGGGAGAAAGGCCCAATCACTCCTAGACTAGCTTAGATCAATATCCATTTAGGGCATAATTAATCAAGGTTGTTATTATCTATTGATTAATTAGTCTTTATGTCTTATTATGTTTAGTTCAATTAAGTTCTATCTTAATTAATTATTAAAGAACATCCATTAGGCCTCGGCCCATAATAGGTTCAAGCTTTTAATTCTATATTAAACCTTGGTATTATGTATTATTAAGGTCCATAAAGGCACTAAGTCTTAAAATAGAAAATGAACCCAATTGGTTTTAGAATCGGGCCCACTAAGTTAATTATTGATTAATCAGGTTAATTGTTAATTAACTAAGTTAATTAACCCAATTAATTATGGTAATTAAGTCAATTAACTAACTTAACAACCTAAGTTAATTATTTAGTCACTTTAAGCCTAATAAATTCAATACATAATTTAAAGCTCATGTCTTATTATTTTTAACCTAAGCTCATATGGGTTATGGGCCCATAAAAAAAGGAAATGGACCTAATCAATTTAGGTTGAATTAACTGCATTGATGCATTTAATTTATTTAGCTTAATTTACTCATTATGATCTATTAGGTAATTAAATTTACCCATCACCAATATTAAGTTATTTATGCTCAAACACATAGAAATTTTGTGAATTTTAAGAAAACCTATGTTTTGGTCAAGGTGGGCTACATTTATATGGGCCCATTTTAGGAGATAGGTTAGCCATAGGGTTTTAATTGGTTGATCTATACTAAGGCCCATCTAAAGGTCTTATATGATTTGAATTACATTTAAGCCTATTATGCCAATTTCTTCCTAAGCCCTAATATTTTAGTAATAAATACTTCCTAGCTACTCCAAGTCTCTCAAAATGCATCAAGCTATAATTTCCATTGACTTTAATTCAAAACTAGTGTTAATGTGTTATGAGTTTGGAGTCTTTTAACATCAAACTTGAATCTTCAACTAAAAAGCTATTTGAAAATATAATTGGTTGATTTTGGGTTGACAAACATATACTTGATGAAAATTGATGATCAAAGTGAATGAAAAAGGGTTGTTTTTCCAAAAACACTTTAAATGTTCATAACACTTTGAATATAGGCATTCAAACGTGATCTTAAAACTAAAAAAATGCATAATAGGTTTTGAAATTAGCCAAAATTCAAACATTGACTACACCATATTACTAGCATTAATTGAGATAATTCCAAGAATCATAATGCATATCAAACATGCATCAAAATCACTCATTAAAACATTCATAATTGCTGAAAATTTCAAGAAAATTAGGAAAATTAACTAATTTACAAATTCCGATTTCAAAATTGTAACTTTATGCATTCAAGTCATCATGTATGCATCATATTACCCCAATATTTTCTCCTAACACGAATATCATTACATATGTCACCAAAAATCACTCTGAACATGAAAATCATACTTTGTCAAAGGGTTGAACATGCTAGAATTCTTATAACGTAGGCATCCAAAGTGTCATTAAACATACTAAACACAATTTTAAGCCCTTTTTAGCATCTTAATAACATATGTGTTTTTTAACATCTAAATTACTTCTTAAGCTAAAATTTACCACCCAAGTCATCATATAAACATATTATGTAATCGAAAATGCTAATCAAAGCAAAGAAATGACAAGAAACACATGGGGAGGTGGTAGCATGCTTGCAGATGGAACTATCATGCAATTTCAAGTCGTAATCTCTCTTCTAACCTATCAAACCTTTATCTAACATCTAGATTAACACATTTACTAACTAATTAACACTTGGAATCAATAAATCAAAACCAAAAATACTCCTAAGGGTGGCAACAATTCAGGTTTCCATATGCATTTGAATGTTAAGATTTCTTAACACTCACATATCATACTTAGGTACTCTTAAACATCATAAATCACCAACTATAGTAGATTTTGTGGTCTTGCCTCAAAGGATAGCTTGAGCTTCCACCTTTCTTGCAAATGGCACCTATGGTTTCTTCTAAAAGAGAGGATTTTCCTCAACTTCCACCTTAAAAATCAAGAAAACACACTCATCAGTATCTATCTCTAAAGATTACACCCTAAAACTAACTTTAACCTCAAAATTTAGAGGAAAAGTCACCTCTTCTTCCTTTGATGCACATGTCAACTTAATAAGGATGTATTAGAGTCTTCAAATTTAATCAAAACCTAGCTTACATAAAGGAAAAGTGTCTTAGAGTCTTCAACTTTAATAAAAACCTAGGTTACATAAGGTAAAAGTACTAAGTGGTTAAACTTAAGTAAGACTAAAGATTGAACCATGATTAAGCTAAGGTTTAGGATGGTATATGGTTCTTACCTCTTAGTCGAGTTGGAAAAGGCCAAGAAGACTCTAGAACATGGGAGGGGGTGGCACATGTGTTAAAAAGAGCGCCAGTGGCTCAAAACCCTAAGGTGATTGAGTAGGCCTTACTTGTCTTTATGCCTTTTTTTTTCACATTTTGACATGTGTCATTCCTTTTGTCCAATTAAGGTGTTTAGCTTGCCTAATCATCAAATTAGGCTTCAATTAAGTTTATTAACACTTCATATCACCTAATTGATTATTTGGGCATACTTATTAGTATTGCTCATTGAATTTGAGTATAGGGGCAAATTGGTCATTTTTGAAAAATTTTGACCCTAATTCTTAGAAAAACCTTTTTATTTTACCTTAAAAATTTCCATGTTGACTTAATCACTTTTATTGAATGACTTTGGTTATTTTATATCCCCCTCCAACAAAATTTCGTTCTTGAAATTTACCTCGTATTTTGGAAGACCTTAAGGTATTTCACTCTCTTTGTGTCTTTTAACTCCTATGTGGCGTTGTGTTATGTGTAGCCACTCCACTGCACCTATACGTATTTGATGACCTTGTTTCTCAAAACTTTCTCCTTCCTATCTACAATCTTGATCTAGTGCTCTACAAATGTCAAGTTTAGTTGGATCCTTAGCTAGTTGGACTCAACAACTGTATTTATGTTGGATATGCACTTTCTCAAAAGTGATACATGGAAGACATCATTTACTCTAGATAGACTAGGAGGTAAGGCTAATCGATATTCTATTAGTCCAACTCTCTCCAATGTCTCATAAGGACCAATATATCTAGGGTTCAATTTCCCTTTCACTCCAAATTGAACAACACTCTTAGTAAATGACACCTTAAGGAAAACATGATGCCCCACTTCAAACTTTAAGGGTAGTCTCCTTTGATCAATATAACTCTTATATTGGCTTCATGCTATTTGTATCCTCTCCTTAATTACTTGCAATTTATTATATTGGACCAAATTGAGTCTAGAGAGTACTCTCTTTAACCTCATCCTAGTGAATCAATGATCTATATTTTCTTCCATACAAAGCCTTTTATGGTGTCATATGAGTTGTGGCCTAATAACTATTATTGTTAACAAACTCTACAAGAAACAAATAGTCATCCCATTTTCCACCAAATTTTAAGGTATAGGCTTCAACATATCCTTTAAGATCTATATTACCCGCCCTAAATGGCCATTTTTCTAAGGGTGGAAAAGCTATACAAAACTAGAGCTTAGTCCCCAAAGCTTAATGTGAACTCCTCCAAAATCTGCTGACAAAATAAGGATCCCTATTCGATACAATCGATAGTAATGTATCATGTGAATGAATAATCTCCCTACTACAAGCTTAGGTCAACCTCTCTATGGAGCACCCACCTCTCAAGGGTATGAAATGAGCCCATTTTTTCAATCTATCTATAATTAACCACACCATTTCATTTCCAACTGTGGTCTCAGGTAAAACTATCATAAAATCTATAGTGATATTGTAACTTCCTAAAATTTCATTCAATTGAAACTTTATCGAATAGGCTACGACAAGAAAATACGTTTAAGTTATAGCTTCGAATGAACCTAAGATTAGGCTAGAGATTAGAGAAAACCCAATATATCATAAGTTGACCCATGTCAATTTAATTAAAGCAAAGGTCAACAAAAGTCAACTTCCGACAAATAATTAGATGACTTAAGAAGACTTATATTGACTTGAGTCTAATCCTTCCTAAATCTATCCTATCTAATCCCAATTATGAGGATTAGTGGCCTAGAACCTAAATCAATAAAAAAAATACAAATTAATGACAAACCAAATTATAAAACCAAATCAAACTCAAAAGTCCCTTAAACCTTGTCTTAAAAGCCTTCTAAGCAGTTAAGCTCGAAAGCGCTCCCAAATCTTAATCTAATCCAACCAAAATTTTCCTAAATCAATATTATACCTTTAATTACTCAAAAATACAAAAAATATAAAAAAATAGACAAAATTCCATCAGCACCCCCTCCTCCTAAAACTCCACAAAAGAGAAGTCAAACTTCTCCTCTTACCTTACCTTATCTTGTCTTATCTTATCTTATCAAGATTTCCATTGATTACACCTAAAATTATCTCAATCCTACCCTATTTTATCTTGTCTAACCTAAGAAAAAGACACAAAATAATTTAGAAGTGGACATATCAAAATCGGGTCCCAATAAAACACATTAAAACATAATTTTTCTAATTTCTACCAAGGTTTACTTGTCTTAATCTATCTCATCCTATAGTTAATAAATTTTACCCAAATTTTACCCTATTATGCCTTAGATATACCTTGGTTACCCAGTAAAAGGTCTTGGAAAAATTCGAAGAGATGAGCCCTCAAAACAAATAAATAAAAAGCCTTTTTTCTTTACGTGAAGCAATAAAAACCCATTTAGCTTGACACCATCCAATTCACCCTTTTTCTATCTTAATTTAATTTAATCTAAAATATCCTAAATTAACTTGATTAAAATGGGTAAAGAAACAGGAAATACCATGGAAAATTTTGGGTTTTAAAGTCTTCTAAATTAAAAGAAAATTTCACATAAATCTCATCTCCTAAAAACACTTTCTTACTTAACCTTGTTTCACCTCATATTGGGAACCATCTCACCTAATCCTAACCTAATCAAAATTAGCCCAAAATTTTTCATGACCAAGATAAGGAGGTTAACTAAAAATGAACAAAAAAGCAGCCCAAGAAACCTCCTAGAAGGTACTGACATCATTCACCCCCTTTTAGTTCCATCAATTCCACATGATTTTGCCATCTCAACCTTATCTTATCTCATGCCATCACTACCCTAGCTTATCCTATGAGACCTTAGGCCAATTATGACTCTTAAACCTACCCAATATTTCCCCCTTAGGTGTGCCAAATTAGAACTCAAATTGAATTACAAAACAACAAAACGTAACTAGTATAAAAAGGTGGTAAAAAGCAAATTTACCCCCACCAATTAACCTCACCTTTCACATGCCAATTGCTGCCCATCTCCTCACAAAATTTTTCCACCAAATTTCCACCAAACACACCTCATATTTCCTAACAAGATTAGAAAATTTCACCCAAAAATAACTCCCTTTACATCCCCAAAGAAAATCATAGTTTTGAACCATTAATATCAAAAACCAAGGTGAGTAACTTTCAAGAAGGTTGAGCTATCTTTAGACCCCTTAAGGAAGTTACTAACCTAACTTATTTTCTATGTTTTAGGTGCTTTACTTTAAGGATTTTCATCAAAGTAAGGTAATCCCAACTTACCCAAAATATTTTCCATAGTATATTCATCATATTTACACTACTACTACATATGTGTAATAATTGTAGATTTTAATCACCATCCTACATCAAACAAAGTCATATTCATAAGATTATCTTATTTATCTTTCATTTGGAATACTTCCCTAAAGATCAAACATATTTCAAACTCCTAACATAAAAGTGTAAAAAGAAGATATTAAAGCTTTATCATTAAATCATGAGAACCTATGACCATCTATGATCTATTAGACACCCATGGACACATTCTTGACATAGCTTAGACCTCTTATGGAGATATTCATGGACTTGATCTTAACCTTTGCTTTGGACATATATTTTCCTTACTATGGTAAGGACAGAACTTTACCCGAACAAGGACCTAAGTACGGACCTTGATAATGGATCGATTCCCTAAATGAAGGACTTAACATGAAAAGACTTTAAAAGATTCTAATAAGATATGGGGTTAACTATGTGATACTAGATTAGTTTATCTTAAAGGTAGTTACTTCTTATATATGTATAAATATTTCTCCATGTTTATAGGTTTTTCATAAGATTGCTAGGTTTTACCCGAAGATTACTATGATCCTTGAACAAGAATGGCAAGGTAAGTACCAACGATGATTGCCACCTAATTTGTACTTGTAATTTTAGTAGCATCTAAATTTGAATACTAATGAACCCATGTGTGTGCTTGATTTGGTTGATTGTTTGCTTGTTAAGGCTTAAAGGAAAAGAAATTAAAGTTGCTTGTATTCATGGTTATTTTTGTAGTTAATGGAGTGTCTACAAATTGTTTAGTCACCTTCTAACTTACGTTAAGCATATCAAAATACTTATTTTGAAATGGATCATGCATAGCATACCCTTGCATATTTTCATATGTTCCAGCATAGTTACACAGATAATGAAAGGATGTCTTGAGGGAGTGTCATATTCTAACAATACAAAAATAACTAGAGGATCGTCGTGTATTGGTATGAATCCGTATTCATTATTCTGTTTTGGGCGCATGCATTTGGAGGTGTGTGGGTAGGGAAAACATTATTTTCTTTTAGTTTATCCCGGGTCCTTGCTGAGAAGATCATTCTTTTAGCATAACTATTGATATATAAAGCGTGGCTCTGATTTGCGTAGCTAAGGATGCGTACAACTGTAATGAAATTGGTAACCCGAACTCTGATGGAATTTTAAAATGATCCTCAACCTAAGGTCAAAGGAGGGGTATATTGGTCAAAAATATCCTTAGACCTCATGTAGTTTTCGGTTGACTACATGTGATAATTGGCGTATGCTTGTTCATGCATTCATGCATTAAAAGTGTTAACTTGCCTATTTTGTGTGAAAGGTAGTTATGAGCTGGGATCTCACTAAGCTTTATGGCTTACACCACCACCCCCCCCCTCCCCCTACAGTTTACCCTTTTTGCAGGCACCATTCTGGCTTTACTTTGGTAGAATCCAGATAGTGGTGAGAATCTTCAAAGATCATGGTAGTTGGGCAAGTGAGGAAGAAGACACTTGGAATAAATGTCTTTAAATTTTGAATAGACTTTTGGATGAATGTATTATTAAACTTATTTCTCTATCTATTATTTATGTAAACTATTATGTTTTACGTTAATAGATGTTAACTTTAATATTAGTAGAACTGTTATCTTTATGGTGGTTTCTAGAGTAACGACGCCTTATGTACCATGTTGAAGTTTATGTATGTTGAAATCTGGTTAATCATAGACTTCAACATAGTACATGGCAGGCTGTTACGACTAGGGTAACCCTTAGGGCATGACAAATATTCTCCCACTTCCACTCATGAATGGGTAAAGGATATAATTTACCTACTAACCTCTAATATTCAACTCTAATATGCTAACAAGTCAAGTATTTAGCCACAAAACCTGTGATCATTCTCTTTATATTATTCTACAAAAAATGCTCTCGCAAATTTTTCTACATCTTAGTACCCCTAGGGTAGATAGTGCAACTATGGAATGAGCTTCACTCAAAATTTCTTCCTTCAATTCTACTTTATATGGAACCCACAATCTTGTTCCATACTTCATTACACCCTCAACACCTACATTCAAATCAATGCTTTGTGTTGTCTCAATCAACTATATCAAGGTCTTCCTTACTTCTAAATCCTCCCTCTAAGCCTCCTTAATTCCATCAATTTACAATGGTTGTAATCTCAAATTTGCTATCATCACCTTAACTTTATCAATTCCAACCTCAATGTCAAGTTTCCTCAAATCCTACTAAATCTCCCTTTGACTCATGATTGAAGCTATGACAATCACCTACTTAGCATTTCTTACCATACAATCAGTCTCCACAATTAAAGAGCCAAAACCACTATAGCTAACTCCAAGTCATGTACTAGATAATTCTTTTCATATGGCTTTAATTGTCTAGAAACATATGCAATCATTCTACCTTCTTGCATCAAAATGCATTCTAAATGCTATATCTAGGCATTATTATACCCTATATTGAAGCCAATAAAGATGCTAAACCGATCCAAGCCAACTGAGCTATAGAGGCAAAGCCTCGAAAAGGGAAAGGCAAGATTGACAAGCCTTTGAAGAAGTGTGCTTAGGAAACCAAGCTTGAAAGGGTTACCAAGAATGCTTGTTTAGAGACCATTGACCATATCCTAGATGATGATAAAGCAAGATTCGTTGCTTCATTAAACCAAGATCCTTCGATTCTTGACAAGAACAGGGGAAAAGAGGATGTTGATCGCTAGAGAAAAGAGATGGGGAGGAGATAGATGGACATAAATGGGAAGAGAAACTATTATTCTTCCTCCTCAAGGGTACCATCGCTTCAGCCCTCTCATTCTTCAAGTTGAGCTCATGGTCACAAGTATGTCCTGGAATAGGATGTTTATTCAAATGATGCTACATTAGGCCATGACTTCTGCTGCACCAAGTTGCTATCCAAAAGTTTTTTCCTTAAAGATCATCCAACAATGGAGGACACTATTTCCAAATGACTTCAAACTACCAAAAAAATCTATAGGGTAAGTTCCATCAATCCATCTTTATTAAGATCATGTCCTTCATGTTTCTAACATTAGTCTTTACCTTTGATACATGTTGGGTGGAATGTACACTCTTTAGATCATGAAGGAGGAGGAAGAGAAAAAGGTCGTGAATGTGAACACTAAAATACACACCCTAATTAAAAACAACAAGCTCCTTTATGAAAAGCTTGTACTTTTATGTAAAGGGCAAAGAGGCTGAGGATGAGCTAAGTGTAATTTAAGAGGATTTTTGTAGGAGGGTGACTGAAGCCAAAACAGGACCAAAAAATGCTCATGTTGAGGTGGAGTAGCTATGGAAAGAGCTTTCCTTTACCAACAACAAGATCTCCACCCTTGTAAAAGACATGGTCACATTCTAGTAGTGATGGGAGACTAAGGAGGAAGAAGTGTCCAAGCTTAATGCCCAACTTACTAAGGCAAATGATGAGCTAACAATTATGAGGTTGATTGTGGATAGTTTCACAACTAACAAAAAGAGCTGGAAGGAGTGCATCGCCCAATTGGAGGAGGACATGCAGCACAAAGTCACTTACATTCAAGAGCTTAATGGTCTTGAGATGTCTACTATTGATAGGCTCTACCCAAAAATCCTCAGAGATCTAAGAAAGTGAGGAGTGGGTAAAGCTACAACTAAAGTTATGGAAGCCGAGCAACGTGGGATGAAACGCTGGATCAAGGAACGTGACTTGAATTACAACTTCATTTGGTTCAAGGATAAAATGAGGAACTCAGACACTCCTCTAGAGGAAAAAGACAAAGATAAGCTTCCTAAGGACATGGCTAAGGGAAGACATGATCCCTCCGCCTCCACCAAAGTTTGATCCCCCTAAGGACTTGAGACCTTTGTATGAGCCAGAGTCGACTCTTGAGGTTATTTTTTCATTAGATGTAACCATTGGTTCTTTTAACTAATAGCCTACAGAGAACCCTTAATCCTCCTTTCTCTTTTTCTTCTTCTTCTTCTTCTTCTTGATGTATAGATGCTGGTATATTGGTCTTTTCTAATGTAAGTGCCACTAGGCCATACATGAATATGTTGGTAAATTGAGAATTTTTGTGGATACTTTAAGGGGTAGTTTGTAATTTCCTTTTTTGTCTACTATTGGGGTAGTTGGGAACATGTATTTCTTTGCTTGTAAACAATAAATATCAAAAGACATAGTGTGTATCAAAAGTTTTTTGTTACTGTAGAAAAACGTTCCTCTCTATTTCTTCTCCTCCATTTTCCATTTTGCTGTACATACTACACGTCATTTTTTCTTCTTCTGTTCTACTCATATACTATAGTTTCCTTCTTCTTCCTTTGCTACAGATTCCTTCTTCTTTTTATTTACTTTATCATGGTATTAGAGCTATAAGGATCTCAAGGGATTAAAAATTAAAAGAAGAAAGAGAAAGAGAAAGAGAGAGAGAGATAGAAAACACGCAACAAAAAAGAAGAAGCAAAAACAGAAAATCCATGGCTTCTTTAAGCTTAGTAATAGTAGTTGCCACACTTCCAATCCTTGATGGTGAAAACTATCAAGTTTGGGCTGTCAAAATGAAGACTCATTCGAGAGGGCTAGGCTTATGGCAGTACATCAAGATAGATTGACAACCACAACCTCTAGGTGAAAATCCTACATTCAATCAAATTAGGATTCATGAAGAATAAATTGATAAAGCACCAAGAGCCTTGTCTCACATTCAAGGTGCGGTTTCAGATGCCTTTTTCAATAGTATAATAGCTCTTGAAATACTCAAAGAAGCTTAGGATAAACTCAAGGAAATGTATATAGGAAGTGAAAAAACAAGAATTTAGATTTTAAATTTAAAGTATAAAAGATGAAGGATAGTGAAACTATCAAGAAATATTCTAATAGACTTATGGAAGTCGTCAACAAGATTCATTTACATAGCGAGGACCTATCAGATCAAAGAGTAG
The DNA here is from genome assembly GCA_037954665.1 of Laguncularia racemosa. NCBI lineage: Eukaryota > Viridiplantae > Streptophyta > Magnoliopsida > Myrtales > Combretaceae > Laguncularia > Laguncularia racemosa. The sequence goes on from JBBMOL010000006.1 coordinate 2,934,102, forward strand.
TGGAAAAGATTCTGATGAGTTTGCCATAAAGGTTGGAGTCCAAGATTTCTTCTCTTGAAGACTCAAGAGATCTATCTCAAATCTTGTTGGTTGAGCTTGTCCATGCGTTTGAAGCTCAAGAACAGAGAAGGTCACTTAGACAAGAGACTACCAGTGAAGGGGCTTTTCTTATAAAACAAAAAGAAAAGTCTCAACCAAAAGAAAAGAAGCATTTCAATAAGTATAAGCAAAAGGAAAAATCCAATGATTATGAAAGCAAATCGTAAGGTAAGAACAAATATCCTTTATTCCTTACTACAAGAAAATGGGTCATTCTAAAAATTTTTGCTAGTTTAGACTAAATGTACAACGCCATTCTTGTAAGAAGTCCAGTCATGTGGAGAGAGTTTGTAAAAACAAAAGCGACTAGTAAGGACAATAGGCATAGACAATGAAGTTCAATAGCAATAGTAGTAGATGGACGAACTATTCGCTATTATAGAAACTGAAGTAGATTAATCCAAGTCTATTTAGCTTGTTGACAGTGGTTGTACACATCATATGACACTATATTTATGAAGTTTTTTAGAGCTTGATCAGTTATACAAGTCAGTTGTGAAGATAGGAAACAAAGATCTTGTTGAAGTCAAAGGAAAAGCCATTATTTTTGTTCAAACTTCAACAAGTACGAAAAGCATTTTTGATATGTTGTTTGTACCAAAGATATGCCAAAGCTTGTTAAGTGTCGATCAATTGTTGGAAAAAAAATACTCTCTCCATTTTCAAAATAAGTCTTGTATAATCTTAGATCAAGCTAGTTGTGAGATGTTAACTGTGGAAATGAAACATAACAGCTTTCCAATCTTGTGGAAGAATCCAAACATGTATGCTTACAACTGTGTTGAAGTTGAATCTGAGTTGTGGCATAAAAGATTTGGTCATTTTAATTATGTGGCACTTAAGCATCAACAACTTGGAGGTTTAACACAAGGATTCCCTATCATTAGTAAGGAAAAAGGTATGTGCTAAATATGTCGGTTTAGTAAATAGAACAAATTCCCATTTCCAGTAAACCAAGCTTAGAGAGCTTTAAAAAAGCTGCAATTGATCCATATTGATGTGTGTAGGCTTATAAGAATGTTGTCACTAAATGGAAATAAGTATTTTATACTATTTATAGATGATTTCTCAAGAATGTGTTGGATTTACTTCATGAAACAAAAATCTAACGTGGCTGATGTGTTTCAAAAGTTTAATGCTATGGTGGAAAATCAGACCAGCAGTAAAATTAAAGTGTTAAGATTTGACAATGGCATGAAATATACTTTAGATAAGTTTAGTAATTTTTATGCTAAAGTGGGCATAGAACATCAGTTCACCATTGCCTATTCTTCTCACCAAAATGGCATGACAGAGTGGAAGAATAGAACCGTGATGGAGATGGCAAGGTATTTGTTGTTCAAGAAGAAGATGCCCAAGTATTTTTAGGTAGAAGTTGTGAATACATCTATTTACTTGTTGAATAGACTCCCAACTAAGGTCGTTAAGAATAAAACTCCATTTGAAGCATGGAATGGAGAAAAGCCTGCAATAGATCGCCTTAAAGTGTTTGGAAGCTTGTGCTACATGCATGTACTAGATGTGAAAAGAGGGAAATTGGATCACAAGGCTCAGATGGGAATTTTTGTAGGATATAGTTCCATCTCCAAAGGCTATAGAATTTTTAATTTGACTAATAAAAGGATATTTGTAAGAAAAGACATCAAGTTTGATGAAGTATCCTTTTGGAATTGGGACAAAAATGAAATGGAGGTTTTGAGAGTTGACGAAGATAAGAATATTGTGCAACAACCTTTAGATGAAATAGAAGAAGTAGTGGTTGCAGAAAATCTTGATGATGTTCCAGTCAAAGGAGCAGGACCACTTAAAGAAATTTATGAGAGATGCAATGCAATTCTACAGGAACCCAAGTGTTTTGCTGAAGTCGTTGAAGATGAGAAATGGAAAGTTGCAATGGAGGAGGAGTTAAGGATGATTGATAAAAACAACACCTAGGAGCTTGTCAATAGACCAAAAGTTCGAAAGGTGATTGGAGTCAAGTGGGTCCTTAGGATCAAATACAATCCCAATGGAGCTATGAACAAGCTAAAGGCCATATTAGTTTTCAAAGGTTATTTTCAAGAGTATGGTGTTGATTTCTCTAACACCTTTGCACCTATAGCTCGCCATGACACCATAAAGCTTTTAATCGCCTTAACAACCAAGATGGGGTGGAAAATTCATCATTTAGATGTAACGTCAGCCTTTGTCAATGGCTTACTAAAAGAGGGTGTCTATGTTAAACAACTTGAAGGATTCCAATTTATAGATTGTGAAGACAAAGTTTACAAACTTCACAAAGCACTTTATGGTTTAAAGCAAGCTCCAAGGGCCTGCTATAGCATAATTGACTCTTATTTTTTACAATAAGGATTCAAGAGAAGTGAGAGCGAAGCAACTTTATACATGTTGAACATTGAAGGAGATGTGCAGCTCATTATTTCCCTTTATGTCAATGACTTCTTGGTTATAGCTTGTAATTCCAAGGTCTTGTTGCAATTTGTGTTGAAAATGGAGAGTGAGTTCAAAATGTCTAACTTAGGAAAGATGAAATACTTTTTAGGCATGGAAGTTGATCAATGTGACGATGGAATTTTTGTTTCACAATGAAGTTATGCTTTGGAAGTGTTGAAGAAGTTCCATATGGAGAAGTGCAAGCCAATTGAAACTCCTTTAAGCATGAACGAAAAGTTGGAAAAAGATGATATGGAAAGCAAGGCTGATGCACTTGTCTATAGAAGTTTGATTGGATGTCTACTATATCTAAGTGCCACAAGACCAGATTTAATGTTGTTCACAAGCTTACTCTTTATATTCATGCATTCACCTAGCTGAGTTCACCTTAATGTTTGCCAAGAGAGTTTTAAGATACATTAAAGGGACTATTAATTATGGTTTGTGGTTTAAAAAGGGTGAGAGCAAAGAGTTACAAGGATTTGTAGATAGTGATTGGGCTAGTAGTGTGGATCACTCCAAGAGCACTTCTAGTTATATCTTTTCATTTGGAAGTGGGGCTTTCTCTTGGAATTCAAGAAAACAAGATGTTGTAGCCCAATCATCAGTTGAAGCGGAATACATCTCAGTTGCAACAACCTCAAACTAGTTATTTAGCTTCAAAATTTGCTGTCAGGCTTGGAGCATCAACAACATAATCCAACTATTATTTAGGTAGATAACAAATCCACAATTGTGATTGCAAAAAATCCAGTGCAACATAGAAGAGCTAAGCATATCAAAGTGATGTTTCATGCAATCCGAAGTCAAATTTGAAGATCAAGTTGCGAACATACTAACAAAAGCACTTCTAAAAGTTAAATTTGAAGAACTCAAATCAAGACTTAGAGTCTTCAAGAAAAATTCTCAAAGAGAAGTGTTGGTAAATTAAGAATTTTGGTGCATACTTCAAGGGATAATTTTAATTTCCTTTTTTTTGTCTATTGTTATGGTAGTTGGGAACATGTATTTCTTTGCTTGTAAACAAAAAAAAATAAATCAAAAGACATAGTATGTATTAGAAGTTTTTTGTTGCTGCAGAAAAATGCTCCCTCTATTTTCTTCTCTTCTATTTTCCATTTTGCTTTGTATACTGCGTGTCATTTTTTATTCTTCTGTTCTACTCACATACTGTAATTTCCTTCTTCTTCCTTTGCTACAGATTTCTTCTTCTTCTTTTTATTTGCTTTATTATAATAACTATCACATCATACTCCAACAATAATCATTCTCTCAATGATGTTAAGAACTCTAGTTGCATTCCTTGCCTAGTTATCAAAGTAGTAATAATACTCTATATCACTCCGATGTTGCACATATGACCCTAGGTCCTTGTCATTAGAGGTATAATCATTGTACCTGCAACTAAAAAAATGATCCTTTAAGGGTGAGTTAATGCCCAATACATATAACCCACAAACACATGCGCATAATCATGCATAACTTAAGTCATATACACCAATGCAACAACATAACATTCAAATAGTAGGTTATTGTCTCATTTAGTCCTCAAATAGCAAAAACGTACTCATAAGCCCACCACACCATATATATATATATATATATATATATATAGTACGATGTTGAAAACTACTACTATAGGCCCCAACACCAATGAGTTCCTAAATCTACCTAATCATCTCAGTATGCAACTCCATAGGAAATACCGCCACATACTGATCAACATGTACCTAGTCATGAACCTCCCAACTTATTCTTTTCTTCTCTAAAAAACATGGGCAAGTATACAAGCATGTACTTGACCGTGCACCCCATTGTTTCACTTCGAATTCTCTTCTCAATTCACCAATTTTTAACTTCTTCTAACCTTAGTTATAACCTAACATTTCTAAATCTTAATTCATGATACTTACAATATAAAGACACTAAATTACTTAAAATTGAACCACTTGTAGAGATTTGCTCCAACAATCAAAGCCTTGTCCTAACCCTTACTCATCTAATTCTTTTGATAGTGAAATTCCAAATAATCTAACTATCAATCGTATTATACTCACATAAAAATGAAAAGGAACATTAACTTGTATACTTTACTGTATGGAATTACGCTATTTGCAAAATCTCGATAGTCATCTTCCTCTCTTAGTGTTTCTCCCTACTCTAGGGGTACTATAGTGCAGAAAGTGAAAAAGGTTAAAATGACATGTGTTTAACCTTTTTATACTAATCTCGTAAAATGACTAACTTACCCCTTGACTTAAATCTTCATTACTTTTATTTACCCTAACCTTTTATTATTTTATTTTTTATTTATTTTTCTCCAGTTTTACAAAACTAAAAAGACATATAAAAGTAAAGTTGTGATTATCATTTTTCCTTTTACTTTATGTACATATGTTGTAGGTACACATATGCTAAAAGTGAGCAAGTATAGAGTGGATAGGGTATAAGAACATACTAATACCCTACTCTATAAGGAAGGTATCTCAATTTTTTGAATCGAAACCTATTTTATAACACTATGAAACCATCCTTTATCTTATACCCTATAATACATGTAGAGTATAGGGTACCTTATGAAGCCTATAAATTTATCTTTCTTTCTATAAATTTCAAGTTTATGTGAAAAAAGTAATATATGTGTGAATTATAAATTCTTAATATGCAAACTTTGTGGAACTTATAACAAAATATGTGAAATTAAAAAAAAGTAATTTTTTTTACCTTAATTATTTCAAATTCTACGATTTTACTACTTAACAAATGAAAAAGAATAAGGCAAAATGATAGAAAACCTAAAGTTAAAGAAGAAAATAGGGAGAGAATAACTAAAAGAAAAGGCAGTATTAAATTTAACTATTTAGGGTTATTAAGTTATGAACTTAGACTTTTTTTTTTCTTTTTTACTAAAACATTCATTGCAAAAAAATTATAATATTATTATTTACTATTTATTTATTAATGTTATTTAAAAATTTTTGATAGGATAAGTGTAAGGTGCGCTAAAATTTATAATTCTGCATGCCTTAAAGTATAGGTTTTATGATTAATACAACGTAGAAAGATCTCGTAGCCATATCTACTTGTAAGAACAAATTCTAGAAAATCTATATTCGAAACATATTCTATAATCTTTAATATTCACCCAAAACCTATCTAATCGATCAAAATACGAGTAAGTATTCTATATAATAGGGTTATCTGCTCACGCCTAATATATGCTAATGTTTATATATTAAGGTTTGTAGTAACAATCTATCATTTATTGTAAAATACGACCGACCTTTCCTTTTATGTAGAAATATCATACAGATGAAGCAAAAGCCATTTCAGGGCATATAATGGAATCGCTTGACAACCAAAAATCGTAAACCACCGTATTATTGTTTCCAGCATACTTTGTCGTTTATAAGATTTATTTATTTATTAGAGGTTTGTAAGATGATGAGACTGAATATACAAATAAAATATACTGTAGTAGTACCATCCGGAAAAGGTAAAAATATTTTCCTAGTCTCCAGCATTTTCAATTTCAAAAGCTGCTCTGCTACTACAGACATTTGACAATTCACAATTTCTCTTGTTCCCGAAGTTGTTCCTGCTCAAATTCATTTGATATAGCAAATGAAATTCACTTTAAAAAAAAAAAGAATAAATAAATAAATTGCATGCAGTTGAACAGCAGCATCAATCAGACAGTAGTAAAGTAATAATAATGTCTTTATAACGGTTTTAAGTTAAATTACTTCATTACTCAAACAACGAAGCTACTGCCTATATATACATAACAAACATTCTTCTCAATTTCTTTCTATTATTGCATGGAGATCAGTATATATTTATATAGCTTAGTTTTCATAGGGTTAATTTTATGTTTTTTCACATAACATCATACGTTTTCATACTGTAACCATACTTTGTATCATTCAATAATACTTAATGTCAAGGCACCAAGTAAACAGAAATTAATTTTCAATTTGTTTTGTTGCCGCCAACCAATCATTGATATGTCATTCTTCACTGTTAAACACTATTCGTAACCATCAAACACTATTCATCACTGCCAGACCACATCCCTCTTCACAATCTAATCTCTCATCTCTACTGATTCTTACTGTTTCACCAACCTCCGTTTCATCCCTTTTGGTCTTTCTTCTTCTCTGCCGCCGGCAACCATCATCTCTCCTTGTCTTCTCTTTTGTCTTCTTTTTCATCGCCGGCGTCCATGGACTACGCATTCCAACACACACCTCACAGTTATAAACCCTTTTTACAAATAGTCCTACAGATCTACACTAACCCAGTTCGACTCACTCCTCCAACCCTAACCCCAAGCTGACGACTACCGCCCATTACTCTATGGCCTCCTTACCTTCATGACTTGATCTCTCGTTCCCCCTCTCACCATTCGCCGTAGTACAACGACACCCACTTTACCCCCCTACTTTCTCATAGCCACAACATGCCATTACCCACCACCACACTTCCACCATTACCCCTCCCTCTTGTCTTTCCCATCCTCGCCCTCAGCCACACCCATCATCCCATCCCCTCCCTCTCTCACACCTAGTAATTTTTCTAATGTTTTCACGATTAAACACTCTACGAACAACTACCAATTATGGTCATCATTGATGACCTCCTTCCTTACTTCCATGGACAATAAGTACGCGTGTGGTACAATCCTAGCCCCATCCTAGGAGATTTACCAACCTACAAGTGCTCTACCGATTCCTAATCCAGATTACAATAATTAGCTCTAAATGAATCAAATGGTCCGAGCCTCCCTTCTTGCCACTATGTCCACTAAAATACTCAAAGATTCATGATATACTAGCCGCCTATGACATTTAGACCTCTCTAAAACGTTCCATGAAAACTCCATGGCCCAAGAAATGGAGTTGAAACAACTTTTAGCCACTCACCTCAAAAGCTCCTCAATATTATATAATCTGCACAAGTTCAAATCTATTGCTAATCAATCAACTCGCCTCCAATAAGAGACATCTTAGCTCAATAGATCTTATCACTCTTATTTTTCAGAGTCTTCCCCGTGAATGCGATGCTCTTGTCACCACTCGTATACATTTCCTTGTTTCACTCACATTCGAGCAGGTTCATGCTAAGCTACTCAGTCAGGAACAGTGGATTAAAACGCCATGAGGCCGATGATACCTCCATATCAATACCTACCACTCTTAATACTTAGGAAACCCATTCCATCCTTAGGGGCCAAGGTCGTAGTTGTGATCACCCTAGAACCAGGGGACGTGATAGTTCTTGCATAACTTCCCAAAGTGCTCCTCAACGCCCAACTCAGGGATACAACTCCAACCATGGATCCTCCAGTGAATGACAACTTCCATCAACGAACCCTACCTCTCACACCACAATTACCCTAGATAACTTGTCAAATTTGCAACTGGCCAGGTCATTTCACTTTCAATGTCATCATAAGTTCAATGAGTTCTACTTTGATGTGCGTCTATCATTTGTTGCCCTTTCTATTGGAGGGTCCCAAGATACTGTCTAGTACCCCAACTCTAATGCCACGCACCATATGACCCCAGATGTAGGTATACTCTCGCTTCTCTCATATTGGTTCTGATAAGGTTTTTATAGGTAATAGTACTATAATACCCATATCTCACATAGATAGTCTCACAGTTCACACTCATGGTCGTCACCTACATCTTAAAAATGTCTTGCTTGTTCCCTCTTTTACACACAACCTTCAGATAGTCATCAAGCTATGTCAAGTTAATCATTACACTGTCAGTTTTAATGATTCCTTCTTTTCTATTAAGGACTTCCAGACCGGCTAGATCCTCCTCCAACACCTTAGAAGACGTCCACTTTATCCTATCACTTTATGCCCAATTTAGTCTCTCCTCGCGGCAACTCTCACTAGAGCAATCTAGTATTCTCGTCTATGTCATCCTCACAATGAAGTAATGAATAAGCTGGCTTAACGTTAGGCCATTCAACTCAAGTTCTCCTCGATATTTGCCGATCTTTGTCACTCCTATTATATCAGAAAGTCCACTCATCTACCATTTTAGCAATCATCTCACAGAGCTCAAAAACCTCTAGACTTAATTCACTTTAATGTATGGCAATCACCTATCAGATTAAATCTAAAATTTTGCAGCTATATATTTTTCATAGACAATTGTACTAGATACTCATGAATTTTTCTAATACATAATAAAAAAAAGCTTTATCTCGTTTTCAACATTTAAAAACCTTAGTTAAATTCTATTTTTCTAATTGTATCAAAATCTTTCATAGTAATAGTAGTGGTGAGTTTGTTGCTAAGGCTCTCATAAATTATTTGTATGAACATGGCATACATCTTCAACTCTCCTATCCTTACACTTCCTAATAAAATGGGGTTGCCAAATGTAAACATTGCCATATCACTAAACTAGCCCACAAACTAACCTACTGCCCTCTTTCTAGGTTGATGTTACCCTAATTGCTGTCTATTCCATTAACTGTCTTCTCTCAATTACACTTGCTTATAAATTGCCCTTTGAGTTCCTCCAAAACATATAGATTAATAGTTCCTTCACATGCTTGGGTACCTTTGTTTCCTTAATATGACACCTCAAGCCTAAAATAAGCTCTTGCCTTGCTCTACACTCAACATCTTTATTGGCTATTTTGCCCTTCACAAAGGTTGTTGCTATCTTGACTCTACTACTAGCTAGGTTTACATAAGCCACTCTTTAATGAATCTAAGTTTCTGTATACATGGCACGTGTACCTCTCTAAACACATGCTCTCCCTTCTCCCTCCACACCCCTATCCTACTCCTCCTCAAGTTCCCCTACCTTGGCTACATCAACCTTAGGGACTCCTACATGCACCTCCTCTTCCTATGTACTGATTGGATCTCACCCACCAGTCAGACACATTTATCGTTGCTCCACATCTTGTGCACTCCTATCATCTACCTTGTCTCCCTTACCCAACACATCATCAAAACCATTGGTTACTCTATCTACCTCAACATAATCCTCTTTAGCCATACCTAGCCCTTTTATGTCTAAAGCTTCTTACCTCCTCTTCTACATTTACCTTCACCATACCTTCGTCCAACTCTCTAGACACATGCTTTTCCCATGCTCTCCCTTCTCCCTCCACACCTTTATCTAACTCCTCCTCAAGGTAGCATTAGCCCTAGGGACTCTTACATGCACCTTCTCTTCCTATGTACCAATTGAATCTCACCCACCCAATTATATAGGTTTATTGTTGCTCCACATCTCATGCGACCTATCATCTACCTTGTCTCCCTTACCCAACACATCATCAGAACCATTAATTACTTTGTCTACCTCAACACAATCCTCTTCAGCCATACCCAACCCCTCTACATCCCTCCCCTCCCTACCTCCACTATGTAGACACATTCTAAATCTAACATCACAAAGCCTAACATCATCCTTAAATTGCATATCCACTCTCTACTTCTAAGCCTCAACACTACACCACAGTTCTTCATGACACTAAGTATGCAACCACCATGAGAGAAGAATTTGACTCTTCTTAAAAACAAAACCCGGATTCTAGTTCCCTTACACCTAAATCAAAATGTCATTGGTAGTATCTTGAAATTTTGACTAAAATTAATGCTAAGAGGCAGGTTGAGCATTATAAAGCATGATTTGTCACTTAAGGATTTACCTAGAGGGAATGTATCAACTATACAAAAACATTTAGTCCTATTATTAAACCTACCACCATTCACTTTGTCTTAACTCATGCTATATCTTTTTTTTGGGACATTCACCAACTCAATGTCAACAATGCTTTCCTACATAATCACCTTACTAAGACAATCTTCATGAAACAACTGCCCTTGGCTTTGTCCATCCTCATTTCCCACATCATGTGTGTCAATTGCAAAAGTCCCTCTATGGTTTAAAATAGGCTACTCGATCCTAGCTCCATCATTTTGAAACAAGCTCCTTCAACCTAGTTCCATTGACTTAGTAACTTTCTATTACACTTAGGATTTTGCTAGAGTGAAGCAAACATGTCTATGCACATATTGCACAAGTGTTCTAACACTTTGGTCCTTTTTCTATATGTTGATGACATCATATTTATTGGCAGTAGCACTACACTCCTAAATCACTACATCTTGGTCATCTCTCATTAGTTTTCCATGAAAGATCTTGGTCCCCTACACTTCTTTCTAAGCATTTGTGTCACTCACACTGTATGGAGTATCCACTTGTGTCAATCTCAGTTCGTACATGACCTCCTCAAATGTCATGACATGCATCTATTTAAACTAGTCAAAACCCTTCTATCACCTTAGAGTCATCTCAATGCCTATGAATCGCCATCCTTACCAAACCCTACTGCCTACCATGAGATTGTTGGTGCATCACAATATTTCACTATTACTCAACTAGATATAAACTTTACAATAAATCATTTAAGTCAATACATGCACAATCCCTCCACTAATCCCATGCAGACAGCAAAACATGTTCTTTGTTATCTTTAGAGCACACCAACATTGGGACTTCCTCTCATTCGCACATCCTATACATCTCTAACTGCCTTTTCTAATGTTGATTAAGCTGGATGCCCAAACACTTGTTACTCTAGAACCAGTTATGCTATTTACCTTGGTTGCAACCTTATCTCATAGCAATCTAAGAAGCAACCCACTATATTTTAGAGTTCCACTAAGATTGAACACCGCACTCTTGCCTATGTTGTTGCAAAAATACACTTAGATCTCTCATCTTATGAACTCAAGGTTTCCATTCAATGCCTTATCATTTTATGTTGTAACAATCTTGGTATAGTATATATGACAACCAATCCTATTCAATAGGATCACATAAAGCATGTAGATATCAACTATCACTTTGTACAAGAAATGGTTGCCAATGATCAAGTTTTGTTTCGTTATATTTCTATATGTTATCTGTTTGCTAGCATCCTTATCAATACTCTATTTATAACAGCTTTTCTTGAGCATTAAGGTGATGTTTGCACTGTAAGATTAAGGGGCATATTATTATATATGTATTAGTATATATTTGTATAGCTTAGTTTTCATAGGGTTATTTTTATCTTTTTCATGTAATATCATATTTACCTTAGGGTTAGTACCTATTTCATGTATAATTACTATAATCATACTTTGTATATTTGCAAAACTCATTCAATAATACTTAATTATCTATTCACACAGTTTCCTTTTGTTCTTCAAATCCATACTGATTGATTTCAAGTTGTCGCGGAGAAGAGAAGACCATCTTGTTCGAGACGTATAGCTTTCATACGTGCATAGCATGCTTGTATGGCAAAAATGAAGGTGCAATGGCGCGAAAAGGTAAGTTTGTAACTCACCTCGGATACAAAGAAAGCATGGAAACCATATGGAACTCTGCGGGGTAATTCAACCACAGCAACAGGATCAGAAGACATTGTCTTCGCATCGATCACAATCACTGATGATTTTCTGCATGACAAAAAAAACGTAAAGTTATCAACTAGTCATTTTAGTCCTCGCATATATAGTTGAGCTCTATGATCCAGTCGTTTGAACAGTTTATACAGTTATTCAACTGTTGAGATCAGCTGTCAGACTTCAACAAGTTAATTTCAATGGTGAGATAATTTACTGGACCGAGTCGTATAATATGTTGAGATCTAAGGTAAAGCTGTAATAAATGTATAAAATGTAGTTTGAATAAGAGGCCAATGAAAAGATATAAAAAGACTTCAATGATTAATATCCTAGTCACTAGGATGTTATATAAGAAGAAAAAAGTCCACGATCATATAAAGAAAATGGAATTTCTTCAAGAAAGGAGATACTCTGTATTCTCATCATGAACAAAAAACATCAAGTAGCCATCATCCTCCTCTTCAGGAGACGTGAATCCAGATTTATGGGGGACAAAGACAGCCTCGGAACCAAATCTACCGGGCCCAAGATGAAAAACACCTTTGACGTTTCCTCCAACTTCAATCTTCTTCTTTCCATCTTCAGGTTCAGCATGCAGATCAAACTTCACAATTCCAATGATCTTTACAATGCCATCAAAGATGGTCCCATAAACATATCTTTGTTTCCTGACCAAATGAAATAGAACACATTAAGAATAAAATAAGAATGAGTACTAGTTAAAATGTGAATTTCACCAAAGAATGACAAAGATAACACTCATTAATGAAAATATCAGAAACTTAATTGCTCTTTAGTATTTAATGTAGACCAGATATGTCACATTACCACGTTGTTCAGGCATCCAGCTATCTTAATCCATGTAAATAGTAGTATATTTCCTGAAATTTAGCTTATAATATCTTGCGTAGCTGATAGAGGAGATTTGAATGTATACCTTCCGGTATAAATCTCATTTATCCTCGGAAAATCAACAGCAGATTCTGACAACTTCTTTTGGGAAGCTAGACCTGTCGTCATATTGAATCTCATTTCGTGCCTGGCGAAAAGTTAAAATGATAATTATAACCAGAAACCATGAAGAGATAAAATAGCATTACTTCGTTAAAGTGTATAGTCAAGGAACTCGTACAGTTCACTTGTGAAACTTGCAACCTTCTCCTTGACATTTTCGTTGGCCATGTCCAAATCTGGTTTCTCAACGCGACAACTGAGAAGAACAACTTCACCTCCATCCTCCCAAGCATTGGCTGATTGTGAATTAAAACATGGTCAATGAGAAAATATCCTCCACCACTTGGAAGCTATAAAGATATCAATTAAAAAAAAAAAAAAAGAACACCTACTACAGCTTAGTAGAAAAACAAGTTGAAGCAAGATGCATACAGATGTTAATGCAGGCGCACAAAATATTAGAGTAAGTTATGCACAATGATATAGTGTGAGCTTTTACATTTATTATGTAACACTGCCCTCCCCTGGGGTTGAGACTCCCAGCTAAAGCCCACACGTGTACAACTTAAATAATTGAGCTGATATTCCTGGCTCAAGTAGACAACTTAATCATATGGGATAAAACAATAATGCAATGATTGGAATCATGATGAAATCAGCTCCACAACTAACTGGTTCAAAAGCTTAAACTTCTAGATATGGTGTGGCCTTTCATATATTTCTTAACAACGAGTTATCTCATGCAAGCAAGAAAACCAGTGGCAACTACGAGGAAGGGCACGGCACTGCTAAAGATAGGCAGTTTAGCAAGTGGCTCCAAATATTGGATGATACAAGAGAAACCAATAAAGGAAGTTATATATCTCTAATGAATCTAAATGAATAATTAAATATGGATTGATCTGCAATATCTGCATTAACAGCTTTGTTTGGCAATAATAATAACACTGAAGTTCCAGAATCCACCCCTCTTAAGTCATATTATGAGCTCAACATCAATATCATATTTATCAAGCACATTAACATGCTAAGCTAGTTGACCCTGGAGTGCATTTTCCAATTGTTGAACTGTGTGAAAACAAGCCACAAATGTCAAAGTCGAGTTTTTCCTAAGGAGGTAAACTTAACAGCAAAGAATACATACCATTGTGGAATATGAAGCAATTTGGAAGCTCAAACCACTTGATCTGATGCTCATCCTTTGCATATCTTGGGAGTACACCAAAACGGGCTTTTTTGGTCTCATCAAATGTATAAATTAGCTTCTTTTCTTTTACCATTTCCTGTAATTACATATTCCTGATTTTGTCAATTCTAATATAGTAGGGTATGCTGAATAGACTGAGCCAAATTGCACTTGGATCTATCATCATAAATCCACAAACTCCATACCTTAAAGAATTTCTATAAAAGCAAAACTGAAAATAAATGTAACAAATCCTAATGGGTCAACTAAGAGCAAGAGTATAAAACTCAAACATGTTCCAAATCCTGACTTCTGAAGTTAGTTATTTAAAAAATTGAAGAATAAGGTGCATCTCCAACCATAGTTACTGCCTTTTGCATATGGCTAAAAACTTCATAATGCATGGTGAGAGATATCTTTAATAACTTTTTTCACTGTATCATAGGATTTACATTAAACCTGCTTGCAAAGCTATTGGAAATAATAGCAAGCAATCTGGTTATACATTATCATATGGAAGAAGAGGTGTACCTTTGGTCTGAAATACAGAGGAAGATCCATAAATATGGCATACTTCTCCGTGATAGCAAAATCATGCATCATGACAGATTCTGGAATTGTTATAGGCACTGGATCATGCATAAATCCATCCTTTGAAATAACCCTGTACGTCACATATGGTGGTTTCACCGAATAGCCAAAAGTGAACATCTCACCTGCAACAAGATATCATATTTATTCCTCTTCTCCCAGGATTTCCTTTTAATGCATCTTAAGTGACAGGCATTACCAGTTTTTGGATCAACCTTAGGATGGGCAGTGAAAGAGTGTGAGAGTCTCTTATCATAATCTAGCATTCCAAGAGTTTGCAGATCTCCATCTTCTAAAACCTTGAGAGCATCTGCAGAGTGTACCAAAAATAGACGATGAAATTGCCCATTCAAACAATAATGTGACATCAACTTGACGACTCCCTCTTTGCAACAGATCGTATTGGAGAATCAGAATCTCCTCTGGAATAGTAAGGTCCATTCGCAAAAATTTTGGAAAAATATAGCAACATTAAACAATGGATTGATTATCAAATTAGTAATACAAAAAGGCTCCTGAAAGTGTATATACGTCATCATAATTAAAAACACTAAATAATATGGTAATGGATGGATGGATGATTATGACAAAAATACTCAAGTTTGTAGAACCAAATATACTCAGGTACTTCAATCTTGAAAAAAGGGAGAAGAACATACATGGCTTATCACCCTCGTGAAGTGCTAGAAGTTTTCCATGATGATAAATGAGAGCAGTATTTCCTGGAAACACCACACAGAAGTTAGAATCTAATTAGTTATTCCAATTAGATCTACAGATGCATGAAGGCATGCCATA
Organism: Laguncularia racemosa; assembly: GCA_037954665.1. NCBI lineage: Eukaryota > Viridiplantae > Streptophyta > Magnoliopsida > Myrtales > Combretaceae > Laguncularia > Laguncularia racemosa. The sequence goes on from JBBMOL010000006.1 coordinate 2,949,605, forward strand.
CTGGCTAATAACACAAAAATGCATTCGTCTGATTTCATGGACGTATCATGATACAATTCTTCCATGAACTGAGCTCTATCTCAACACCTAATGATGTAGGCTTTAGACCAGCATTGGATATCATAAAACTGATAGAGTGGACATGGCACAAGCTGTTAATGCTAGAGAAGATATCATAGTAGAAGAAGGGTTATAGCTAGCTAGGTAAGATATACAGTTTAGAATATGCATAAAGCCTACATCAAAGCCTCAATGAGTTTTTTAATGGGTATCTCATTGATATTGAAATACCATATGTACCAATATAGTTGAATGAATAACCCGCCTACGTCTTATCCCTCAATGGCCTCACATTTATAAGTGAGGTAAACTGCAATTTACCAGTTCCGTTTCCATATGAGTCGTCAATTACTTTTAATTTTGTCCTCAGCATTTGCATGTGGACCATTAGTAGACCGAAGAGTCCTTTAAGATCTCCAATCTGAAAATCAGATGTAATGGAAAAGGACCAGATTTACCAAAGCAATACAAAAGAATGCTAAAACTAGCAATTAAGATTAACATTCACAACCACGTAAATTGAAGGCAAATGAAAAAAATTTATAAGACATTCAGACTCCCCATCTGCATTATAGTTGCTTTAATCGAAAATAGTAATCATGACTATGAAGTGCAACTGTCTGCTTCCTTTTCTTACTCTTGCACATAAGGATATGCACAGAAGATGTTGAGTACCTTCGTAAATTTAGGACCTCCATACAGTTCCTCTTGTTTAAGACGTGATGTTCTAACATAGCGGGAAACATATGTTGCTTTCCCATCTTTTATCCTCATACCATGGACCATGCTGCGATTCATCCAAATAAAAAGAATAATAATAAAGATTCAATGTGTAACATTAACATAGAAGCACTCAATCAAATAAATTTGATACAACTGGGATAGCAAATCTTTTTAATCTGGAGAAATTTCAAAAAGAAACAGTGATGGACTCATTTGAGCAAAAGCCAACCTGGGTGCTCTTCCCATTATGAGATCAGCAACTTGTGTTGTGTGTACAGTGTGGACCAACAAAGTTAACAATCGTGTCAAAACTAGAATTCTCATCCTTATTCACTCTCGCTATATGATCAAATTCCTTATGTTCATACATTGTAGTACTTACTAAATTAAAGTTCATTTTCAAAGGTTCATTTACATCCAGTTTAATGTCAAAGTTCTTCTAATGTGGGCACTGAGTACATGAACTATGAGTAAACCAGAGATCCTGTTGAAAGGTCTCCTAGATCTTATAACACATATGTTATGGAATAGAGTGAAAGTGAAGAGAACAAAAGGGAAATCCAATTGCTAACCAATTGATGAGAACTGAAAACTCATACAGAAAATCTTTTATGCATAGTTGAAGCGAATTCATGAGAAGACAATGAGCGAGAGAATGAGCACTTCCATATAATAGAAGTGGATGGAGAACATTAGAGAAATGTGTTCACCAATAAGACAACAGTAAATACTCAAAATATCTGCAAATTATAAATGCTCATTAAATTTTCCTAGGGCCCTCAATATCTACTTAGACTTTTCTTGTAAGGATTGAGGTTGGTTAGTTAAGAAATGTGAGATGCAGCAAAAGTTGTCTTGGAGAAATTCATGTTGATGAGAAAAACACAATTCCACATGAAAGTTTGGGACTATTAAATGCAGAATCACTTTATCAATAAAGCAAAAGAGGATGTCATACCCATCTCCATCAAACCTGCAAAGATGAAAAAGATAGGATCATGAGAAACTAAGACACTTGTAATTTAAAAAAGACAGAAAAAATGATCCCTCCACTAGAAATAATCTTTCATATGCAAAATTACATTAATAAGAAAATAAAATTTCAAAATAAAAATAATAAATTACATCACAAACATAACAGTGTTTTAGATTCACCACATAACTAAAAACTCTTCCATAGAACAGATCATATATATAGACTATGCATTTATGGCACTGATTCCAGCAACAATTGTTTTTACTGTAGGACTATATAATTAAACATTAGTCAAGGATCAACTTGGGGCGTGTTTGTTTTGTGGAAAACATTTTTCCAAACCTTTTCAACATTTGTTATAATCAAAGTTTTCCAATTGAAAATATCATTATAGCAAAGATGGCAACTGATAACCAATGGTAATGGTTAAAAAACTAGGAAAAACTAAATAAAAAAATGAGCAAAATGATTTCTGTTGAAGAAGAGTGGAAATCATTTTTCTCATACTTTTATTCATATTTTCCATCCCCATTTTTGTAGTTGTTAACCACAACCATTATAAGCCAGCCGATATCATTGTCTCCCACCACCACATGCACGTGCTAAAAGCCACTAATATTTGCAACATTTTGAGATTATATGATAATTTTTACAGTTTGTATTCCTTTAATTATAAAAAATGTCAGTAAAGCAAACTGACACACCCATCCTCCAATGGTGAACATAAACTGCCATCTCGACTCTTTTTAGTATTTCACTTTAAATATGAATAAAGATACTGGCAAAATTTCTTTCACTACTAAGCATTGTATCAAGTAATACTAAGACTTCTCAGGTATATGAAATTGAATAAGTGAATCTGAAAGCCAAAGCTATCTACTGAAAGAAAGTAAACAGAAGATGGAAAGAAGAGAGGGAGATGAAGCAATACCAATGGTATCCAGCCACGGGTACAAACTTGGGATTTGGACCAACCCTTACAAATTCCCCATTCAAACATTCCTGTAGAATGAACAAAACCACCAAACATGAAACACAGATAGTATGTCAATAGCAAAAATGAGAAGCAGTGTATATGCTTACAGGTAGATGCTTGCAGATTAAAATAAGACAACTGTTGTCAGAGTGTGTTAGTGTATATGCTTACAGGTAGATGTCCCTTGACAGGGAGGTCAGATACAGGTGGTATCTCATCAGGAACAGGAGCAAAGTTGCCGGACAAAAAGTACTTGGACTGTGAAGAGTCATACATTAACTTCACCAGCAATTTCTCAACATAGTCCAAAACTTTGGAAGTCAGTCCTTTCTTCGGCTTTGGATCGGCCACCAGCATTCCACCTCCTGCTTCATCATGTTCAGTCTCCCCCATTACTAGTCACACTTAAACTGGTTCCTGAGACACCTTCTCTTTTTCTTTCTCCCCTTCAGGGGCTTGCCTTGTGCATAAGTACTGTGCAAGAAATATTGGTGTTTCAGCGCAGAATGTAATTACCAAGGCAATGAGTGGTTTTGATAGCACTCCATATGTGTGATTGGTAGGACTACAGATCCTTTGCTTGAGAAAATCCTTGTCCTTGGTGACAATTCAGAGGACAAGGGGACCACGTTTTCAGGCTGCATAGGCACCAGCCATGTGTTTGGGTTAGGAAAAATCAAGGAGATCGACGATGTGAAATTTCTGGAGCCACACTACGACACCCGAGCTTGTGTCTCGACTACTTATTACTATATGTATTATTTTTCTAAAAATATACCGTATTTCCATTAAATAACTATCAACCCTAGATTAAAAATGGAATAGGATATGCATTTATTCAACATACAATCCTAAGTCATGTTCAACTTATTTGGAAACCATAAATTAGGTAAAATAGTTAGAATACTTGTTAGTTTAAGGCTTAAAGTGAAAAGAATATATTATTTTGTTTTGACTCAAGTGTTTTGAGTAAAATATGTGCGACTTGACATTCTCTTTAAGGGACATGTGTTCACAGGTATTGACGGTTCAAAAAGGGGTAATACGAGTTACGTATTTATAAAAAAGTAAAACACATATCAGTAAATTGGATTATATTAAAATGCACCGTTTTGCAATTTTCTTTTTTTCCCCGATAAGGACTCCACGTAATTCTTAAGTAACACAAGAAGTTCCAAATAAGTGTAAACATTTTCCTATAATTCTATTGATTTTTTTGTCCAACCCTGTTTTGCGCATAATTCTTAAAAATAATATTCGTCAAAGATTCTTCTAGTTGATTGTTGATTTTTTTTCCCCATGATTTGTTGATTGTTTACTTTACTACTTTTTTTTAAATATTACAAAATAAAATAAAATAATAATAGAATTACAATTCTTTAAAAATAAACTAAAAAATAATAGTTATTCTTTATAATCCTTTAAGGTTTCAAGAATAACTATAAAAATATACTAGAAAAAAATATAAAAAGTAGTTATTTTCTTGATTTAAAAAAAAAGTAATTTTTAATTTTATAATAATAGTAATTTTACGAAATAAATAATATAGGAAATAGATTTATTTTAAAAAATAATTATTTTATTTATTTATTTAAAATCAATCAAACATGCTATTAATGAAACTCACAGTTGAGATTTTGATAAAACACATTTATTAATTGTTAATGATAGGATTGTAGTGAGGAAATGACAGGGGAAAAGCCCAAAACAGTCGTTGGTATATTCGTGGCAAGGCAAGAATGGTGTTATGTGGGAGAAAGTTTATAATAAAGGGAGGACGGACCATTTGTCTACCTGACCATCATCTTGTTTGCCACCTAAAAAAAGATGCCGGAATGGGGGATAATTCTGGCTCCATACTATTAGTAGTCTGAAAAAAAATAAAAAATAAAAACACATAAAGCTATTAACTAAATTTTGAATAACGCAAATGCTTTAACTAACAAATATCTAAAAGTATAAATCTCAACATCGAGCCCGTTAACTAAATTATCACAAACAATAACAAAGTAAAATCTTGTAAACTAGTATAACTAAAACTAAAACAAAGACTTTAGTTATCTCCATAGCAATAGCCATCATTTTGGCCCATTCTCAAAATAAAGGTAATAACCTAAGTCTAGCCATATCATATCGTCAATTTATGAAAAGTTACAAAGGTTAAAATAGATGTACGATTGTAAAACTCCCGAAATTAGAACAAAAATAATATTAGAATAGTTAAAATATTTTATTAAAAGACTTAATTATATTCCACGTAAATTTAAATTAAAAAAATCATGCAAAAAGCGAATCACGAAAAATTTTGAAATAAAAAATAAATTAAATTAAAATCATAGGCTTAAAGATAGTTAAATAAAAAATTTAAGTAAATATTTACACTCAGAATAAATTCAATTAGTTTAGTTGTAAAATTTTATTTTAAAATAATAAAGTTATTAAATTTATATAAATTACTGTGCACGACGAATGGATCCGAAAAATATAAAAGTTACATATATATATATATATATCTTAGTTGACTAAACCCTAAAAGCATCCTCAACCCAAAAGCCTTATCTAAAAGTGAGAGAGAGAAAAAGTGGCAAAGATAGATGAGGGAAATAGAGAGGAGAAAAGGAAAACACGACAAAAATTTGATGTAACTTACACGTACGACATCCAAATCATAAATCAAGCCCACCTACAAGATCCTTGAGGTAAGACCTACAAAAATAGTTTTGTAGGGGGGAATTTCATTTTTAGAATTTAAATATAATTTTGATATATATATATAGGATTTAGCTTAAAAATAGTTAAAATATCTAGAAATACACTAGATAGAACAATATTAGTTAAGAGTAGTATGTAATAGTATAGTTTTCTTGTGTTTTTAGGAAAAGAAAATTATCTCACATATTTATTCGAATATTATTATGGGTAATTAAAATAAGACCCAAGTGAGTAGGAACTCCGAAATATATTGTTATTTGTATATGTTATTGATATTTAAATAGATGTATAATTGATTATGATCATGTGGCTTATGGATCTTAAATGCTCTAATATAAAAATATATAAAATATATTTTATATATTTTTAGATTAGAGCATTTAAGATCCATAAGATATATATATATACATCATGTGTAAGTGTGAGAGGATCAAAACAGAGCAAGTGGGAAGTTGAGGATTGCACCATTAACTACTATTGTAGATGTGTGTATTGGGAGTGCGTAGTGTGTGTGTACTTGAAAGATGTGTGTGTCCGCAAATGGTTTAACAGTGTTGAATGTGTGTGTATGATTTGTATATTACAAATGAATGGAATATTGTGTGCGTGTGTGATTAATCTGGCCCACATATGCTGGAAACACATTGTGCGTGTGTGTGCTTCTATGTGTGTATTGGAGATGTGTATGACCGTGATGGCTTGGTGTTGTAGGTAATTATATGTGTGCAAAAGGGAACATGAGTTGTGGCTGTTACAATACTGAGTAGCTATTGTTGTTTTTCCTTGAGTGGGCGTTGAAGGTGTGTTCTAATGTGAATTAAGGGAAGTATGTGCATGTGTGATTAACTAAGTTTGTGTGTTTGTTTAAAATATGTGTGTGCTTAGACTTGCTGGTCTGTGTACTTGCATGTCGTGGGGCGTGCTATTATGGTAGATGTTATTAGTGCATGGTGTAGGTTGATCGAACAAGGAGTTGGGTGTTGGTCTAATAGTGTGTGCAGTTCTGTGGGTACGTAAGCATGAGAGAGTGTGTGGGTTTGTGTGAACAGGTGTGTGTGTGTGTGGTGATCTTGTGTGCTAGTGCAGGGGTTGTGAGTGTGTGTGTAGGGGAGATAATAGGAGAAGTGTGTATGTGCAGTAGGAGAAGTGTGCGTGTGTGGTAAGAGATGAGTGCTTGTGCAAAGGAGACAGCAGGAGAGAGAGTGTGTGCAGTAGGTTTACGTGTGTTTGTGTGTAGAAATATGTGTGTACGTAAGAGTTAGTGGGTGTGTGTGATGAGCTAAGTTATGGTGGTGTGTGTATATATTGATTGCTGCTGGTGAGCGAGACAAAAAGGGAAGCCGACAGGCATAAAGAACTTATTAGGTGCGAACACGATTACGGCAAGTACGATGAAGGAGATAAACAGTGGAGCGACTTATATTTTATTATATATAATCATGTAAAAAACTAATAATAACAATAAATAACTTGATAGTTATCAAAAAAAAAGTATTCATATATATATATATATATATATATATATATGTATTTTTGAATCCATAGATTTAGACCGAAAGAGAAATGGATAGTGATTAAATAACTTTGAATAAAATCTGATATCTAGTAAATTACCTTTTCCTAATATTGTAGGTGTTACTTTGTGATCAGAATTGTATGATTGTGTTTTGTATCTATCTTTAATGTGCCTAATTCTTACGTGATCACCCAAAAACAAAATAAAAATTGACATGCATTACACAAGACATTGCATGAGATTGAAGGTCATCACTACTACAGGGTGCATTGAAAGTAATCAGATAGAATTACTATTTCACCAGAAGCGAATTAAGTGATTAGGAGATTATCGCGCCCTTAATGGTTCCGAGTCCAGTTTGTTCTTGAGAGTATTTATTTCTCAGTGTACTAAATTACACTTGAGTATATGGATTAAATTTAAAATACCAAGTTTAACGAAGAGATAAGATTAAATTAATTAGGTTGTGAAACCTGAGCATTGATGGTAGTGATGTAAATCTCCAACCCAATATCAAAGAGGGCATAAAACCTAGACTTTATGCTAGTTACTGATATGCCGAAATGCAAGAAGGAATCAAAACAAACATAAAAGTTCCAAAGACAAATTGCAATATTCCCAAATCGAATAACCTAGATACCATGCCATAAACACCCAATTCTATTACCAAATATGATGCACTAGTAAAGGATGGATCAAGCTTAGTTTTGATGATATAACACACAATAATTCCTAGCTTTAACTCGCCACAATCAACAAAGATTGATAAGAGTTGTTCTAAAATGATAGAAGGCTCCCTCATGTATTCTATTGTCCACAAAAATAAAAAGTATCCTTTTGTGTTCTATTAATAAGGTATTTATGGTAGTCTTCTAAAGAAACAAATGTGAAATAAAAATAAATAAATAAAAGAAAAACACAAAGTAAGTTGGCCAAAACAAGTTCTAAGTCGTTGGCCTAAATAGACTACATCGCTGGTTCAAGGTAAGCTGCCCTCTTTTAGTTTACTAGATTGTTGTCCCAAGGCACTAACAAATGTACCTGATTGAATGTGAAACAATCATGTAAAAGGAATAAAGATACTATATGATTTTCTTCAAGTTCCATTTAATCAAGTAGAACACGCAATGATAGATTTTGTAGTCCTTTAGTTTTAGCTTGAGTAAGTGGTCATGTAATTGAAATGATTTGATTCCCACCATCTCCTTAGGCTTATAGAAGATTTGCCCTCAAATCTGATGGGTCTTCATGAAGATCTTTTGGTAGGTAAGGTGACAAATTTGAAACATTGAATTCTAACCATACACGACTTCAAAGGGAGACTTACCGGTTGAATTATGAGTTGACCTATTGTAAGAAAACTCAACAATAGGGAGATATAAGTCCCAATCAGTAAGATTCTTACCAATCGTTGCTCTCAATAAGGCACCAAGAGTACGATTGACAAACTCTGTCTAACCATCTGTCTAACGGTGACAAGATGTACTATACATGAGCTTAATACTAAGTCGCTTCCAAAGTGTCTTCCAGAAAAAGCTGAGAAACTTAGTATCTCTATTAGATACTATGCTATAGGGAACACCATGTAACCTTACAATTTCTTGCACAAAAAGGTTAGTAATAAAAAGTTTATCATCTGTTTTGTAACAAGGTATGAAGTGGGACATTTTATTGAAGCGGTCAACAACCACTATGATGAAGTCTTTGCCTCTTCGTGTCTTGGGAAGACCCAAGACAAAATCCATACTAATACCATGGCTGTGTGGGTAAAGGTAAAGGCATATATTCACCCCAAGCTTCCTTCTTTCCCTTCGCCCTCTTACAAACCCCACATCTTTCCAAAACCTTGTGTACATCTTTCAACAAGCCCCTCCAGTAAAAATATTCCTTTAACAATTCTAAGGTCCTCTTCTCACCAAAGTGTCCTGATAATCCTCCAGCATAAGCCTCCTATACCAACAATTCCCTCACAAACCCATAGGATATTGATAAGGGTTATAAAGTATTAATTATTTATATAAATTATAATAACTTTTTATTTAATTCTTTTACATTTTGTATTAATACTGCACTTAATCACTTTATATTTTAATTTCAGAGTCTTAAAATATGATTTACGATTTGATAAAAAAAATTATATAAAGATTGAAGAAGAAGATATAAATTTTACAAGATGGAGAGACCATGCTCAACCATAAAATAAACCATGTCTAATTGTGCAAGAATAGACCATGCGAAGGAAGCATGAAAGCAACAAACAGCCGACACAATCGTGCTGGTGGGCGTGTTGACGGTAAGGTCTAGACAAAAATATACACGGCAGTGGACATGCTATGCTAATCACCGTGTTGGAAGCCAAAATCAAACAGATTGCAACATGCAAATAGTAACGATTATGTTGACACTAGGATGAGCTTGATGAAATGAACTAGAATGGCTTTTTATACAAATGCGACACAATAAACGAAGATCAAATTGCGAAAGAAAACTAGTTGAAAAACATGCTAGATTTGCACGCTAGAAAGCATGCCAAAACAAGTGGAAAAACAGTTAGGAAACATACAGGAAAGCACAAAAACTCCATCCAAGATTGCAAATATATCTGTTGCAATTAGTAAATATATATATGTGTATATATAGGTGAGAACCAACCGAGAAAAAATCTAAGAATCAGCTGGGAAGAGACACTGGAAGACCCGACGGATTAAATACCTGAATATATTTTTATTGATTATTGCTTTCTTTAATTTATTCGTTATTTATTTTGTCGATTAGATAATTAGAGAAAAGGTAATTACTAATACTCATAATCCCTATAGGATCGACACTCGATATCTTTATCTACTATACTATAGAATCGATATGTGCACATGCCTATAGGTCTAAAGTTAGATAATAAGAAGACTGATATCAAGTTTTTGGTGTTATTGCTGGGGATTAAGATATTAGGAACACTTATATCTTGTTAATCTAATCATTGTTTCCTTTATTGCTTAATTTTGTTTATTATTTTTTATTTTCTATAGTTTTTGTTTTCCTGCTATTGTTTATGCCTAGGGGACACCGTAGAGCAAGTCAATATCAAGTTCTGGCTTAAGAATCAGACGAAAACTTATCTATCAACATAGCTAATGAGCAAAAAGAGAGAACAATGTTCAATTACGTGAGACCATCACTTGTTGGGGCTAATTCAAGTGTTGTTAAGCTTGAAATTGCAGCCAACAACTTTGAAATTAAACCCAATATCATCCAAATGATTCAATAATTCGTTCAATTTGATGAGTTGCAAGATAAAGATCCAAACGCACACATATCTAACTTCTTGGAAATCTATGACACCTTCAAAATCAATGGGGCCACAAATGACACTATCAAGTTACGACTTTTCCCTTCTTCATTGCGTAGTAGATCTAAACAATGGTTGAATTTTCTGCTTAGGGGATCGATAACTACATGGGAACAAATGGCGGAAAAGTTTCTTACTAAATATTTTCCACCAACAAAGACTGTGAAGCTACGAAACGATATCTCCTCCTATGCTTAGATAGAGTCAGAGACTTTATATGATACATGGGAGAGATATAAAGATCTACTGAGGAGATGTCCACATCACAGTTTTTCACTATAGATGCAAATTCAGACTTTCTATGGGGGACTGAATCAAACCACTAGGTAGATGTTAGATGCAACAACTGGAGGGACATTAAATAATAAAACTCCTAAAGAGTCCCAAAAGTTGATAAAAAAACATGGCTCTGAACAACTACCACTAGAATGCATCAAGAGCTAAACAACCAAAAGTAGTAGGAGTATATGATGTCGATGCTGTTACTACTTTAGCAGCACAAGTCAAGGCATTAAGCAAGAAAGTAGACGGAATCTCTATGGCACAGTAACTACGTCAACTAGAGTTTATTTCTAATTTTAATGAAAATGCTAATTTTATAGGACTTCCATACAAGCAATCAAACAACCCCTACAACACTGCTTATAATCCGGGTTGGAGGAATCATCCCAATCTCTCATGGGAAAATCAACCAAGGAATGACCCACCCAGATTCCAACAGGCATATCACCCACCAGAACAGAAGTTGAATTTGGAAGATTTAATGACAAAGTTTATTCAAACAACTGAAACACGCTTCCAAGCTACAGAAGCATTGTTAAGGAATCAAGGTGCTTCAATCTAGAATTTGGAAACTCAAGTAGGACAGATTGTGGAAATGATTTCAAAAATACCCTAAGGAACTCTACTTACAAATACAATGCCCAACCCTAGGGAACGTGTCAAAGCAATCTTCCTAGTTGATGAATAAGTAGTGCAAATTGAAAGGGAAGTTAAAACACAAGAGGAGAAGGAGTAACCCCTAAAGATTAGAGAGTATGTTCCAAAAATTCCTTACTCAGCTCAACTTAAGAAGGAATATTTAGAGGACCAATACAATAAGTTTCTGGAACTTTTCAAACAACTTCATATAAACTTACCATTTGTTGAGGCTTTATCGCAAATGCCAAAGTATATAAAATTCTTGAAGGACTTGCTTTCTAACAAGAAGAAACTAAAAGAAGTCTCAATAGTCAGCCTCAATGAGGAATGCTCTGCCATCCTATAGAACAAATTGCCAAAGAAATTAAAAGGTCCAGAGAGTTTTACTTTACCATGTTTTATTAGCACTTTATCAATCAATGATGCTTTAGCTGATTTAGGTTCTAGTATAAATCTAATGCCCCATCATATATTTAAGAAGTTAGGATTAAGGAAACCTAAACTAATACAAATGAGCATTCAATCAGCTGATAGGTCTGTTAAAAATCTTATTGATATCATTGAAGATGTGTTAGTTAAGGTAGGAACATTTATCTTCCCAGTGGACTTCATAATCTTAGATAATGATGAAGACATAAATGCTCCACTTATTTTAGGACGCCCTTTTCTAGCTACTACAAAAGCAATAATAGATGTAGGTAATTGTACTTTAACTTTGAAAATAGGGGATGAAGAACAAACTTTCAAAACACCTAACATAATTTCACATCCTCTAAATAATAACATTACCTGCTATTTAGTGACTACATCTAACTTGTTTAGTTATACTTATGTGTAGGATGGTATTCACAAGGACTCGATACACATTGCATCGAGAGTTACACAACCATGTAACATAGTCGTGTTAAGGCCGTGATTAATCTTATATATTTCCCTACACTATACAAAAACCCATCTATCATATAATAACCATCTACTACATCTCCTCAAGAACACCATTCAATAATCAATTTCAGATGATCATCATGAACATATTGTTCCTTCATTAATTCAAATCCAAGCAACTTCAATTGAAGAAAAGTGATAAGTATATACTATCATGATAACGCATCAGCTACAATATTTGTACTCCCTTTCTTATACTTAAACATAAACGAAGCTCTCTAGAAATTCCACCCACTTCACTTGATGTTTAGACAAATGTCATTAGCCCTTGAAGTGCTTCAAAGATTTGTGGTTGATGGGTGCCGAATCCAACAAAAATAAAACCTACTCCTAGACAATTATATGATTTGCATATAGTGGTGAGTAGGGTCGAATCCACAGAGATTGGTTAAATTTATTTCTATTCAAGGAGAATAAAAGGAAAAGGAAAATGGGGGGGGGGGGGGGGGGGGGGGGGGGGGTTTGGTTTGTGAATTGAACAAAGTTAAAACAAGTTAAGAAAGTTGTATATTGATAAAAAGCCTAGCCAAAGGAATCAAGATAGTTTAATTCAAGGAATTGATCATCGATGCAAATGTTCTCTATTCTTGTTCCTAGATAAATTGGTTATGGTTATTAACAAGCTCTAACAACCTATCTCTCCTTACTTCCTTGATAACCTCAGACAAGCGCTTTGAATTATTTCTCTTATTGATTAAACAACCCTAGATAAGAACTTAGGATTTAATCTATCAACAGCATTAAGATCTAGAGAGACTACCAATTCATGCCAGTAGATTATAAGATAACCTATTTAAACATGATCACACACCTCCATAACATGAATTCGATCATCTCTTTTATAACCAAACATGTTATTACGTCACTAAGACTAAAACAATCAAACAATTACGGATTTGACGTGCTAGTTGACAATATATTAACTTGCTAATTGAGTATAAGAGCTCTATTCATACCAATCAACAAAGATAATAATGACAAAACGATTAGAAGATATATGAATACCCGAAAGCAAAGAATAGAATAAATACAAGTCAATTAGACCTCACAATTCGTGGAGAATTAAACATCTATGACCCTTTGGCTAGAAAAGTAGCTTAGCTACACATGTTCATCAATAAAACGAAAATAAAAGATAGAAACATAATGAACCCGGTTGCTTGCTCTGCCTCCGCGTTTCCTTCTTCAAGATCCAAGATTCCAAGATCAAAAGTTGTCCTAACCCTCTAGGGTTGGTTCTATTTATATTGTTAGGGGGTAGCATGTGATCTTTTGCTAGCAAGATACGGAAATATCTTTCCTTTTCCAAGTAGATTTCGAGAAGTGAAGATTTGTCTGCCTGGCACGCCTCAACACACGGCCGTGGATCAAGCCGTGCCATCCTCTGTGCATATTCTTCAAGTCTTCATCCACGCCCAGTGTGAACCACGATTCGACACATGGCCAGATTTCAAGCCGTGCCTTCATCAGTGCATAATCTTCATGTCTTCATCCGTGTCCAGTGTGTACCACGGTTACACCCACGGCTAGATTTCAAGTCGTGCCTTCATCTGGTTGATGTTCCACACTTTCTTCTCCTTGGTCCTGGCTTCCACCACGGCTTCAAGCACGGTTTCTTCCACGGGTTCCACCACGGCCGTGCCTTAAGCCGTGTCTCTCTCTGTTGAAAGTCCTCATTTTCGCCTTCTTGTCCAGTGTGTAACACGGTTTGAACCTTGGCCGTGCCTCAGACCGTGCTTCCTCCGATGGTGTAATTCCTTGTCTTGATCCAAGTTTTAGATGACTTCTTTAAAATACTTGAATTAGCATCCTTGACTCCATTTAACCTGATTTATCACGATGATAGAATTAAAGTACCATTTCCTTATGATTTCTATAAAATCAATAATAATTTAACACAATTTATACTATAAAGATTGAGTATAAAATAGCTCTATCAAATTCCCCCACACTTAAACTCTTGCTTGTCCTCAAGCAATTGCATCAAATCAATTGAGAAATCTGTCATAGATTATACAAACTTTCTTTTCATCATTCCAAGCATCTTATTCATTTGTAATTCATGACTTGTAATTTAATGTCTACTACTTCAACCCAATTGGTTTCCTGTGATCAAATTACTATGGACAAAATTCAATAGCTAATCTAAACAAAACAAACTTTAATCCTCATGTTTAGCAAAAGAATTTTTATTCCAAAAGTAAATACTTAATCCACTAAGGAAAAACACCCAATTAAACTTCATTGGATATTATCAAGCATATAATCCTTGCAGTATAAAGTAAAAGCATATGGTATAAGCTCTTTGCTAGATATTCTCCCTTTTATACATCTTTGTTTTATTCAATGAATGTTCACATTCATGTTCTTTTGATTTATTCAAGCATCTATTTTGACGGGTTTTTGCCCGCTTCTTTTCATGAACTTTTGCCTTTTTTGCCCTTATCGTTATAGTGAGTTCATTGAGTCGGCAACATCCCGAGCTCATCACTCAAGTGACCGGGTTTTGAGATACCCCTACGGACTCTTCCTCATTCTAACATTCAAGTTTGAATACTCTTAACTCAATTAGTTGAATCATTGGAGTAATGGCTATGCTTAATTTTTTTTTTTAAGTGTTATGATTGCTTTACAAACAACTTCAAAGAGTATACAGTAGCTAATATAACCTAGAAGTAAACTTGTTTATTTTTTACTTAGGGACTCGACTTACTCTTAGACTTCCAATTCTAAAGCTAAATACAAGGTAAATTTGTTTTTTAAAGATATCACTACTTAATTTTAACCATGTATTCTAATCACAGCAGTGGGTGAGTAAAACATTTGAACAAGTCAATTTCACATTTTGTAGATGCTTATTACAACATTTAGTACAATCTCTAGATTTCATGATAATTTTGAAAAAATTTGGCTTAAAATTGCTTAAGGACAAACATTCAAAGTATGGATCAATTCTCTATTCTCTATAATTTATTATCCTCTCCCCCACACTTAGCTTGAACAGTGTCCTCACTGTTCTTAATTTAGCACAATTGAAAAGGAATTAACAACTCAAGGAACATTAGAGAATAAGAGAAAGGAAATATTGGTACTTCCCTGGTATTGGAGTTTTCCCCTTAAGCTCCGGAAAGTGTCATCTAATGATATGTATCCTTGCTGCAGCCGATCCAAAGAGTTCAAAACTACACTAAAATCAAAACAAACTAAACTAAAACAAAACAAAACTAAAACAAGCTAAAACTAATGCAAAACAAAACTTTTTTTTTTTTTTTTTACATGGGTTGCCTCCCATGAAGCGCCTTTCTTTAACGTCTTTGGCTAGACGTTCCTGGCTAAATATTCGGATAAGGATTTGGATTCCAGCCTTGGTGCCTGTGGTAATGGGTTAATAACATCCGCAACAAAAACAGGAGAGATATCGTTAGGGTGTTTCATGGCATCATAAATGTTAAATCTAATCACTTCACCATCAAATTCCATAGTGAGGGTGCCATCATTTACATCGATTTTCGTTTTAGAAGTCTTAAGGAATGGTCGCCCTAATAATATCAGTGATGAAGTATGAGAATCACTATCGTCCATGTCAAGCACATAAAAATCAGCAGGAAAAACCAACCCATTGACTTGAACTAAAACATCCTCTAGAACTCCCTCAGGATAAACATTGGACCTATCAGCAAGTTGAACAATAATACCCGTTTCCTTTAAAGGACCAACATTTAAACGTTGATAAACAGACAATGGCATGACATTGATAGAAGCTCCTAGATTACACATGGCTTTAGCGATTCCAAGATTACCTATTTTGCAAGGAATAGTAAACATACCTGGATCCTCGCATTTAGGAGGGAGCTTCTTCTGAATAATGGCGGAAACATTTTCACTCACACTAATCTTTTCATTTCCTTTCAGCTTCCTTTTGTTAGTGCATAAGTCCTTGAGTAATCTAGCATAGCGCGGTATTTGCTTAATTGCATCAAGTAAAGGAATATTTACCTCGACTTTGCGAAAAGTTTCCAGAATCTCTTTTTCTTTCGCTTCCTTCTTGGATTTCGCTAATCTGGAGGGGAAAGGAGGTGGTATCAATGTGACCTTCGATGGCTCAACTAGAGACTTGCTAATCTGGTCACCCTGCTGGCTCGGAGTCGAAGTCTCTTTCTTGGTCTCTTCCTCAAGATTAGACGGATGTCCTTTCTTATTTGATCCCTGCAATTCTGTTCCACTTCTCAAGGTAATGGCATTAACGCTTTGCTTCGGGTTTGGAATAGTTTGAGAAGGTAACTTACCTTGAGTTTCTAACCTATTGACAGCTGAAGCAAGTTGGCTTACCTGATGCTCCAAGTTTTGAATGCTTTGCTTTGTTTCCTCCTGAAATTGTTTGGTATTCACAGCTAGAGACTTAACAATATCCTCAAGGGGCATACCTGAAGTGGAAGGAGCTTGGGGTACGTGGTGTGATGGCTTAGGCTGGAATTGTTGGAAACTTTGTGGGTTATTGCCATATCGGAAGTTAGGATGATCCCTCCATCTAGGATTGTAAGTATTCGAGTAGGGGTCATACTTCCTTTGCGGTTGTCCTGGAAATCCGCCTACAGCATTGGCGTGTTCATGGTTGTCATCTTGCAATGTGGGGCACATGTCGGTCAGATGACTAGGAGCAGCACAAATTCCACAAGCTTTCACCTGTTGGGTATTTCCAAGAGCTAGCTGCTGCACAAGGGAGGTGAGATTAGAAATTTGATGTTCAAGGTTAGACACACTTACCTCATTTACCTTCCTTGAAGACGTATCGTGCCTATACCCAAATTGTTGTGAATTAGCAACCATAATGGAGATCAATTCCCTAGCTTGACCAGGGGTTTTGTTTACTATGGCGCCTCCACTTGCAGCATCCATCATCTTTCTTTCCATCGGAAGTAGGCCTTCGTAGAGATATTGGATGAGGAGTTGTTCAGATATCCCATGTTGTGGGCAGCTTGCACACAGTTGCTTGAACCTTTCCCAATACTCATGAAGAGTCTCGGTGTCACTTTGTTTTATACCACAAATTTCTCTTCTTATACCAGCGGCTCTAGATGCGGGGAAGAATTTGTCCAAGAAGAGTCTCACCATATCAGTCCATGTGGTTATAGAACCTGGAGGCAAATAAAACAACCAATCCTTAGCTTTAGTACTTAAAGAAAATGGAAAAGCACGTAGCTTGATTTGATCGTCGGTTATTCTTTGCGGCCTCATACTAGAACACACTATATGAAACTCTTTCAAATGCTTGTGAGGATCTTCATTCTCAAGACCATGAAATGTAGGTAGCAGATGTATCAACCCAGATTTCAATTCAAATTTCACGGCTAGTTCGGGGTAGTGAATACAAAGTGGTTGTTGATTCACATCCGGTGCAGCCAACTCCCTTAAGGTTCTCTCGACATTTGCCATGTCGTCCTCTTTTTCAGAATCAAGGGATGAATCAGACAAGTCCGATACTAAGTTCGGTTCGGGGGATGATCTAGCTTCTTGTCGCAGCCTCTTTAGAGTCTTCTCAATCTCCGGATTATAAGTTAGTTCACCTGTCTGAGAAGAACGAGTCATACAAGAATAGAAATAAATTTGACACCAATCCCCGGCAACGGCGCCAAAATTTGATGGGTGTCGAATCCAACAAAAATAAAACCTACTCCTAGACAATTATATGATTTACATATAGTGGTGAGTAGGGTCGAATCCACAGAGATTGGTTAAACTTATTTCTATTCAAGGAGAATAAAAGGAAAAGGAAAATGGGGGGGTTGGTTTGTGAATTGAACAAAGTTAAAACAAGTTAAGAAAGTTGTATATTGATAAAAAGCCTAGCCAAAGGAATCAAGATAGTTTAATTCAAGGAATTGATCATCGATGAAAATGTTCTCTATTCTTGTTTTTAGATAAATTGGTTATGGTTATTAACAAGCTCTAACAACCTATCTCTCCTTACTTCCTCGATAACCTCAGACAAGCGCTTTGAATTATTTCTCTTATTGATTAAACAACCCTAGACAAGCGCTTAGGATTTAATCTATCAATAGCATTAAGATCTAGAGAGACTACCAATTCATGCCAGTAGATTATAAGATAACCTATTTAAACATGATCACACACCTCCATAACATGAATTCGATCATCTCTTTTATAACCAAACATGTTATTGCGTCACTAAGACTAGAACAATCAAACAATTACGGATTTGACGTGCTAGTTGACAATATATTAACTTGCTAATTGAGTAGAAGAGCTCTATTCATACCAATCAACAAAGATAATAATGACAAAACGATTAGAAGATATATGAATACCCGAAAGCAAAGAATAGAATAAATACAAGTCAATTAGACCTCACAATTCGTGGAGAATTAAACATCTATGACCCTTTGGCTAGAAAAGTAGCTTAGCTACACATGTTCATCAATAAAACGAAAATAAAAGATAGAAACATAATGAACCCGGTTGCTTGCTCTGCCTCCGCGTTTCCTTCTTCAAGATCCAAGATTCCAAGATCAAAAGTTGTCCTAACCCTCTAGGGTTGGTTCTATTTATATTGTTAGGGGGTAGCATGTGATCTTTTGCTAGCAAGATACGAAAATATCTTTCCTTTTCCAAGTAGATTTCGAGAAGTGAAGATTCGTCTGCCTGGCACGCCTCAACACACGGCCGTGGATCAAGCCGTGCCATCCTCTGTGCATATTCTTCAAGTCTTCATCCACGCCCAGTGTGAACCACGGTTCGACACACGGTCGGATTTCAAGCTGTGCCTTCATCGGTGCATAATCTTCAAGTCTTCATCCGTGTCCAGTGTGTACCACGGATACACCCACGGCTAGATTTCAAGTCGTGCCTTCATCTGGTTGATGTTCCACACTTTCTTCTCCTTGGTCCTGGCTTCCACCACGGCTTCAAGCACGGTTTCTCCCACGGGTTCCACCACGGCCGTGCCTTAAGCCGTGTCTCTCTCTGTTGAAAGTCCTCATTTTCGCCTTCTTGTCCAGTGTGTAACACGGTTTGAACCTTGGCCGTGCCTCAGACCATGCTTCCTCCGATGGTGTAATTCCTTGTCTTGATCCAAGTTTTAGATGACTTCTCTAAAATATTTGAATTAGCATCCTTGACTCCATTTAACCTGATTTATCACGATGATAGAATTAAAGTACCATTTCCTTATGATTTCTATAAAATCAATAATAATTTAACACAATTTATACTATAAAAATTGAGTATAAAATAGCTCTATCAGTGGTCTAGCTCAAAAGTTTTGTCAAAATTAGGAAATGCTAAAACTAAAGCACTAGTCAACCTCACCTTAACCTCTTCAAAACTTTTCTAAGCCCGATCTACCCAAACAAAAGGAACATTCTTCTTAGTCGATTTAGTTAGTGGACTCACAATGCTACTGAAGTTTCTGACAAATCTTCTATAAAAAGAAGCTAGACCATGGAAACTCCTCACATCAGCTGTTGACTGTGGCGTTGGCCACTCCATGATGGCCCTAATTTTCCCTCCATCTACTCTCACACCAGAACCAGTTACAACAAAGCCTAGAAATGTTACCTCTGATTGACAGAATTAGCACTTCTTGAGATTTCCATACAACTTATAATCTCTTAAAGCTAAGAAGATTGCTTGTAAATGCTCAACATGACTTTCTAAGTCTCTGTTGAAAATTAAAATGTCATCAAAATATATGACTACAAATTTCCTTAAAATGTCCTTCAAAACATTATTCATAAGTCGCGTAAGCGTGCTAGGGGCATTAGTTAACCTAAACGGCATGACCAGCCACTCATATAAACCACGCCGTGTCTTAAAAGCAATATTCCATTCATCTCCTGCTCTCATACGAGTCTGGTGATATCTACTCTTAAGGTCAACCTTAGAGAACACTTGTGCACCATTCAGTTCATCTAGCATTTCATTAAGTCTAAGAATAGGGTACCTATATTTGATGGTAATTTTGTTAATGGTTCTACTATCAACGTACATACGCCATGTACTATCCTTCTTTGGAACAAGAAGTTCAGGCACAACACATAAGCTAGTACTCTCTCTATCAAAACGTTGTTTTATAACTCATCCACCTATCGCTTCAATTATTTAGCGTCTTCAGGATTCATGCGATACGTGAACCGATTTAGTAAAACCGACCTAGGTTGTAAATCAATCGCATGCTCAATGCCTCTCACTGGTGGTAATCCCTTCGGTAACTCCTTAGGGAATGTATCCATGTACTAGTCTAGTACCTGGTTCACAATAAGAGGCAACTGTATTGCCAATCAACCTTTAACACATACTTCATCTGCAACAGATATACTAGGCTCTCTTCCCGAATTGCCTCTTCTAGTTCCTTTTACCTTATAAAGAAGGTCTTCTTTTTAGTGGTTTTATTGATTTATCTCTATGTCTCTTGCACTTCAATTAGTGACACGAGATTCAAAACAATTCATTTGCCATCCTTTTGGAACACATAGGTGTTCCTAAACCCATCATGCAATGCCCTCCTATCAAATAACCACGGCTTGCCCGTAGTATGTGTGATGCATACGTAGGAAGAATATCACAGACAATCTCATCATGGTATCTCTCTCCTATGTAGAATGGAACTTTAGCCCTTTGAGTAATATGCAGATTGCTTTGTTAACTAATATAGTGCATCATGGCTTAGGGTGTAGAGTAATAGTTAGTTTCAATTTATTAAGTAATGAAGCAGCCACTACATTGGTACAATTACCACCATTAATAATAAAAGCACAAAGGTTACCTTAGACTCTGTAGGAAATATAGAATAGGTTCTCCCACTATTCTTCTTCATTAGCCGGAAAAGTAGTCATCACCTTATGCAAAACACTGATGGCCAAATATTGATCATCCCCTCTATCTCCACGTACCTCAACATCTGCATCCCTATAATACTCATCTACTACTACTAAAAAATCTGTTAGCTCATCCAACTCTTCCTCACCATCCCCACTCTCCACCTCCATAACAGTCATCACCCTTTAGTTTGGACACTAAGTAGCCAAATGTCCAAAACCCAAGCACTTGAAGCATTTGATTTGATGAGTTTTTCCTCCTAATGACCTGGCCGTTATCTACTTATTTTTAGCTCTAACAATTACCTTCCCTTTTTCAGAAATTTTTTTCTCCCCTTTAACATCTGTAATAGCTGCATTCTTATCATACTATTTCAACAGAATTCAAGTAATAAGGGAAAAAGGCCTATGTTGAATTTAAGGCCACCAAGTAACAAACATTTAGTTATCTCACCACAAGCAAAGCCTATAATGGTGGTTTATTGGAAATGCACAAAAAGACATTACCCCCAAGCATTACCCTTGAGAGTGCCCACACTTGAAGGGAAAATGTCATAGTTGTGGGTCAAGCAATCATAGGGTACTAGACCGTCCGTAGAAGAATTTCATAACATATTTTGTGTGCAGACAACAAGAGCATTTTGCCAACATTTTCCGTAAGAGAAATTAAAGACCCATGGCAAAGATTACATCACCTAAAACCACCATTGAGAGGCTAACCAGTCGACCATTTAGGTAAAGAAACCAAGGAGCCAATACCTAGACCAAAGATGCTCGAGTGTTCATTATCGAAGGCACGCATGCAAGAGATTGGGTGAAAGAAGAACCTAAACCATACCAAGATATAAAATTGGTAGATATAGAATATGCGGATGAAGGAGATGTTGTGACAAGTATGTCAAGTTTAAACTTACCTATATATAATATTTTATAGATGAAATTTGAGTAGGAGATTAATTTGAAAAGCTAAGAATTATAAAAGACTTACTATTGAATGGTCTAAATAGATAAAAGTTAGAATTTAATTGATTACTATGTGTAAACACCCCCATTTTTGCCCTAGGAATGAATAATAATCACTAATAATCAATTCTTAATTTTTTTCCAATTTTTTTCAATTTTTCTTTAATTTAGCATAAATAATAAAAATATTCAAAAAAATAAAAATAAATAGGAAAACACATCAATTTTGAAAAATGATTTCAGAAATGGAAATAATAAATAGTAAATAATTTTTACAAATTTTTGAAATTTCAAAAAAATACAAAAAAATAAAAAAATCGCATTGCATATATGCAATTTGAGAAATTAGAAAAATCAGGAAAATGGGCTAGCCCAGCTGGTTTGGACCACGGGCTAAGGCGCGCGCAGGAGGGCTCAGTCGTAGGTTCGAATCGCAGGGGAAGCAGTTTCCGCGTTTTGAGTTTTTTTCACTTATCCAGGACACGTGGCAGCATCCGATTGGCTGGAGGAAACGCACGCGCTGGGCGCGTGATCGTCTTCTACCTCGAGTTCGAGATCACCGGTGGAAGAAAAATTCGCATTTTGGCCATTTAGATTCGATTTTTTACACAAATCCAACAGATCTTCAACGGAAATGAGATAAACATCATCTAATTGGAATCAAATCGCAACAAATCGATGGATTTACACAAATCGGAGTTTTTTTTTTAACCGAAAATCCGATTAGCTTCGATCGGAGGAAATCCGAGCTTATCCAGCTCGGTTTCAAGTGCCTATAAATAGAAATCGAAGGGAGGAAGCCAAAGGGAATCACAATTGAGAGAAAGTGAGAAAAGAGAGCAAATCAGAGAGCATCGGAGGAAACCCAAAATCGCGAACCGCCGATCGGAGCTAAGCCGCCACCAGGAGATGTTTTGGGAGCAAACTACCGCCACCATTGGATTCAGCACCCTTGAGAAGCTAGGATTCGACACCTCACCCGTGACAAAAGACCGCCAGAACGCTGTGAACGAGCATCCTCCGCCGCCGTGTCCGACCGATCGACCCGACCTGATTTGACCCAACCGAACCGACCCGCGCACCGACCGGGATCCAGGTAAGTCGGATTTTCTGGATTTTTTCCAATTTATTTATTTATTTTTATTCCAATTTGATTTATTATTATTTTTATTTATTTATTAATATGTTTGTTATTTATTTATTTATTTATGTTTCCGTAAATAGGGAAATGTTAAAAATTAGATTTTTTAGGATTTAATAATGTAGAAAAATAAAAAAAATAAAAAAAATAATAATAATAAAAATGTAGAAAAACAATATAAATAATAATAGAACTTTAGGTTTTAAAATAGGATAGATAATAGTTTAGGATAAAATTTTTAACAAAAATTCACAAAAATTATAAAAATCATAAAAACTATAAAAATCATGAAAACTTAGAAAAATTATAAAAAAATTGTAGAAGAATAATAAAAATCATAAAAATGATAAAAAAATCATAAAATTACAAAAAAAGAAAAGAAAAATCGTAAAAATCATAAAAATTAATAAAAAATTCAAAAATTATAAAAAAAATAGAAAAAAAAATAAGTTTTAGCACTTAAAAAAATCATTTTCTTCAAATAAATCTAAAATTGATGTTTTTCCTAAAAACCATTTTCAAAAATCAGATAAAAGTTTAGGCTTAGATTTTTTTTAGAAAATAAAAAAAAAATAGTAAAAAGATAAAGCAAAAAGAGATTTCAAAATTAAAATTCACAAACACACTTAAAGTTTTCAGAAAAGCGAACTACGGCTTGTTTGATCCTGACTAGCAGGTACATAGGCACCCATTTGGGTCAACCTATAAAAATGAAATAAAAAATCATTTTCTTAGAATAATCAAAAACATAATAAAAGTAACATAAACACAATAAAACACATTTCTAAATAGGAACAATTTTAGGAGATTAGGTGGTAACCATAAGGTTTTAATAGGTTAGCCTCCGGACTTAGAAACTCTGGTTTTCCCTTTTCCTCTTTTCAAAAACAAGAAGAGGAAATAACGACGACTAGTGGTCCAAATTAAGACTAATCCGCTCCTTTAGTCTTAATTCAATATTTCCCAACAATAGTTGGGTGGCGACTCCAAAAATCAAACGAAATTCCTAACTCAAGTCGAGGATCTACATTAGATGAGCATAGGGTCTAGTCTAGATTGGATTAGGAATGGGAATGCAAAAAAATTAGACTCGACACTATGTAATTAATAGGATCCGTTTTAATCACTACTCAACCGACTTTGGTTCTCTTCAACAAGAGAGCTATACACTCTTTCATAAGTTTAGCTATAGCTTAACAAAGGAAACTGGAAGTTCAACCCTCTCTAAAGATTCTGAGAATTAGTATCCCTATAGGAGAGAAGGCAATCACTCAAAAGATAGTGAATGAATGCCCAATAGAGATACATGGAATACAAAATAGATCATTTTATCCATGAGAGGCTACAAAGAAATTTTAGGGATGGATTAGTTATTGAAGCATTTTGCCAACATAGATTGCAAGAATAAGGAGGTGTTGTTTAGCAAGTCGAGAGTGGAGACTGTAGTATATTGAAGACAATCATGGAGAAATCTAGATGCTTCCTCTAATGTCTTACAAGAAGGAGAAGAATATCTTGAAAACTAGAGCATGTGCTTAATAAGTGTAGTAAAGGTGGAAGTGGAGTCATCGATATTGGAGGAAATACCTATAATCAACGAATTTCCTAAGGTGTTTCCCAAAGAATTACCAAGACTACCACCTTTAAGAGAAATGGATTTTACTATTAAAGTAAAGCCCGATATCGAACCAATCTCAAAGGCACCTTATCGAATGTGTAAAATCCACAAAAATTTAGTTGCATATAACATCAGAATGGTTAAAAGATTGTACTAAAAGCCTTAAATATACCCTGCATAAAATTATATTAAAAGAAATAGTCACACGTAGAGTAAACCATGAAATATTATTGAATAAATGATAAAATAAATTAAAATCATAGACTTAGGATTGTCAAATAAAAATTCTAAGGAGATAATCACACTTAGAATAATTTAATTAGCTTAGTCATAAAATTTCATAATAAAATACTAAAGTTACTAAGTTTTCCTGTAAATTACCGCGTACGATAAACATACTCAAAAAATTAAAAAGGCATATATATATATATATATGGACATTAGGCCCCTACAAACTCTAGAAACCTCCAAGTCTTCAATCAAAAAGAAAAGAGAAAGACAGAAAGAGTGACGATAAGGACAAGACGAAATAGGAAAGGAAAAAGGAAAATGTGAAGAAAAAAATCATAACTTCCACGTACAACCTCCAAATCACAAATCGGGACCACCAACGCGATCCCAAAGTGAGCTCTATGAAACACGACTAGTTTTGTGCGGAATGAGTTTTATTTTCAAATTTTAAATATAATTTTAACACATATATAAAAATAGAATCTAGCTTAGAAAATAATTATAATAACTAGAAATACACTGGATATGATGATATTTGTTATGAATAGTGTATAATAGCATAGTTTTCTTATGTTTTTAGGAGAAGAAAATTATTCTGCAAATTTACCCGAAGATTACTACAAGTAATTGGAGATGAGAACAGGTGAGTAGGAATCCATGATGTACTATTATTTGTGGATGATGTAAATGTTGTTACAAATATATAAATGGTTTTGATTGCATTGGTTCCCGCGTTTCATATGTCCTGCTTATATATGTATATATATATATTAAATGTGTGCCAACTATACGTGAAGGAGTGAAGTTAGTGTGTGGAGCGTGTAGGGGATGGCCAGAGTGAGCTCGGCATAAGGAGCATGTAGGGGATGGCCGGATAAAGTGAGGGAAAGGGAAACGTTTAGCGAGAGGGAAGAGAGTTTAGCGAGAGGGAAGGCTAGCGAGAGAGAAGAGAGTTAGGAAAGGAGACAAGAACTTCAAGGGAGACCGCTGGGGAGGGGGAGTGTGTGCGTGCAGGAAAAGAAAGGGAAATTTGGATGTAAATGGGGATGTGCGGGTGTATACGTGTATATAATGTGTGATAATACTAGTTTATGTGTATGCGTGAGTGTGGATTAATGTGTATAAGTGTATATAATGTGTGCTAATGCTGGTTTGTGTGTATGCATGAGTGTGTGTATGTGATGGTGAGACGGTGAACTTAGGGACAAGGGAATGATGTTAATGGAAGAAGAAGAGAGAGTCTGGTAATGTACATGTTGCTATAAATGTTGTGTGCGTGAAAGGAGGCAAGTCAGGAGTACATAGGGGCCGACAGCGTGTATCCTTGGTCACAAATGGAGGAAAGGACATTGGTAAAGAGGAAGGAAGGAGAAACGAAGTGAAAATGAGGGATGAAAATTATATATATATATATATATATATCTACTATATATATATAGATGGGAGGAATGGAATGAAATGCCAAATGGAGAAAGAGGAAGAGGTGTATACGATATGTATATATATATATTATAAAGAGAGAAGGGATAAATAAAAATTTAAATGACTTTAGACAAAATCCGATATAGGGGAATTGTCTTTCAAATATTGTGATTGTTGTTTTGTGATTATGATTAAGTGATTGTGCCTTGCATCTACATTGGATGTCATTGAAACTTGTGGGTGTCTAACTTTTACATGATTGTCGCAAAATATTAAATAATTATTACAACTTAAATAAAATTTAATATGCATTGCAGAAGACATTGCATACTGAAGGCCATCACTGCTATAAGGCGCATCAGAAGTAATCGGGGGATTATTGTTCCGCCAAGAGCGAACTGAGTGATTAGGGGATTATCGCGCCTTGACGGTTCCGAGTCTGGTCTGTCCTTAAGGGTGTTTAATACTTAGTGTGTGAGTGACACTTAAGCTAATTTTATAACTTTAATATTATTTAGTAGTAAGAGATAATGCCTAATCAAGAGATAAGACAAATTGATTAAGTGTGAAACCCGGGCACTGATGGTATGATCTGAATCCCTAACACAAGGTCAAGAGGGGCACAAACCCTAGACTTCACATTGGTTATCAAAAGACCGCGTGTGATGTTGCATTCATATGGTTGCTCATGCATAGCATATGTTTTGAAAACTTGCTTGAAATTGATTATTTTTGTAAATAGTATTAAGAGATTGCACTTCTATCTCACTGGGCTATTAACTCACCCTCCTACAGATTTTGCCTTGTAGGATGCGATTATATAAACCTCCTTAAAGGTTATTATACCACAATATGTATAATCGCCTCAAAACTTAGGGAACAAGGGTAAGATGAAGAGATAGTGAGAATATTGTATTTAACTTAATAGACTTTGAGATTTAGAGGGTTGTAAATATTTAATATGATTTCGAGAAATCTTAACGGTATTTATTTTATATGGGACTCAAATGAGGCCCTCTCCTAAGACATATATAATGTATCCATTAAATACGAAATAGGTTTTATTTGAGATGAAGGAATGCCAGAGGCATTCGAATTGTTAATTATCATGTTTTAAACAAGTTGAATTGTATTGATTTAAGACACTTCACGATTGTGTAGTAGAGGTTGAGCAATCGTAGCAGTTTGTCATGAATTGAGTACCTTGCGGGGCATGACAGAATGGCCCCGATCGAGTTAAAGGAACTGAAGAAACAATTGCAAGAATTGATAGAGAAGGGGTTCATTCACCCAATGGCACCGCCTTGAGGTGCTCTAGTGCTATTCGTCAAAAAGAAAGACACGTCTATGCGACTATGCATTAACTATCGAGAATTGAATAAAGTGACTATCAAGAACAGATATCTGTTACTAAGAATTGTTAATTTGTTCGATTAACTGCAAGGAGCAAGTATCTTCTCTCAAATTGATTTACAATTCGAGTACCATCAATTGAAGATCAAATCAGAAGACATAACTAAAACCACCTTCCAAACGGGATATGGTCATTATGAATTTTTAGTAAAGCCATTTGGATTAACAAATGCTTTAGTTGCATTCATGGACCTCATGAATAGGATCTTGAAGCCGTTCTTGGATAAATTTGTAGTGGTTTTCATTGATGACATCCTGATTTATTCTAAGACCTAGCTAGAGCACAAGAACACTTGAGAATTGCCTTTGGACTATTGAAGGAACATCAATTATACGCGAAATTGTTAAAGTGTGAATTCTAGATGAATCAAGTGGCATTCTGAGGACATATTATATCCAGTGAAGGTGTATTAGTAGATCTAGCAAAGAAAGAAGGCATAGTTGACTAGAAATAACCCATTACAGTTATAGAAATAAGAAGTTTTCTTGGGTTAGTTAGATATTACAGAAGGTTCATGAAGAATTTTTCATAGATTTCCAAGTCATTGACCAAACTAACCCAGAAAGATGTAAAGTTCAAGTGGGGTGATAAAGCTTTCAAGAGTTGAAGCAATGATTGATTTTAGCTCCTATCTTGACTTTCCCTAACTCAGAAGAATCTTTTTGCATGTATAGCAATGCCTCACGAAATGGTTTGGGATGCGTTTTGATGTGAAATAGGAAAGTTATGGCTTACACTTCGAGGTAATTAAAACCGCATGAGAGGAATTATCTTACTCACGATCTGAAACTTGCAGCAATCGTATTTGCCTTGAAGATATGGAGACATTACCTATATGGGAAAAAGTGTGAAATATACACAAATCACAAGAGCCTTAAATATCTATTTACGCAAAAAGAGCTCAATATGTGATCAACAAGATGGCTCAAGCTCATCATAGATTATGATCTTAGTATCAACCATCACCTAAGGAAAGCAAATGCTATAGCCAAGTAGCAACTTTATTAACCAAACAACAATAGTTGATACAAGAATTTAAGAAGTTGAGAATTGAATTCCTATGGCATGAGAAGGAATCACATTTAGCAACCCTAGAAGTATGGCCTACTCTCCTAGATAGAATAAAAGAGATGCAACTTAATGATTTGAAGATAATAGACATTCAAAATGAAGTGGAGCAAGGAGTTGGTGTTGACTTTGAAGTGGATCAAGATGGAGTCTTGAAATTATGTGGTCGATGGTGCATACCCAAGGATAAAAAGTTAAGAGATGATATTTTGGATGAAGCCTACAATTTTGGATACACAATATACTCAGGGAGAACCACAATGTATCAAGAGCTTAAGAAGGGCTACTGGTGGGAAGGCATGAAGAGAGACGTAGAATTATTCGTCTCTCAATGTTCTATTTACTAACAAGTCAAAACTAAACATCAGAAACTTAGGGGATTACTATAGCCATTACTGATTCCGAAAAGGAAGTGGGAACGAATCACCATAGATTTTGTTACAACTTTGCCAAGGACAAGGGTTGGATATGAAGCTATATGGGTAATTGTGGATCGTTTGACCAAATCTGCCCATTTCTTACCCATTTATATGACCTACTCCTTGGATAAGTTAGTCGGGATCTATCTTTGAGAAATTGTATAACTCCACGGAGTGCTACATAATATAGTATCTGATAGAGATCTATGTTTCGTATTGAAATTCTGAAAAAGTCTACAACAATCACTAGGGACGAAACTACAATTTAGTACAACATATCATCCTCAAAAGAATGGACAATCCGAAAGAACTATCTAGACATTGGAAGATATGCTAAGAGCTTGCACATTAGATTTTAAGGATAGATGGGATCAACATTTGCCATTTGTCAAATTCGCTTACAGCAACAGCTATCATTCCTCAATCAAGATGGCTCCTTACGAAGCCCTCTACAAAAGGAAATGTAGATCTTCGTTATACTAGGACGAGGTAAAAAGGAGTACAATCAGGCTAAACTTGCTATAAGAAACCATATACAAGATTGCTACCATCAGATAAAGAACGAAGGAAACTCAAGATCACTAGAAGAGTTGGGCCAATTTGAAGAGGAGAGATTGAGTTTCTACCAAGGGAACATGTCTATCTAAAGGTCAGGCCAATCAAAGAGATAAGAAGATTTAAAACAAAAGAAAAATTAAGTCCCAAATACATAGGGCCATATGAAATTCTAGAAAGGGTCGGAGAAGTGGCCTACTGATTAGCTTTACCTCCTTAGTTATCAAGAATCCACAACGTGTTCTATGTGTCGTTGCTCTAGAAGCACATCCTAGGTCCCAACAGAGTAATTGAGATGGGTATCCTAAAGATTTAGGCAAATTTAATGTACCAAGAACATCCTATCCAAGTTCTTGATACCCGAACTTGAGAATTGTGCAACAAGAGTATTAGATATGTTAAAGTACAATGGAGCTGACATTCAAAATAGGAAGCTACTTGGGAAAGGGAAGATGAGATGAAAGAGAAATACCCCCAGTTGTTTGGAGATTCAAGTACGATCTAAAGTTTTGAAGAAAAAACTTTAAAAGGGGGGAGAATGTAAAACCTGCAAAATTAGAACAAAAATAATATTGGAGTAGTTAAAAGATTTTATTGAAAATCTTAACTATACCTTGTGTAAATTTACATTAAAAGAAATAATCATGCGGAAAGTGAATCGTGAAAAAATTTAGAATAAACGATAAAATAAATTAAAATCACAGGCTGGAATGGTTAAATAAAAATTCTAAGTAAATATTATGCTAGAAATAATTCAACTAGTTTAATTGTAAATTTTCGTATTAAAATACTAAATTTATGTAAATTATCGCGCGCGACAAATGGATTCAAAAAATAAAAAAGTTATATACATCTTAGCTAACTCAACTCCAAAAGCATCCTCGACCCAAAAGCCTTATCTAGAAGCAAGAGAGAGATAAAGTGACGAAGGCAGACAAGGGAAACAAAGAGGAGAAAAGGAAAAAGGGGAAAAAGGACAACACAACAAAATTTTGACATAATTTGCATGTACGACATCCAAATCACAAACTGGGACCACATTTGTGATCCTTGAGGTAAGACCTATGAAACTAGACTAGCCTTGTGCGGAAAAAATTTTATTTTTAGAATTTAAATACAAGTTTGATATGTATATAAAAATAGGATTTAGCATAAAAAATAGCTAAAATATCTAAAGATACACTAGATAGAATAATATTAGTTATGAGTAGTATGTAATAGTGTGGTTTTCTTATGTTTTTAGGAGAAGCAAATTATCTCGTGTATTTATCCGAAGATTACTATAAGCAATCAAAATGAGACCCATGTGAGTAGTAACTTCGTGATATACTGTTATTTATGCATGATGTTAATATTTAAATAGATGTATAATAAATGCTATGTTCTTAAAATATAATATATATATATAAGCCATGTGTGGGTGTAAGAGGATCAAAATAGAGCAAGTGGGAAGTTAAGGGTTGCACCATTAATTGCTATTACAGATGTGTGTATTGGGAGTGCGTAAAGTGCATGTACTTGAAAGATGTGTGTGTCCACAAATGGTTTAATAGTGCTAAACATGTGTATGTATGATCTATATATTACACATGAATGGAGTAGTGTGTGCGTGTGTGATTAATTTGGCCTGCATTTGCTAGAAACACATTGTGCGCATGTTTGCTTCTATATGTGTATTGGAGATGTGTGTGACAATGAATGGCTTGGTGTTCCGGGCAAGTATGTGTGTGCGAAAGGGAATGTGAGCTATGGCTATTACAATACCAAGTAGCTACTTCTGTTGACCCTTGAATGGGCACTAAAGGTGCATTCAAATGTAAATTAAGGGAAGTGTGTACATGTGTGATTAACTAAGTATGTGTGTCTATTTAAAATACATGTGTGCTTGGACTTGCTAGTTTGTGTACTTGCATGTAGTGGGGCATGCTGTCATGGTAGATGTTAAGGCATAGTGTGGATTGATCAAACAATGAGTTAGGTGCTACTCTAATATGTGTAAGTTTATGTAGTTTTGTGGGTATGTGAGCATGAGTGTGTGTGCGAGTCTGTGTGAATAGTACACATGTGTGAATTTGAATTATGTGTATGCGGGTGTGGTGATCTTGTGTACTAATGTAGGGGTCATGAGTGTGTGTGCAAGGAAGACAGTAGGAGAAGTGTGCATGTGTGGCAAGAGAAGTGTGCATGTAGATAGGAGAAGTGTGTGTGTGCAGTAGGAGATGAGTGCTTGTGTAAGGGAGACAACAGGAGAGTGTGCGTATGCACGAAAATATGTGTGTGTGTAGAGGAACTTGTGTATGTAGGAGTTAGTGGGTGTGCATGATGAGCTGAGTTGTGGTAGGATGAGTGTATATTGATTGCTGCTCATACATGAGACAAAAAGGGCAGCTAACAAGTATGAAGAACTTCCCAAGTGCGAACATGATTCTGGCGAGTATGGCAAAGGAGATAAACAATGGAGCAACTTATATTTATTATTATTATAATAATAATAATAATAACGTGATAATTATCAAAAAGGTATTTGTATATATATGTATTTGTGAATCCATGGGTTTCGATCGACAAAGGAGCGGATGGTGATTAAATGACTTCGGATAAAATCCAATATCTAATGAATTGCCTTTTCCTAATATTTCGGGTGTTTCTTTGTGATTGAAATTGTATTATTGTGTTCCATATCTATCTTTGATGTGCTTGATTCTTGTGTGATCACCCAAAAACAATAATTAACTATTACAACTTAAATAAAAATTGACATACATTGCATGAGACATTACATGAGATTAAAGGCCATCACTCCTAAAAGGCACATTAGAAGTAATTAAGTAGGATTACTGTTTCGCCGAGGACGAACTAAGTGAATAAGGGATTATCGCGCCCATGATGGTTCAAAGTTCGGTCTGACCTTAGGAGTGTTTATTTCTTAGTGTGCTAAATTACACTTGAGTATATGGATTAGATTTAAAATACCTATTTTAACAAAGATAAGATTAAATTAATTGGGTTGTAAGACCTAAGTATTAATGGTAGTGATGCGAATCCCCAAGGTTAAGGGAAACGTAAACCTTAGACTTCATGCTGGTTACCGAAAGAGTGTGCAATGTTACATTTCATATGGTTGCCTATACATGGTATATAAACAATAACTTGTTTGAAATTGCTTGTGCATGTAAACAGTATTGAAAAATTGCATTCCTATCTCATTGGGCTATTGGCTCACCCTCATATAGATTTTGTAATGCAGGATGCAACTATGTAAACTATCACCTTAAGCATCGTACTAAGGTAAGTGCGATTGTCATGGAAACTCTAGGATAAGAAGTAAGAGGGAGAGATAGCATGGGTACTTTCATAGAACTTGTTAAATTTAGATAATTAAAAGTTTATAAATATTTAATCTGATCCAACTACTGAACTATATGTGTATAGCTTCTGTTGAATACGGAATGGTTTTGTTGAGATGAAGGAATGCTAGAAGCATTCGATTTAGTAAATTATGGTGATCTAATAGGTTGATTTATCTTGGTTTGAGACACTTCATGATTGCTTAGTGGGAGTCGAGCAATCATAGCGAGTTGTCACGAATTGAATACCCTATAGGGCGTGACATAATCTCTATGTACAACACATCTAAATGCATGCCACAATATACACAACAAGCTTATCATGGACTAAAAACATCAGTAACAATTTGTTTATCTTACTATTTAAATAAAGCAAACAATGCAATCATGGTATCTTAAGATTTAGGGTGACTCAAACCTTGACAACATACATTTATATAATACATAATAATTTGCAAGTGTCATCCAATCCCAAAACGGGCACCATATTTAATCATCTTATTTAGGTTTATTAATGTTATCAACCATCAAGCAATTAGTCCACAAGCCCCATCCACAAAGGCATGGCACCATTGTGACTTGGTCACAACTTCATTCTAGAAACCCAACTAGTAGTACATAATTAGCCAATTAGTAACCTGTCCTTCCATATATAGTGACTTAGTGTCTAAACTACACATCACATTACCACATACCAATATCCCCATAACAAGTTGACAACAACCTATCCATGAAAGCATACACAAAACTTGCACACCTGTGCTTGCCTATACACACACACACACACACAAATCATCTAATCCTAACATTGGCATCAAATCTAGTCATCTCATTCGAGGTTTATCACTATTATCAACGATCAAGCAACTAGTCCACAAATCTAATTCGCAAAGTGACGAGAATCAAGTTCTTAATCAGGTTCTGATACAAGGAGAAACAATGACCCGGGCTAGGACAAAAGGTTTGAATACTTGGTTGAAAGAGTTCTATAAAGAAATACGATGAATGATGAGCAAAATTATTCTGAAGAATGCTTAGTTCATAGCATCACTTTAGAAAGAAGTTTATTGTTATTGGAAGAAGAAGGGAAAACTTGTGGTAAGACTTTCGAAAAGAAGAATATTTGTTGTTTAGATTCTAATACTGGCACTAACTTTAGTCTAAGGAGCCTTAATCAAAAGGAAAGCTATGATTTTGAACCTGTTTCCAAAGCCAAACCAAAGATCAATATTTTAGAAGGTTGACAATTGTTTGAAGTTGCCAGAGTTCAAGTTTGAATATGACATATTCCTTCGGACAGTTTTTGGAAGTTATTACAATTACACTAAGGGATCCAGATGAATTAATCTAAAAGGATATTAGTTTATATTTTCTCTTTTATTATAGTTTCCTTTCCTTTTAAGTTACTTTCATATTTGCAACTACTCTACCATAAATAGTCCTTTGTAAC
Organism: Laguncularia racemosa; assembly: GCA_037954665.1. Classification (NCBI taxonomy): domain Eukaryota; kingdom Viridiplantae; phylum Streptophyta; class Magnoliopsida; order Myrtales; family Combretaceae; genus Laguncularia; species Laguncularia racemosa. Next base: position 2,984,242 of record JBBMOL010000006.1, read on the forward strand.
CCTACCATAATAGTAACTAAGTGGTATTATTCCTTTTACCATTGTGTGAGTATTTTCTCATTTAATATTTTTGCTCCTATTGGTCTTCTTAGCTTGTGGCAGGCAAATCATATAACCTACTTGTGCATCATATCAAGTAGTTTATATGTAAGTTCTATCTTTCCTTTGTACATCATACCCATTAGATGAGTCATCCATATTTCGATTTTTCTTGCAGTCATATATTTTACAAAAATCCTATTGTTTGGTCTAGTGGCTAAACTATCCCTAGATTCAATAGTTTTGATCTCTAGTTCATATTGTTTAGTAGTTGTTCTATCCTAAGTTTATCTTACAAAATCGTAGCACATCCTTACTCGTTGTTGCACATTCTAACTATGTTTGGATTTGGTCTTTGGATTTAGGCACATCACAAAGACATGCCACCAATGTGAGCCAGTTGCAACTTCATTCTAGAAACATATCCAATAGTATAATAACTAGCCAATCAGCAGCCTATCCTTTTGTATATAGCAATCCTGTGTCTAAACTAAACATCACATTACCCTAGATCATTATGACCATAATAGGTTAACAACAACCTATCCATGATAGCATAAACATACGCATGTGCATGTGCACACACACATAGAGGTCATCTAATCCAACAACGACATCAAATTTAGTTGTCTTAAGCACAAGTCATCCAATCCCAACACTAGCATCAAATATAGTCATCTCGTTTAGGGTTTATTATTGTTATTAACCATTAAGCAACTAATCCACAAGCCTCATTCACAAAGACATGTCACTTTTGTAACTCAATTACAACTTCATTTTAGAAACCTAACTAGTAGTCCAATAACTAGCCGGTCAACAAACCATCCTTTTACACATAGGTAATTTTACCTCTTAGTAAATAGTTATCTTTATAAATAAATGAGCAAATATTTGCATTGGGTTTGCAGCCGGAGATGTCAAACAAGATTGAAATGTCAAAATTAAATTTACGTGTAGATGCTGATATAGGAAATACAAAATAAAACTATAATTTAAAAAAAAAAAAAAAAGACAAATGCTACGATCTAATGCATAATCGTGAATTCAATTAAGAACAAACTAATTTGATACACAGAAAATGAGAAGAATCATAGCAAGGTGCGGATTTTTTATTATAACGAAAGATGCTTATTTCCCATAATAATTTGACAAATGTTCAACTTATAAAATTAAATTATTGATGTGTCGGTTTGATAGGAAAACTATAATAGTTTTTAGCACTTTTCATTAATGTAAAATATTGAACCGAATTAAGAATGTTATGCTAACTTATTAATGATGTTTTAGGTGACGAAAGGGGCTTCTACTAACTACTACATTGGTAAACTATAACAGACATGTTAGAGACGACAAAAGCTTATCCGGTGGACCTATAAGTGGAAGTTTCAATTGGCATGTATTATTAGAGCCCAAGGGGCCAACGTCTGGGTGCTTACCAGGCCTCCATAGTCATTGCTAGATCTTAATATGATGGGCCTGACCCAACCAAATATCATGCTCCTACTAAATTAAGTTTGGTGAACATGGTTTGTGGAATTTGTCTTTTTTTTTTTTTTTTCTCGAAGTATCATTTTTTAATTCTTAGAAGTAAAGAGATTTTCTTCTCTTAACCCAACTACTATATATTATAACTATTAGGAAAGTAAGAATCAAACTTAGTTTATATCATTAAAAAATTAATATTCATACTATTAGATTATAAGAGTTTAGATGAGATTAAGTGATTGAATATATTATAATTGAACAATTCAATATTTTGAATGAAGTACCACAACTTGATTAATATTCAAAAGTATCTTATTAAATTCATAGATATTAGATAAAAGCACCCATAGATCAATATTTTGAAAAATTAATATTTAGAAACAAACTTGCCTACTTAATTAATTATAGTAAATTGCCACATCAAGGATGGCCCCTAACTTATACAAACGGAAAAAAAAATTTATTAATGGATAACTAAATTCTAATGATATGTTTGATTTGAAGAATAAAATAATGTTGGGATAAAATTACAATTCTTAAAAGTAATAAAATAGAGAAGTAATAATCATTCTTTATAATGTCTTTGAGCTCATAAAGGTAAATATGGAATATAAAAGAATAGCTATAAAGGAATTATAGTTCCTCATTTTGTACGCACAAATATTACAAGAAAGTTTAAAGCTATAATTTATAAATCCTAAATTTGATTTAGGGCCATTTATAATTGAACCTAGCTCTTCAAATCAAAATTGCCCATGGGGCCAATTTGTCAAGTTATATTATTCCACCTTTTTATTGTTCTATATAAATAGAGCATCTTTTATTTATTTATTTATTTATTGTATTTGAAAGTTCTAATGTTTCTAATTTTGAAGGGAGCATAATAATTACTTTTTCTTTTACAGTTTTTTTGAATTTCCTTTATATGAGTCAACCAACATTAAATCTTTGATCCATATGTCATCTTGATTTTTTATTTTTAACCAAATATATAAATTGTGAGCCTTTGTTATTGTAGAAGCACCCCACACAAAGGTGTGTTTGTTCAAGAAGATTGAAATTAGAAAATGATGTGTATTCTTTATTCTTGATATTTTTGGAAACTTAGTTACAATAAGTAAGTTTTTGCTGTTTATAGCCTCAACTAGATTAACCAACTTTCTATTTTAATATTGCCACATGGCACCATCTAATCTCGCCACTTAGCACTTTATCTAAACTACAACTACTAATTATATAACTTCACATCCTCCCCTTAAGTTGGATCTGCTCGTAGATGCAACTTAGAACACAAATGAATGAATTGTAGTTGATGAATGGACTTAGCAAGAATATCCACAACTTGGTCTAAAGAAGAAACATGTAAAGGTTACGGTAAGTCGGATTTGACATGATCCTGTAGAAAATGATTATCTATATTCACATGTTTAGTTCTACCATGCAAACATGGATTGGATGCAATCATTAAGGCTGAATGATGATCACAAAATAGTTAAATAAGCAAAGAAATTGGTAGCCTCAAATCTCGCATGATGTATGAAATCTAAAGAAGTTCTTTTACTGTCGCGACCATGCTTTGATATTCTACTTTGATTGTTGATGTCAAAACTATCAACTATTTCTTAGTCTTCTAAGAAACTAAGGAGTTGCCTAGGAAAATACAGTAACCAGAAATTGATTTTCAATCAATCACATTAGAAGCCCAATCTAAATTAGAATAGCCATATAAATTTAAAGAAGACATCATAGAATGAAATAAACCAGTTGCAAACATTCCTTTGAGATATCGAATGAGATGAAACAAAGTAGCCAAGTGTAGAGTCCTTGGTTGTGCAAGAAATTGACTCAAACAATGAACTGCAAAGCTCAAATTTGGCTGAGTAAGAGTGATATACAACCATTTCCCAATGAGTCTTCAATAAAATGTTAGATTGTCCAACACATCTCCAATTGTGTTATCAGGTTTAAAACCATTTGGCAATGGTGTACTTGCTAGTTTTGCAACAAACAGTCTTGTAGAAGTGATGACATTTATGATGAATTCTCTTTGATTAATCAAAGTTCCTTACCCTATTCAGTATATCTCCAAACCAAAAAAGAAGTGAGCAAGACCAAGATCCCTAATAGAAAAGTCAGAATCTAGAGCTTGCTTAAGATGAAAAATGCCCTCTTCATTTGTTCCTATGATTAACATATCATCCACGTATAAAAGCACTATAACAATTCCAACATTAGATGTCAACACAAATAAGGAATGATCATGTTTAGACTAATTGAAGCCTCGTCTAACTAAAAAAATTGAAAGTTTAATATTCCATTACCTAGATGCTTGCTTTAATCTATAAAGTGATTTCTTGAGCTTGCAAACCTAATTTAAAGTTGCTTTTACATATCTTTCTAGAGGAGTCATATAAATTTCCTCATCGATATGTCCATGTAAGAAGGCGTTGTTAATATCTATTTGATGAAGTTTCCAATTCTTAGCAATTGCAATAGCTAATAAAACTCTAATAGAAGCTTCGCCACAAGAGAAGACATGTCATTATAATCTTTTCCTTTCATCTAAGTAAATCCTTTTGCAACCAATCTAGCTTTATACCTTTCAATACTCCCATTTGCCCTATACTTTCCATTTTTTTTTTGTAAATCCATTTAGATCTAATGGCTTTCTTTTCTTTAGGTAAACATGTCAATTCCTAAGTATCATTCAATTCTAATGTAGTAAGTTCATTACACATTGCATATGTCGACTCTTTATGTTTAATAGCTTCTAAATAATGAGTAGGCTCTTGAATTGCAAGTACATTAGCTAATGAAGCAACATAATCATGTGGAGAAGAAGAAAAGGTGTTTTAGTCAATCAAGGGATGAAGATTAGAAGAAGTGTTATGCTCATTAGATATGCTATTGTGGACTATATGAACAAAATCATTGAGCCAAGAAGGAGGTTTATGATTACGAGTTGATCTTCTTAAATGTTGAGTATCATTTTTATCTAATTCAATAGAACTATTACTATTATTATTAGCATAATAATTTTCATCATCTGGACATTTAATGGGATGAGTAGTCAAAAGAGGAACATGATTAAATGGAATGTTATGATCAAATGAAGTAGATTGAGAATTAACTTCTTTATAAGGAAAAATGTTTTCAAATAATTTAACATGATTAAAATTCATTGTTTGCTTATGTCAAACACTTTATAACCTTTTTGTCCAAATTCATATCCTAAAAACAAACAATGAATTCCTTTACAATCAAATTTATCTTGATTAGGTAGATTATTGTGAACATAACAAAGACATCTTAGCACCTTTAGATTATCATATGAAGGAGGCTTGCCAAAAAGTTTCTTAAATGGGGTTTTCCATTTTAGATTTAACATTAACATCTTATTTATAAGACAAATAGCTATTAGAATACATTCACCTCAAAATTTTTGAGGAAAATTTGCATTAGTTCGTAGTGCTCCAAAAATATCCAATAGATGTTTGTGTTTTCTCTCTACTTTTACATTTTGTTGTGGTGTGTATATCATGCTATGCTAATGTATGATTCCTAGATCATGAAATAAACTTTGACAAACATTTGACATGAACACTATTCCATTATCTATTCTAATTTTCTTTATAATAATGTCAAACTAGTTGGAAACATATTTAAAGTATTGTGTTAAGATCATTGGTACTTGTGACTTATGATGAAGCAAATACGACCAAGTAAATCTAAAGTAATCATCCACTATAGTAAAAAAATATCTAGCTCCAGTTATAGAAGGAATATTATATGGTCCCCTAACATCTATATTAAGTAATTGAAATGGAAAAGTAGACAAACTAATACTTCTTTTAAAAAGAAAATCTATGGAATTTCACTTCTTAACATGTGTGTGACAAAAGAAATTATTAAAGTTTTCATGCTTACAAATATCTAAATGTTGTAGTATTGAAGCGGAAACAAGTCCTAATCGAGCATATAAGAGATCTATATGAATTTTATCATTAGATGTAGTTTGATTACATTGTGCTAAATTTGAAGAACCAACTATATCTACAACCAACCTATGGCTTTCTGATTGAAGAATATACAATCCATTTATCAACTTTTCTTTGGCAACTACATAGGTTTCATTCTGGTCCTGAAATTCACATTGGAATTGATCAATCTTAACTATTAAACATTGATTATTGATAATTCTACAAGCTGATAACAAATTATGTGTAAACTAAGGTACATAGAAAATGTGTTGAAGTGTAAATGTTGGAGTAATATTGATAGATCTAACTCTGTCAACATGCATTATCCTTCCGTTTGGTAGTTTAATTGGTATAGGCTCTGTTATATGTTTAATGTTATGTAAAATTTCAATAAAAGAACACATATGATCTATTACACCAATATCTACACCCAAAGAGCCAATCGATTACCTAAAATGCTATAACAAGAAGAAGAAGAAACAGATGTACCCACATAATGAACCAAATTAGCATGCATGTGTCCTATTCCCTCCTTTTCTTTTATCATTCACATCACTTATGCATAGATGTTATTAATCATCTCTTTGTCTGTATGTCTAGATTGCTTAGGTGTAACTACATCATCAAATGGCATTTCAAGAATCTAATCTACTTTCTCTTGAGAAACCATATCTACTTGCTTTCTTTTCCCAATCCCCCTTCCCTTAAACCACTCTAGATATCCTACAAGTTGAAAGCAATTCACCATCAGGTGTCATTCTTTTCTGCAATATTTGTAGAAACTCTTCTTATCCTATCTTTTGTCATTAATTCCTCTACTTTCTATTCTACTGGCTACAAATGTAGAAACTTTAACACTTAGATTAAAACCATTTGTAACTTGCTTTGTTTCTCCACTTGTTGTACAATATAGAATGCCTTGTTGATTGTAGGCAATGGATCTACGGATAGAGTTTGATTTTGTACTCTTTTGTAAGCTTCATTTAATCCCATTAAAAATTGAATCAATTTATGATGTGATTTAAAATTCTGAATTCTTTCTCTAAGATTACATGTGCAACCATCCATTCTACCACATGTACTTAACGAATATGCGTATGAAGAATTAAGTTCATCCCAGCAATGTTTGAGCTTATTAAAGTAAACACTCACTGATTGATTTTCCTATCGTAAGTTACTAATTACGTGTTGTAATTGGAAAATCAACAATCCACTTGCCATATTGTTCCACAATCTATTTCCACAAATCTTGAGTCAACTATGTATATAGGAATTTATGTGCAAAATCATTTGCCATGGAATTCAACATCCAACACCTAACCATATAATTGCATCTAATCCACTTTACATGATTAGGATCATTTTCTTCTAGTTTAGGAACTATTGCATCAAGAAATCCCAATTTTAATTTTGCTCCCAAAGCCATCTTGATTAATTGATTCCAAGTAAGAAAGTTATTTCCATTGAAGACCAAGCTTCCTATACTCATTCTTAGGTTATCTACTCTAGAAAGAAACAAAGGGTCTAAAACTGACAGATCATCGAAATTCAATTTTGCAAGACCAGACGGATTTCTTTGGTGTTGTTATTGCACATTAAACCATAAAGAAAACTTTTTGTAGACAAAATGAATTGATCTCATTGCTCTGATACCATGTGAGCCTTTGCTACTATAGAAGCACCACGCATGAAAGTGTGTTTGTTCAAGTGGATTGAAATCAAAAAATGAAATGTATTCTTTATTTTTGTTATTTTTGGAAAGTTAGATACAGTAAGTAAATTTCTCCTATTTATAGCATCAACTAAATTAACCAACTTTCTAGTTTAATATTGCTACATGGCTCCATCTGATCTCGCCGCTCGGCACTTTATCGAAACTACAAATACTAATTATATAACTTCATATAAACTTCATTCACAACTTGTAAATTGTCATATGGACAATGTCAAAAATTGCTATGAGATTTATTTCCTTAATAATTTCACCCGTTTGAAATATTTATCAATATATGGTGGCCTATCTTACTCACAAATAAATACTTAAATTTAATCTTATGACATTGGTCCTAATTGTCAAGCATATATCGTCATCACTAGGAAACGAGATAATACAATGGATATAGTCTAAATAGATAAGATGAGAAGAAAGCATGATTTACTTACACGACATTACGAACCATTGTAATCCACTTGCGGAACCCAATGGCTTTCTGCATTCAAATCGTTTTACGCAACCTTAAAAGGTCGATAAAAAGGAGCCAAGCCGATATGCCCACTCGTCGCCGGGAAAACAGGACCTGTCATTCTAGCCTCTAGGCTTCTCTTTCTTCTTTATTTGGCCTCGTTATTAGGCATGTTTTAGATCATGCTAAATTGCAAACTTCTTGCAGTTAAAGTATTGGATTCACTATTTAATATATATAATATTCAGTGCTGCTTGGCAAGAAAATACGAAAGAAATTTAACTTGATGATGATAGCATATTTGGATTCTCTAAAATTATTATTATTATTATATATATTTTTTTTTCAAATTATTATTTTTCAAATGAATAGTTAAGATTAGAAAATAAAAAAAAAATAGTATCATAATCATATCACTAAATATATCGAAAATCTAGATAATCTCATTCGCTAGTTTATAATTAAAAAAAAAAAAAAAGACCTTAAAGTATCCATTTTCAAAGATATCGTATAGAACGGCAAGCTAAAGTTGCATGCGGTGTGACTCCATATCCCATACCCCTTCACGTCTGTCGAACACATCACGCCAACTCCTGCCTTCCAGTGTTGAAGTATGTACATGCTGTTACTACTGCAATTACAGTCACTTCTTAACCATCTCTCAAAATGCCATCCTCTTTCCTAGACGTGTCTTCTGGTCTGGTTGCTTGCTTCACCATCAAACTTAAATACTTTTCTGGATTAAGTACCATCGATTTATCCTAGTTTTTCTACTTATTTTATCATGTATAGGATAATTTCATCCATATTTTGAGTTATATATTCTAATATATAATGCTCGCTTGTTTTATATGTTATAGTTTGATTGGAGGGACCACTTACAAAAATATATAAGCGGTCAGATCGTCCAACATCCTACGCAAAAACTTAACCCATTAAGTACTAAATTTCCTAATAATATGTGGACAAAAACTTTCATCATCCCTTGGACGTATCTAAAGTTTGTGGCCTTCTAAATAATACTGGATATATTAAAATCTTGTGTAAATGTCATATTATGTTTATAATTAATTATCTAAAGTTTAAAAATATTAATTTACTACCTACATAGTTATTTATAATATATAAATTAACTTCATTTAGATAGTTAAATATAATATTGAATAAAATTTAGGTTATTAATTGTAAAAATAAAGAAAATTCAAATGGTCAACTATAAAAAAGAAAAAAAATTCAAATACTAAATTAATACTCTTAAATTATCATATAGTTAATAATAAAGATGGATAAAATTTGAGGATTAAATATGACACGTACCGTATAATTTTTAAAACTACATATTTGTTTTCTATAATTCTTATTATAAAGTTAAGTTTAAAAGTATAAATGAACCAAACCTAGCTACTTACAAACAATTCAAGTTCAACTCCATGTTAAAATGAGTTTTAACTCAACAATAGTTAAATAAAGATCGAGTTTTGTAAGCCCTTGAGTTAAACTTAAGTGTAAGAGGAGTTTTAGTTAAATTTAGGCCATCGGTATTATTTGAGTTGAAACAGGACTAAAGATGCTACATCTAAGAAGACCCTTTCCCTCTCCATTTTCTCTTCCCAAAGAAAACAATAGAAAAACCTTTGGGGCAGCTACCCCTTGTTGGTCGCCTCTCCTACGCCAATCCATTTTTTGTTATCTACTATTTCGTTTCTATTTCTAATTATACTTTTTAATTTCTACCTATTTTATCGCCTAGAATCTTCTCTCTCTCTCTCTCATCAACTGCATGTCGTTGACTATGCACTCTCAAGTTTGCCTTGAAGCCTTGTCAATCGCACCTCTTCAGTAACATCTCTCTATTTCCTCCATCTCTATCCTCTCGTCATTGCTCGCGTTGTACGTGTTTATTTTTAATTTCAATTAGTATAGTTTTCTATCCCTTTGTGCATGGTAGAATACTAGATTTTCGCTCACTTAGTAGGACTTTTCTTTGTCGAGGTTTGTTTGACATCTGTTTTCATCGTAAAATATATGACCTTTTCTTTTTCAGAGTCTATTAGTGAATAGAATCTTGTTTTTTGGTCAAAAAACAAAAAAATACTTCTTTAAATTGAGTTCAAACTTATTAAGTACCATTAAAAGTTCAGCATAAGCATACTAGTCCCAACTTAATTCATCTCTATCTACAATAATGGTTACATATGTACTTAATTATGTCAAGAGGCGACTTCTATTAATTATTATTTTTATTTTTTTTGTAAAATTTTCTTTTAAGCCTCATTGATTATTGTATATTTTGGATATTTTAAAATTCTCCTTATATATACATATATATATATATATATATATATTTCATTATCGTCGATGGCATTGCTACATCATATTCAAAGACAGATGAGCTTTGTAAAAAAAGTAAATCATATGCTTGTTAGAGTGGTAAAATGCTCAATTTCAAAAATCCAGAGAGTCCATGTTATTATGAAAGTGTGCAAAGACTGTGTTGTAATTTAACCGAAAATGAAAATAATTGGAAAATGTATTTGGCTGTTGAGATAATTTCAAATGAGATCGGAAACATAAAAGCCGTTTCACATCTACAAAAGGAAAGCTACTTACAAATAAAAATAAAATAAATTTGTTTTCAATTTTCAAATGGAAAGGGGTGGCATTTTTTTTTTTTTTTTGTAAATAATAAGTTGAGTCCCTTTGAACCCTTTCAACGGATTGTCGTAATTATACGAGTATAAAATTAAACATACATATTTCATTCTTTGTATGCTTCTTTATCTCTCTACACCATAACCCTTCCCTTCTTCTTCACATTTTCTCTACAATATTGAAAGAGAGTTTATTAAAAGAATTAAATATAATTTCAGTATTCTTATCATTCTTATTTGAAATAAAAGTTTAATAAAAATATATTTTAAAAAATAAGTTTACTTGCATATTTTTGTATCCTCATCATTTTATCTAGAGCATTGAAAGAGAGTTGACAAAACCTTATATATTATTATTATTATTATTAAAAGTGAGTAGATAACTCTATTATATATAATATCCAGCCATATCCTATCGATTAGGTAAATTTCAAAAAAGTATTAATGGTCGAAAGGAAAGTTCTAAGTACATGCTTTCTAGAAACCACTCACATAAGGTAAGGTAAAGGTACTATCCACCCCACTTGAGAACTTATACTATAAGTTATCTACAAGATATCGATTTTAGGATACCTTTGACCTATTATCTAAAAATTTATTAATAAATATGATAAATAAATAATAAATGATAATATTATATTTTTAGCTAATGAATGTTTAGTGAAAAGAAAGAAAAAATAGAGAGAGAGAGAGAGAGAATGAGCTCAAATCTTTAAGTTAATAACATTAAATGGCTAAATCTAATACTGTCTCTCTTACTTTAAATTTTCCATTCTTGTTCTTGTTCTTTCCCATTTCCCTCTCTAACTTTACATTTTCCATGCCTTCCCCTTGTTCTTTTCCATTTGTGATAAGTAGTAAAATCATATAAAAATGAAGGTGGGGAAAACTTTTTTTACATTTTCATGGATTTTACTAAAGGTCTTATAGGTTTTACGTATAAAAAACTCGTAATATTATATATAAATTACTTTTTTAATATCAGAAAAATTGAAATTTATAGAGGAAAAAAAAAGGCAAAAATTTCATGCTTTATATGATATAAGTTCTAAGATAGCTCTAAGGTATTACTAGCTAGATTTAGATTCCTTAACTTAGGTATGGGCAGACCCTCATACCTATTCATCCTTTACTCATTCACTCCTATTTTCCATGTTTCTTAACACTATAACTAGGTCATTTCCAACCATTTCTTGTAATTTCTTATGATGGGTGACACAGCGTAACATGTGAAATTAAAGTAGAGTTTTATCACAAACTATTAATTATGCGAATAGAGTGTGATCTTCAAATACCAATTGATTATATGAATTCCTTAGTATTTGGCATCCAAATTCAACAATTATATAAAATTCGAGAATTTAGGAAGAAAATAGAGCAAAGACGACTCCAAAATTTTGATAATACTCAATGAATCCTTTATTCAATGCCCTAAGGCATACAAATAATAGTAGGTACAAAACTACCAAAAATAGAACATAAAAATTTTCTAAAAGTAGAATTGCCTAAAAAACTACCAAAAATAGAAAATCCTAAAACTTAAAGATATGAAGTAAATTAAAAGATAAATACAACATTGCAAACAAAACTTAAAACAGAGGTGTTTATAAAAAGTTATAAGTAATTTAAAAATTACAAAAAATAGCAAACTTGACTATTTAAGAGACTAAATGAAGGAATTTACCTTAAAAATAGCATAACTTAGCACTAAAGGTACCAGATTCTTTAAGTTAGCTCGTTTCCTTCAAAATAAGATCTAGAAATTAAAAAATTGTAACTGACCCATTTTTGTCCTATTTCGCTAAGTATCTATTTGCTAGTATCTCCACCTCATCATCTTCCCTAAGATAGATAGAATTTTCCCTCGAATTGTCTTCATCTAAAATATCTCCAGTGTCGGGAATAAAATGGTTTACATTAAATACATCTACAATTCGAATGTGGCTAGGCAACTTCAATCTATATGTATTTGAGTTGATCTTTTCTATGATCTTCACTAGCCTAATCTTCCTAACTAATAGTTTGTTGTACTCATCAATAGAAAACCTATCCTTAGTAAGGACAACCCAAACATAATCCCCTACGTCAAACTCCATATGTCGCTTTTTTCTATCACCAACTTCTTTATATTTACTTGTAGCCTTTTGTAAATTGTTTTAAATAGTCTTGTGAATATTCTGTAGGCTATAGACAAAGTCTTCTACCTTCTCATGAATCCTGGTTCAGTTTGGCAATGGTAGCAAATCAAGTGGACTTCTAGGAACAACATAGTAAACCACCTAGAATGGACTAAACCCTGTATTGCGATTAATTGCATGATTATGTGAAAACTCTACCTAACTCAGCTTTTAATCCTAACTCTTTACATGTTCCCGCACTAAACTCCTCAATAAAATTCCTCGGGATCTATTTACTACCTCAATTTGCCCATCTGTTTGTGGGTAATAGGCACTACTAAAATTCAACTAAATGTTGACCATCTTCCACAAACTTAACCAAAAATGGCTGAGAAACCTTATATCCCTATCAGACACAATGGTTCTAAGCAACCCATGCAACCTATAAACTTCCCTAAAGTATAATTGTGCAACACAGATAGCATATGTGGTCTTCTTATAAGGAATAAAATGTACCATCTTAGAAAATCTATCAACTACTACAAAGATGGAGTCATTACCTTACTGAGTTCACAGTAACCCTAGAATGAAATCTATGTTAATATCAATCCAAGGCTGCGAAGGAATAGGAAGCAACATATATAATCCTACATTTGTAGTTGTTTCCTTGGACACTTGGAAGACTCCATAGTCTACACCTCTGTACATACTTCTCCACTTCCTTACAAATAGTTGGCAAAAAATATGATACATTGATGAGAATCAAACCTTTGGATCTAGCATTAGGAAGCCCACTTGAACCAAATGGAACCCAGACATTCACATTTTATCTTTATTTGTTTCTTTTTACATTTTAGCAAGTACATTTTGTCGATTTTTTTACAAGAAGACGATCAAGCACATTAGCAATTGGTTTGTGAATGGATCACAGTCCATTATGAACCAACAAAGACAAGTGAAACCGACCTTCATTTCATTTGCAATTTATCTTGAGAAGAACCAACCATCTTCACTCTCTTTCACATGGAGAATCAGTTTTTCAAGTGACCCATAGGACCGTTTTTGACTTTTTGGCATTGTTGTAATTTTCCTTATTTAGAGTAGAGTATAAATACTTATAAAGTAAGGTTTGTAAAGGACTTTTGATAATTTTTTTTACAACTACCTTTGTTCTCGTGAAAAGGGTGTTCCTCTTCACAAAAATACTTTTATCAATTCAAGCTTGGATTGTGGCGAGTAGGGCTTAGGAGTTGTGAGTAATATCAACAAATTATAAGTTGTTCCTAATTCTACTAGTGTGTTATATTTTGTAAGGAATTGGAATTCTTATTGCTTTTCATTTCATGTCAATTAGGGTTAGTATCCAATTAGGGTCCACACCTAATTGATTGAGGATTGTTAATTTGTTCTTCTATCCTTGTTATATTCTTGCAATTGGAAGTGAAGCACATCATACATACACTAGTTGTAAAGTCTTGTCTCGTCACACATGACCTTCACCATACAGTTCTTGATTACTCCAGTCCTTTAAACTACAGTCTAAAATATACAGCTGATTACCCTTGAATAAAAACCATCTTGCAACAAGTATTATGTTCTATCACCAACTCTAATTCTTGCTAAAATAACATAAAAATAGGGATCACCTTCAAGTAACTTAGCAAATGAATTAAAACTAGGTACCTCCACTTGCATTATGCTTAGAAGACTCCTACATCTACTGAGTGCATCAACAACCCGGTTTGTGATACCACTCTTGTGTTTCATGACAAAGGTGAAACACTCCAGATAGGCCACCCATAAAGCATGACAAGATGACACTTTATCTTGACTGTGCAAGTGTTTCAAAGCTTTATGGTTAATATATAAGATGAATTCTCTGTGAAACAAATAATGACGCCAATGCTTCATAGCTTACACCACAACATAAAAATCTACATCATATCTACTATATCGCAGCTTCGCCCTTGTTGGCTTCTCACTAAAATAAGCTATCGGTCTACTATTCTAACTTAAAATAGCTCCAATCCCTACTTTAGAGGCATCTTCATGTAGCTCAAAAGGTTGATAAAAATCTGGCAACACTAGAGTCGGGGTTATAGTAAGATGAACTTTAATCTGCTCAAAAGCCCTCTCTACTTCATCAATTTACAAAAATTTCTCACCTTTTATACAATCAGTGATAAGAGCCATAATACTATTGAAATGGGGTATCAATCACCTATAAAATGATGCTAGGCCATGGAAGCTTCAAACTTCAATCAATGTAATAGGTCTAAGCCATTGCTTGACTACTTCCACATTAGACTTATTAACCTATAAACCATTAGCAGAAATTATGTAGCTAAGGAAAAGTACATCAATAGTCTTGAAAACACACTTCTCTAAGGTAGCATAGAAATTATCCCTGTGCAACATATTAAGAACATCCCGCAGGTGTTTGAGATGCTACTCTAATCAACACTGTAAATTAGTGTGTCATCAAAGTATATGACAACACACTTACTAACAAATGACCTTATAAATTGATTCATCACCCTCGTAAATGTGTTAGGTGCATTAGACAATCCAAACGGCATAACTGGCCACTTAAACAACCCCTCTTGTGTCTTGAAGGTTGTCTTCAACTCATCACCAACTCAAATATGAATCTAGTGATATCCACTCTTCAAATCCAATTTCGAGAATACCTTAGCACCACTCAACTGGTCAAGTAAATCATCTAAGTTTGAATAGGAAGACGATACTTGATAGTAATTTTATCGATGGCCTTGGCTATTCACACATATACACCAGGCACTATCCTTCTTAGGAGTCAAAAGAAATCGCGAGTGACCCATTTTTACCCCATTTCGCTATATACTTGTTTGCTAGTACCTCCACCTCATCAATGGGCTTCAATTGAAATTATTCTCTTAATCTTCCAATATGCATAATGTGGTTCCATTAGCAAAGGTGACCTATTTACATCTTACACTTGAACAAACACTTCATTAGTTGTTTTAAGATCATTAATCATAACTTAAGGATAATTTAGTTAATTTTATTAAGGATAATTTAGTTAATTTTAACCCATAAAGATGAATCTCATTCACAAGAAAATGTTACATCAATAAAACCAATTGATACAAAAGGCTCATAGATGAAGAGTTAGGGATATGAAAACCAACTGGATAAATTGACACATCTTTTCATAAATCAATTTATTCCACATGGAGGATACTATGACTTTTACTAAATAAACCAAACTTACTAAATTTGCTAGTATAATAAATCTCATAGAAGGGATAATATAGTCCTATAGAAGGGATGACAACAAAAGGAAAAATAGGAAGAGCTTTAGTGGTTGCCAAAGTGAGGGCGTTGTACTTTATTTTTTGGACTTAGAAGTAGGGGAAACACACAAAGGAAAGAAAAAGGACAACAAGAAAGAAGCAAATGGAAGAGGAAGAGAAGAGTAGCACATAGCTATCCACATATGCTTAGACACATTAATACACATGACTCCACACAGGACTTGAACACACGAGTACACACGACTCCACAAGCGACACATACATTGTGCACATTCCTACAACCTACACGCACCTTATATGCACTTTCCAGCTACCTACACATACCCTACATGTAACAGCACCCTTCTACGTAACACACATTCCTTCAAGCACCAGCACACTCTCCTTCAAGCACTAGCACACACACATTTTACGCACTAGCACACATACTCTTTAAAGCATCAACACAAGCACATTTCATGCACCATGACACATCTACACAAACCACATCAGTAACAACAACACAACATACACAATTTCAATGCACGCACCCACATATACGCCCACAGTAATCCAACAGCAACACCTCACACTAGCACGTAACTTGCAACAAATTGCACCAACAATCTAGCACTTAAACACATTGTACACAGCACTCGCTACACTTCACACATGCACACATATGTTCTGTCCTATAGAGCACGCGTAATCTATGGACCAAAATATAAATATTTATATATCTATATAATTAACAACATCTCACATACAAATAACAGTATATCATAGAATTCTTTCTCACTTAGGTCTCATTTTCTTTATCACTCCTAGTAATTCTTAGATAAATAAGTAAGATAGAAATCTTCTCCTAAAATGCAAGAAATAGCACTATTGCTTACTACTCTTATTAATATTGCCTTATCTAGTATATTTCTAGAATTTTTTACTATATTTCAAAGCTAAAACTTATTTTTCTATACATATTGAAATTACATTTAAATTCTAAAAGTAGAATTTTTTTTCTGCACAAGTCTAATCTAGTTTCATAAGACTCACCTCAAGGATCACATAGGTTGTCCCAAATTGCGGTTTGGACATCATATGTGCGTTCTACGAATTTTTTTCTTCGCATTTTTCCTTCTTCCATTTTCCTTCTATTTTTGTTTTCTATCTCTCCCTCCCTCTCATTTTTTTTTTTTTAATTTTTGGATTTTATGGGGTCTTTCTAAAAAATTAGGTCAGTTTAAGGCTTATATATATAAGAGTAAATTCTTTTGATTTTCCGAATTCGTTTGTTGCACATGATAATTTATGTAAGTTTAGTAATCTTAGTATTTTAACATAAAATTTTACGACTAAGCTAAATAAATTATTCTAAACGTAAATATTTATTTGGAATTTTCATTTGACTATTCTAGACCTAAGATTTTAAATTATTTTATTATTTATTCCAAAAATTTATGCAATTTAATTCTTAAACAATTATTTCTTTTAATTTAAAATTATATAGGTTATAAATAAGACTTTTAATATAATTTATTATCAAATTGGATATTATATTTATGCTAAATTCACGGGTTTTACATTTCCTCTTCTAATGACTATATTTTTTGTGATATGGAGCATGTTTATCTACATACATATGCACAATATCTATTAATAGACATACATTCATTTTACAACATAGCATTCCATTAGTGGAGGACATAGGATTTTTCTCAAGAGCAAGCACCTTGCAAATCTTATATCTTGACATAAGGGTTAAGACTTGTAAAGTAGGGACCCAATTGATGTTGTCACATGTGTGTCGTGTTAATCATAATGACATGATGATAACACTTGACTTAGAAAGGAGTGATTGGAAGGAGAAATAAGCAATGTCAATGGTTTAAACACACTAGTGGTGGATGAAGGATCTTTAGAGCATCAAGTTCATTATTCTTAATCAAAATTTGACTTATTCTTCATTGGAGTCATGTTTGATTTTTTATAGTAGAAAATTCACAATTTTACATTGTTTCTCTAATATCTGGAGTATGTTAGAGTATCAAATGAGGAAGCATAATTGAATACTTATAAACTCTTGAACTTAATAACATTTGTCAGATAATATTGATGATTAATGGATGACATAAAACTTATTCATTGCAAGGTTATCTTAACGAGCTTCTATGAGTCTAGGAGCAATAACCTTTCCTGGTAGGTGCATAAGCATGTCTAAGAAAGGTTAAGAATAAAAAAAACCAATCTAATATTTCCTATTTTAAGTTTACCAAATTAATTCTCATTAAGCCATTCCATATATGAAAAGGATTCCTTAAACCCCATCACTCAATTTAATGGGTCAAACCTAATCAATAGTGAAGATAGCCAAATATATTAAATAAAGAAAAATTAGATTCTTCAAAGGTAACTAAAAATAATTCAAAGTTAGGGGATGAATTGGGAATCCCATGCGTTAAGCATCTCACGATGTATCTTTTGACATAGAAACCCCTATAAACACTTAAAACATTGTTAGTATACTTTATAATTGATAATATTCTTAGCATATGTTAAGTCCCCGGATTGCATAACATTGATAATTTGTAAAGGGATGGAAAAACAAGTGTATGAAAGAGATGCAAATTTTCATTATCTTGCTTCCTAATAAGTAGGCCTACATACCGAACCAACTTTTTTCCTTAAAATGCGCCATTTTCACATGTCTTTCTGTCAGCTAAATTTAAGCCTTCATGATGTATAATTGGAGGAGTGAAAAAGAGAAACAAAAGAAATGGATAACCCCTCCAAGTGTTATAATTAGGGTATTCAAAGGGACATGATCGCAGAAGAAATTACGGAATAGCGGTAAGGTCAAAATGAAATTTGAAAATTGGAATTGGTGAGCCATGCCTTATGTTGGTAGTCCAACTGCCGTATACGTTTTGACAGAGTGTAGCCATATATGACATGATTGCCCCATGCCCATAAGCCACGGCTAATATAATCAAATCCATTTTGTCAACGTATGATACTTAATGCTACAGACAGACAGACCGGAGTCACTTATAAAAAGGTGGTTATATACCGGATTCTCCCTACCCAAAATTAACTCACAACACTATTACCAAATTATGCCTAACATACTATATTCATTATTCAAGTGCATGCACAATTCACCGGTTCCACAGCCGATGACAAAGCCCATATCATCGTTATATATATATATATGCGAATTTTTACTTCCTGTATACTTACATTTTTCATTAAATATGTGATTAAAAATGGAAAATATGAAAATTTCTATTTTTGAAAATCTTAACAAGTGCCCAAAATTACCTTTTAACAGACCCATTTGGTATATGGTCTCATCCATTTATGACTCTGGATTACAAATTTTCTTTGATCCAATCAATTAAACTTCGTGAGAATTTGAGACGATATATATTAATATAATTATGAATAGGATAACGATGACGCATTTATGACACATACAGTAGCACTTCCTTAAATAAAAAAATAAATAAATGCAGCAAGTGACCAACCATAACCGATAATTTCTTCGTTAAATCAACTGCCCATTCGTTGAATTACCAATAATAAATAAACATTTAATCCCAAAATCTATGCCAATTAAGCGATTCTTTCGTCTCAATCACCGTTACTTCTACCCGTAGTCCATGCCCCATACTCATAAAGACCATCATCGTATTCCTCCATCAAATTCTCTCTCTCTCTCTCTCTGACAAAGACGTCAAGCAAAGGTTTCTCTATATATACTTGCTCTAACCTTTGCTTGTCATCACATGAACACTTCCATTTCCATATCTCCTTGCATATAAACGTTCCTATATACTCAAGAAAACGCTTCTTCGACAGCCTTTTGACAACATAATACGTTGTTCCATCACACATTATCAATAGCTGTTTAATTATGTATCATTTCAAAATACAAGGACGACTTGCCGTAATACCCATTATTCTCATAATTATATCATCCACTTGCTTTACAGCATGCTTAAGTATGTATAGAGACGAGCCTCGTGCTGCTCGGTTTCGTCGAAATCATCTCCATGGATATAATCCAGCAACTCGTATGAATCGGTACTGGAGAACTATTGGCCCAAATAATGATTATTATTATTATTACCATCATCATCAACGGGGCTTCTCGAATGGACTCACCACCACGAAGAGCCGGAAATCCACCACCTCATCCGGTGGCACTTCACAAAATTTGATCAGTGTTAACGATTATGGAGCTAAAGCAGATGGGCATTCCGACGACTCTCAGGTACATTTATCAACTTTACATGTATATTATACATGCATATAATGTATATTATGCCATGAAGACTAGTTTCCTTATTGAAAATGTCAAGGTATTATTAGTGCTTTCTTTCTATATATATATATATATATATATATATATACATAGCCCTGTAGTCGCGCTAAATTCACAAATTTTATATTTTCATCAATTGAAGATTTCTTACGTAATTAAACCTGGTTTTTGTGAAACGTCCATATTCTAACCAATCAATGTTTATTACCACATCATCCAAGTGGACCGTAAAATTAAAAATATTTGATGTGGAAAATAGTCATATTGGGCGGTCTCCATGTGACCTCATAGATTGGTATAGGTTTTTTTTTTTTTTTTTCCAACGTATATGGACATTCTATGGCTTTCTTGAAAATTTTGGCCATAGACTAATTATTTTGCAGCTATAAATTAGTGAGGCTGCTAATTTTTCACGTGCATTCCAAAATTTTAAGAGACCAAAATGTATGATTCTTATAAACTTAAGATCAACTTTCATGTAGTATGTAAATAATAAATAATTCGAAAAATATTTCCAGTCTAACCATATAGCGTATATAGCCAGAAAACATAGGAAAAATATTAAATTTGTCACTAACTACTGGCTACTATTGGGATTTTGTATAGGCATTCCTAAAAGCATGGGAAAAGGCTTGTGCGACGGAAAGAGGTGTTCTCGTAGTCCCAAGCAAAGGGGTGTACCTTCTCAAGCAAATCACATTTGAAGGTCCTTGCAAATCCGGATTTACTGTAAAGGTACATTATTTATATATTTTATTGACTTCTCCATCTCAATAATATCATTTATATGCATACATACATATATAAATATATATATTTTTTAAATAATTAAAAATAGTCATGCAATAATATATACGTGCCTGTAGATCTATGGAACAATTAAAGCTTCGGATAATCAAGCCGACTATCAAAAGGACTCAAGACATTGGATTATGTTCGAGAATTTGAATAATTTCAGAATCGAAGGTGGTGGATATGTCGATGGCAGTGGGGAAAAATGGTGGCAAAAATCATGCAAAATCAACAAAAACCTCGTATGTGCTATTTCATAGATTTAATTTTCTGTAATTTACAAAAAATAAAAATAAAATAAAATAATAAAAGGAAAACAGTTTCTTAATTAACTTTTTTTTTTTTTTTATGCAGCCCTGCAAGTCAGCGCCAACAGTAAGTTCTCTTATCCTATATATTCATTTTCTTGATTATTAAAATTTCTTTGAGCAATGATGATCTGTACCTAATTTTTACATGTTCTCCAATTGATTAGTCGGTTCGAAGTTTTGAAAATGAATCTAATCACTTTTTTTTTCTTTTGGGCACCTTTTTAAGCTTCTTTTTATGGTTTAATTGAAGTTTGACTTTGGTGTCAATTCAATCCACTTAATTCACACAGCCTACCTAGACCACTGCTATTTAAAAAATATGAATTAGGTTCTTTTGACAAATAAGGAAAAAGATAAACAAGTGGAGGCCTATGTGTTAAATTTTCCATGGTTTCTTATTGTATTGTATATATTCACAATAAAGATTTCAAATACGGTAAATCTGCCTAATTATAGGTATAGATGGATAAGTTTTAATACATAAAAGCATTTATTATCAATCATGCTAGTTACCTAATATTGTGGTAAATATGTTAAATTCTTATTTGTTTTTACCTATCACTAAATTTCACATATTTATTATTATTGTTATTTTTATATGCATTTTCAGTATAAATTTAAATACCGTATTTTACTGCAGGCTATGACGTTTTACCAAAGCTCAAACCTGAGAGTGGCTGATATAACCATAAGAAATGCGCAACAAATGCATCTTCTATTTCAGAAGTGCACAAATGTGCAGGCTCTAAACTTGGTGGTGGATTCGCCGGAAGAGAGCCCAAACACCGATGGAATTCACGTCACTGAAACCGAGAACCTGTTGATTAAGAATACTGTTATTAAAACAGGTAAAAGAGAATGAGATGGTGACGTAACATATAATCAACTTTATTAAAGTTTTCTTTTCCTAGATGATCATTTAAGTATAGAATTACACTACATTAATTATCCCTCCTTTCCTTCAATACAACCCTTCATTCAACAACAATTCTTCATTTATTATCATTTTCATTCCTAAAATTCTTTCGACTTCCTTTTTGTCAGTCAGACACATAAAGAAAATTATTATATTGACCTAATCTTTATGCCCTAACAAGTGCGGCTATGAGTCATTCGTTTATAAAGAAAATTACTATATTGACCGGATCTTTATGAGCCTGATCAACATAAGCCTGGCATTACATTTACACAATTTTTCCTCCTGATTAGACAAAGAGATTTTAGAGTTTCTAATCTAGATTACAATGAATTTTGGTTGGAAAATGTTAACCACTATAGAAGATCATATATATATGTAATGACTTTTCCTTATGTCTTTGTTGTAGGGGATGATTGCATTTCTATTGTAAGTGGGTCGACACATATTCAAGCAACTGACATTCAATGTGGACCAGGACATGGGATCAGGTCTCCAACTCTAACCTTCTTAATAACTAACTCCTTTTCAAGAATAAATTATGTAACCTTTTCACTTAAATAGGTATCCAAATCGATGAGTACATTTAGTATTTAGTATACCCAGTTTTTAGGTTTTAACTACTAAAGTAAGTTAGTGATTCTTTGACTTTTGTTTCAGTATTGGAAGCTTAGGAGCTGATAACTCCGAGGATCATGTTTCGGATGTTATGGTAAATAGGGCAACATTTTCAGGAACTAGCAATGGTGTCAGAATAAAAACTTGGCAGGTACGAATAATTCAGTTGTTGACCTATCCACCGTCTATTTAAAGCTAAAATTAGACATTTTTAGTCCTTTGTTCTCCCCAAGAAAAAGACATTCGTGGTCACTATATGAAGCAGCTCAAATTTGCCGTTGCTTTTGATGTTGAAGATAAATGTATTACGTTGCAAACATTAATTAGAAACTATGGCTTCGTTCGTCACGCCGTTGTCTGACAAATAAATATTCTAAATGAAAGATTTTATTGTGTAACGCGTAGCTAGACTTTAATGATTATTAAATTGCTTATCGGGTTATATGTAAGTGATGAAGCATGTGAAAATTTTGAATATATTTCTCTAAGGTCTCCTGGCAACGTTTTTCATTTAATTGTGAGAAACACGATTTGTTTTCCTAAGTGAGATTAAGAAATAAAGAGCTGACTTAAAGGTGCTAGGATCACTAAGCCTGACCTTCGCCAAATTATATATTTTAACACCTAGCATGAAGGGTTTAAAAAGGTGAGACAACACTCGACTATAAATATCATTTTTCTCCAAATTACACATCTAACCGGCTTATATATATATATATTATGAATATCATGCGATATGAAGTTATAAACATTATGCAATATGTGAAAGTCTAGTTGCATAGTAATCCTGTAGATAATCTCCTTTCTGAGGGTTGAAACTGTCGAAAGTTTTGTTGACCAAATGTTTGACTTAATCCACAAACTAAATCCCTTATTTAATTAGTAGCATTGCATCGGTGGGTGGTGGACTCAGTGGGCTCCTATTTAGTTGCTACATGCTACTCTAACACGTTGGAACATTAGATACCTGTTGGAATAATATATGCTCACTCCACTAAGTTAGTCAACTAATATTGCTAATCATAGCATACGCAGCATTATTTCCACTCCATCTCCTGGTTTATTAAGTGTTTGATTTTACATTTGTGCACAGGGAGGATCTGGTTATGCCAAAAACATCAAGTTCCAGAATATCGCTATGCACAACGTTGATAACCCTATTATTATAGATCAGAACTATTGTGATCAAGATAAGCAATGTTCACAACAGGTACTTCGATAACTAATTTTTTATTTCACATAGTTATCGGTCTATCCAGTTCACAATCCTAGGAAGCAGTACATAATCGACGAATTTAACAATTGATATATGTGATAACATGACAGGCATCAGCTGTGAAAGTAAGCGACGTTTTATATAAGAATATCAGAGGAACAAGCGCATCAGATGTGGCAATAAAATTTGACTGCAGCAAAAATTACCATTGTCAAGGGATCACGTTGCAAGATATCAGCCTGACGACAACCCAATCTAAAGGAGGTGCCGATGCTTCATGTGTGAATGTTAACTATGACCAAGAGGGAAGGGTCACCCCGCAATGTGGTTGAGACAGGGGGATGCCTCAGGTGCTCTTAGTTAAAGGTTGTGAGTAGATAAGATATGTATTAGCTATCTTAGACAAGTCCAAGTCTTAAATGTATTAAAGAGGAACTGATTAGCAATTACATACATATTAGTTCTTCTTTTTCAGATTGTCAGTGTCCATCGTACGGGATTATATAATTCTATAAATCCCATGCGTTAAGAATTCACATCAACTATGTTGTGGCAATAAAGAATCCTTTCCATAATGTCCCTTTTTTCTATGGTGCATGGGTCTTTCTTATGTAATCAAGTGGAATGGGAGCATTCCAATTGGTCTCGTAAATTATTTAGTCCAAAACGCTATGCTTCTTCAAAGCGTTGCAACCATTATTCCGTGATTGGTGATACACTACCCTGTTGTTTTTGTTGTATTTTACATGAATACTTATTTATTTATTTAAGAGTCAAAACGACAACCTCAACAAGTAGATCTCGACTGAGCAACACGTTGGCGAATCACAGTGATGTATGGGAACTGAGTACGAGATCAAAGGTTAAAAAAAGAAAAAAATAATTAAAAAACGAAAAAAGCTAAATCTCCAGAGCACATCAAACAAAGCTTTAGGACGTCATAGTCATGGCAATTCCACGTGAGGAGTAAACTTCGACAACAATGTCTAAACCAGTCAAGGGCAAACACGAAAGACTTCTATCGACGTGGCCTAATATTGAACCGGCCCAGAACGTGAACTGGTCTAGAATTAGAGCCAAACCCAACCCTGCCGGTTTGAGGTTTTAAAATTTTGGAACCATGACCGACCCGGCCGGTTGTGGTTTCGGGCCGATTCAAGGAACTTGCTGCTTTATGGGATGGATGGTGGGTCTATAGAGCTCTGTCCTGTGCGATCCTTTCTTTTCTTTTCTTTTATTTTTCTTCAATTAGTTACTTGAAGGACGTTTTACAGTATACATGTTTAAATTAATTTTTTTGTTCTTACGAATTCAATTTAAGTATACATGTTTTAATTTTGTGGTTCTTCTTACTATATAACGTAAAGAAAAAAGTTAACATAGTAAATCAGTAAGCAAAAACATAGTTTACACTAAAAAAAAAGAAGGTATTTTCGGATTTAGCTGCTTATTCCTTTAATCATTTATTACCATCTATTTTACTCTTTCATTTTATTTTATTTTTTTGCTGTCTTTTCTAGTTATATTTTCTTTACCTTTAGATAAATGAAAAAAAAATTACTAACCAAACTGTATAATTAGGTTTAATTTAGAAAATAAAATCGAATCATAATATACAGTTTGATTTAGTTTAAGGGACAAACCATACCGAATTGAACCACTCCTACCTCTACCCTATATACGGGAGATAAAATTGAATATTATAAATATAAGATGGGGACATAAACCTTACCTATATTACATGAAACCTGATTGTAAGCAATAAAAATAAATAAGAGAGTATTATTCCCTTTTAAGAAAAAAAATGTAAACAATTATAAAAAAAATAAATAAAGTAGTATTACTATCCTTATATAAAGTTTTTAAATTATAAAAATAAAGTGATAAAATTTTATTCTTAATCACTTTCACTTCATGTGTGCTTGAGCGCTGAGTAAGCTTTGCTTCCACCTAACACATTAAGGTCGTTAATGTATCCATCTTCTTCACTAGACATGTCACATGGTTCCTATTCTTGCTTTGCCAATGCATGCTTGTGCTTCAACATTGATGGACAATAGTGAGGCCCTCCAATTGTCTAAAATTAGGCTCGTGGTGTTAAATGCTTATTTGCAACTATTGTCAATATTAGAGCAATTAAAACTTGTCGAGACATGTGAGAGAAGATCAAAAAAATCTTTGTATGCCTCTTCCACCAATTCAAGATGTTAAAGTTGTGAATATTGACACTGTAAAAAAAAAAAAAAAAAGGTAGTGATTACATAGTTGTCAAGTTCTAAAACAACTCAACTTTTGAAAGTCAACCAAGTTAATTAAAAATAAAAAGTGGATTCTCAAGAAGGCAATTAAAGGAATTTTTTATGATTCAAAAGATGATTTAGGATTTTTTTTTTTAAATTTAGGAATAGAAATTTCAAAATAATCATCTTACCCTTAAGTTTGGCTTAGCAAGACTAATTTAAAATGAGGAAGGAAAACCCCAAATCAATGGTAGTCAAAAAGTAACTTACAGGGTTAAATTGAAAAAGGATTTTTGAATCCAATCCAAGCCAAACCAATCCATAAATTGAATCAATCCAAACCGAAATAGCAATTTTTTTTAACAGTTTGGATTGCAATTCAGATTAACCCCTCCAAAACTGATTACAAGTCGGTTTAGGTGCGTAGTCTGAATCACACCTACAATTCGAACCGAACCATTAAAAAAAAAAAAAAAGCCTAACCTGCCAAGTGCGACTAATCTAAGCCCAACCTAATGTTAAACAAACCCTACTCTCACTACGACTTGTTCTCTCTCTCTCGCTTGTTCTACCTCTCTCTCTCACCTCAGTTCTCTCATAGTTCTCACATCTGTCTCTCCTTCTTTGTTATGTGTCATCTCTCTCTCGCCTCCATTCTCTCCCTAGCCTCATATGTTCTCTCTCTCATCTCTTTTGTTTGCTCTCTCACCTCATCTATTTGCCTCCGTTCTCCTTCTCTCTCACCTCATTTGTTCTCTCTCTCGACTCTAGCATTGCTGCAAACCTCCAGAAGTCTCCAAACTTCCACACTTAGATTTAGCTTTAGTTCCATGCATCACAGTTCACACTCCTCACACTTACGTAAATATTTTATGTGATAATTTTGGTTTAATCCATAATCTGAACCAAACCAAACCGTTATTAAATGGTTTGAAAATTTTTCCAATTCGAACCTTATGATTTGTTTGAAATGGAAACAAATTGAATCATAAATTATGGTTTGGTTTGATTTTTCGCAAAAACCGAACCAATCCGAATCGTGCCTACCCTTAACTCACACACCTTGAAAAAACAATAAGGCGTAAGATAAAAAAGGGGTAGAATTGAAAATCAAATAGCATTTTTAACTTTCCTTCTCCTTTCTCTCCAATTTAGAGGGAAACAAAATTTAGTGGGACTTGTGAAAAATTTTCTCTCTTAAACCACTTCCCTCCATTTTCCTTCATTTTCTAAACAACAGATGATGAGGATCATCTAGCACTTAAGAAGATAGAACCAAGAACTTAAGATCTATTACAAGGAATTGGAGGGCCAATGACCCAAGCTAAAGCAAAAAGGATGAATGATGCTCTACAATGACTTGTTATGGACCTACAAGCCAAGGAATCAAATTACATGAAAGGAGAACCAACAACTATTAATGTAATTCATGTTTCCATGGAAGAAAAGCAAAGATTTAAAGTTCTAGAATAAGAAATATTATATATTGAAACGAAATAGGAAAGGGAATTTGCACATTTGTTGTTATATTTTTTAGTATTTGTTTTGGTTTGTAATTTATATTATTTAGTTGCCTACTCGGTTACATGAGGATAAAGAAACAAGTAAATTAGGCAACTTTGGTTTTCCATATTCTTGTATGACTCTATTTAAGCCGTGTAAGGGTCGACCATGAAGAATATCTTATTATTGAATGAAAAACACATCCTTTTTCATGGGAATTGTTAAAACCTTTTTTTATTCTTTTGCAAAAGAAATTTTCCATAGGAATTCTTAACCAGATTGTTAGGAATACCCTTTTGATAACTTAGGTTTCAGTCAACAGATGTGATTGGGGTCTAGTTATGATTTGCTTATTCAAGACGGTCCTCGGGGTAATTGAATCCAACAGTGACATCGGGGTTTTAGGTTTAACATACCTAAGGTTTCACGCATCATTTGGTATCAAAGCTTTGGCTTCTTGAATCAAGTAAATTCTATCATTTTCCTTAATTCATTTGTTGTTCTTTTCCATATTTATAAATAGTTGTATAAAAAAAAAAGAAAAAAATTCATTCTTATTCGGTCATTACAATCCATTAAGGTCGATGGCATCTAGTGTTTCCATTGAATAATCAATTGTGTTCAATTTATAGTTCTCATATATATATATATATATATATATATATATATATATAATCAATTCGGTTGCAAAAAAAAAAGAATCAAGAACCGACATTTAAAAAAAAAAAACAAAGAATTTGGCCGTGAAAGATTACAATTGTCGAAATCATAAGATAGCTTATTGTTTCAATTTACTTTCCATATCAATTATTTCCAATTTCCTACCTTAACATATCCTTGATTGTCTATGTTTGGTATCTGAATTGTACGCATCCCTTAAGCAATCGGTGCAATAGTGATTGTTTCCTTTTGTGTTAGAAGTAATCTTTGATTGCATATCCATTCATTGGTGAATCTTTTCCATATCAATTAGAGTTATGTAGTTAGTATTCCATCATTCAGGTGACTTAGGACCGATTAGTAATCATTAGTGTTAACTTAGTAATTTGAGTTTAGGAGTTCCAATTTGAGTTCCTAGCAAAAGAATTACAAAAAGCGAGTTGTGAGATCATATTTTGTGAGAGCTATACACGAGTGAAATTGTGAGCGTATCATTTGTGAGCAATACACAAGTGGGTGTGAGGAACATACATATGTATTTTTTTGTAATTGTGATCTTATCTTGCTGCAAATTTTATAATTATGTTGGGATAAAACAATAATGGAGGAGAAAGTCGGGTGATGTTTGAGGAATTGATGGGGAAGATGAAGAGGATCCTAACGAGTGAACTAGAGCAGATCCATGAAAAGATAAATGGGATGGAAAGGAGTAGGGAACCATCTAGTTGTACTACTATCAGATGAGGAGTAGGTAGATAGAATAGGGGAGGCATTAGGATAAATGAAGGTGAGGAATTTGATTTCGGAGATTACCAACATGTGAGGGATAGGGAAAGTATCCAGATGTGTGATAGTAATTTAGGGAGTATTAAGATGAAAATCCCAACCTTTCAAGGAAAGAATGATCCAAAACTGTATTTAGAGTGGGAGAGAAAAATGGATCACGTGTTTGAATGTCAAACTACACTAAGGAGAAAAAAATAAAATTAGTTGCAATAGAGTTTTCAGATTACGCCAGTGTATGGTGGGATCAGTTGGTGCGTAATAGGCTTAGGTATGGAAAGCGACCTGTTAGCACTTAGGAGGAGATGAAAACTATCATGCAAAAGTGTTTTATTCCTAGTAACTACCATAGGGACTTACTTAGGAAAGTCCAAGGGTTAACTCAAGGGAATAACAATGTAGAAAATTATTACAAAGAGTTGGAGATGGCCATGATTAGGGCGAGAATTGAGGAGGATGATGATGCCACTATGACTAGATTCATCAACGAGTTGAATAGGGAAATAGCTAATGTAGTAGATCTTCACCATTACTTAGATATGGAAGAGTTGCTACACTGAGCTAATAAAGTAGAGCGGCAATTAAAGTATATGAATGAGCAAAGGATTGGTTTGACTTTCAAGTCTCCATGGAAGTCCACGTGGACAAGAAACTCCACCAATTCAAAGCCTAAGGAGGACGTGAAGGCTAAGAATCCAATTGTTGCACCTAAAGGAAAGACTAACACTAAACCCCCTTCTAGGACTAGAGATATCAAATGTTTTAAGTGTTAAGGATTAGGGCACATTGCATCCCAATGTCCAAATTAGAGAGCTATGATTATTAGTGATAGTGGGGATG
This sequence comes from Laguncularia racemosa, assembly GCA_037954665.1. Taxonomy (NCBI): domain Eukaryota; kingdom Viridiplantae; phylum Streptophyta; class Magnoliopsida; order Myrtales; family Combretaceae; genus Laguncularia; species Laguncularia racemosa. Next base: position 3,014,175 of record JBBMOL010000006.1, read on the forward strand.
TAGAGAGTGTGTGCTCTGAGAAGGAGGAGGAGTCACCAATACAGGAGTATGATGATGTTGACTTAGAGGAACCCGTGAGTGGCGAGTTGTATGTCACGAGGAGAGTACTTAATGTACAACCCCAGGAGGATGGTGAGGGGAGCCAACGTGAACATATTTTTCATACACGATGTCACATGCAGAGCAACGTTTGTAGCTTCATAATCAATAGTGGCAGCTGCACTAATGTTGCTAGCACCTTGCTAGTAAATAAGATGCAGTTGAAAGCTGTGAAACATCCGAGACGATATCGATTACAGTGGTTGAATAAATGTGGGGAGGTTAAGATGACTAAGCAGGTTCTTATAGCCTTTTCCATAGGGAGCTACAAAAATGAGGTTATGTGTGATGTGGTACTTATGCAGGCTAGTCACATATTGTTAGGGTAACCATGGCAGTTTAATAGGAAGGTTATGTACGATGAGTACAAGAACCAATATTCTTTTGTTTTAAACAAAAGAAAGGTGGTTCTGACTCCACAGAAACCATAGGAAGCTTGCAAGGATCAAGTGAAAATTACCAAAGAAGTTAGAGCGAAACACGAGCGTGTGCAAGAGAAGGGAGAGAAAAAAGAAAAAAGTGAGAGACAAACACTGGTAAGCTATGAGGGAAAAGAGTCTGAAACACTAAGAGAAGAGAAATTTACTAGAAAAAGTGAGGTTAAGAGTGTAATGTTGGCGAGAAAACAACTACTTATACTAATGTACAAGGATGTTTATTTTACTTATACTGACACTAATATTTCGTTGCCTAGTATGGTGTTTTCTTTTGGCTTTGTGATAGGTACAGATGGAATAGCCGTGGATAAGAAGAAATTGGATGTGATCCAGGAGTGGCCAATACCAAAGGGACGTATCAAAACCGTGTTTCATCCGAGACAAAAGGTTTGGGTGCATTTGAGAAAAGAAAGATTTGCATCACAACAAAGCCTAAATTACATCCTAAAGGAGAGGGACTTTTCCAAGTCTTAGAGCGCATCAATGACAACACCCACAAGATTGATTTGTTGAGTCACTATGGTAATGTAAACGCAATTATAATGTTTCCAATCTTACTTTTTATAATGTAGGTGATTCAAGGATGAATCTTTTCGAGGAAGGAGAGAATGATGAGGATCATCTAGCACTTAAGAAGATAGAACCAAGGACTTAAGATCCATTGCAAGGAATTAGAGGACCAAAGACCTGAGCTAGAGCAAAAAGGATGAATGATGCTCTACAAGGATTGGTTATGGACCTACAAGCCAAGGAATCAAATTACATAAAAGGAGAACTAATACCTATTAATGTAATTCATGTTTTCATGGAAGAAAAGCAAGGATTTGAAGTTCTAAAATAAGAAATATTATATATTAAACTAAAATAGGAAAGGGAATTTGCAGGTTTGTTGTTATATTTTTTAGTACTTGTTTTGGTTTGTAATTTATATTATTTAGTTGCTTACTCAGTTACATGAGGATAAGGAAACAAATAGATTAGGCAACTTAGGTTTTCCATATTCTTGTATGACTCTATATAAGTCGTGCAAGGGACAGCCATGAAGAATATCTTATTATTGAATGAAAAACACATCCTTTTTCATAGGAATTACGAAAACCTTTTTTTGTTCTTTTGCAAAAGAACTTTTCCATAGGAATTCTTAACCAAATCGCTAGGAATACCCTTTTGATAACTTAGGTTTCAATCAACATGTGTGATTGGGGTCTGATTATGCTTTGCTTATTCAAGACAGTCCTTAGGGTAATTGAATCCAATAGCGACATCGGGGTTCTAGGTTTAACATACCTAAGGTTTCACGCATCAATAGAAAATACATTGGAAATCCCTTCCTTTCCTAACTAATTCTTTCCTTCATCCCTCACATAGGTTAAATGAACCAAAGGGTAACACTTATCATAAGATGGCAAAAAGGCATTAAAAAGGAGTGGTCCCCACCAAAGTAGCCTAAGGTTTCAAGCTTGCCAATCCCCATAAAAACCGTAAACTTGCCACCACCCCCTCCTTTAGTCCCTTCTCTCATTTTCTAAAATGTTCCAAAAGGTAAAAACTCCTAAACCTCACTTAAATCCTAATTTTATTATAATCCAGTTACTAACATGACTCCTTAACCTTGTATATTTAAGGTTTTGATCAAAGAAAAGAACCCTTGGGGGCTTCAGCAAGCTTGTTGCCACCCTTTATCCATCAAGTGTAAGTTTTCTTCATCTCATTAGTAGCTACATTATTATTTAGGCCCACATCTTTTATTATAGGGTTTTAAGTGGAGTTCTTTGATGTTAGATAACCATTTAGAGGTTAAGAAAGTCCTTAGGTGGAGCTTATAAGAGACAGCCAAGAGGAACGTTCAAGTGCCAAAGTTGGTTTTTTAAAAGGTAAGCTAATAATCTTCTCTTAAAATGATGATTAGAAGTACTTAAATATGTTTTTGAAGTATTAAGAAAACTTTGGATATTATGTGAAGTGAACCCTAGTTTAGTTGCCTCTTACATTAAGTATCTTGCATGGGAAATTTTTTTATAAGTGTTAATGAAGTGCTAGATAGGTCAATCTAAATGTTAGACAAAGTTTAAAAGAGTGGAAATTGAATAAAAATGAAGAAATTTCATATTTGATGGATTGAAGTTGATGCTGCCACTTTCATGCTTGTTTTGGGTATCCTTTTGCTTTGTTTAGTGATTCTAATATGATATTATTCTTAAGTGGTGATTTAGATGCTAATTTGTAGACTAGGTAACGATTTAGATTTCAATCCATGCATATACAATGATTAGGATGGTTAATCCTACAAAATAGATGACTTAGGGCATTTGGTGAGTATATTGAAGTTGATTGGTGTGATTTTCAGCATATAAGAAACATAATTGAAGAATAAATTGAGATTTGGTTAAAGTTCTCTTAATGAATTAAGGCTTAGACAAGGTTTGATAGACTAAAAGATGAATTAGAATGAGAAATTTACAAATTGGAACCTTGCTTTTGATACTACCATCAACATAGACAAAATGTGCTTGATTTTTTGCTTAAACTAAGTTAATTGATAATATGGTATGTTTAATTGACGATTTTAGTTGATTTTAGGGTTAAAAGATGTTAATTTGATATCTAATGTATGTAAGATGATTTAAGACTCTAAAATTTGCTTATTTGTTGTATATGTGGTTAAATATGTATGAGTTGATGAAATTTCTAGATTATTACATCATGTACCAATGCTAATTTAGATATAATTTGATATTTGATTGAAGTTCTTCTAATGATGTATGGTTTCCAATTATGTGGGGCTTATATGATAATAATAACGATATATGGTATTTATAACATGTTAAGGCAGCATAAAGCATTGATTTTGAGCATGAAATTGAAAAATTAGTTTAAATTTAATTAATATTTTGAAATTTTCAATATATTTGAGTAAATTTTGATGATGATTGATGTTTACTTTGCTAGAAGTGATGAATTAGAGTGCCTAAACACTTAAATATAATGTCTACTTGAAAACCCTAAGAAACTAGAAGGTAGATGGCAAATTTTGAATGATTTGAAGAAATTGATGAAACTTTAAAATAAACATTCAAGATGTTCTTGAGAAAAAAATACCATTTTGATCCATTTGAACCTCCACAATTCAACCCAAAATGTGTTTTTCATAAGATTTTCACTAAAGGTGGATTCAAGTAAATTTTAGGGTGTAAATTCCAAATCCATCATTATTTTCTTCAATTTCATAACACATAAAACCCAAATCAAGCTTTAAGTTCCTAAATCAAAACTTGTCAAAAAGTATATTTAATCTTGAAAAGCTAGACCCATATGTGAAAAAGGTGTTTGCAATGTAGATTTTTTATTTTCTTTAGAGATGACATGGAAAATGGACATTATAATAATAATATATAATAAATAAATATTTAATGGATTTGGGCCAAGGTTAATCTAACCCTAAATCGACTCACTCAAATTAGCCCATGAACCTGCCCAAAACCCATTCTATGAGTAGTTCATTTAACCTTTCCATAAAAATTTCTAAATGGGTTTATTTGATTAAATTGGCTTTAAATAAGCCCAATGGGCCTATCCCCTCTTTAAGCCCTATAACTTAAATAGGTCTTCGTAAAAATAAGACACCTTTAATGGGTGTTACACTTAATAGGACCTAAAACCATGTAAGAATTCTAAATGGATATAATTTAGGAATAATAAGATCATTGGGCCTAGAAGATAAATATTAGAACATAATAGGCCTAAAATTGGTAAATTATGCATAATGGACCTTAACATACTTAAATTGGAAATAATGGGTAAGTATAATTGAAATGGACCTAAGTTGGATACGTAGTGGGCCTAAATGAATTAATTAGACTTATACCAAATAAATTGAATATAGAATACCTAAATAAGTCTAAATTAATGAACTAAAACACTATTGAATTTAGTGATTAAGTAGTTAATTAAACTAACTTAGATTAAATAGTCTAGATCTAAGTAAATTCATAGGGATAATGGGTAAATTAAATTAAGCAATAAATCATAATGGGCTTAATTAAGCTAAATAAATTAAATATATCGATGTGCTTAACCTTACGTAAAATGATTAGGCCTATTTTCTTTTTCTTAGGCCATAACCGACATGGGCTTAAGATGAAATAACAAGACTTGGGCTTTAAAAGTGAATTAAATCCCATTGACCTAAAGTGATTAAATAATTAATTTAGATGGTTAGCTTAAGTAATTAACTTGATTCTCGTAATTAATTAGGTTAATTAATAAATAATTAACTTAATCAAGCTGATTGGGCCCAATCCCAAACTATTTAGACTCACGTCCCTTAAGGCCCAATACCCTAGTTGAGCTCTAGTAAGACATATAGATATAGATTTAGAAAATAATAAGAAACATAGAACTAAAATGGGTAACAATGCAATGGGATTAACTTTAGAAAATTAAGCAAAACCTAATCAAATTAATACCTAACAAGTAACTATTATGGGTCTTAATTGTATAAGAGATTAAGAACCTAAACCTTTGTTATAATACTAATAATAATTGTCATAATCAATTTTCTAAAACTTAAAATATTAACTTGTAATTTCTCTTTTTAAATGCATAAAAATCAAACAATCATGATTTTCAAAAATCAAAATCAGCTTTTGGTTCAAGACACCTTCGATCTTCAATGTACATAATAACATGTATGTTGCTTGCTAGGATAGAATTTAATTAACCAGATTAACAATCAAACTCAACTAAACTAATTATGTGCCATGTATACTTAGTTACCTAAGTCCACCCTTGGATTAGAATTATAACTGCAATCATATACCCTAAAATAACACAGTAGATTAGGAGCTTAGGTCTTCAATGATAGCTCAATAGGTAGTTGATAGGTGTAATCACATTAGATAATAAGCATTGCAAGCAAAGAGAAGGTGTATCAAGAGTTATTTAGGGTTTATGGGATTTGACGAGTGATATAATATACTAGGATTCAATTAGTAAAGACAACATAACAGTGATGGCATATAGATGAGGTAACTTTTCAGTTTTGAGGTTTTACATATCAACATGGAATCTGACTAATTTTGTCACCCCTTGATGACTAAGGGTAGGTGTGGTTTGGTTTAGTTCTACTTTTCCTTCAAATCAAATCATAAACATATGATTTTTTTTTTATTACTTCAAATCAAACCATGTAGTTCAGTTTCAAAATTTTTCCAAACAAAAAAAAAATATTTTTGTTCAATTTAGTTTACAAATTAAACCATATTTTATTTTCTAAAAAAAAAAATTCTTAACATGTAATCTCATATGAGCAGTACTAAATTCATGTAATAATAACATATATTGATATAATATAAGAGATTAATAAAGCCAGTATTTGAGTACCTAAAAATATTTAAATGTGTAGTATAACTAATTTATTCCTCAAATTAACATATAGTATACATTATGAGTCAACCTATATACATATTTACTAAATTATGGTTATAAAATTTAAATATAAATACTTTTCAATAAATCCAAAATAAAAATTCTTTTAAATATTATATTATAATAATTTTTTTTTTTCATTACAAGTAAAATTTTATTATATTTTTTTCAAAATTGTTTAGTTTGGATTACTCCTCCATACTAATCATAAATTTTCATTTTGGATTGATTCAATTTGATTGACAGATTGGTTCAACTTGGTTGGTTTTTGTGCCTAGCCTTACCTATGACTACTATAGTGGTATCATACTTCAAGTTCCTTGTCATGTTTTTAGAGTCATGAGTACTCTCATGCTAATTTCTTATTTCAACTCAATGTTATGTTAATTAATTGTTTCATTAGAATTAGGACCAGTGTGATATTTGTGCCTGTGTTTATGTTACTATATACCATGCTCTTGTAGCTCACTCCTTTCTTTTCAAGTGTGGGCAACTCTTCTATGGACCCTTCATATGATGCCATGGAATATGGCTCTAAAGATGAGCTTTAGGGCTTACCCGAGTGAGGTAGTGGATCGAGACAAAGGTTTTTAGTTTAGACAGTTTTAGGCTAAGACTACTAAACTTCTAAAAGATGTATTTTAGGAGCCACCTATGTCTCTATGAACTATTTTAATTTGTATGTAAACTTTTATTATGGGCCCAATAGGCCCTGGGACTTAAGCGTATGTTTAAGACCTAGTTTGACAACTTAGCATCTATCAACAACAACTTAAATCAAGTAAACTATCAAATGTTTTTGTAAACTCAATTAAATGATTTTAAGATTTTAGAATTGGATTAGAAACCTATTTAGTTCATTGTAAGCCTTATGTATTTTATTGAAGTGAAACATGTAACAGATTGTATTCACCTTTTAGGTTTCAAAGCATGACAAGTTCCATGTAGGTCTCACCACCACCCTTATGTTTCTTTAATTTTTGTGTCATCATTTAAGCTCAATTTGGATTTTCTGTTTTTTTTTATATTATTTATATATGATTAGTATTTGTTTAAATTTGAGTTTTTGGCTAATTGTCCAATCTATTTCCATTTTAATAGGGACTTAATTTTTTTTTATTAAGGGTAGATGTATAATTTTAACCTTTAGTTTTTTTTTTTCATATGTTGTAAGCCAAAAATCTATATTCAAATAAACATCAAGAAAATTTCAAACCAATAAGAAATAGATAAACCAAACACACCCTTAGTATGTTATAGGTGCGGTGCCAACAATGCCCCTCTATGTGCTGTTGGGGGTTTAGGGACTCATCAAAACTTCACCATCATATAGGAATGAAAATTTTGAAAATAACTCAATAGTTGCCTAGGTTGCTCGTCAAATTACTTGTGCCACAATAATCGTATAAGCATCTTGTGTGATAGAAAATTTATAAAAAAGTTTATAGCAAATATTTAGAAAATCATTATAACCATCTATTTTGCATTGTAGGTTCAAAATCACAGTAACAAGATAAATTTGTGAAATTTCTGCATAATAAATAACCACTTTGTACACATATCATTCACAAAAACCTATAAAATGGGGTCATACCACACTCCACATAGCATCGCAAGTATGTTAGTAGCTTCCAAAACAAATAAGTGCACATTAGGTCGATAAACAAGTGAAACAATTACGAAAAAAAATATAAAGTAACTTCAACAATTCGTTGCATGCCTCCCAATTGTTTGGGTGTAATGGAATATCAAGGATGTAGAGTATCAAAAAATTACATAATACTTCCTTGTATTAAACAATGTATTGCAAAAGTTGATATATAGAATTTTGCCTATACTTTACATCCTTTTTAAATTTATGTAGCTTTAAATGGTTGTCAATAGAAAATTTTCTCTAAGTTTTGTTTATAGTCAAATGATCTAACATATAATCAATTACCAGTTTAACAAGCAACATTTTGAAATCTAAGGTAACCATGCAGTCCTTAACACATTAATTCGAAATGTGAAATGTGCAACGTATGTAAAAAAAGGTTTCTCTAAGGGTAGGCCAGCAAAGTGCTCTAAGGTCATCAATCAATGAAGTGTTTGCTAAAGTATTATCAAAATTAATAGAGAATTTTTTTTTTATCGAGACATATTCATCTAATAATGTTTTTTATCCCAAAAATGTTTAGTATTGTGTATCATTTATTAAATATCCTTAGTGCTAGCAAACTTTTATGTAAAACACATTTTTTGCTTATTTGGTGACAAGTTATTTCCATGTAAGAGTTTTCATTCCATATATCCATCCATAAACTCACACAAATGGAAACTTATGTTTCTAAACAATTTAACTTAACTATTAGCTCTTGCTTTTCATGATAGTGAAGCTAGATAGTGCCTTTGTGCATAGTTTTGGATGGAAACAAATATGAGTTAGGATTTAAAGTTTCTTGCTCATAGTCTATACAAAATGAATTCTTACCTATATTGTAATGATCCACCTTCTAAGTCTTAGTTTAACCTGTTTAATCATTTTGAATATATTAAGTAGGTACCTGAATGTGATTTTGTTATGCTATCTCTAAAGTAGAGATAAGGCAATTCTATTTACTTATTCCTATTTTTCACATTTGACATTATAACATATCCAATCAACGCATTTGGCCTCCATAGGAACTACATCACTCACAACCATATCAAAATAATTTCCAATGGAAAAGGGTATTCATACCTGACAGTCAACTCAGACCTTAGCCTTCTCATTGAACCACTCCAAGCTATATAATAAAGCATGTGGAGTAGTTTGCAAACCCACTTTATAGCTTAAATGCTAGATGCTACATTGGTGGTCATTAAACAAAATTTACCCTGCACCACACAATGGGTATAGAAAAGATTTTCCCATTGCTTGCTACTCATGCTTGGTTTGGTGCACAATAATCTTCTTAGTACGTGGCTCATCACTAACCCATTGACTGCTCTGACTTCTTCATCCTCAACAACACTACCTTCTTTTCAATCTTAGCTCCTTAACAACCATGATTCTTCTATTAGGACACTCATATGTGATGTGCCCCAAATGTAAACACTTAAAGCATTTTACTTCACTTACTTTCCTCCTTGGTGGCTTAGGTTCAACTTACTATGTTTTTTCAATAGCTGAAGTCTTCAACTTACCACAACCATCTCTCTTCTCAAATCTCTATGCAATATGAACTTGTTTGATTAGCTTCATTTGATTCATCGGAGCTCTCGATTTATCCCTCTTTAGCTAATTCTCAATCCTTCTAACTAATTTAATTACATTCTCTAGACTTTAGTACAATTATAATACCATAATGTCAAAATTTTCATACTTAAGCCTTGTGATGTATCTAGCAATAGTTTGTCCCTTTGATTCATTTGCTTCACACCTGATGGATAACATCTCAAATTCTTCAGTGTAGTTATCTACACTCATATGCCCCTATTTCAAGGATTACATCCAAAAGTACATCTTGTCTTGGTAATGATGTAGATTGTGGAATGAACCTCTTATAGATTAATCTTTTCATGAGCAACCACATCTTAACTTCCTCTTCCCCATCTTTCATCTTCTAGGCTTTTACATTTTCCCACTACATTCCCGCATAACCTATCAACTCTAAAGAAGGCAGTCTCACCTTTGTTCATTCATCAAGATCACAACAAGTGAATATCTTCTCAACTTTATATTCTCAATCTAAGTAATCATTAGGTAACCTACTGCCCGTAAAAAAAGGAATCTTAACCTTGATCATATCTAATCTCAAATTAATATTATTACAATCTCCTCTTTTATTCCTCTCACGATAATCAACATGATTTTGATTTCTCCTATCATCCTCAAAACTATCAACCAAACTCTTCTACAGTCTTACTTGTACTCTTCTGTTCTCACCCCGAATATCCAATCTTGGAGCATTTTTGTCTCCTCTCTCTATCATGCTCTTTATTCAATAAATATTGTACCGACGTCGTTAAATTGTGAATTTGTTCCTCTAGGGCATTCTACTGCCTCACATTAACACTCCTTTTCGTAGAATTTTCACTAGTATTTCTGAAGCCCTTTCTACTATTGCTATTAATGCTTTCAATTGACATCTTCCAATATTCTTTAACAAGAAAGCTACAAACTAGCAATTTAATAGTCACACAACCTCCTTAATTACGCCACAACGCCCACTTCACAAACCCTAAATTCCTTTGACACCAATAAATTCAAAGAGTGAAGAAATTGCAACTTATTGAATCCAAAGTGCAAAAACTGTGGCTTTAATAACAAAATCATACCGGAATGAACCCATTTATAGGATAGCTCAACAAATAGGTAAACAAGACACAATTATTAATATACTAATATTACACACAATATCTAATAATTTGAAAAAGAAAGTTACCACAATCTATTTCCAATAAATAGATTGATAAGACTAAATAAGAGAGAACAATTTCTCAAAATCTCACAAGAGTTCTTGAATAATAAAACTCAACAATTGTCTTAAAACATGAAACCATGGACTAATACTAATCTTAACCTGAAGACAAAAGAATAATTAAAATAAAAATAAGAAAAATTTGTGATTAAGCTTTTCACTACCAACACGACTATGTCGAGATTGTATAATTATTAGATATCCTCTTTCCTTACGTAGCATGAGTGTGTAACTCCAAATGACGGGTATGTTGTGCAACATCAGGTGGAATATGACCGTGTTCCTTGACCATATGCCTCTAGACCTTATTACTCCAATTAACACGGTTGTGTTGCACTAAATATGGTATGTGTTCTTGAACACACCCATGTATCAGGGCATGTACATATAACTGTGCACCCTACTATGCACTCCAAATTGTTGATTTCTCCAACTCTTCAATTCCGCTCTGTACCGTCTATCCTTTAAGGCTTCTAGAGGTAGTTTCTTATAACCCTAATCCCCATCGTCTGTAGTTTCTTAAAGGCTTCTTATGTATGGCACTCCAAAACAAATATCCTCCTCAAAATCCTTTTCATCTTAATCTACAAAAAAAATCTCACATTATCTAACTTCCCTCTAAGTATTCAATAAGTTTTTCCACCACAAGACAATATACCTAGAAAATTCTAAGGCAGCTAATTGCACTGTCACGGCTTCATCATATTCATAGCATTTAAATAGTTTGTCCACTTTATCTTCCCAATTAAGGTAGTCATCTACATCTCCACTACCTGAACCATTTTTGAGCATTTTAAGGTGGGTTTACTTTTTCTTTATCATTATGAACTCATTTATCTCCTAAGTAAGCATGAAAAAGTTGATTTTCCAGCAAACATTGTACAATGATAGCTAGGTTGGCTACCACTGTAGTGAGCTCTTGTAATTGCTCATCAATAGATCTTGTTGGTGGGTCAGTATTCCTTCCATGTCCATGAGCATCACTTCCATAATCTCTTATACCTCTACAAACACTAAGATTTAACGGGTAATAATTAAAATAATATTATTTTTATAAAAAAAAATTGTGATATAGCATACCTAGAAAACTTATTCTAAAAATAGGTTTCAAAGGTGTAAACCATGTCTATGCCATCAAGTAAATTGCTTGAAGGCAAGGGCACAATCTGCACCTTCAATGCAAAAAATTTTTTTCATGAAAGTGGAATTTTTTTTAAGTATTGAAAAAAATTATTTAAAAAAATTTGAACTCCTTTATACTTTATCCTATAATATACAAAAAAAGAAAAAGAAAAAAAAAACTGAATCCATTTTGTCATAACTTCGTCTCTTTCTTTTTTTTAATCAATTCAATAGCCCGTAGCCCATGAAAACATAGAAATTTGACCCTTATAAAAATACCAAACAGTAAATTAGTTTGGTCATATCTATAATAGACTCCAATTAGTCTTTTTTAATATATTATGAGCTTCGTAACTCCACACAAGAGAAAAGTTATGACCTTTCAAAGTTAAGAAAATATTGATGCTCATGTGATTTACTTTTCCAACTTTGAATAATCATAACTTTTCACTCATATGAAGTTATGGAGCTCATAATATATCAAAAAAGACTTATTTGAGCCCACTATAACTAAAATTGAACCACATTGTCATTTGGTGTTTTTATGAGGACCAATTTCTTTTATTTTCATGGATTACTGGCTATCGGATTGAAAAAATAAATAAATAAATAAAGCAACAAAGTTATGACGAAATGGACTTAGTTTTTTTTCTTCTTCTTCTTTTTTTCATATATTATAAGATAAAGCATAAAGGGATGCAAAAAAAAATAATAAATTTTTTTTCAATAATTAAAAAAAAATCCCACTTTCAAGCAAAAAAAAAAAAAGAAAAAGAAAAATTACACTAAAGGCACAAATCGTACCCACACCTTCAATACAAATTGCTGAAGGCGCGGACTGGGTCCGCACCTTCACAACCTATTTTTGGAATAATTTTTTCAGGTACGCTATTTCGCGATTTAAAAAAATATATATTGTTATTTTAGTATACACCTCAAGATTTGACATTTCGCTAGTTCTGCACCTGACCAATCAACAATAATCATAGTAACACAAACAAAAAACACTCTAACTAATACACAAGCACTCACTTCCCCTCATCGCACCTACCACTTTAATACCAAAATAAGATGATGTGCCTAGGAAGATAAATTACTAAGTCACCAATCTTAAACAAGTATGAGTGGGTAGGTCCTTCCAAGTATGAAAGAAAATGAAGATGATTGAAAATGGGTTTAGCAAAGAAGTATACCATTCTCAACGATATTACAATCTAAGAAAATGTATGCATGTCTTAATTTCTACTTTGATGTAATGCACAAAGAGAAATTAGGGTCACAAACCACAACCTTGCTAAAGGGTTGATAAGAGTAAGTAATTGAGAGCAAGAAATCACAATGTATAAGAAAGTGTATTCTTTACTTAAGGTATCTGTTTTTGTTATTTCAAATGGACTATTTATAGTAACTCCATTAAGGTTAATGATAAAATTGGAAAACACAAAGTAGTACATTCTAAAAGGGTAATTACATAGACATAGTACTAGCTAAAAGGAGTAAAATAGTAAAGACATTCCAAAAGAATAATCTGGAATGTATTATTGACATTCGTCAAGATAGACATGTGTCACTACACAATTGGCAAGCATTCTGGTAGATAAGGACAAAACTATACATGTTTAGATGAGGTTGGAACTTCCAAGCCATGTTAGCTAGTCTACTTAGAGGGTTCTCCTCAACACTATCATCAACCGGTTTGCTCAATCCCCTTCTCAAGTGGCCGATAGGTGGGAACATGCAATTTCGAACCTAACAAGTTGGACTCCATATATTAGGTTGGCCATCATTGCTCGTGAGTCCACAAAGGTTGCCCAATTGGTTGCTCCCAATTGGTCCATCCATGTTGTCTATGACCTAGGTGACTGTCAGAAAGGCATCTCAACTAGATAGGTAACGCAACTTATAAGATCGCACAATAGCAACTTCATCTTCAATTAGCTGGTTAGACAAAATCCTTTGTGAGAGGTTTTGAAGACAATGTACTCTAGCTCCTATGATGGGCCCAAAGGTCAAATTTCTATCAAGACTTACTTTACTTAAGTTTTTTGTTAATTAGTATTCAGAATTTATTAAACATAATTCAGCAAATCTTTACTAAGCCTAAACTAAGAACCAAAGGCCAATTAAGCTTATTGATATTATTTAAGTTATACAATGCATCCTAAATCTCAATTCACACATCAAGCCAATACAGTTACATATCCATAACATCGAGTTAAATTCTTAAACCATCACAAACATTCAAACCACATTAAGAGTTCTAACATCAATTAGTCATCAGAATTAATTCCCCTAACTCAATCACATACTAATATTACTAGTATGTTTAGCTAATCCACTACGTAAAAGTCATTCAAATCAGCAAAGTAGCACAACAATATATTAAGAATGGGTTCCAGAATCTTCTTGTATTGGTTACAATAAGTGAATATTAAAGGGTTCAATAGCTAACAAGCGAGTGGTCTATATTTTCGGGCACATGCACCATAAACAATTGAGTAAAAAAGGTACTCACCCATCAACTAGAATCAAAATGCCAACGATAATGAACTTCTCCACCAATTACTCATTACATGTAGGATCACCTATATGCATTCAATAGGTTAATAATTTGTAAACGACATTAGGCATATAACTAGATTAGTACTTATTATCTCTAAGGTTATTATATATGTCTATTCATGCTCCCAATTTATTTAATTATCAACTAATTATATCCTGTTCTCCCTCCAACTAAATTGGTTAGTTCACCAATCAAATTTTATTTAGTACTTTTCTATTACTTCAAGTACTCTAAAATCATTCCAAGTTTATCATTCCTCATTAGATAGATAAACATTAGAAAGCCTTTACAAATTGATAGTCAACCCATGGTAGTTTCTTTGATCCTATAAAAATATATATGTCATTGTGAACCTATAATACCAAGCAAATATTCATATTCTAATAATTTCAAAAGCTCTTACATTATTTGCCTTACAAATTAATAGTCAACTCATGGTAGTTTCTTTTATCCTATAAAATTATATATGTCATTGTGAACCTATAATACCAAGCAAATATTCATATTCTAATAATATCAAAAGTTCATGTATTATTTGCCATGTTCACAACCAATTAGGTAAACACATATATGTACGTGTAACACTCAAATTGAACCCTCCTATCATCATATCACAACTCTAGTATACTCAATTAATCAACAATTTCAAATAATTGTACGAAGATATTTTAATTAAGTTAAGACATAATTCATTGGAGAAAATAATAGTTTTCACCTAAATTTTCAAGAAAAAATATTAAAGGTGTCTATTTCTCACGATTCTTGTTTTCTAAATTTAATATAACCTAGTAGGAGTCTAGCCACCAAGAATCAAATCAAAACAACGTCGTTTGATATTTCTAATTTCCCATTTAAAATTCCTTGGTACTAGAGCTATTCATAAGAAACCTATATACATGCTTCAAATTTCATCAAAATGAAAACACCACATTGATCTACATAATAAATTAGCTCAAGAAACAATTTTCATAATTTTTCATGTGCAACTCTTATTTTTAATAAACTTCACAAAAATAGGGTAGATTTAGGGACCGACCTTCTTTGGAGCTCTAACCACTAGTAGTGACCACCCTAATGTCAACCTAGCTTGGTGTAGGGTCATTCTTAGACACCCAAGCCACTCAATAGTACCTTACCCTTAGCTCCTACCACCCAAACCAACACACTCGCTATAATTTCCCTTATTTCCTTGATATTTTCCATATTGCCAAGCTTTAATTCCTTCTTAATTTTGATTGTTGGAAGCCTCTTGGTGTTTACGTATACTCTCTTGGGAATTTTATGAGGAAGGCGTCGATGATGATGAAATGATTATGGAGAAGACTTGGTGATGTGCTTAAGTCTAAAGAACATATATGTTTTTCTCTCTCCAATCTCTGATATTAGTACTTTGGTTAATTGTTTTCCAATTTTGTTTCTTGTATACAACCTCTTAGCAAAAACAATTATATTTTATTATCTTCTTTAGTTATGTATTGTTTGCAAGTATTAACCACCATTGTTAATTAAACAATGGGACATACATGGTTTTGATGGCTTACCACTCAAGCCACATTCATCAAGTTGATGGTCCTCCACATCTTCTTCCACTTATTCTTCTAGATGCCCCTCCTCTTGCATCTCCTATTATGCATGGGGATTAACACTAAGCATGAAGTGCTCAAAGTCAAGTGGAGAATAGTCCATTACATTACATCCCTACTTGTTCTTGACTAAAGTCACTGAAGTTGTACTCCTCATCAACATTATGAATTTGCTTATACTCCATTTCAAGGGTTTTCCCCTTACCTTTTGTGAAGTATCCCTTCTTGCCTAAGCTAAATGCACCATTGAAAGAAATTTGCCATCTATGTATATGAAAGTAAGTATTTATATAAAAAACACAAAGAGCGGTGTTAGTGCAAAAATACTATAGAAAAGATAATATTCACTGCAAAGTTGATTTTAAATCTTAGTATGAAGCAATAACATGAGTATGTGCAAAAGAATGAGCATGTGCAAAAGAATTGTTAACAACTAAGAATGAAGCAAAGTGAAATGGATAGTCAAACAAATATAGCATTCATTTGTGAACATTTGAAAAGTTCACTGCAATTCAAAACATTCGATTTTTTAAAGCAACTTCAAAATTTTTTTCTTCCGGTCTCTCCTACTCTACTATGTGCCTTTATCTTTACTCCATGGCTCTACTTAAAGTTTTTCAAATTTTGTTTCTCTCTCTCTTTCGTAATGAACCTATCTTACCCCTCACAAGTGTCCACACTCGAGCCTTCTAGCTCTCTCTTTTTCATCTTCTCTCTCTCTTTATTATGTTAGGTTCTTTGTTGCCATGCATGGTCTAATCAATGACTTGCTAGCTATTTTTTTTCTTTTCTTTTGATGGGGGAACTACCTAATCAGATCGATCAAGTGCCTTGAATTACCTAGAACCCATCATCCTAGCAGTTCTCAAGTAATTTCAAACCCAAGCATGGGTCAAATCCTATTTAAGGCCCATGCATGCTAGGCCATGGGTCAAACCCGATGTGAGCCCGCCTCTAGGCTTCTTGAAGAGCCTACAAATTGTGGGACACTAGCCATAACAAATCTAATGAGATTTAGGAGAACATAGAGGTTAGGTGTCATTTAAAATGAGGATAGTTGAGATAGGCAAAAATGTGGGATACTCATCAATCAATATCCTTCAAGAATAAGCATTTAATATCAACATCAGAAAATTCAAAAAAGATAAGTTCATCAACTAAAATAATCAAAGTCTTTGTAACTTGGTGAAAGAATTAGAATAATAGGATTATATCCTATTCTAGTTGTCTAAATTCAAAATTACTAATCAAATACAAAAAATTTTTGTCATAATTCTCCGGGGGGAAATAATTATTAAGAAAGAAATTTCAACTCCATGGACAACATTAACCAAAAAAAAAAAACAAGAAAAGAAAGGATAGAGGGAAACTTGGTCATGGTAATTTGACCAATCAAATCGGTTATAGGTAGTTTCTTCCGCAATGGTCAAAAGATTACGGTTAAGGTGGACTTGGCGCAGCTGAATAGCGACGATTAATGACTTCGTATATCCTAAGAAATGGAAATTCAAAGGTAAGGTGGACGAAAGATTAGGACATTGGATCAGGTGGTTCCATGATGTTGACCTTCTCTTCCGTGATTACTGCTGCTAATTACGCGAACATTCGCGTTCAGTCAACTCATGCTAGCAGCCAGTACCAGGAGTATTCGTATAGGTCGAATCATCTAATTACTTTTAGTTCTTTAATCAACGATTCAAGCAAATTTTCTAGACGCTATTATGTCTCCGTTAGGCCTTTGTAAAGAACAGAAAATGTTTCAGTATGATATCTTATACCTATTTTATAAAAAATTATTAAATAGTATTAGTAAATAAATAATAAATAACAAGGTTATACTTTTGGCCAATTTTAATTAAAAGAAAAAAGAAAAAAGGAGCCCATATATTTACATTAATAACCTTAAATAGCTAAATTTAATAGCACCTCTCTCATTTTACGTTTTCCATTTTTTTTCCTCATTCTTTTGTCATTTTCCTCTCCAACTGAACGTTTTCCTCTTCTTCTTCTTCTTCTTTTCTTTTCCCTATTATCATTTTCTAAATAGTAAGATCACGTAAACTTGAAATAATAAAAACAGAAAAAAAAATATTTTTCTTTATTTTTATTTCACATATTTTACTATAGGTCTCGTAGGTTTTGTATATAAGAAACTTAAAATATACATAAAATTACTATTTAATATCATATAAACTTAAAATTTATTAAAAAAAAAGGGTAAAATTTACAAGTTCTATCCTATATCCTATAAGTTTTATATGGTACAGTTTTTAGAGTTATTTTCGAATTCTATAGGGTAAATTCCAATTACAAAATTTGAAAACATAAACTTTACAAAATAAAATATAGGTAGAGTCGCATGTTTTATTTACGACGTACTTACCTCTACTGCCTTCCATTAAACGTTATACATGGTATGTCTATCATAATGAATCTTATTCGGTAAGAACATGCCAATTGCAGAATAATAATGGAAAACGTAAAGATTATGGGTGTGCTTGTTTGATTTTTTTTTCATTTTTGTATTAAATCCTTTTGACACCTATTCAAATCATGTGCTTGCCAATAATAAGATATCAAAAATATAGAAATGTATCTACTCCTCATAAAATTAATTACCTAACAAATTCTTATAAAATTAGACTTCTCTAACCTCTATTTTATTCTTTTTGTTTTACAAAAATACCAATTAAAATTTCATTTCCTAATACATAAAATATATTTTTCAAATAATTTCTCTTAAAAGTGTGTGAATTTTCACTTCTCAATTCACATATTCCAATCATTACTTTCATCATAATTATAAAATAAATTTAAATAAAATATGAATTAAATAATTTTCCAAATATTAAATTTTAAACAAATACAAATAAAATACAAAAGATACTAATAAAAGGAGGGAAAAAAGTATAATCGAAACAAACCCTATGTATGAAATCTTACAAATGAGGTTGTAAACAAATTAAATTAAAAGAAAAAGAGATGTAGGTTTGAAATGTTTCCCGGTAGTCCACAAGTGAAATAATAATTATAAAAACTAAAAAAAAAAATCAATTAGGTAAAACTTAATTTAGAACTTTATTATTAGACTCGATTAAGAGATGGAATAGTTCAAGAGATAAGAATTAAAATGTGCATAAGGTTTAGTAATCCGATTATAGTGTGCTCATGTGATCATGTTAGGGGTTTGAAGTAACACTTTTCTCTTTCTTTCTAGAAAACTTCTTTCTTTTGTTACTAAATTTAACCCATCTTAAAAGAGAATTCCAATATATTTCACCCAAAAGTCTATGGTTGTTTTCTTTGATGTGATTCTTTCTTTGATGCATTAAACGTGATTAATGGACAAATTAGCTCCCAGATCTCCCGGACAAGGCAATAAAATGAGTTTTGACGTTTAACTTTGGCTTGCATGAAAATGAGATCCTTCTTATCCCCAGTTTTCTAGATGGAGGTTAGACTTAGGAAAGATTCCCCGATTTGGTTCAGTGAAAAACCTTTTATGGGATATGCGAAAAGACAACGATGAAATGGACTTGTTTTTCATCCGAATGAGATTAGAAAAAATAAAATAAAAACCAACTAGGTTCGGTGCAATGGAATTGTATTTTTAGTTTTATTTTATATTCTAAGTGAACCCTCGCTAGAGACTTGTGGGAATAGTTGTGTCCATAAATCAAGCACTTTCAACCAATGAGTTGCAATCCAAAAATCTAACCTAATGAAATAAGGATTAAGTAGGGAGTGGGGGTGGAAATACTTTTCTTACATTTTAAATTTGCATATCCACGTTATTTCTTTCATCTGTTCCAAAACTTGAGTTTTGCACCTTTATGTAAATTTCTTATTATTTCTTAAGATAAAGTTTGAATTATAATACTAAACAATACAAAGAAAATTGAATAGTATAGAATAAGGAAAACAGAATAATATAATTTTGTTGTACCATATTTGGTGTGTATAATACCAGATAAACATTTTTGCTGTATTCATTATTTGAATATACAAAGTATTTTGCTAAATATAATATATAAAATACAAGATAAAGATTTTTATGTTTTTGCCCAAATGAATTTAATTTTTATATCATATTTTAAATTATACAAAATATAAACATTTTATCTAGTATTTTAGGATCATTTTTGTTCAATAACCGATAAAATATGCAAACTAAACAAATGACAAAATATTTTGCTTAATCTAGTATTATAAATTTTAAGCAACCAAATATGATACCTTAATTATAAATTGAGAGAACTTTCCCCATGTTTAGTCTAGTTATATATATATAGGGCAGGTTATATGGGTATATTTTTTGGTTTATCTTCACAAACATGTACCTTTAACCTGCCCCTACAAGGTACCAACAGCAACCACCGACCAGATCTCTCCCATTCCTTGGTCATAGATAAACCAGCGTAGCCACAACTGCACCCACTAAACCAACTACAATTGTAAACGGTACTACGAAAATTAAGAACTTCAAATTAGTTTCCAAGCTGTTTTCCTGATGTATAAACTTAAAATGACAAAGCAGCTTGGTGATTTCATTATGATCAATTACTTTATTTCAAGCTGCAGCTACCCCACACTTCAACTATCTACTCGGAAATTTTTCAGCATCACTTCCTGGGCCAATAAAGATTGTCGTATGATTGTGATCACTTAGTCCATCACCATAATAAAACTTTTCGTGTTAAAAACCACTACATTCCCATTTTTGACCGAATGATTCTTTCTACAAGCAAAAGTGATCTAAAACAAAGTTCTAAGACTCGTGATACATGTAATGGGGCTACACCCAACAAGAAGCCACAAATAGAACCTGTGGAACCACACTAGGCAATAGGAGGCACAGAAACTAAGCAACACTTAAGCAAGCAAGCTGCGTAAGTAAGGAAAAAGCATGTACCAATGATAGACTGAAAGCACTACAACATATTTCGTGAGACAATTCCAAAAGGGAATTTCGTACGCCCACTCTAGGATTTTAACTCTTACTCAGCCACTAAGACTAGTTAACGTAGTCCATCTTTAGCTGCAAAATCAGCTATGAATTTCTGGTAAGCACTTATATAAATCAGGCCATTTTTTATGGTTCCACAAAGCTGAACCTTGGAAATAAGTCATTTACCCCCTGAATAGCTATGTTTATGCCAATTCGGTTCAGTATGCATTAGATTAGTGCAATGTGCCTGTCAAATGTACCTGCATTTGTCAAGTGTACCTACACACAGAAAGAACTGTACACTAGACAAGACAAGAGCACATATGAGACAACTGTACACTACATACAGAAATAACTGTACACTAGACATTACAAGTAGTGCCTACTCATATGAGACTGCCTGACAAGAGCTCCTCGTACCCACAAGCAAAATTAGCTTGCAAATTCTCACTGTCACCAGCGGGGATTTCTTCCAAATCAGAAGTGTCAAAATTCACTGTCAAATTGCTATTAGTAGCACACATGGGGGGGTCGGCATCATCTACCATGATTAAGTTGGGCTGCTCTTCAGATGCACAAGCATCATGACAGTGCTCATCACAGAGAGAAGTAACATTCAATTCCAGCATATCACCCAAAAGAGCTTCAAGAGGGGCCTTGGTGTTAGACATTCCTTGAGATATGAATTGCACATCCAGAATTGGAATGTTGAAATCCACTACTGAAGCAGGTTGTGAAGATGTGAAAACATTCTCCACAATATCTGCTTCAGACTTGCTTTTCATGACAGGAACAGACAGCATTGAGCTAGGTTGGGCTGCTTCCTCTTCAACATCAGAGCCATCCAGCTTGCTTGAAGCCACTGTTTCATCAGCAGCCAAAACTTCACGGCTAGTTTCTGCACTATTACTTCTCTCCATTGTAATTTTAGGCGAATGACCAAACCTGTTGACGTGTTGCTGCAAAACAGTTCCTTCAGTATAATTTATTGTGGCATCTGCTGAAACAGAGAATGTTGTCCCTGATCTACTATCTACCAGGTTGAGGCTTGACTCAGGGTTAGCTTCTTCACCCTCAATCAATTCAACACTCACAGTTGCTTCCTTTGCTGCATCACTGGTAATATCACCTCCAGTCTGCAGTAAATTATATCTTCCATTCTCTTGAGGCTGCACTTCATTACTCGCTTGGGCAACTTTCTCAGAGTTGTAGTCAGCAAATCTCACCAAAAAAGGCTCATTAGTAGAAGTAGCAGAACCTTCTTCGTGCTCTTTCCCATCTACTCCTTTCAAGTGGGCACAATGATCAGTGGCTTCCGACTGCTTATTTTCTGGTGGAGTCTGAACATCCAAAGGTTCAACTGTAAGAGGTTGAGCATATCCTTTACAGTGCGAAGTAGAAGACATGAACCCGATAAGGGCAGAGGCTAAAGCATCATCAAGCGATACTGCAGGTCTAGGATTTCTTTCTGGGGAATCAACAGTTTGTTTGGATGCTAGTCCTTCCTCCTCATTTTCATCCTCTGAGAAGATGGGAGCTGCAATAACAAGACTTGGAACTAGTTGAGAAGTGCTTGCTGAGACAAGCACATCATCAACTGGGATAGATGATTGATCTGAAGAGTCCTTGTCAGACTCTACAGCCTCATGACAACAAGTCGCATCGTTATGCAAAGAGTTAACATTAGACTCATTAAAGGAATATTCAGGAGCAGAAAATTTATTGCAGTTCTGCAATCCTTTTTGAGATTTGTCATTAAGCATTTCAAGTTGCTGCTCTACATTTTGCAGTCTTGCTTCAATGGTGCTTATAGGCTTAAGCATCTTTTCCTCAAACCTCAAGCATATGTCTTCTATTCTGACAATTCGAGAAGAAAGTTGTTCCAGAACTTCTTCAATACGATCAAGCTTTTTCTCACTGAAATCACCTTGGGCAGTCTGTTGAGTTGCTTCAGAATCAATGGCCTGTATTTTATGATGATCAGTAGTATTGCATTTTGTCTCATCCTCACTTCTTTTTGTTGTGTTAGATAATGCAGATGCTATTGGATGCATACCCAGGCTACTTGAACCTGAGCCCATTTCCAAAAGCTGCTTCTTATTAACCAGACCATAACTATGTTTATCATCTTTCACATTAGTAGAATCAGTCCTTTTTGAGAGCTGCAGGAGGGTTGGGACAAGCATAGCCATAAGGGAACTTCCAGAGGAATTTTCCACCTTAGCATCCTGACTTTTCACATCAGAACCTACTGGATCAGAAAACACATATACTTCATCAACATAGACGACATCCCCACTCTGAATTGAAACCAAACGAATTGTAAGAGAGACGCATGGCTCTGCATCGGCAATCTGTGCCGTGGCCTCGTATAAATCCTGTAACAATCTCAATAAGTGATGGAAAAAAAAGGAACAAGAATAATGAAGAAAATGACTATGCCCAGGTTTTCATCTAAATGAACCATAACGTTTTAAGTATTACTTTTCACTGTATTCCTCCATATAAATTATTTCTGCTCCTGTATGTTATTGCATTTTATTCATATCATTTTTATATATCCCATTAAAACTTCACTTTTTCTTAAAGATTGACTTAATTGACAATTCAAAAAGAGGGAAACAAAAGAATAATACTGACAGACCCAGAAATTAAAATATAGATTTGATATGATATCAAGTGATTACAAACCCTAATTTGAATTTCCAATCCAACACCAACCCAACCACCCCCACCCCACCGCCAAAAAAAAACTGATTTGATGATGTTAGGGCAAAAGTTACACACTCTAAAGCAAAATGCTCCTCACACAAAGCTTAGAGCTCCGTACACTCTCTGTACTAGAGAAAATAAGAAAATGACCAAATATACTTTCACGACTACTCACCCCCGCTCTACTGCTACTTCTCTATTTGTATGCCACATTGCAACCTTGCACTGGACTCCCTAATTACCATACTATTACTAATACTATACTGATACTACATGTAATAGCTAATAATATCAACCCCTTAAAGTTCCCCTTGACATGGAGGGGCAATGTGTACATAGATGCATTAGAAATCAGCAACAACGCAAGCCACAAACCTCCTCCTTCAAAAACGACTCAATAGCCAACAGCATGAATTTACAAACCTTCCTCCTTATACAGTTCAACATAAACAGTGCTCTTATCCATCATCTAAAAGCTTTCATGTGCCTCACCACATAGTATGCTTTAGTCAATTTTTCATAAGCTCGACCTATGAAATATCTTCTAAACTCTTCTGAACAAACCTGCACAGTAATATCAACAATAATCTTGGGTTTATTGCAAGGTTTTCTCTCTTTTCCATCCCTCTGCCATTTCCTCTATAACACTAATCCTTTCAGCATCATTGCTTCTAATAACTCCACATTTACTACATCAGTTGCAATTGCTTTTTCACCACCTAGAGAACTACACAAATGAGTTATCATGTTCTCACACTCATCAACTTCAAGCACTACCCTTGCCTCAAGAGTGGCAACCACATCTCAATCACATGCTCAACTTCTCTAGAGAAGCTTTAGCTACAATTTGAACCCGCAACACAATCCCCTTCTGTGGTCCATTCAATGCCATAATTATATCATCTTCAACAGTGTTCCCAAACTCAGACTTCCTTCGAATCGCTCCCTAAAGACCTTCTCATACAATTGCCTTAGATCTTCCATGGAAGGAACATTCCCTGGTTTTTCATTCCACTTATTAGCTACAGGAGCACCAAAATATTATTTTTATATTCACATCAAAGTTATCCTTCATTTAGATGAAAGCAGATAAGTTCTCATTGAACACACTCACAACTTTCTTCCTCCTTTGACTCTATTGTTCACATTTGAATCCTTGTCTGATTATTCAATTTATTATGATCAAGATGATTGGAATTCGATGAATCACGTCCTCATATGCCAGAACCAAAGCTCTGATCATACAATTTCTCCACTCGTTTAAAATTAATTGCTTCAATTCATCAAGGGTTGGTTGACACCATTTCCTCTAGATGTGAGTCTCTGGTGAAGCTTTTTTATTTGTTGCTGTTGGTCATTATAAAATCCTCAACATACTCAAAACTCCCCATGGTTTCAGACATTTTCTTCTCAAGATTCCTATTTTATTCCCCCGATTTGTCATTCACACTACTGCGTTTAGGGTAGTGGTTTTGAAAAAAATAAAGAAGAAAGAGATGACAAATTTCAGCTTGGCTTGGATCACTAGTTAGGGTATGGGTCACACTGTTGGGTTTAGGGTGACAGGTTTGAGTAAAATCAGGTTTACATTCAAAAGTTTCACATCTTTGATGGGTTATCTGTGGTTGTGCGCTGGTGGGATGGTTGGGTTGCTGGTTTGAATCACATGGGTTACTCAACATTGATGGGTTTGTGGTGGTGGGTTCATCGATGAGGGAGGGGTTTGTCAATGTATGGTGGTGGTTCATCAGGTTCGGTGGTGGGTTTGTCATGGGAGGTAGATTCATAAGATCTAGTAGTGGGTTCGTTGGGTTTAGTATGAAAGGTTGAGTTGGAGGTGCTGGTCCAATATTTCCCTTCGCTCTCTCTTTGTTGTTATCTTGTCTGCTCTCTCTCCCCTTTTGCGTCTCTTTCCCCATGATTCTCGCTCTTCCTTCCCCACCAACAACCCTCCCTCCCCCCATGCGCCGCCCCCCCCCCCCCCCCCCCCCCCCCCCCCAAAAAAAAAAAAAGCAAAAAAAGGCTTGACAATTTGTAACAATCATAGATGCTGATGTGTTCAACGTGTAGCAGGTGTCTGTGGATTCATGTTTTGGTCATGACTCTGCTGTGTTGTGTGTGCTCTGTGTTTGTGTTTTCGTGTCCTATATCTAGCTGTATGTGTGGTGTGTAATTATTTTAGTTTTTATGGGTTGTTTTATGTAAGTGGCAGCACGGACACATGTTGGTTATTTAGGAGTCAATTATTAGAAAAATAGGGAACTATGTATTGGGTCATAATGGGGTAAAATTAGGAATTGCAGCTACATAACTGCGGATTGTACCTATGTATAAGAGAAGAAAATGGAAAAAGAAGGGAGTAAGTCCTATATTTTCCAGAAAATTAGAATTCTGAATTCTAAGGAGATCGTAGGGTTCTCTCTAAAAAATGAGTCCTGGCCAAAAGATTGTTGGGTGCTCTCTTTAACCAAGCTCAAAAAGAGAATGTTGGGTTCTCTCTATAATGAGCTCAAAATTTTATTTTAAATCAATCCTATAACACAATTACTCTTCTCCCAGCCAATATTCCAGCAGGTGAAACTAATTGATAGAAACCTGTGGATTAAAATATTGATTTTATTTAATACAGAGTAACTACAAGCCTTAATTTGATAGAATTAGGGCCAAAAGATACACACCTAAAACAATGCTTCACACACAGAGTTTAGAGCTCCTTATACTCTACTAGAAAAAGAAAAAGAAAAAGAAAATGACTGAATACTTTCTCACTACTATTTATACTACTTCTCCTCTCCTTGTATGTAACAAGGCAATCCCAATTGGACTCCGTAATTACTATACTATTACTAATACTTACCATACCAATACTGCTACTGGCTATATTTAATACCTAATAACAAATAAGGTTTCAATGAACATAAAACATCAATTGATGGGCCTCAATCAGATGAGGATCATCAGGTTAAGAATAATATTCATTACAACTGGATATATGGAATAGCAAGTACGTTACCATGTTATGACAAGAAACTGCATTTGTTGAGTTATCTTTTTTAGCAATGCTGGTTGCAATTGGAGCCTTTATTTCAACCCAGTCATCTTCACCAGCATTTGAGTTACCCTCACTTTTAGCTCTTTCTTCAGCTGACCGATGATAATCTGATTCCCTTATAGATGTCAGGCAAGCATCAATGTTATCATTGGTCACACAAGTATCCTTGACTGCAATGCCACAGCGAACGGTACAAAGGTACTCATTGTGGTTCTGCAACTTGGTCTTATAATATATCTCATATACTCGAGCAGTACTTCGAACATATACTTGCTGTACCTCATGTCTTCCTGTGAAAGTGACTGGAATGAACAAACACTCCTACATGTCAGTCATAGAATTGAATGCAATACATCTAGCTTTGACCTTTACAGGAAAAGAGGTCAAATATGGCTTTTCATCCTCAAGATTGATCTTAAATTAACCACTTGACCCAAGAAGAAAGTCAGAAATATGAAAGGTTACTAGCAAGAGATATGAACAAACATCATTTATAGACCAATTTAAACCAACCAACACCACCCACAACACCCCACCACCACCCAACCCCCCCACCCCAATAAAAAAATAAATTAATTAAATAAAAATGAAGACGGATAATGCTAAAGGGTATTCGACACCATGAAAAAAGCTAAGTCAGCACTGCTCCTAAATTACCTGGATAACAACCCAAAAAACATGGAATAAATACTGAGAAAAGATGATCATGATCAACACATGTTAAATATTGCAAAAATAAATGAGGAGAATTTTCATAAAATTATTCGGAAACATGCTTAAGCAACTGAAACGTTCACAGTAGTTAAATTGAACTGCAACATCCACTAAATAAAATAACATCAGGACCAGATCAAAATTGCCAAAGATCATGCTCGGAATGGAAAATAATTATCTATTCGAGAATGAAGGAAAACAACATGATATCTCTGTTGTGATCTAGTATATTTCAATACTCAAATCTTACTCTAACAATTAAGTTTTAGGTGGTAGATGGTGGTGAGAGGCGATAGCAGTAACGAATAATTGCTTGTGGTTGTTAACTAGAAGAAGCATGTCCATGGAAAATGAGGAAAACTAAACTAAAACTCATTTGCTATTAACATTTTACACATTAGACCACTGCTTAGTTGCTGCTTATTCCTCCCATCACCACTGCGAGTTACTTGAGATTGATGCCTTAATATTTGACGGATAAACATTGGATGGCTCAAAGAAAAAATAGAAAATAGAAAACTTTTTTTCTGCGGTAAAAACAGTCGAACTAATTGAGACAAGTTTTTCTTTTTCTTTTTTTTTTTTTTTGTGCGTCGAATAATTCTCGAAGCACTAAAAATCAAATTTTGTTGAATTATTCCACAACCACAAGCATCAAGACAGCTACTTTCCCACGATACGGAACATAAAAATCAAATCTTGAATTTATAATTTCTCACCAGCAAAACCTTAAACCTAAAACTACCAAATTCGAGCTATTTCATCCCGAGAAAACAATTCCATTCCCTTTTTAGTTCTGTTCATGAAAAGGAAAGTAAGTACCGTACGAAAACGAACTTACTAGTGATTTCACAGGGATTGGATTCGGGAGAAAGAGGAGAGAGAATGAGGGGAGATCTGTATTTGGATGATTCCGATAGAACATCTTCGTCAGTGGTAGAAGTAGAAGAAGACTCGACGATGACTGAACTCTCCAGAGAGCCGCCGGAGATTGTCCAGTTCGTTTCTAAGGTCTTCAATTCCCGTGCACCATCACATTTTGCAGTTGTTGCGGACTCCATTTTGGTGTGATTTTGAGGTCGAGGAAAGAGAGAGATGATCGAAGGAGGGACAGAAGAAGGATTTTGTATCAGCTTAAGAGTCGAGCACAAGGGAAGAGAGACAAAGGTATTTGAGTTTTGCATTGTGTGTCTTTTATTATTGGCCAAAAAAATCATGTCGTGTTATTATTATTATTTTCCAATTTATGGGAAAACCACAAATTAGTTCAATAATTAAAAATAAAAAAGTACAAATTTAATATTTAAGATTTGATACATTTTCTATTTGACTTCTAAACTTTTATTTTTTTATCTGAATTATTATTCTTTCAAAAACATTCAAAGAAGTGCTACAAAACCATTAATGTTTTTGCTAATATAGACACGCATCATCAATACAATTATATTAAAAAAATAAATAAGAAAATATTTAAAAAATTAATTAATTAATTAAAAAATTAAGAAAAATACAGGAAAAATAATTTTAAAAAATGAAAAAAGTGAAAAAAAAAATAAAATATATGTGTATATATACAAATAAATAAATAAAATAAAATATATAATTTTAAGTAAATATATACATAAAGTAATTAAATAATTAGAAAAAATTAGAAAAATAATTAAAAATAGAAAAAAAGAGAAAAAATTAAAGAAATATATGTTTATTTATATAAGTTATTATTTTAGATGTGTATGTATATAATTTAGTAAAATAATGAAAATATGAAAAAAGAAAGAAAAAAAAAAGTACTGAGCACTAGAAGGGGAGCAAGTCGTAACCTACTAGCAGCTATGGGTGGCCACTCACAACCAAGGGTGTAATGCCTCGGAACCCAAAACGAATACAACCGTTACGTATCCTCACTAAGTAAAGACAAACAAAGGCCTAGACTTTGCTAAATTCCTCAATCAACATAGTATACACGTACTACAACTCTCCATGTAATAGAATTGTAAATAACAATCTATCTGCAATAATCAATCATGGCTAATCTCTTAAAATCAAATCACAATGGAAGCATATTAAAATCTATTATAATCAAAGTCTTGAATATAACATTACCAAACAAGTATCATAAACATAATGTTTTAATATTAATCATCTTTTTAATCTGCATATCACTCTTCATAGTACA
The DNA here is from genome assembly GCA_037954665.1 of Laguncularia racemosa. Taxonomy (NCBI): domain Eukaryota; kingdom Viridiplantae; phylum Streptophyta; class Magnoliopsida; order Myrtales; family Combretaceae; genus Laguncularia; species Laguncularia racemosa. The sequence goes on from JBBMOL010000006.1 coordinate 3,043,450, forward strand.
CATACTTTACATCCTCCGGTTCATGTCCAGTATTGTCTCATCATATCTTACAATTCCACAACCCCCCCCCCCCCCCCCCCCCCCCCCCCCCTCTAACTCTAGTTATCTCTTCCTCTAATTCTCAAGTTGCTTCTCTCTCTGTTTAATTTCTCCATTGCACCTTTACATACTTGATTACTCTTCTCCTCAAAATCTACTCCTTAGTATTCACAATTCTGATAGGTTTCTCTATTATTGTAAGGTTTGGTTGTACTTCCAAAGGTTCTAAAGTAGTTACTTGGTCTAGATTCAATACATATTTCCTTAACATGGAAATGTGGAATACATCATGTATCCTAACTAAATTTGGTGGTAAAGCCAGTCTATATGACACTAGTTTAACTCTTTCTAAGACTTTAAAGGGTCCCACATATCTAGGGTTCAATTTTCTTCTTAATCCAAATATTATTACCCCTTTATAGTTAATACCACCAACAAGGTAAGGTCTCCCACTTTAAACTCTAATGAGCATCATCTTTTATCTACATATGGCTTTTGATGACTTTGAGCTGACTACATTCCCTACTTGATCAACTTAACCTTATCCACTGCGTTTTGTACCAAGTTAGGCTCCAATACTTGTTTCTCACCTACTCCATCCTAATGTAAAGGCAATTGGCACTTTCTTCCATATAATGCCTCAAAGGGTGCCATTTGGATTGTAGCTTGATAGCTATTATTGTAGACGGACTCTACTAAAGATAAATGTTCATCCCAATTCCTACCAAGATCTAGCGTACACGCCCTTAACATTTCTTCTAATATTTAAATGGTTTACTCTAATTAACCATCCGTTTGTGGGTGAAAAGCCATACTGAATTATAATTTGGCTCCAAGTGCCCTATGTAAACTCCTCCAAAACCTCTCCATAAATCTGGTATTGCTATCTGAAACTATTGTGATCGGTACCCTATGTAACCTCGCGATTTCCTTAACATACAGTTAAGCTAACTTCTTAAGTTTATACCTAATGTCTATAGGTACAAAATAGGCAGATTTTGTGAGTCTTTTTACAATTACCTATATGGCATCCAGTTTAGTTACAATTCTAGGTAATGCTATGATGAAATCCATGATCACATGTGCCCATTTCCATTCTGATATAGGTAAAGGTTGTAACTTGCTACGGGGTCTTTGATGCTTTATCTTAATTTGTTGACGGGTCAAACACTTAGATACATATTCTACAATTTTCCTTTTTATATTCTTCCACCAATAATGGCATTTCAAGTCTTTATACATCTTGGTACTCCTAGGATGGATAGAGTACCTAGAATAATGGACCTCCTTCAGTATCGCATTCTTCACTTTCGCTATACCTAGCACACACAGTCTTTAACCATACCTTTGCACTTCTTCATTCATATTAAATTCCATCACCTTTCATTCCTTTATCCGTTTCTTAATTTCTTGTAGTTTCACATCATTAGCTTGTGCAGCTTTTATCTTGTCTACTAATGTAGGCTATATACACAAATCGCCCAATCTACCCTAACCTCTTAGGTTACGATTTTCATATCTAATTTCTATATACATTCCAATATGTTTCATCGAATTGTGATTAGTGTTGCCGGATTGCTATGTCTCTTTCTATTAAGTGCATCACACTCACATTCGCTTTCCAAGACAGTACTGAATCTTAATGTCGTAATCCTTGATCAACTCTAATCATCATCTCTACCTCATGTTTAACTCCTTCTAGATAAAGAGGTACTTACGGATTTTATGATCTATGAATATCTTGCACTCTCCCCATACAAATAATGTCTCCATAGTTTAAGTGTAAGCATAACAGCTATTAATTTTAGATCATGTGTCGGGTAGTTCTTCTCATAGGGCTTCAATTGTCAAGATGCATATGCTATAACTTTCTGATTTTGCATCAATATACATCTGAGCCCTTAGATAGACGCATCACTGTATACAACAAGTTCTTCACCTTTGATAGGTAGTGCTAAGACCAGTGTTAAAATCAAACTCTCATTCAATGTGATGAAGCTTATTTCACATTTATCATCCCATACAAGCTTTACTCCCTTTGTGTTAATTAGGTTAGAGGGTTTGTCAACTTAGAAAATTCTTCTACAAATCTTTTGTAATACCTTGCTAACCCTAAGAAACTTTCAACCTCTATCACTATCTTCGATCTAGGCTAGTCATTCATAGCCTTTATCTTTTTAGGATCTATAGATAAACCTTTTTTATTGATCACTTGGCCTAAGAAGGTTACTTGATTAAGCTATAACTCACATTTCTTGAACTTTGCATACAACTTCTCTATTTGTAACCTGTTCAACACTATTCTCAAATGTTGCTCATGCTCCTCTTTACTCTTAGAGTATATTAAAATATCATCTATAAATAAAATAACAAATTTATCTAAAAACTCCCTTAATACTCGATTCATTAAGTCCATGAAAGTTGCTGGTGCATTTGTGAGTCCAAATGGCAATACATGGAACTCTTAATGCTCGTATTGAGTCCTGAATACGATCTTCTAAATATCCTCTTCTTTAATCCTCAGTTGATGATACCCAAATCTCAAGTCAATTTTTGAGAAGACTTCAACCTCTTGTAACTGATCAAATAAGTCGTTTATTCTTGAGATGTGGTATTTATTCTTGATTGTAACCCTATTCAACTCTTTATAATCAATGCACATCCGCAAACTACTATCCTTCTTCTTCACAAACAACACAGACGCACCTCAAGGTAAGACACTAGGTTTGATAAACTTCTTATCCAATAACTCTTGCAATTGCTTCTTCAATTCTGTCAGTTTAATATATGCTATATGGTATAGGGTTTTAGATATGGGAGTTGTGCCAGGTACCACATCTATACTAAACTTGATCTCCCTTGCTAGGGGTAGGCCCAGCAAATCTTCAAGGAAGACATCTGTAAATTCCTTCACCACCCATACCTGATCAATTCTCACCACTTATTTAAATTCAACCATCACTGAAGCTATCATGCTCTTACGTCACAATTCATACATGGGCAATCTTGTTAGTCTACGCACTTCCAACTTGAAATGAAAAAGGTTCTCCTTTTGGTGTACTGAAATAGATTGTCATACTATGACAATCAATGGTTGCATGGTATCTAAACAACCAATCAATTCCTATTATCACATTAAAATCTATTATCTCCAAAATTAGAAGGTCTACAAACAGAATCCTACCTTGCACTTCAACACTGACTGTTGTACATATTTTATTTAATCCTCTACCCACACCAATCGATGTACTTAAATTCAATACATTATCCAACACCTAAGCATAAATACTATGTATACTTTTAAATGCATTAGACACACATGAATGCGATGCACTAGTATCAAATAGGATATAAGCATTAGCAGAGTGTACTAATAACGTACCTACTAAGGTGTCCATGTATAGAGTGTCCTATCGTTAAAATGCAAATACCTGTGCTGGTGCTCTTTATCTTGGTCCTACTGGCTAAAGTCTTCTAACATGGTTTACAACTTGGTTTCTCACTGCCTATACTAGCTATATATTTTGCCCTCCCGTATTTGGGCAATAAACCATCTTATGATCCCTTTGTTTATAGGAGAAATAGAGAGTAAGAGGAATTGATTTTTTATGCAAGTCTTACTATTGCGTCATGTCTTCCCACACAAGAAACAGGCACTGAACCACTTACACTTATTTAACTCATGTGGATCATAGCATCTCGCATTTGTAGTCCTAACCTATTAGGGAGGTCCCAACTTGAGAGGAGAGTGCTGCAATGACCACAGGTTTGGTATGCATAGTTTGAAGTCTCTTGTGCTTCTCTTGTATGACAATTTCCTAAGTAGGTCTCTTCCCCAATACAACCCTAGTACCCAGTGTCCTCATCTCCTCAGTTCTTCTATGACTCTATTATAGGAATTTAGCCTTATTTACTACCTCAGAATAAGTATTCAATTGAAATGTTCCCACTTCATGTTGTAAAGTAGGTTCTATACCCAATACAAATCGATGAGCCATTAACCTCTCATATGTTCTAAAGGTTGGTTGCATGAACTTCATTAAGTGATTTAACTCTACCTCATACTCGTCCATAGATCTTTTTCTTTAGTAGCAATTGTAGTAGGCTGCCTCCATTTTGTCTCATATGCTACTTGGGAAGTATTATTCATATAGCATCTGTTTAAACCTTTCCTAGGTGATGAGTCCTAGTGTCTTAACACACTTGATCACCATTTCAAAGCTAAGCCCCTCCACAAATATACATCATAGTTCATCTTTTTCTCTTTGAGAACTCCAAGTGCTGAAAGGGTCTTCTCTGATTCATCAATCCACTACTCAACATCTAGTAGGTCATCTACCTTAGGCTTGAACTCTCTGACCATCATGACGAATCGATCCAAACTAACTGGCCCAGCCGACTTATCTCTAACCTCTCCCACTATCTGTCCTTGCCTACTATTCAGCATTTGTAGTTCCTATATTTGTTATTGCTATTGTGCCACCACTCTTGCTAGTGTATTAATTACCTCTAGCAACTGTGCAGTATTGACATCATTTGCTCCTGACCCATGCTAAGGTAACCTGGGTGGCATTCGATTATTAAGAATATCACCTCTAACACCAGATGTCAAACCTAGTATGAAAATTCTCTTAGGCATTCTATAAAATACAAATAGAAGTTGACTCAGGATATCATACTTCTATTAATAATATGGTGAGTGTAACAAAAAGGAAGTTATACTTTTACAATCATCAGTCCAGTTACTACCCACTCTTGTTATATCTCACTATTCTAAAGATTTTATTCCTAGGTAGTCTATGAATCAATAAATCTATGCTTTGATACTACTTAAGCTATGATGCCTTAGAACCTAAAACAAATACAACCCACCACGTGTCCTTATTAAGTGAAGATACACAAGGCTTAAACTTTGCAAAATTCCACAATCATCACAATATATACATACTACAACTCTTTATATAATAAAACTGAAAATAACAATCTGTTTGCAATAATAAATCATAGATAATCTCTTACAATCAAATCATAGTGGAGGCATATTAAAATCTACTATAATCAAAGTCTTAAATATAACACCACTAAATAAGTATCCTAAACACCATGCTCTAATGCTAACTATCTTTCTAATATGCATGTCACTCTTCATAGTACACATACTCCACATCCTCCTCCAAATTTTGGTTCATGTCCACTATCATCTCATCATACCCTACGATTTCTACCGAAGTACCTACAGTTGAAAAATGATCCCACGAGGGGGTGAGCTAATGCCAAGTATAATGTATACTAACAATCACACACACATGCCATACCAAAAATACCAACACAAACATAATGCAACAAGATATCCAAACACAATTCGTTATCTTTCTTATTCTTTGTTCCAACACACAATTTTCATCATCTCAATCATCATATATACCTTACACACACACATATATACGACAAAGGGTTATCCCCTTTTGTTTATGAGTCCACTCCACACATAATTGTACATATACAACAGTGGGTACACCCACTATCTATGATTTTATGAGTCCTCATATATATATATACACACACGATAATGGGTCACCTCCATTATCCATAAGTTTAGACCTTACATAAGTATACATATACAACAGTAGGTACTCTCTACTATTCTTGAGTCCATACATACCTTATCATCATAAGTCTACTTGAATTATTTCGATATATGACTCCATTAGTGATAATCTCACATACCAATCATCAGGGTACCACCCCACAATCACCGACATTTTCAATTTCTCGAGCCTAGCTTGGCACAATCACATACAACCAATCAAATTCAATTTCAATATAAATTTAGCTTATATTTCTAACCTAACATGCACGGTACACATGTACCTGAAAAAAGCGGTCTTAAGCATGACTTATCCTTGACTAGCAACTAAATTGTAATCTATTAAAATGTAAAAATTAACTTTTAGTACTAGTCTAGGTATCGTCTAAGTTACTCAATTTTGTTCAGCTTATTGTTCTAAGATCATTTTTCTTACACTATAAAATTTCTAGGTTGTATTAGATGCTTAAGTTTAATGAAATTCAAATAAGACAAAAAGAAATCAAGTAAGGCAATTTTTCAAAGTACACAACTATACATTAGGTTGTGTACTTTGGTATGGTAAGGTATACAATTGTGTATTGTGGCTATGTGCCTTTTTGTAAACTTTCAACATTCGATACACCCAAGTACACAGACATACACAGTGGCCATGTATCTTTTTGAACACTTTTGAAATTCAACACGGGCGTGTACCTAGTTGTGTACTCCTCTGTTCTATCATGAATCTTTTTTCCAATCTGCCAATTTCCAATTCTTCATACCTTAGATGAAATCCCTAATTTCTAAGCTTAATTATGCATTGTTTCTATCATTGGAACACTAATTTGATTTAATTAAATGATCTACTAGCTTAGATTGTTCCAACGATAGTCCTATCCTAAACCTTTTCTTGAATTGATCATTCTACATCAAAATCCAATGAACTTAACACAAATTCGTATTATACAAATGTAAATGATGATTAAGAGTCATTGATTAGTTCACTTACCATGGATAATTCATCAAATCATAGTGTGTAGCAATCCTTTTCTCTCTTATGGTTTGCCCTTACACTGTGAGTGTTGTAGTGTAGAATGTGGAAAAAGGGTCAAAATAACATATGGCGGCCTTTTTATACTCTTTGTTAAATGGCCAAATTGTCCTTATCATCAAATCCTTCTTACCGCCCTTCGCCTCGACATTATTATTTTTGTATTTTGATTTATTTTATTTATTGTTTACACATTATTATTCTATATATATATATAAACCTCTAATTATTACAAAGGGGTTGATTGGCCTCCTCTAGGTGGTAGGTGGCTATTCACATCTACCCAATCCCCCCTCCCCAAGCCCCAAACAAAACCTACCTTACCCTACCCCCATCTACACCCCCCCTTAACAAAAATAAATAGATAAATAAATAAAAATTATACCTGATTGGTTTTCTCCCTTTTTTTTTCTTTTTGGTTTAAGCGACTAGCCATGACCATTAGTAAGTCAAATCAACTCAGTTTGGTTTTTGCCCATTTCGGCCACCTTAAGGCTAGTGGTTTTCTATTTTAGTCCTCATATATAAAAACCTTACAAAAAAAAGAATTTCCATAAAATTTATTAATTTTTCTATCAATCTATGTCACATATCAACTTCAAATTGGTTTATAATAAATAAATTAATAAAATAATGATATTAAATATATTTATTTACATAATATACTAAAAAATGATATTATATATGTTTAACAATATAATAGAATAAAGAATACAAAAAATAATAATTAAAATTAAGAAAAAGGGCTTAAAAATTTTGTTTGTATTCTTGCCACCTTGAGCAATTAACCTACAGTCAATCAAAAGCCAATACATACTTAATATGGATAAAAATTTTAACCTATTTAATATAAGTCTTATTTTTGTAAAGTTTTAGAAACATTAAAAACTTAGATAGAAGAAGAAAAGGTTGAGGACTCAAATAAAAAAGTAAGTAAATTTTAAGGACTAAAATTGTACTTTTCCCTTTTTTTCATTTTTTTTCTAATTTTTTATTTTATGAAATTAAATATATATTTTTCCCAAAATAATAAAATATATATACATATATTTTTTTAATATTTTTATTTTTTTCCAATTTTATTATTTTTCTTAATTTTCCTTAATTTTTTATTACTTTATCTTTTTTTAACATTTTACCATTTTATTTATTTAATAAATTGTGTAGACAAATAAAAAATTGATATATGTCACAGTTAATGGAAAAATTAATGGCACACTAATAGAAGACTTTTTTGCACATTTTTACAAACTATGACGACTCAAATAGAAAAAGTTAAAGGTTCAGAACTTAAATAAAAAAAAATTGTCAAACATTGAGGATTAAATTTGTACTTTTTCCAATTAAAAATGGTAGTTTTCATATTTATAACAGTTTAATTTAGAAATGCATTCTTTTTTATGGAAGATTTTAATAACTATTTTTTATCTTAAACACATTCTTTTTCTGTAATAGCCTATAAAGCAAAAAAATATATTAATTTTTTTTAATGTATAGAGAGGGAGTATACTATTAATTTGGGGGAAATGAATAAAATATTCCATTTTTTAAAAATCTTAAAAAAAGTGATTTAAAAAATAATCTTTTGAATACCACACCTAAAATCATATCTTCAATACATGATTTCAAATTTGTTAAATTTCCTCAAGCTTAAGTTTGCATGACAAACTTTCTTTCTCATTTACACGCATAACTTCCTCTCTCTAAAAAACAAAAACCTTAAAAAACCTTTTTCAATCTAAAGCCAATTTTAGTTGGAAAAAAGAAAACACTTAACCAACAAAATTTGTAGCTCCAATCATTGATTAACTATACTTGCTTACGAGATTTCACACTTTGGGTGATATATTTGCAAGGTTGAAGGCGTTTCTCTCTTCGAAATTTGAGTCAAGTAAAACATGCCTTTTTTTAAAAAAAAAAAAAATCTTATTTTAGCCATTGTAATGGATATTTAGAAGGTTTCAAATAATTAGTTTATGGTACATTGTGTGAGAATGGGATTGACATGGGTTTTGTCTATGTGTTGTGGCTTTTTACATGAAAAAATGGGTTTTTTTTTTCTTTTGCCAAATATTATATATATATATATATATATAGGCTATGTTGTAGCCTTTTTTTTTTTTTTTGGTTTTACAACAACTTTTTGGTCAATTACATGTGCCAATGTTATGTCTATGTGATGTTTGGTGATGTTAGCATGTTTTGGTGTTTTTATTACAATTACACGAATGCTAGTGTAATGGTCTAGTGTAATGGTGGTGTATCGGTGTTTAAATTTTGTTTCAAACTTCCATATATTGTTGAGGATTTGGCTAGTGATATATAAGTATACTTATGGTTAGATAAAATGTGTGTAGGTAAAAATGTCTTGAATTAGAATTATATAATATGTGAATGGAAATGTTATGGATGGAGTATGCTATGATAAGCCTCCACTAATAGTGATTGGGCTTTATATAAATGCAAAGTATGAAGAATTGTTAGGTATCATATGTAGTTGTCTTCATATCAATAAGATGACACACCAAATTGAGTTGATACATATATAACCTATTATTAGATCCAATAGGAATCATTTTTGTGTCATGACTCTTGATGATGATTACGATGTGCACTAGATGTTAGCATCTACATAGGAACGAAGTAGAGTTAGAGGAAATGTAGAGTTGTATGTGCAAATTTATGAAATTGAACTGCCATATGCAACTAGGAATGAATTAGAGTAAGAGGCTTATTATTTTGATCTAGTTGAAACCTAAGTGGTTGAGTTTGTACATGTTACCTACGAAGTAAGCAGTAGTGATAATATGCCATCTCCATTTATCTTGGGTTTAAGTGAAATAAACGGAAACTAATACTAAAAATGACTAAACATTTGGAGAACCTATAGAGGACTCCCATAGTAGTATTGATGATGATGAAGGAAGTGAAGAGTGGCTTGAGATGTCCAATAAGGCCCATCAGATGCAACAAAAGAATGATTGGTGGCATAGGTTTCTAGGAAATGTTGATGTTGTTGGTTGCTTAGATCCTATGCCTTTTATCAAGCAAGTGTAAGCAATGGATATACAACAGATGTTTTAGTGATGAGTTTTAGGTGGGAATGTGCTTTAAGAAGAAAGAACACCTAAAATACATCATGAAGATGCATCATGTAATAAATCACCATAATTATGTTATGGTCAAGTTAGATAAGAAAATATGGTTGGTGAGATGTAACGATTGGAATATCTGTTACAAATGGAGACTTCATGTATGCCTAAAGAAGTAGGTTAAGCGTTTCCAGATTACTAAGTTTGAGAAACCATATATATGTGTGAATACTATTATAAGTCAAGATCACCCCTAGTTGGACACAACCACATTGTGATGGGAATCAAACTTCTAGGTCCAACATTAGGAAGCCTACTTGAAACAAATGGAACCAAGACATTCACATATTATCTTTATTTATTTTATAATAATTGTTTTTGCATTTTATTAGGTATATTTTGTTGGTTTTTACAAGAAGACGACCAAATACAATAGCAATTGGTTTGTGAATGGGTCATGGTCCATAATGAACCGAATTGAACCAAGAGAGAACCGGTCTTGTGTTCCTCCTTGTGACCATGATTGAAGCTTGAAGTGACCAGTCATGCGTACTAGTTACTTAGGTTATTTTTCCATAATTGTAGTAGGGTATAAATACTTGTTATTTAGGTTTTGTAAATGGACTTTTGTTTTGAGAAATAATTTACATATTATTGCCATGAGGAGGCTCTCCTTTCATGCATAAACTTTTATTAATTCTTCTATAATTGTGGCGAGTTGGATTTGATTTTTGTTATGCATAATATCAACAATATCAAATCAATCCTAATTCCAACTAGTACGTAACATTTGGTAAGGAATTAGCTCTTCTTTTCTCTCTCTTGTTCACGCAATTTAGGGTTCATACAAGTTAGGTTTCATGCCAATTGGTGGGGAATTGTTACTTTGTTTGTTCCATCCTTGATTTATATTGCAATTGCCCTTTGAGCACATCACATTGTCTAGATTTATGATTATGCACATATGAGACTCTTTAAGTATTAAAGTCTAATGACTCCAATCAACCATCTATAGTTAATATGAGTATATTGTTCATTTGAAGAATATTCAAGAGGCGAAGCGGAAAGCAATCAAAGAGGTATATGGTAGATGGGAAGAGTCATATGCTATGCTTTCATACTTAATGCCATACAATAGGCTAGTTAATGTACCATGGTTAAGTGGAAATGTTTGGCAACTAATAATGCTAAACATGAGATATTCGAAAGGGTATTCTAGGTGTTCGACCGTGTATTGATGCATTTGTCCATTGCAAGTATGTTGTTTAACCTATTTTTAGCAATGTCAATATTAAATGTGATGAGTTAACCATGCGTTTAGCTAGTACATTGACGCATTTGTCCTTTGTAGGTACACTTGGCTACATAGTACATACAAGATTACTTTATTACCTTTGATCTTCATTGGGGTTCCTTCTCGAATATCCACTTGAATATGTATTGCTACATGTAGACCAATTTCATTTATTAGCTACCTCTAAGATATCTTGTTAGTTTAAAGGCATTACCTTGGATGATTCAATACCTCTAATAGCTACTAATCCTAAATGTGATGAATCAGCATTACCCCAATAGCCTTAGGGAGCACTTCCTTGGAGACATGGCCATAGACAAGGTCAAGGGCAAGGCTATAGGCGTACCCATGCTAAGATTAGAGATGATCCATTGTTGCAACACCACTCCCTATCTCACATGTCTCTTAGCTTTGTAGCGATTTACTATGACGAGCCTACCATGTCTACAAGTGCATATATGTTATATCAAACACCACTCGAGGAGAGCTTTAACACTTTCATCCAAACTCCTCTAGCTCCCTAGAAATGATGGCCAGGCCATGAGAACAATGGCATGGAGGAAGGTGTCATATAGGTTAAGCCTTCTCCTATCCTCATGCACTCCACTTCCATTTAGATTGAGTAGCCTAGCTTGATGACTAGCCAAATACAGTGGAATTGCATGATTATATAAGGCAACAAAGGCTGCAACGTTAGATCTTTTATGTTTTAGATGATTTGTCATGTAAATGTATAGACTTGATTACGTATAAATGAAAGAATTTACTTCTTCTTTTTAGTTGTGTTATGAACTTTTTTACTAACAATTGATGAATGGTAGTTGGCTAGTACATGTACCTATTGGTATAGTAGTTGTTTTTTGCTAAGTGATGAGGATTAGTGTTCAAGAGTTTGTCATTTACTATTGTAATGGTGATTAGAGAGTTTGTCCTTTAGATAAGCCACATGTTTAACATGTTTTGAGTTGTGTCCATACTTTATACTTATTTTGAATATTGTTGTACATGCTATATTTTGTAGGGAATGTAAACCTCTTTAAATTAGTAATGCAACTATTACTACAATGTTTTGTAGGTAAAGAAGATAATTTCAAGTATAGTATTCCTAAGATTATTTTTTAAACCACTTTTTTTTTTTTTTGGATTTTTTCTAAATGTACTATTTTATTCATTTCCATTATCAACTTCTCACAAGTGTTTTGTAAGTTACATAGTTCTGTAATATATTAACTATAGTCTTCATGGTTAAAACTGCACTAAGGATTCCCCTTTACATTGCTCCACCGCAAAGCTTTTCTCAATATTTTTATATAATGAATTGCACTTTAAATTAATACGCTTTTACCCTTCATTCCTTTATTTATTTATATTTCCTTACTATTATTCATTGTTAGTTAGTAGAAATGTGTCACTTTTTGATTGATTTATAAAAATTAACTAAATAAATAATATTATTAAATAAATTTAACTTAATAAAATAATAAAATACATGTAAAAAAAATCAAGCTAAAGTTTGAATAGTTTTGATTAGTCACCTTAAGACCAAGGGATGATAGGCTACCACCTATATAAGGGATCGTACAACCTCCATAAATGATGGTGGGATACCTCGATCTTGTGACTACCAACAAAATTGTAAAAAGCATGATGAGATGTGACTTACCACTATAGATAGATAATCATCCACCATCCTCTAAATAAGAGAAGTAAATTTAAAAAAAAAAAAAGTCCTTATAGATTTTTCTTGAGAATTTTTTCTTTTGTTCCTTTTTGAGGTGGTGTATGACCATCTATCACCATAGGAAGGTCATGCCACCCACAACATGGGTGAGTGCCTCCACCATAATGGGTAATCAAATGACCTACCTATAGTGGTGGATCACAAGCCATCATACTTTCTAAGGCTTGAAATCTCCTCATAAACTGGGGTAGTAGGTGGTCAAGATAATTAGGGCTTCAACCCAATTTTCCTCATATATATTTTATAATTTTTGTTTAGCAAAATATATTTAATCTATCATTTTATTAGATTAATTATTGTATACTAATCAGAAACTCACATGCATCTCACTATTTAACAGTGACGAAATAAAGATATTCAAAGTGTAAAAGAATAATAATACATGTAAGCGTGACAAATATTAAGAGTATAAATATAGAAAGTGCAGTTCATTCGTATGTTTATGGATGTTAAATTTATTAGAGAAACATAGAGACATTTTGCATCTATCTGTAGGCAGCATTATAAGTGAAGTCCATTAGGTGATATTAATTAGAAATAGGGATAATGACTCCATAATCATTTTAATTTTACTTTAAATACTTATATCCTCACTCTTTAGGACTTTATATACTTATCTATTCTTTTTTTTTTTAGCATTTTATATACCAATGATTTATCACTAATTGTTGTCAATCTAATGAGAAGTCATGAATTGCCCTCATACCACACAAAACCCTTTTTAAGTGAAAAAAGAAGAAGAGTAAAATTGATGAACTTGATGTGCACGAGCTTATACCTAATTAAACTTTTATATATTAATTTTTATACATAAAATTTGTTGTTACTAAATATTGTACTTAATTGAATTTTTAGATGTCAAATTTATTATCTCCATTATCTTTAAATAGATTACATAACAAATTATTATTGGTTAAAGAATGATAAAATTAACTAATAAAAATTTGATTAAATATGGTATTTAATTATTTAAATTTTAAATGTAAAATTAAAATAACACTAAAAATTCAAATAAAATTTTTAAAATTTCCCTACGCTTTTAATAAGAAAGATGTTAAAGACACATGCATGAATAAGGGTGGAACTAAGGTGAAGACATTTTTTGAAATAGAGAAAGATATAGTTGCTAATTTCACCAAGGAAAATGTAAGATATGGCATAGCAAATGGAAATTGTTCTACTTGTCTTGAAGACTGTAATACAAAATTAATGCCTTAAAAATCCATTCTTCTCCTATTTTCTTTTTTCTTTTTTCTTTTTAATTTTTATTATATTATTTAATTAAATAAATGCAAGAAAATTATAAAAATATAACTTGTATTTTGATTTTTAACAAATGCATAACTCATCTTTATAACTATCATTAATATTAGTTAAGGAATATATGCTGACTTCTAGTGGGTCTATAATAATTAATTTAATAAATAATATGATTAAATGAATTTATTTAGAAAAATAAATTAAACATTATTTAAAACAAAGAAAAAAAAACATAGAAAATTACATATAATATTTTCTTAAAAACCTTAATGAATTTAAGGTTAAATGATAAAATTTTAAGTAATTTGCAGAAATTGATGAAACTTAAAGTGTTCTTGGCTGAAAACCCATTTGATCCATTTAATCCTTTATAATTATAAAAAAAAAAAGTACTTTTCCACATGATTTTAGTTAAGTATATTTTCAAATAGATTTTTGGCCATAAAATTCAAATCTATCATCCATTTCTTCAAATTCATAACATATAAAACTTGAAATAAAGTTTAAGTTTTGAATCAAAATTTGATGAGAACTGTGCTTGTTCTTATAGAGTAGAGTGACTTAAGTGAAAAAAATGTTTATGGCATAGATTTCTAGTTTTTGTGAAAATGACATCATAATAACAATAAATAAATGATAAATTATGTGGACCTTTCTTGAAAACTTTTAAAATTGCACAGGTCCCCACTTTTTTCAAAAGTTAGCATATATACCTCTTGAAAAGCTGATGTTGTAGATGACGAATCGCCATGCCCTACTGGATACCCTATTCATGACAACCTGCCATAGTTACTCAATCCCTAATAAGTAACCACGAAGTGTTTCAACAAAAACCATTAACTTGTTATAAATACAGTAATTTGAACAAAATTGAATGCTTTTGACATTTCACTAATTCATTTCAACTATTATGTATTCATCAAAATTAATTACAATGATACTTTAGCAATAGGCCTCATTCAAGTCCCTAAAAAAAATACAATCCAAAAGTTTCAATAATCCAAATCAAATATTTACAAAAGAAGGTCAATCTACTCTCAGCCATGCATCCCTTCCCAAAAGTTTCGCAACAAAATTTACTTACCTTAGTGCGGTGCTTATAGAGAAAGTTTACATAGTCGTGACCAGCATTATACAATCTATAGGTGGGTGAGTTAAATTGCCCAATGAGATAGAAGTACAATCTCTCAATATTGCACATACACAAACAATTCATGCAAGTTTCCAAACATATGTTATGTATGAGCAACCATATGCAATGCAACATCGTACGTAGTCTTCTGATAATCAGCGTGAAGTCTAAGGTTTACACCCTCCTTAACCTTGGGTTAAGGATTGGCATCACTACTATCAGTGCCTAAATCTCACAACCCAATTGTTTTAATCTTATTTTTTCATTAGAATTGGTCTTTTAAATTTAATCTCATAAACTTCAAGTGTAATTTAGTACACCAAGCATAAACACCCTTAAGGATAGATCAAACTCAAAACCATCAAAGGTTTGATAATCTCCTAATCACTTAATTCGCCCCTAGTTGAACAATAATCCTACTTGATTACTTCTGATGCATCCTATAGTAGTGATGCCTTCAACTTTATGCAATGTCTCGTGTAATGAGTGTCAAATTTTATTTAAGTCAAAATAATTAATTTATTACTTCAAAAAGATTATGCAAGATATAATCATACCAATGGCAAAATATAGAAAACATCATACATTTATAATTACGAAATAATATTTACATAATCACGATTCATAAAAGACAAATAAAAAAAATCATATTTTATTTGAAATCCATACGTCGCTTTATATATATATATATATTCTTCTCCTTAAGGCATGAATATCACCTCACTTTTCCTTCTCTTTATATATATATATATATATATAATTACAACGTATATCCTCCTTATGGCACCTGGTTCTCTTCCTCCCATCCACGTTGAACATTCCTCACCAGATTCTTCTCTTATATATATATATATATATATATATTTATATAATAATATTGGCCACAGTCACTATTTATCTTCCTTCCCCTTCATCCCTCGTTGGATTCTTGTCGCCAAAATTTTCAAGCACTCGTCGGAATCCTTCTCGCATTAACCGCCGGGACTCCATCGCACAACACACCCGCTACGCTCCATAGACCTGCACGCACCCACGGACACCACAACCACCGCACCTGCACAAACCACGCACACCCATTGCACCCCCACTGAAAAATTAACCAACCATGGAATCAAGAAAACTCTTTTCTCTCATCTACCTTTTTCCATAACTCATGTCCAAATATATATACAGCAGAGAATATCTTTTTCATATCTTTTCTAAGCAACTAAATCCTACAAACTAGGAAAACAAATCTTCCTCTATCGAAAAATAAAATACAAGATATACATGTCATATTTACAAAATAAATCATAGAACAAATATCTCAATATTTACGGCCGTGTAATACGGCCGTGCCTTTTAGTCGTGTATCAGACCGTGTATGTTTCTGGGAGCTACCTAACACAACACACGGCCGTGTCTTCTAGCCGTGTATGTTTCTAGGAGCTACCTGACACAACACACGGCCGTGCCTTCTAACCGTGTATGTTTCTGAGCTTCCAGACACAATACCCCCCTTAAGTTGGAGCATGGAGATCACAAATGCCCAACTTGCACAAGAGCATATCATACTCGCGTTTCCCCAATGCTTTGGTAAAAATATCAGCAAGTTGTCTCGTTGTAGGAACAAAAGTAGGATAGATCGCCCCATCAAGTAATGCATCTCGAATGAAGTGACAATCCACTTCGATGTGTTTAGTGTGCTCATGAAATATGGGATTTTGAGATATATGAAGAGTAGCCTGACTATCACAAAATAGCGTTGCCGGCTACGTATGAATAACACCAAGATCAGATAAAACACTCTTCAACCACTTGACTTCACAAGTGGTCATGGCCATTGAACGGTATTCTGCTTCGACAGATGATCGAGACACAATATGCTGTTTCTTTGTCTTCCATGAGATGGGAGACAAACCTAAAAACACCAACCATCCAGTAAGAGAACGACGAGTCAATGGACATCCTACCCAATTTGCATCACACCAACCAGTCAAAGTGAGATCGCCCTTACTACGCAATAAAATACCCTGACCTGGTTTGGATTTGAGATATCGAACAACACGTAATGCTGCATCCCAGTGATCTTTCTGTAGCTGCTGCATAAATTGAGACAAGACATGTACACAATAAGACAATTCGGGTCTAGTAAAACATAAATAAATCAATCGGCCAATAAGACGTCAATAAGGCTTTGGATTATCCAACAAAGGGCTGGTTGACAACACCAGTCGATGGTGTTGCTCCATCGGAACTCCCACGAGCTTTGCTCCTATCAAACCTGCTTCTGAAATAATATCCAGGGCATATTTGCGTTGACACAAGAAGAACCCTTCGAGACTACGAGCCACTTCCACCCCAAGAAAATATTTAAGAACACCCAAATCTTTCATGGAAAAACAGGTGCTTAAGTAATCCTTAAACTTCTGAATTGCTACACTATCATTCCCAGAAACAATCAAGTCATCAACATAAACCAAGATGATCGTACCTCGCCTTGTTGCAGAGTAAACAAAGAGTAGTCCGCATAGGATTGTGTGAAACCATAGATTTTTAAAGCAGCAGACAGTTTCGCGAACCAATACCGAGGGGCTTGTTTAAGCCCGTACAAGGACTTCTACAATTTGCACACCTTATCTCGTCTTGCAACTCGAAAATCAGGGGGTAACTGCATATACACATCCTCCTGTAGATCTCCATGGAGAAGTGCATTGTGGACATCCATCTGGTGAACCTCCTAGTTCTTAATTGCAGCAACGGCCAAGAAAACACGAATAGTAACCATCTTTGCTACAGGGGCAAATGTCTCTGTATAGTCTACTCCTTCCTTCTAGTGATTTCCAAGTATAACCAAACGTGCTTTATAGCGTTCCACCATACCATCAGATCGATATTTGACTTTATACACTCATTTACACCCCAAGGCCTTTTTATTAGGAGGTAGATTAGTAATACGCCATGTTGCATTGTTTTCAAGGGCATCAATTTCTTGCTGCATCGCAATCCTCCATTTTTCATGTCGAACCGCTTGAGAATAACTAGTAGGTTCCTATTCACCATGTAAAGCTGCAAGAAAAGCTTTGTGCTGCAAAGAAAATCTATCATAATTCACATAATGTGCAATGGGATAGGGGTTACCTGAGGCATGCTGTGTTACGAGATTTGGTAGGGATGGACTCAATTTGCGAACCGTATGACTAACAAAGTCTTGTAGTAGTACTGAAGTCTTATGATTCCGGTGGCCACATCCCAACAATTCTTCATCACTAGAGACATTGTTTTCCTTACTTCCATCTTCAGTTGTAGAAGGAAGAGATGTTAATACTGTTGTCCCATCACTTTGCTCAACTGGCACAGTTTCAATGTTGGGAGAAATGGTTGCAGTTTCTTGATCACGGGGTCTAGAAGGAGAGTTGTCATCATCTATAATCTCCTTTCTTTCGGTCAGACCCTCTAGGATACCGAAGGCATCATTAGTGAGGTCTACATCCCATGTAAACGTAGATTCTACTGGGTTTTGTGATGGAGACAACGTTTGAAAAGGAAACTCGTTCTAAAAAAATTTTACATCTCTAGACAGGAAAAAATATGTTTTTCAAGATCATATAATCGCCACCCTTTCTGTCCATACGGATAACCCATGAAAACACATTTTTGACTTCTACTCTCAAATTTATCTCCCAACCGTCCTTGCTTGTGGGCATAGCACAAAGACCCAAAAACTTTCAGGTGATCATAATTTGGAGTTTGTCTACGGCCGTGTATATTTCTAGGAGCTACCTGACACAACACACGGCCGTGCCTTCTGGCCGTGTATCAGGCCATGTATGTTTCTGAGCTTCTAGACACAATACCCACTTTACACCAGCCGCGGACATCACGATCACACCCCAGCCACCTCCGCACCTGCACACTCACACATGCGCACATCACGGACCGGCAACTCGCTGGTTCCCCAAGTCCACGCCACATACGCACAAAATAGCACTTCCACACCGATTTCTAGCGAGCCCAAGACACCTACACACAAATGAAATTCTTCTAGCGAGCCAACACGTACACACACACGCCTAATAAACAGAACAAACACACATGCACATGCATCAACCCAAACAGAGCACTTAAAATTTTCGTAGACGCTTGAAACTAGACATGATATTTCACCTGAGATTTACAATGACAAATATATATATATATATATATAAATAATAACATACTAACTACATACAAATAATATATTGTAGAGTTTTAATAACCTGATTCTTATTTCTTGATTACTCATAGTAATGTTTAAGTAAATATATAGAATAAAAATCTTCTTCTAAAATACAAAAAAATAATATTATTATTTACTATTCTTACTAATATAATCTTATTTAGTATATTTTTAGATATTTTTATTATTTTCTAAGCTAATTTTTTTTTTATATATTTTAAAATTATATTGATATTCTAAAAATAAAATTTTCCCTATAAAACTAGTCTAGTTTTGTATAACTTACCTCAAAGATTATATAGATGGTCCTAGATGGCAATTTGGACTTTGTACGTACACATTACCACAATTTTTCTTCGAATTTTCCATTTTTCATCGAATTACCAAGGCAAAGTCGGTTTGAGTATATATATATATATATATATATAAATGAGTAACTCTTTTGATTTTTCGAGTTCGTTCATCACGCACGATAATTTGCGTAAATTTAGTAGTTTTAGTGTTTTAATATAAAATTTTATGATTAAGTTAAATAAATTATTTTGAGTATAAATATTTATTTGGAATTTTCATTTAACTATCATAAACCTAATATTTTAATTTATTTTATCATTTATTTTAAAATTTTATAAGATTCATTTTGTAAACAATCATTTCTATTAATTTAAACTTATATGAGGTATAAATAAAATTTTTAATATAATCTTTTAACTAATTGGGTATTATATTTATACTAAATTCACAGGTTTTACATGAATAAACGTAGCTGACATGGCAACAATATGCACAATAATTATTACTATTTAATCATTAAAGTTTACAAAAAATAATTAAAAATTTGAAAAAAAAGGAAAAGGCAGGAAAAATTCAAGATGAAAAAAGAAATGGACTTTGTGCGTGTTGCCGAGCGATTGTGCTAGATTTTTTAAATTTTTTGTGTGTCATTGAATAATTCTACAATATATAAATATCTACTATAATTACCAATCTAAGACCTAATGAATAATTTCTACTAGACATTAGATCACTTATGAGTAATTTTCCTTGAAAAAGTCAAACTTTCAACTTGATGGTTGTTTAAGGCTCAACAAGCCACAAAATATTCAACCAATGCACCCATAATCCAAATATAGCCTCGTGAGTCCTGCTACCATTCAGGTCCATCTCCTAGTAATCAATTACTCCATTGCAGCTTTAAATAAATTCTTATAGTTTGAGAAGGAGGAGCAAACTTAACAATCAGAAGTGCGCCAATACCATCACCTGAATTTCAACTAGGCAAATTAAGATATACAATCCATTTTGAAAATGGAGGAGTGGAGAGGGTTGGGAATTTTCTTTATTATGGCTTGATGAGTAGCCGATATGTGAAAGCACATCGGAGACAAGATATGTTAGGAGTCACTCTAGGTTTATGAAACTTAGCGAGTGATACAATATAGTTAGATTGTGATTAGTGAGGATCGCATAATGATGATGAAATCTAGACGATACTAACATTTTAGTTTTTGATTTTTAGTAGTGCAGAATTTGACTACTCACTTCAACCATCAATGGTTGCTATGATGGCATCGAACCCTAGGTTCCCCATCATGTTCCTAGAGCCATGAGTACTCCCATATTTATTGTTTACTTAAGCAAATGTTTATGTTATGTAAATCGTTGCTTTTTTACATTAGAATTAGGCCTAGTGTGATATCTATGTGTCTTTGTGTTACTACATACTAGACTCGTGTAACTTCAGGGGTGGGCAAAAAAACTAACCAAACCGAACCAAAACAAATCGAAAATATCTTTTTTTTTTTTTTTTGTAATTTGGTTTAAAAAATTTCCAATAAAAAAAAAATCGAAAATTTACAGTTGGTTTGGAGGGATACTCAAAACCAAACCATAAAACTAAACCAAACCATTTTGAAAAAGATAAAATAATATTTTACTTATATCTAATTTTTTTATTATAATATCATATTTGAAAGAGTTTTTAGTTTATTGTTATTGAAAAATATACGTATTTAAATTTTGTGATCATAATTTAACAAATATGTATATAAGTTCACTCAAATTTTAAATTTTATGTTAATTTGAGAAATAAATTAGTTATATTAAATATTCAATTTTTTTTAGTTGTTTGAATATTAACTTTTTTTTATTTCTTATATGATATCAATAGATGTTATTATTAAACAATTTAATATTACTCATATAAGATTACATGTTAAGAAAATGTATTTTCTTAAAAAATAAAATATGGTTTAATTCGTAAACTAAACTAAACCAAATCAAAATTTTATGGTTTGGAAAAAATATGAAACTAAACTGTATGGTTCAGTTTGAGGCAATGAAAAACCAAACAACATTTTTATTGTTTAGTTTGGTTTAAAGAAAAAACCAAACTAATCCGATCTGCACCCATCCTTATGTAGCTCACCCACTTCTTTTCAAGTATAGATGATTTTTCTGTAGATAATTCATGAAATTCTTTGAGATATAGCTCCGAGGAGAAGTTTTGTGCTCATGCGAGTGATGTAGCAAACAAGGATAATTACTACTAGTTAAAATGTTTTTAGAATAGGATTATCAAACTTTTTATGAACCGTTTGTCTTGGGAGCTACCTATGGCTCTATAAAATATTTTAATCAGTGTATAGATTTTTATTGTGGATCCAATAGAACTTAAGTTTATATTTGAGACATAGTTTTAAGACTTTGCACCTACCAGCAACAATTTAAATTAACAAGTGACTCGTGTTTTCTTTTTTCATAAAGACATGATTTGTGTTTTATAATTATCTGGTTAATTTTAATTAGAAACACACATCAATATTTGATTAGTTCATAATAATTAATTTAATAAAATAATATTATTAAATATAATTAATTTTATGAAAAATTGAAAATTTCACCAAAATTAAAAATAGGAAAAAAGAAATTTGAAAAAAAAAAGGATACTTACAAAATTTGAATGACCATTACTAGCTATCTAAGGATTGAGGGTGGCTAGCAATGCATAGATCTATTTACTAGGTAGTGACTCATTATTATAAATGATCCATTCATGGTAGTAAATGACCACCTACCACTATAAAATAAAAAGGAGAAAAACCTATGAAAATCTATCTAGTAGTTTGGTCCCATTCGACATGATTGTTAGCCACCTCTTGTCCTTAGGTGATCGACAATGGCCAGACAAATTTTGTAAAGTTTTTTTCTTTAAGTTTCTCCTTTTTCCCCCCCTTTTTTTATTTCTGTAATTTTATTTTTATTTTTATTTTTGTTAAATTGAATATAATTAATAATATTATTGTTATAAATTGATTATTATGGACCAAACATATGTTGATACATATCATTAATTAAAATTAATGAATAAAAATAATACACAAATCATGTCTTTGTTAAAAAAGAAAATATGGGTTACTTATTTGCATAAGTCAAAAAACACGTCATGTTTACATAATTTTTCCTTTTAAATTTGAATTTGTTCATTGGAAATTTAGATAATAGTATGCTATGGCCCTTGAAGTCAAGGAGACATAACACCAATCTTCTAATAGGATAAAACAAATGTAATTTGGATTCTTCTACTTCAATATTATTTACATCTTACTTTTTTCTTTCCTTTTTATTTGCCCATTTTTCATTCCTTTCCTTCATTCCTTGTGTTCCATCAATTTAATCATGTAGAATCTAACTCATTTTCTCATTAAGTAAAGGGTGCAAAATCAATCACATTGATTTTTAATAAAAAAAAAATTACTACTAAATTCTACCCCTTGACTTTCTTTCCTCTTTCGTTCTTATTTTATGTCACTAGAAACTTTTACTAAGTAGTGTTTACAACACAATAATTGAACTTCCATATAGCTCATTTCCCATTTTTTTCCCCCCTTAGGGTTGGAAAAAACTAGTCAAACTGTGAAACAGATTGAATCGAATTAAATTGAACTATAAGTTAGGTTCATACCTTTTTTTTAGATTCCAAAAATTTACAAACTAAACAAAATCTTTTTTTTTTTTTTAAGTTTGAAAAAATTACTCATTGGTCCAAACCATGAGAATAAAAAAAAAAAAAAAGCAATAAAAGTCTAGAAAATATATAACCAAAATAGATATTCATTATCACTTATTCAATTTCTTCTCTTTTTTAGTTTTTATTGAGTAACTTGCTTTTTTTTTTTTGTATTTTGTATTTTTGCTTATTGACTGAAATAAAAACCAGAACTATTTAGAAAAACTCAATAAAAGCTTCTTAAATATATCAAATGGGTATTGAAAATGGTAAGTGATATAGAAGAAATTATAATCAATTACATTCTTTTCATATCAAGTATATTTTTCATCACTTATAGACTTGTATATATATATATATATATATATATAACTAATAACACGTGTAATAATAGTTTGAGCTATGTATTGAATCGAGTCAAACCCCTTTGTTAGGTTTTGAAAAAATAATGAACTAAATATGTTTGATTTAGGAAAAATAAAAATTGAATCATAATATACAATTCGGTTCACTTTGAAAGACAAACCATACTAAATCGAACTATGTCCACTCCTATTTTTATTGGTCATAACCCATATTATTATTATTTTTTTAATAGCCCATATTTTATTCAAACAGATATCACCAGTTAAAGGCCCTGTGCGAGGCAGGAATACCGATCTAAGTTGTATCATAAACAGATATCATCCAGTTCTATAACAAGTAGTCAATGGAAAAGTTTGCAAAAGGTCAAAGCTTTATCTCGAGTTAACCACTTTCTTTAGTAAGTGGGATCTAATATGCTTCCCTCTTTAGAAAGGCTCCACAAAAGAAAAGCAATTTCATCTCCTTTGTGTGCTTTTTGTGGGGAGATGGAGACAGTAGAGCGTTCATTATTGCTTTGTAGATGGATGGAGGTTGTTCAGTTTAGCAATTTCGGCATTTGGTTGGATAAGCAAGCAGTAGGGCATTTTTTGGAGTGGTTTGATAGAATAACTATTGTGGGGAAATGGGAATCTTGAGGTCTCAATGAGGATCATGACATGGTATACTTGGAAAATGAGATGTCTTGTGATGTTTGAAGGCACAAAATTAGATTTGAAGGTATCACTAGCACATTTAGGGTTTTCTTAATGAATTGCAGAGTGTAAAGAAAGACAACTAACATGAAGGCTATAGATCTGAAGTCATACCTCAAGGGATGTATGATGATGATGCGATGTGGTCTACCCTAATGAGTCATAGATTAAGGTGAATGTTGATGGTTCGTGGACTTTTAAGGGAGATCTAGCAGTGATTAGTGTAATGGGGAGGGATAGTTATGGAAGATTAGTAGGAAGGGTAGCTAAAGTGTGTAAAAGAAAATAATATAGAAGTGATTAAGTACCAAGCCATGCCATTAGGGTTTCATCTGGCTAAAGGATGGTCAAAGATTGTTCTCGAGTTAAATAGTTTATGCTTGGTAGGTTGGCTCATTAGGCCTCAGAGCCTTATCTTAGACTTATCAAGAATTTGTCTTGGTCCTATTTCTCTCATGTCCTTTTATTTTTGTACCAAAAAAGGCTAATAGAGTAGTTGATTAGGTAGCTTCACATACTAAGAAGAGTATATGTCTTATAGATTATTGGTTAATTCCTCCATCCCTTCTTTAGAAGCTTATCCTTTTAGATTTGTCTTCTTCATCTAAGTCTATATAGATGGATACCTATGACAAGAATGAATAGTTTCTAATGAAATTTTCTTGTTTGTTGGAGGAAAAAAGAAAAAGAAAAAAGAAAAGAAAAGGCAAGCCTACTGCTATAGGGTTGGGGCTAAAAATCAGGAATGGTAAAAAGATCTTGATGACTAGGTCCAAATTTGAGATAGTTAAGAGAGTTTTGAATTTGTAATTGGAAGAAGGTTAAGTAAGGTCAACTTATCTAATTTTAATCTCTTTTAGAAGCCTCATGTGTTAACCAAATCTATTTTATTAGTTCTCTTTTGAAAAGTTGTTAACGTTTCTAGCAAGTTTTATTAATCTTATACTTTGATTATCAAAATAACCAAGCAATCATAATCAATCATTGAATTTTATGAATATCACCTAACTTTTCTATGAAGGGATCTCATGATAGCATTAAGTTGCTATTATTTTTAAAGGTATATAAGTTATTGGCAAACTATTGTATTTTAGATTCTCCAATAGTTACACCACCTTTTAATCTTAAATAATGAAGGAATTGATGGGAAATAACCCGAGTACATTTATCTTAACAACACTCTTCATCGAGAGCATGACTCATAAAAAAAAATAAGGCCCACATAGAAAAATAGAGAGATTGATGCACCTCTCTATTTGTCCTATATATATCTTTTCTTATCCATCTTCATCTCATATTATTTATTGTATATGGTTTTTTTTTTTTAATTTAGGGGGTATATGTAATACTCATCTCTTCCATATAAAATCGCATGTAAACACGTGACACACTGTACATGGCATCCTCCGTTTGAGGAGTTTGTGCACCTAGATCCCAATGCCATTTTTTTTTTCCCAAGATCCCAATGCCAAATTATGAAGGTTGTTTTTGTGGACTTGGATATGCTGTAAGCTTCTTCAAGCAACCTGTGGGGCCATTTCTATAGTTAACATTAACAAGCAATCATATGTAATGCCGATTTTATCCTTTTGCCTGGACCCATATACCGAGTTTACTCAATAATAGAAAAAATCCATATAATTTAATATCTGATGAAAAACATCACTATCAAACTGACGTGTGTTTGTAATTTAGTCCTTTAACTTTATCTGTATGTCTGGCTATGCCGGCCAGTGCCAGGGAATAAACAAGTTTAATGATTCTCTTTTCCTGTAGACTGTTCCTTTGGTCTTCCTTTCATGCCAAAACATCACGTCTTTAAAAGACTTGACCTATTTTTCTTGATGGCCTTTCAACTGAAATCTTTGTTGCATTGCGTGCACCGTATAGTTTTCTCTTGCAGATCATTAGTTTTAATCCTCAATGAAAGGAGCTGGATCTGATATTGTTCGTAGGTCACTAGGTATGATTCAACAACAACATGAGTCATCCTGGGACTGCTCGAATAATGTTGGGTTTCATGCCTCTAGTTCAGACTATACCTCTCAGGCAATGGCCGAAAATACATGCCTTAACATGGAGAGAAACGGACTCTCCGAGTGGGTGGAGCATGTGACCAGGCAGCTCATCGAAGAAACGCCGGAAACCACTGCCAGCGAAAGCCTTCAGACCGACACGTCGATCCTCGGCAATGATTTTCGCCCGAAGAAAGGACTGGGGAGACAATATTCCTTGGATGATAATGCTGAGGGAACCGGTAATAACATGATTTCATCCATAAAAGAGTATGGAGACCACAACATGAGTGAGAATAACAACAAACAAGATGAAGTGGGGTTAGGTTTATTGACCCTTCTCTTGGAATGTGCAGTTGCTATTTCTGTTGATAATTTAGGTGAAGCTCATAAAATGTTGCTTGAGCTAACCCAAATGGCTTCACCTTATGGACCGTCTTGTGCCGAAAGGATTGTTGCTTATTTTGCCAAGGCCATGTCTAGTAGGGTTATTAATTCATGGCTTGGCATTTGTTCTCCATTAATAGATTACAAGAGCATTCATATTGCATTCCAAGTATTCAACAATGTCTCCCCTTTCATAAAATTTGCACACTTCACTTCAAACCAAGCCATACTTGAAGCATTCCACCACCACGAAAGGGTTCACATAATAGACGTTGATATCATGCAAGGACTGCAATGGCCGGCACTTTTTCACATCCTGGCTACACGTATGGAAGGCCCGCCAAACGTGCGAATGACCGGCATGGGAACTTCCATGGAATTATTAGTCGAGACAGGGAAGCAGCTATCCTATTTCGCGAGGCGGCTCGGGTTGCCATTCGAATTCATTCCGGTAGGAAAGAAATTTGGAGAGGCAGACATCTCCATGTTGCAACTCAGGAAAGGAGAAACCCTAGCAGTGCATTGGTTGCAGCACTCCTTATACGATGCCACTGGGCCGGACTGGAAAACCTTAAGACTCCTAGAGCAATTGGCTCCTAGGATTATCACATTGGTGGAACAAGATATATCACATGGTGGGTCTTTCCTCGACAGATTTGCCGGATCTCTTCACTACTACTCCACACTGTTCGACACTCTCGGGGCATACTTAACTTGCAATGACGGCAACCGGCACCGAGTAGAGCATTCCTTGATGTATAGGGAAGTTAACAACATATTGGCAATTGGAGGGCCTGCCAGGAGTGGAGAGGACAAGTTTAGGCAATGGAGGCGTGAGCTTAGTGTTAGAAGGAGTTTTGTCCAAGTTCAAATGAGTGCAAACTCAATGGCTCAAGCACAGCTTACACTAAATATGTTTCCCCCAGTTAATGGTTATAGGCTTATTCAAGAAGATGGGACATTAAAACTCGGATGGAAAGATACTAGTTTGTATACTGCTTCTGTTTGGACCAGTTCTTCATATGGTAACGATTGTTGGAATTAATGTTATAATATAGGATGTTTTTGTGTGTTTGTATGATTTCATAAGAGTATTGTTGTCAAGTCAGGGGTGTGTGTGTGTGTAACGTGCCCAGAGTTCCAACTGCTCCACAATGGAACATATAGTACACGGTTGTTTAAGGAATGGTTAAACTTACAGATATGTAAAACAACAGAAACCAGATTATATCTCTTTAAAAATTGTTCTGTGTATTTTCTTTTATTATTATATTTATTGGACAACCACCAAGCACATTTACTTTAATTATGCTTTTTAACCCATGAAATAAAAAATTCTAATATTTTTACGTCGAAAGGATGCATTTTCGTATGGAGAAATTGGGATTGGGATGCTTTATTATTATTATTTATTATTTTAATTTTGGGAGAACATTAATGTCAAAATAGTTAAACTTTCAATATTTTTTAAAATTTTATACATAAAATTTTAAGTTACTATACATTATACTATAACAAATTTTGAATTATTAAATTTATTATCCCACTTTTCATCATTTACACTTGTATTCTTGAACCAATAAGTATTCACCATGTACTATTTAGAAGACACTAGAGGTAATAAATTTAATAAAAAAAAAGTTCCATTAAGCATAACATTTAACAAATTCAATCTTAAAATTTAAAATTTACGAAATAAAAGTACATATTTAAACTTCTATTTGAGGTAAGATATACTTCTTGGTTTCATTAATGCCAATTATGCTTGTTCCAAATTACAACACATCATCAACATATAAAAAATTATGACACCAATTTCATTCGTAAATTTTGAATAAATACACTTGTCGACACTATTATGCTTGAAACAATTTGTCAAGATTACATTATCAAATTTCTCATGCCATTATTGTGAAGCTTGCTTGAGTCCATACAAAGATTTCACTAATTTGCAAACTTTCTTTTCACTTCCTGGTATCACAAAGCCTTCTAGTTGTTTTATATATACGTCTTCCTTAAGGTCGCCATCAAATAGGTTGTTTTAACATCCATTTGATGCATGTAAAGCTTGTAAATGGGAGCAAGGGCTAATAGTACTCTTATGGAAGTCACTCTAGCTATGGGAGCATAAGTATCAAAATAATCTATTCCCTCTCGTTGCTTATATCTTTTGGCCACTAGTCTTACCTTAAAGGTTTGCAAAGAATCATTTGAGTTGTATTTTTGTCTAAACACCCACTTACAACCTGTTGTTTTAGATCCATGAGGCAAGTCAACTAGAACCCAAATATCATTAGACAAGAAAGAGTCTATTTCATCATTCATCACCTCTTTCTAGAAAAGTCACATCTCTAGAAGCCATAGCTTCATTATAAGTTTTAGAATTGCTATCAACACTAAGTATTAAGGGGATTTTGTAGATTACAGAATCTTTACTACCTTTCATTAAGGAGCTAAAAGCTTGAAAATCAATGAATCATGAATTTAGATTCTTACTTCTTTCGCTCCCTTACTTCTTCTAAGTTCTATAGGAGGTTCTATATTATTCTTTTCTCTAGAATCCTTTAGTTCTATCTTTTGTTGTGTGGCAAGAGAAATTTCATTTTTAACTAGATCACAATAGAATTTATTCTCTATAAATTCTATATATATCATATATCGCTTAAAGTTTTGAGCATAACTAACAAATACACCTTGCAAAGCTCTAGCACCAAGCTTTGTCCTTTTAGGTTCAAAAACTCTATAATAAGTTATACACCCCCACACTTTAAAATATTCTATGTTTGGTTTCTTTCTTGTCCATTTTTCATGTGGAGCAAAACCTAAGGATTTAGATGGTATTCTATTCAAAATATGACACGAAGTGAATAGGGCCTTTCCCCCAAAATTAAATGGAAACTAAGCATTAAGGATCAGCTAATCAATCATATCTAACAAGGTTCGATTTTTACTTTCCGTTAACCTATTTTGTTTTGGCATATATAGAGAGTAGTACAATGATGTACAATTACATTTTCTTCACAAAATGAAATTCATTTAAAAAAATTCACCTCCTATATCACTACATAACCATTTAATCGTTTATCATATATATTTTCTACTTCCAACTTATAATGTCTAAACAATTCAAATACTTCATCTTTATATTTCAACAAGTACACATAAGTGAATTGTAAACAATCATCAGTAAATATTATAAAATACCTCTTTCCTCCTCTAGTCAAATTTTCATTTAATTTGCAAATGTCACTATGAATTAAATCAATAACTTTTGTATTCCTTTCTACATAAGGATTTTTTTTTTTTCTGGTGATTTAGACTTAGATATAATTTTCACATTTATTTACATTATGCATTTCATTTACTTTGACATATCAATTTCTATTCATATACTTGATAGAATTAAAATTGATATGTCTAGGTCTAGCATGCTACATATCACAAGAATTAATAGTATAAATAGAATTGCTCATTTTATTAATTTCAGTACTAAGTTTAAACATTCCATCATGTGCATATCCTTTCCCTACATATAGATCTCCTTTCATAAGTACAAACTTATTGAACTCAATTACAACTTTAAATCCCTTCTTACACAATAATCCTATGAAAAATAGACTCTTTTTCATATCCAAAATGTACAACACATTCATTAGACTCAATTTCTTTTTGGATGTAAAATAGAGATAAAAAATTTTTGATTCCTTGCACAATCGTTGAATTGTTGTTTCCCATCAAAACTCTATGGTCTTCCACATCCTTGAAACTTTTAAATTGGTGTTAGTTACTACATACAAGCACTGTTGCTCCCAAATCAAGCCACCATTCTTTGGTAGAGATATGGAAGGCATTAGAAGAGAAATACAACGTGAAGAGATAAGGTACATCAAGCACAGAGGCAATTCGACAATCAAGCCACATGCACCATTGCCCCTTCAACTTAGCTTTCTCCTCTAAACTAGCATCTTCCTTTAGTTCTTAGATAGGTTGTGCAGTTGGATCAAGTACTTAGGTAATGTTCAGCATAAACAATAAAAAGAGAATTTTATCTCTCTAACGATTGAAGTTTGTCCCATCAAATCAATCCAACTTGACAAAATCCCGATTTATAACTCTAAGAGTTGCATTTGTTTCACTAGCCATGATGTTAAGTTATCTAAAACAGGTAGGAAATAAAGGATTTAAGGGCACAAATGAATTCGCTTTCTTTAAATAATTTATATTTTCCACACTAAGTTTGCTATGAGAATTTTAGTACGGAGTTCTCTTGAGATATAACTAAGTTTTGATACTTGAATAACAAAAATTCAAGTATCAAACCACACTTTGGATTTATATGATGTGTTTTAAAGTAATCTCAAAAGAGAAAGACTGTAGAATATATATAATTTATGCAAAAAATTGTAACAAAAATGAAAGAGCAACATATTATATAACTGGTCAATTCTCAAAAAATATGACTTTGCATAAGTGTCATAATTCCTTAAGATTTGAATCCTATCCATTAGATTTAATTTAAATCAATTATAAACAAATCTAGATGCTTAATCACAAATGGATATGATTTAAAAAATTTTAAACTCTTCTAAAATTTGATTAAAAGTTACAACTCTTTAAAATATAAGGTTGTGCAAAATTTTGTAAATAAAAAGGATTGAATACTGTCTCTCTAACAAGTTCTTTCACAAACAAAAAGGTTTCAACCTTTTTCAAATGTTCTAGACCTTTTTGCTCCGACAAATTCTTTTTTGCTCTCAGCAAGGGACTTTTATATAAAACAGTGAAACTTTCATATAAACAGCACAAATCCCTCTCTTTTGTTCATATTTAACACAAGTATCACTTTAGTTAATCATTGAACTTTATAAACATATAATTTACACTTTAAAACACACAATTGAAATACAGCATTATAAATGTCCACCCAAGGGAAGTACTCTTAGAAGAAAATAATTTCCGAAAGCATAAGCATTTTATCAATACGCATGGATGAGAAACTACACTGATAGCAAGAAAAATAAGAAAATACCATTTCAGCTGATGGATTGTTGAGAGTTACACCAACCGCGGCTGCATCTTATCCTCACCCCCGGAAAACAAAAAGCTTTTCATTGTGTTTATAACTGAATACAACAAAGATATCGATACATATATAACCAATTAGTATCTCTACATCAATAATGAATAGTGTTACAAGAGATAATTTGTATCGGTTGGACTGTTCTCCCAGAAAGAATTGCTCTTAAGAACCTAACTGCCAGCTATTTGCTCTATTTCTTCTGCTGCTCCTACAACTTAATGCCTAGTCCACAAAAAAATACCAGTAAAAAGTTGTATGTGCCTTGAATGCTTGAAAGTGTAGCTGCCTATGCAGACCCGAGGGCCAAAAAAAGAATTATGCATATAACATATCTTGCTCTTGAACACTATAAGCAGGAGGTACAATATTCTTTGCCTTAGCAAAAGGATTTTCCAAGCAGGCAGGTGGCTCTCCAATCCCAACAGGAGCATCCAGGACAGAGTCAGGAATTGCATCAAGCGTTTCCTCAAAGAAAGCCTTCAAGGTCTATAGGAAATGGAGGGGAAAAAAATGAATGTAAGCTTGAGTAATGTAAATATGCTGAAGCAAAAGGGCAGTATATATGCTAATTAATAACGCAAGGCCCCAGTCTGTCGCCAACTTCTCAGTATAGGTTCTTAGAAATCAGTCACCACATCAAAATGTGGTAGTTTCTGTATGTAATAACATAAATATTTCCGAGAGAAAGTGAGGTGAAATGTAAGTCTTCTCTTTCCTAGGATTAAACAAAAGTAACAGATTAAAAAAAAACCTAGTTAAGGAGGTTATCTATTAAAATAATGCATGAGTCCAAGAAACCTTCAAGTTATATAATAAGTACAACACTCAACATACAGTGCATTGTTGCAATGCCGCATCTGCCTTCCTCTTCCATAGACCATTTCCAGGCTCAGAATGAAAAAGACCAAGTAAAGGCTGCAAGATAGGAATAGTTACCCAGGAAACAAAAAAGGTGTAGAAAATAAAAACAGTACTAATGGTCCAACATGAAAAATGAATGATTCTAAATTGTAACACAGCATTTAAACCAATCAAAATCAGAAAAGGGAAAATTTTTCAACATAAATAACTTTCAACATTGATGAAGGTTGAAGTATTTGAATACCCAACAGCAATTGAATGGCAAGAAAGAGGGTAAAGGCAATATTAAGTACAGAACTCTAATAACCAAGGTAGGATGGGGTTTATTCAAGCCTTTGAAAGGAAAACCAGATAGTTCTTTGGGGAATGAAAACCGTGTATTCATCAAAAAACTAAGAGCAGACTCTGCTCAAGCCTCAGAAGATATCAGATCAGAAATTTTTCATCAAATAAAAATGATAGACCACCTAAAACACGAAATAGCTTCCTGTTTAATGGAGAAAAAAAAAATGCAAAGTACAATGCAAAGATCCCAGCAGAAAGTACAAACCAACAGATAATATTCGGACTTCATTCTTTGGAGGAGAAATATCAACTATTTGACCAACTCTAGTGTGCTTTTATATTATACCTTTGCCAAATCTCTCAGATTTGGTTTCTTTCCATATTTCCATAGAACAGAATCCCCATAAGCTTCGTACTCTTTAAGAACCTAGAAATAAGAATTATATGAGAAAAAGGAAAAAAGGAAAGCAATGAAAGAAAAAGAAGATTGCAATTACAAAGGAACTTTGCAAGCCAAATATGCTAGTGTACCTGACGACGTGTTACACCACTACTTGGTACACCATACACAGAAGAATCTACATGTCCCAGAACATACCATGGGCTGTTGAAGTTTACAAGATTTAGTATATCGTGGACAACCAAGGAGGAAAATCACTAAGACTATTTTGCAAGTGTTCCAGAGTTTTTGTCAGAAAATTCAATAAGCTCATGCTGTTCATAAGAGCTTTATCAACTAGTTATTGTAACTGGCTGCTAAACGGAGAAAAGTGTTGGCAAAATATAAGAAAACACAACAAACAAAGATGCTAATCATAGCTTGCATCAGACACACTTATTGTAGGCAGCACGTCCAACCATAACGCCGTGAGCTCCTTCTTTCAGAGCTGCATTCACCTGAAGATTAGAGGGGGAACAGGGAATCATATAACAAATCCTTCTCCATAAGCTAGAAGAATTCTTTACAATAATGGTATACTCCAACTGAAGTAACTAAATCTAGCTGTTTCCAGGTTGGCATGTAACTCCAACATTTTACCACCCAGACCTCAAAATTTATGCTATTGTTTATAACCAAAAAGTCAACTTCATGGATCAAAACCCCTTTAATACACAAAAAGTTTGTACAAGAACAAAGACAACAGCAGCAGGAATGCAATGAGTATCCTCAATATTTGCAAGAAATGGCCAGACTTTACCTCCACATACATTGTTGGTGCATTGAGCATGAATCAACACTTTGACATTCAAAATTATACTTATGCCTTTTATTCAGTTCTTTGATAGTTTGGAAATATATGGAAAACATTGACAAAAGAGCAAATAATGAAAAAACCAGGTACAAATGTTTTACCTCATCAATAGAATTTATGCCTCCGTTAATGGTAAACTTCAGATCTGGGAAGTCGCGCAACAGACCAAAAAGTATTCATATCTGCATATTATATATATAGAAGCCTAACAATTTCATCTATGAGTGACATAAAACAAAGGCCAACAGCAACCAAAAACAGAACATGATTAAAGCTTTTTCAATCATATCACAGTTCACACACCTGAGAGGAGGAATTTTGCGATTTTCAGCAGGGGTAATTCCATTTAGCAGAGCCTTCCGAGAATGTATTATAAAATGCCTGGTTGGTGATAAAGATGAAACCTTGTAAATAAAATCACCTGGAAGAAAAAATAATGAAGAAGGCCAAGTTAAATTACAACAAACACCACAATGCCTGAATGCAAAAAGATAAATGATACTAAGATAACGTTTATTTATAGATAACAGTGATAAATTTGAGAAATAAACCAAGACAAAACTCATCCTTAATTCAAAGAGTTAGGATCTTACAGAGCTCATTGTAAGAATCTTGGTCATCAACACCAATTCTGCATTTCACACTGACGGGAGAATTTGTGTTGGCAGCAATAACTGACATGGCCTCACCAACAAACTAGCTCAAAAGATCAAACACATACAGGAGTTTGATCAGAACAATGATTAACACAAAAATGAGGGAGTGATGTGGGGGCAGGGAAGAGAAGAAGAAAATTAGAAAACTACTCAATAGGTGCAAAGGTAGGAAAATGACAACCATACCTTTGGATCAAGCATAAGACGAACACCAAAACAACCATGCCCAGCGACCTTTGGACTTGGACACCCACAACTAGGATTAAAATAAAAATATCATAGGATACATTTGACAATAAAAACTACAAGAAAGCACAAACTGAGAATTAGAAGGTCTACTCACTTAAAGTTAATCTGATCATAACCATAAGCATTAGCAAGTTCAGTTGCTGTGGCCAGGTTATCCAGATTACTTCCTCCAATTTGTAACACAATTGGATGTTGGTCTGGAGAATAAGCCAGAAACCTATCCTAGCAACATGAATAGGAAGGTAATAAGGAATCATTAACAAGTAATGCAATCACCAGATGCACTCCATAATACCCATGCAAGAACAGAAGCTTCATGGTCAACAGGAACACAGAGACCCCTAAATTACCGATAGAAATCTGCAAAGTGAACCGCAACCAACCAAGAAAACCTTATTTTAGCTAGTTCAACCTAAGATAAAAAAGATACTTCAAATTGCAAATATTAAAACCTCCCATTCGGGCCAAAGAGCTGACTTTTCATACCTCACAAGTCAAAAAGAAATTACAATGGACCATGGCAGATAGGACTAGTGTCAAATACCTTAAAAACCACATAGGCTATTGCACCATAAGCCCAAAACTGAGCAAAACTAAATAATATTTGAAAGTGGCAGCCTTCAACTAGTACAACATTGATGATAATAATGAAAGTAATAATGCGTTAGGTTGTCATCCAACTTCCATATTGTCTAATACATATTTCATGCCAGGTCATATTTAGCAGTAATTCATTAGTTCAAGTCAAAATATTTAGAATCTCACATAAAAGCAATCCATACCATACACCAATTAATGCTTCCCCAAATCCTGAGGAACATTCCTATATATTGGAAACATTTGGTGAATGTTGCATTCAGAAGCTTCCACTTATTCTTGGCACTCTTAAATTTAAAAAGAAACAAAAAAAGGAGTCTTACTAAGTTGTGCTTCTGGTAAACTATAGTCTCCGCAGCAAGCATTTCAGTGTAGAGCCATGCATGTCTTGATATAAGCCGGGCAAGAGTCCTATAGTGATTATCTGTCCAGTCCATCATTGGAGCAACACTGAAAATCGTGCACAGGCATTAAAAACGTTGTGATTGATTCATCAGTCTCAACATGAAACAGAAGAAGATATAACCACCTAAACCAAGGAGGAAAGTAGTGCCCGGCAACCATTTGATCTTTTGGATGTATCTGATGGTCCTTAGCAAAAGAGGATATATTCCTTGGTCCTGCTAATTTCCCACGAATATTGCCAACTAAGAATCTGCGAGGTTTTTTCAGGATAATGGGGTGAGTAGGAGTAAATGAAGCAATTGAAGTATATCCAGCAAACCTCATCATCTCCGTTATCAGACCAAAGTCTGCTCCTTTAGGTACCTATCCATAGATAAAGCTACATATACATGAGGATATGAAAATCAAGAGAATTCTAAAAAGAACGTTGTAGCAAATATGCTGACATTGCTTAGATCTCTTAAGATGCATAAAACCTTTTGAAAACAAAGGCTCGTATATAAAATAAACTCAACACATTCTGTCGACAAAACTTCTCTTGCATGAAGCATAAATGTGCCATATCCATGAGTTTTCCAATTCGATAGCCAATCCCTCGTTAAGCCAAAAACTAAAGGGCATTGGAAAACATAACGGCACTGAATAACCAGAGGACTCCAGGTTAATATGATCTAACTATCCATTCAGGGCTATATTAGATAGTGACCAATTTTCTCGAACCCCAGGCTAAATTATATTGTGAACTGATCAAGTCAGGACTCTGTTTGGACCATCCAATCTCGAGCTACTCAGATTACTGAAAGGCTACAATGCAGTAGAGCCTGTCCATAACTAAACAGCATAAACACAACTCAGCGTAACTGCTTCTCTTGCATGCTTCGATAAACTGTAACTGCCACATCCCTTCGCTTCTTCAGTGAACCAATTCATTATGTTTTGTTTGGCTGTAGAAAACAAATTTACATAGCAAAAAGTCCGTGTAGCCCACTTGAGGACAAGGATATATAAATATAATCCCAAAAGAATTCAATAAATACCCAATAACCCATTAATTAATAAAAAGTGAAAACAAAGAAGGAAAGAACCAAACAGGCATTCAATCAGACAGTTGGCGGGCACATTAAGTATTAGTATTCACCAACAGAAAACTGAAATTGGAAACACGATTATAGAAAGGAAGCAAGATGAGCGAATGTACATGGGATTGTAAAAGGAAGCAAAGTGAACAACTTTCTCTTCTCGTCTTCTTCTCCAGGAAATCCGAAGGAGTTCAAGTTTCAGTTCTTTTATTCATTTTTTCAGGGTTTCTGAAAAAGAAAACGGAATAAGGAAGAAGAACAGTATACATGGCGCTCGTTTGTTATCATTAATCAGGTAACGCATTGTTTTTATGGGCCGGGCCTTCTCGTCGTCTCTCTCTCAATTTACTCTAACCTACATGTTATCCATGACTACCCCTTTCCTTTTTTCTCACTCTCTCTCTCTCATATTTCCCCAAATGGAATCCATATTTTCTTTTTGAGTGAAATTTTCACTTGTGAATTCTAATGAGGAAAGGAATATTATATTTTTATAAGCTCTAGTTTTTTCATGTGCAATGAATATAATTATTTTTATTAAATCAAAGTTTTTATCAAAAACTTCAAATGTATTCCTTTTAAAATCTAATCAAGCATTGATTTTATAAAATAGAATAAGATAAAAATAAATTTATAATTATTAAAAAATAGAATAGCAAAATAATATTTATTATTTTATTTAATTGTATTTAAAATAAAATTAATAATAAAATAGAGGATATATTATAGCTTGACTAATAAGCTAAGTTCTCATAAATAAATATATAAATATATTGCCATACTAAAGGAATTGCATTTTATAATAATAAGAATTTCATGTAATGGTTATTTCATAATCGTAACATACCAATAATTTTAAAGAGAGGTTCATTTTATGTGAAGTCAATTAAACATATTATAAATATGCTTCTAAATTCTTGTAGCTTAAAATACAGATATTTTAAAAGCATAAATTTATTTTGTTAATATACATCACATCATCCCAAAAATCAAAATAGATAATTAGAGCTTGTGAGTGGATTTGCATTCAACATATTTAAAGTAATAATGATGATAATGAAAGTTTAATCGGTTCATCATTATGGTTTAAGATGTATCCTACCAATAAGAAATGTAAGATTTATTGCTTTATTAAAGAGAAAACACATTCAAACTTTAATGTGATCTTAATTTTTTTCTTTTTTTTCTATACTTTTTAGCATGATTAGTTTGTAAAATGGAATAAATTAGGGATAGAATTGTAGTTTTTAACAAATGTAATAGAGAAGAAACATTTATCTTTTATGGTTTATTTGAGATTTTATGAATAAATATAAAAATATACTAAAAAAAATAAAAAATAGTTTTTTTTTTCTTATGGAGGAATTTCGATTAACATTACATTGAATAGCTATTCTCTTGGCCAATCGTCTTTTGCAACACTATTTTTTTTTTTTACTCTTGTTTATTTTTATTATATTATTTAATAGAATATAATTATTGTATCAAATTAATTATTTAATACCATATTCATATTGCAAATTAGATATATTATCCGTATATTAAAACAACATATTCCAAGCAAATGCCACTTAAAACTAAAAAAACATGAATAAACATGGCCCGACACAATCCTAAAACCACCAAAAATGAACATGTGGTGGATAACTAACTTGCTTGACAACTGCCTTAACATATCTATCCATCTACTTCCTATGAAGTTCTTCCATCCCCTTGCTCCATGGCTACTCTCACCTTCAACCCCACAACTAAAATCACAACCCCAACACTGCAACCTCATAAACCCATCTCTAACACCGCTTCCTTTTCCAATCTCTCCTTAACCCCATTCCACTTCTCTCAAAATCTTACTAAAAACCACCCCACTTGCCTCCTTCACTCTTTCCCATCTGCCAAGAGCACCAAAGCCTCCGTTTCAGCACAAGAGCAAGTTGAGATAAGTGATGAAGAAGGCGATGATGACGATATTGAGGACGACCCCACTGCTGAATTATGCTATCTTGACCCGGAAACTGATCCTGAAAGCATAACTGAATGGGAGCTTGATTTTTGCTCTAGACCTATACTTGATATTAGAGGCAAGAAAGTCTGGGAGCTTGTTGTGTGTGATACTTCTCTTTCGCTTCAATACACGAAGTACTTTCCGAACAATGTCATTAATAGTGTTACTTTGAAGGATGCTATTGCATCCATTAGTGAAGAGTTGGATCTGCCTCTCCCCGAGAAAATCCGGTACTTCAGGTGATTCTGCTAGCTAAGACAGTCATCCAGATATTAATTTTTGTGCTTGATATACAGATAAAATTAAATCATAAGCTTTTTTTGGTTGATTTGATGAATGATGTATTTGCATAGGTCGCAGATGCAGACAATTATAACAAAAGCATGTAAGGAGCTAGGTGTAAAGCCTATCCCGAGTAAACGTGTAAGTATATTTGTTACTTTCTTGAAGGACTTGCTGCTTTGCTTCTCAAATATGAGTTACTTAGGGAAAAGAAAATGATGTATTCTTATAGACTTGGAGATGAAGTTGAATTACATTGTTTGTTTTCGGTTTGTTATTTCTGCATTCTTAGTTTAACTAGTGATCTAGCTGAGTGAATTGGATTAGAAAGTAATGTTTTGGCTTAAATCAAACCTTCCCTCTTGCAAATTCTTTCAAGGCATTAATCTTATTTTTTGACAGAATATTGTTTCTAAACCCCAGCAAGCCAATAAATTTGTCTGATGAATCAAAGAGATGTATACGGGATTGAGTTCTCATTTAATGACACATGCAGTTTCCTGAATTCTGGCATCTAAGCTTCAATATCTATGAAAATGGGTCATCTCTTCTGTTGTCTGGTCTTTATAGATCATATTAGGAGAAGGTGTGGGTGCCATCTTGAAGTGTTCTGCTAACTTTGCAATTAACAAATTTCAGTGTTTATCACTACTGCTATGGTTGGAAGAACGGTATGAAACAGTGTACAAACGCCATCCTGGTTTCCAGAAAGGATCCAAGTCCCTACTTGCCCTTGACAACCCTTTTCCTATGGACCTTCCTGAAAATCTGTTTGGGGAGAAGTGGGCATTTGTCCAACTGCCTTTTTCAGGTACCTTGTAGATGCTAAGTGCCAACTAGTATTATGAAGTGTTTCCAAGATGATTAGTCATGAAATTCTCAGGCTATGCACTTTAACTTTTTGGTAATCAATAAATATAAAGCTATACTGGATCTTTCAGATTACATGGTGTTTTATCTGAAATTAATTCCGTGTTCAAAATCTATGCACTCATTTCACCCTTGTTTTATTATACCATCCACTATATAGGTTTCAATTAAAATCTCAAACTACAAATGAGGAAGAGCTTACTTATAAATATAAAGCCACACAGATAGGTTTAAGTTTTTAAATCAAATGGTTATTGATATTAATTTAGCCCTTCTTTTACATCAATACATTGGAAAGAACAAACAATAAGAAATAAGGAGAACATAAGAGCTGACATGGTTCAGAGATCAATTTTTATATCCACATTAACTCCAGTTCTTCTTTTTCCGAGCATATTATTGTTATGATTATGACACTATTAATAGCAGTGAATTCTCAAGTTTACCATGGGGAGTTATCCCAAACCCCCACCTTTTAGCAGGGATGAAAACGCATAACTTCACACTAAAAATCACGTATTCACATGCTTTGTAGCATTTACTCTGGTATGCAAATGCCCCTGTCTAATACTTTTGTCTTTTCTGTTCTTAGCTGTTCGAGATGAAATCTCATCCTTGGACATGACATATGTTTTTGGTGCAAGTTTGGATTTGGATTTACTGGGGATTGATATAGATGACAAGACATTGATTCCGGGGTTGGCTGTTGCATCTTCACGTGCCAAACCACTAGCAGGTACCATTTCGTGAGAAAATGCTGTTCTGTCTATATGATAATTAAATTGGACGTGTGCAATTTAATTCTAAAGCTTTTTGCCAATTTTAATAGGGCAGAAAACAAGTCGTAAAGAAAATCTGCTTATTCATTAGTAACTCAAAATAGAATGAAGCTTGTTTTAAATCTTTGCAAACTTTGCATC
Organism: Laguncularia racemosa; assembly: GCA_037954665.1. Classification (NCBI taxonomy): domain Eukaryota; kingdom Viridiplantae; phylum Streptophyta; class Magnoliopsida; order Myrtales; family Combretaceae; genus Laguncularia; species Laguncularia racemosa. The sequence goes on from JBBMOL010000006.1 coordinate 3,084,834, forward strand.
TGGTCTTGCAGCGTGGATGAATGGGTTAGAGGTGTGTTCAATTGAAGCTGATATTAGTAAAGCTTGCTTGATCCTTTCGGTAGGTATTTCAACCAGGTACATATACGCAACATATAAGAAAACTCCTGTAACAACAAGCGAGGCAGAAGCCTGGGAAGCAGCAAAAAAGTCATGTGGAGGCTTACATTTTCTTGCAATTCAAGAAGACCTAGATTCAGATGATTGTGTCGGATTTTGGCTGTTGCTAGACTTGCCACCACCACCTGTGTAATATGGGAGTAATTGGTAGAATATATGGGATGTAAGCAACTCTACTTTCATTTGGTCCCCAGCACAGAAGTAGCTGAGAAAGCTCAAACTCTCATTTTCAGGAAATGGAAAATAGATGCACCGTATACTCTTGTGCAGATGCAATTCATCCACATCTGGCATACTGATAGTGAGAACTGTTGGCTTTCTTAGCATTGTTGACGCATATCAATTCAGAATCACATTCTACATAATCCTTGCAACTATGAGCAAAAAGGTATTAGAGCCAGGTGAGAAAGCCGAAGGAATGGCAACTGTTATGAAGTAATAGAGTAAAACTATATCTACAAGGTTAAACTTTTGAATAAGTTAATTGTAAAGCTAAATTCAACAAAGTATTGTGGTCGGAGGTTCTAAGCTTGAATCCTATAATGTCATGTCACTCCCCATTTAATTGAGGTGTCCATTGGTGGGCTTCAGTCATAGTCCCAAGTTTCAAGTGAGGTGGAATGTTAAATACGAAATGGCCACACCATCTTTTAGATGAGTTGGTTGAGAAGCTAATTTCAATGTCTACTTCACGTGTCTTGTTCTCTTGATGTGTATTGTGAGGGGCAAGGATATTTTGTGATAAAGCAGACCTTACTTCTTCATCATGTTGATTTTCGATCCTGATTAGTGCTAATTGGAAAGATTATTGACAAAGGTAGAAGTATAGACAGGGAGCGTGACTGTACTTGTGTGTAAGCAATTGATATCTATAAACGGCAATGCTGTTATTTTGAAAAGATTCCTTTGGATCTTCAACAGTGGAGGTCGCAAAGATTGTTTAAGTCGTCACTTTCACAGTTTAAATACTTGATACCAAGTAAAGAGATTTCTAAATATCAACTTGAGCATACCAATCTGCAAGTTCTATTTGGTAATACTCAAAATAATTACTGATGCACAAATGACGTGGATATGTTAGTTAATATAGTTTCCATCTCTCCTCCTTTATCCACTTCATTCATTTACATGATTACCTATGAGTTGAACTTGAGTCTCTAAGCACTCTCTCTCTCTCTCTCCCTAATTTTCATAAAAAAGAAATTGTTTGAATGTTTGATCTATCTTCTGAAATTTAAAGTATGCTCTCTACTTGTCTTTGATAAGGATTCTGTATATAAAAAATGAACTTCTTAAAACATAAAATGTGTAACATAAAAGTACAATAGGCAACGTTCAAGAGGTATTGGCTGTTTGTAAGTCGCTGTAAGGAAAACACTGTTATTATGCCGGTGAATTGAACAAGATTATGATTAAGATTGTTATATATCCTACTCGTTTTAATCATGTTGTTTTCAAACAGATATTAATTCGGTTCAAATCATTTTACATGATTCAATAATATTGTTTTAAACAGACACTTGTCTGGTTAATATGTGAACAAATTTAATTTCTCTAGTTCCAACATTTTCTTTGAGTTAAGTACAGTACACTAACCAATTGATTTAAAGGATTAAACTTGTATATTTAGTATGAGCTTCTTACATATGGATTGAGACTTCACTGATGTTTATTAAGCAGATATCTTCAATAAATAAGCGTTGAAATACAGGAGTTTGAATCTAGGACCCCGTGCTCTAATTTCAGTACCTTGGCTAACTGATTTAAAAGCATGACTCCATGAAGAGAAAGATAAGACTTAAATGAAAAAGTAATTGCTAAAATGACCTTCCTAATGGTTTTATCCAGTCTATCTTGAAAAACTTTCTTCACTGAGGATACATGTTCGGCTTATCTTTCATAACAAGAAGGATATATTTACAATTACACAACCTCACTAATTATCCAAACTGCGACCGCAAATGAAGTAATCTAAACAAGCAAACCAAATGTAAAGAGAGTAAAAAAAATAATTATAATAATTAAAAAAAAAATGTCATATAAACATTATTCACCAAGGTTGCTTGGGCATGTACATCCAAGCATAATAGGCACATACAATCTTTTGAGAAATATACACGTAAACAGCAAACGATAGACTCATTAATGTCACATCCTTCCAATCACCCTTTCTCTGTGGGCTCAAATTACTCCTTAATCCCTTCCCTAACTTGTCCAAACCAGTGAAAATTTGTGACACTGATGGCAGGTTTCTTTTCTTGCCTGTCTTCGTTTTCGGCTTTTGGGGATCGTCCTGGTCTTGTTTGAGGAAAGAAACAGTTGTGCAAATTCTGGGACAGTTTCTACTACTCTTGAGATCTTGAAGCAAACTGGTTCTGCTGTGTACTTTCGGACTCTGATGAATATTTAGAGAGGCCATGGAAGTGATGAGAATGAACAATACCAAAAATGAAGTTGGAATAGTTTGTGGGAGGAGAACAAAAGCAGTTTTGGATTGACCATAAAACAAAATATCTACCCTAGGACGAATGGTTACCCTAGATATTTTCTCTTTTTAAGGTATCAAAGCGAATGGATAAGTCTTGTTGGCTGGTGGGACAAGCAATAATGCATTCAGAGGTGCCTAAATTTAGGCTTTCCCGTACTCAGTACAACCGAATTTCTATTCTTTTAAGTATATATAGTATAGGGGAATTTTGACCTATTGACTAGTAATTAGAGATTGACTTGTGAAACCAGATATAATATGACATAAAATAGATAATTTTATGTATGAAGAAAATTAATATGAGATATAAACAAATTAGATTCATTTAAGCACAATAGAATTTATATTTGGATTTGTATTTAACTCTTAGATCTATTTACAAACCATTTATTAAACATGTCTCATAAATAGATCACGGACGAACCTATTTAATATTAATAATATATATTATTATTTTATTTTATTTTGTTTTATTTTTATTCTCAAGCACTACTAATTTTGTTACTTATGGTTCATCATCCTTCTACGCTATGCCAATAATGGGATCTTTTATGGTTCTATCCACTATTTTAACTAAACTGATTCAACGTTCAATCTTACTATTTAGTTACTATATTAAATTTTTACCCTTGATCACTATTAAATCTCTGCTATTAATATATAAATTAATAGTAAGATTGAAGGTTGGATCGATCCCTATAAAAAACAAGGCAGAACTATAGAAAATTCCACCAACAATACATTGTATATCTCTCTTTTCTTCTTAGTTATTTTATCATCTTTTTTTTTTCTTTGGATAAATTCAATTTTTTTTCCATATACTTTTTCCTCATATTTTGATTATTTAAAAAGAACTATGTCATTATATCTAAAAAGTTGTACTTGACGATATTAAGAATAATGATAATGATAAGTCAATCTCTCATTCTCTATCTCTTCAACGACAAGTGATTTGCGTTATTCATGTAAATAGTCTTGGCTTTTAAATATATTAGGATTTTAATATATTGTTAGTATTTTTGTTGTTTTGAAATATTTGTTGAGTGTTAGGTTCAATTAATTTATAAACCTACAATGAGGATTTTGGAGTGTTATTAAATCTAAATTAAAGCTATATTTAGATAAGGAGTGATATACAATGGTTGAATTAGATATATTAAGTTATTAAAAAACTAATTAATTCCGATATCTTGAAGTTATGAAAATGGTATGAGATATTTTAGGCACAAAAATATATATGGTAGCATTAGAATTTGCATTTAATACTAGCGATTAAATCCTTTATCAATAATGCATCTTATTGAAACTATAAATTGTAGAAACCTTTTTTATGTACAAAAATTGCCTCTACAAAGATGCAGATAATAAACTAAATTATTTTTATAAAATTTTCAATGACATATATTTTTATTGATATCATTATTATATATATATAGATTCTTTAATTGTCTCACTTAAACATCATGAAAAATGTTAGGTTACGAGTTTAGATTAATTTAATTATATTATAAAACTTGCAAGTTTTTAGATTTATTATATTTGATAAAAATTCACTAAAACTGTTATTTGGATTGTAATTTTATATTAACTTTCAAGACCTTATGTTATTAATATTTGTAGAAGATAATTTTAGGAAAAATTATACTTTTTGTCCTCAACATTTACTTACTTTTTTGTTGGAGTCCTCAACTTTTTTTCTTCCATTTTAGTCCTTAATATTTTAAAAATCTTACAAAATAAGATTTTTATTAAATATATTATTTTTTAATTCATCTTAAGCATGCATTAGCTTCTGATTAACTTTAGGCTAGTTAGCTAAGGTGATTAGGATATACATAAAAAATTTTAACTCATTTTCTTAATTTTAATTATTATTTTTGTATTTTTTTTTATTTTTCATTATATATATATTTAATATTATTATTTGTTATATTATGAAAATAAATCTATTTAATTCTATCATTTTATTATTTTAATTATTGTAGACTGATTTGAAGTTAATACGTACTATAGATGAATGGAAAACTTAATAGATTTAACATAAGTTTTTTTTTTATATAAGATTTTGAAAATGTTAATGATTTAAATAGAAGAACAAAAATGTTGAGGATTGAAACATAAAAATAGGCAAAGTTGATGACTAAAATGTACTTTTTCCTTAATTTTATTATTGACCTTTCGCATTGTATATGTAAATATTTTATAGATTTATTTATAATTTTTTGATCGATAAATGAGTCCAATTGAATATGAGATAAGCTCATTAAACGAGTTAAGTCAAGGGTTTAAGTTTTTATGTACAATTAATAAACGGGTCTATCATGAGTTAAGATTTTTTAGACATGAACTCATTTAAACATAAATACGAGATACAATACGATAATATGAATTGTCAGCCCTACCTATTACATCGTATTGTAAAAGCAATGACTTTGATATTGACCATTGGGTCTCATTAGAACTTAAAGAGAATCATCAAGTATTAAACTTAATCTAGCAGTTGATAAATATAATTACTAATGAGCTTGCATCTTATTTAAACCTTTTTTCCCAGCACTTTTTTATTGATTGATGACATAATATAACCTCTATATGGAATTAAAATAGCAAGTTAAAACTCGATATAGATGATGAAAATGTAATAATAATATGACCAAATCACAAATTGGATGAGACAAAGGTTGCTGCCAAATCACCAAAAGAGACAAATTTGACGTCCTTATATCCTGTTATAACGATGATAAGAAGAAAAAAGCAAATTGCTACACTAGGGATTTCTAGTTTTAATGGTACGATTTAAAGAGAATTATTTGCGAGAAACAATTTAGAGAATTTTATTTAATGGCTCAAATCTCTAACTAATGTTCATTACCAACAAAACTCCTAAATATACGAGTTATAAATGGTGCATTTCTTTGCTAGAGAAACTAGCTTATAGCTCTTTTGTGACTAGTATCGATTGGAAAAACCAAGCTCTAGAGGTCTATTTAAGGCCATATGCCGCCTTATATAGTTTATACATATAACCGTCCTTCCATTCAATTGCTCAACATATGTTTCTTCTGTCAACTATCTATTAAGAAATGCTTACTTAACATCCAAATAGAGTATAAGCCATTTCAATTTTAAGCTACCAAAGCCCAAAATAGCTTGATTGTCTCATGCCTTGCAATTGATGCAAAGTATCACCACAATCTACTTTAAGCTATTGAGTATAGCCTTTCACTACAATGCTTGTATATAGAGACATGTGGTTTCATTTTAGCTCTAAAAGCCTAGTGACAATTTTGTTTTTAGGTCTTTTCACCAACTCTGGAGTGCAATTCTTCACAATCATCCAAATCTCCTTCTGCATTGCACATCTCCATTCATCATACTTCATAACTTATGAAAAGAATCAAGTTCAAAAATTGCAAAATTGCAATTTTCATAAATATCAGACAAGGTTCTTGTCTTTAGAATTTGAGTCTAATTGCGAGTCATTAAACTCACTAATTCTTCATTAGGAGAAGAATTTCTAGTGTATAGAACATGGCTTGAGGATAGCTGCCTCCATGTTTCTTACTTCTCAATTTGATTCTTATCTTAGTCCCAATAAGATCTTTCATCAACAACATCTTAACTCACAATAATCTTTTTAGTCTCCAAATTAAACAACCTATAGCCTTTTGACATAGCTATGTATCTCTAGGAAATTCCCAACTATGCCTTTTGATCCAATTTGCTTCTCTTGGCTAAGGAAACATGAATATAGCAACTTAAACCAAAAGTTTTAAAATGTTTTACTGATGATTTAACCCCACTCCATGCTTCGATTGGGATTTTTCCTTCTACAAACTTGGTTGGCAACCTATTGAAGAGATATATTTTAGCCCCAAAACTTTAAAGGTAAATTATCAACCATCATGCTTCGAGCCATTTCAACCACCATTCTATTCTTTCTTTCAGAAATTCTATTTTGTTGCAATAAGTAATTGACTATTAGCTAGTGTACTCTTTCCCATTACCATACCTCTATGAACTTCAACCATAGATTCAAACCTCTTGAATATAGAAACAACTTGTCCTTTATTGTTTGTGAAATTTACCCAACCAATCTTTGTGAGATCATTAATAAATAGCATAAAGAATCTATTGTTACTCATTATTCCATATAAGTCAATGTGAACCCATTTAAGTTTTTCTTCGGCCATCCATGAAGAATTTACAAGAAAAGATTTTCCATGTAATTTGTGAAACAGATATGAATTGTCTATATCATCATCTAAAGAAATTTCTAGTGAATCTCTTGTCATACCCTTTAAGTACATATTCTTTAAGGCAACAACATTAAAATTCCCATACCTTTTGTGTCATAACCAATATTCATCCTTTGTCACATAATTTACACTACCACAAAATTCATTATTGTTTAAAGGGAAGCTTTTATCAATCAAAACAACTTTAGCAACTAGACAATCGTGAAGGTAAAAAATAGAATAATATTTACCTTTAAAAGATAAAGAATAATTATTATTGAGCATTTGAGTTACCCTCAACAAATTTTGAGTAAAAAAGCAATGTATAAAACATCACTAATGTGTTTGATACCTTATATGGTGTACATAGCTACTAAGTCTTTTTCTTAAGCTTAAACCACCTCACCATTGCCAAGTCTCAAGTTTATTTTAACTGATTTGTCTAAATTGTTTAATATATATATATATATATATTCTTTAGACAAGTGACTAGTGCAACCGCTAACTATAAACTAAGTACAATAACTACAACTTAAGTTTGCTTGTGAAGCCATAAACAAATTGTTAGTGACCTCCTCTTAATCTTCTATTAAATTAGTTTGTTGTTAAGTTTTTTATTACTGCTTGTTCTGTTTTTTTTTTTCCACAATTCTTTTCAAAGATGACTCATTTTTTTTTTTTTTTATAGAATCTATGTTGAATAGGATTCTTACTTTTAAACTAGTAGTCATTCTCTAAATGATTATCCTTATAATTGGTGTTGCAAATATGAAACTTTCCTTTCTTTCCTAGTTTCTTGGTATTCATTATATTTTTCCTTTCCCTATCTTTATTATGGATCGACTTCATCCATTTTTTTTGCAAGTTGCTTTCCCTTATGCTGTGCTTCAAATGCTTCTTTTGTCATCCCTTCATCCCTTCTATTAGATCTTTGTTCCTATGCTTGGAGTTTACTAATACATTTTGCAATTGATAGTGTCTTCAAGTCACATGATTCCTCAAATGCTAAAATCTTAGCTTTAAACCTTGTTAGCAAGCTTTGTAAACATCTTCCCTACAAGATCTCCAAAGTTTTCTCCTAACAACCTTATCTTATTCATAGCGTCAAGGAACTTTAAAGAATGCTCCTTTATGTCTTCATCATTTATTTTTAACATTTAATCATCATTTATTTTTAACATTTCAAATCCTCTTTTGAGTATTAAAGAGTTTTATGGTTTTAATCCTTTCACTTCCTCCAAATTCAGTCTTTAACTTATCATAGGCTTCCTTTGAAGTTTTACATGTCATTATTCCGGTGAAAATAACCTTGGTCAAAGCTAAATGCAAGTAGGTAAGTGCTTTGGGTTTCTTAGCCAAGTCTTCCTCATTTTATTCATTTCAGCCGAAGTGGAATTTGCTCTAAGAACTAGAGGATCTCTATCACCTTCCACAAGATCCCATAAACTTTGAGCTTTCAAGTATGTTTTCATCTCTGTTGAAAACAGAAGGTTTCATCCTTGGAGAATTGCTAAAAGCCATTTCTATTCTTACAATGTCAAATCTCTCACCTTACAAAGAAACTCACCTTCAACTCTTAGGTCCCTTAAGACATAAAACTTTAATACCAATTCTTAATTTTTTTTTTTTAAGAAAAATTTCCTTATGTTAGGAAGTTCATTCTCATTGAAAAAATATATGAAATTTTACAAAAGACAACTTTCCACAAGTTATAAAAGTCAAACCTAATACATCATTTATTCTACTAAAAAAATCAACTTTTAACTGATAAAAAACATGAATTTAAGATAACCATTCATTTCTAATGAAAAAATTACAAAATATTTCTTGGATTTACTCCATAATTGAGGAGTATTTTAGAAAAATCTTAAATCTTAACATTAACAGATGGTCAAGATTTTGACTATTATATCATAGAAAACTGTGTATCTCATGATGTGTGTACTTGATGTAACTAATTCTCTTTAGCAAAAATGATAAGCGAAGGGATTAATGCTTTGGATTAAGTTCAAATAAAAAATTAAAATTTTAAATGATTAAAATAGATGTTTAATGCTATACTAAGTGATTAAAATAATGATCAAACTTTTATAAGGTTAAAATAAAAGATTAACGTTATGTTAAATAGTTCAAATAAATGATCTCATCACTATTCATTTAAACATGCCACATCAATTCAATTTAATAGTGTTAAAACTATATTGTGGCGAAATCCTTTATTTGAATCCTATAATATAATATTTATTACTATTTTAATTATTTAAAAACTTAATCATTATTTGAACTTAACTCTAAATATTAATTCTCTTACTTGTGATTCTCTAAATTCTCTTTTCCTCTTCTTATTATTTTTTGGCTTTCTATATGAGCAATGCTGCAAGAAATAGAGAAAGACAGCCAGGAATGCGAATCAAGAATCTTTTAGTTTTGCTAGTTCTTACCAATGCCCACAATGCTGCGCGCTTTCACAGATCAACTTCTCATTGGCTCTAACAAAAATTTTCTCGACGTCGATTAATTCAACTCTAGCAAGAAACAACAGACTGTGAAAAAGGCTCCAATCATCTAAAAGCACCATCGAGATTGACGCCTTTGAACAATTATAGAACAATCACACATACATCACTTTGCAAGGATCAAAAGTAAGCCAAGGGACATATATGATCCTTTCAGAATCACCAGTTCTCAAATGCTAACCTTTGCACTACTTAATTCTACTATTGTCTCTCAGAGTCTAATATTTAACTTGAAGTGCTTTCAGTCAATGTTCAATTCCTTAATTACTCTGCTTGATTTAACAGAACCTGGAAGGCCTTTCATGCTTGGAGACCCCTGCGGTTGACCATTTGGCTTTTTGCTTCTACAACTCGGCACTTCACTGACAATGGAAGACATGAGGGAAAGCCTATTTTTATATGGTGAATAGCTATCCGAGTAAGCATCAAAAGCACCAGGCCTTAATTTCGGCGAGCTCAGAGATCTTGCCTTTGCCCTTGCAGATTGAGTTGCAGCCATGTAAGTCGGAAGGGCAGGAGAAGCTGAGAAATTATCATCCCCCATAGAGCATTGCTTCTTGTGCCTAAGCTGCCTTCTTGTTACCAATACAGGTGAATCTAAAGCTTCAACCTGATGCTGTTTAGAGTGGCTCCTCTGTTTCAGGTTTCTCCTATCTACTTCCTTCTTTGGTTTAGGATTTGCAGTCAAAACAGGGTCTAGATCTTCAAACTCTTTGCTCTTAGCTAGCTGCGTATCCACCCATTGCTCTAACCAATACCGCCATCTTCCATTCGGTTTTCTGCTTTCCGATTCTGCTGATCTCTGAAAAATTCAATTTCCAATCTTCAAAAATTGGTTGTTATTTTAATAGTGCAGCAAGCTGAGAAAAAGAAGCAATATACGTGTACCCGATGGTTGAATGAATATTCCCTTATCCGTTCCCTCTTGACCGTAGCCTCTTTCTTGCTTAAGAACAGTGCATCAGCTTCTTTCTTAGACAACAAACTATCATCCCATCTTCTTTGGCTGTTTCTCTCCACCTAAAAAGTGTAGAAAGTAAGTAACCAAACCGAGCTTTGACTTTCATACAGAAGAGTGAATGAAAAGCAAAGCAGCAGGTGGAGAGTGAGAATCACTCTTCTGATAGGCCACTGCAGAAGATATCATGTGACGTATTACTCAATTACCTTGATGTTATCTCTTAAACGTTTAATCTTGAAATTTTCCTGGTAATGCCATGTTCCTTCCGCCTTATGTGATCTGGTTGTGCAGACTTGGGAGTGGATATCCACGATTGACTGCAAACGTTTGAGGGCATTCATCGCGTGTCGCCTAACAGCTCTGCCTCGAATGATGGCTTGAAGCTTTACTATACCCTTCAATGCCCTCAGGGCTTTTCTTGCCTGCAAGTTGCATACTCTCTCCCGTTATTTCTAAAGACCAAGATGCTCCATCCATCAAGATCACAAGGCAAAAATTGATCATCTTTGATAAATTCTTAACCATTAGACCTCTGCTGTCCAATAAATCAAGATCAAGCCAACTGCTCAAGTTTTACGGAAAAAACATATACAATCCGTTGAAAAGAGATAGGGAAACAAATGCCATGAGGCAAGCGCGACTTGTATGACAGTACATCAGCAGAATGCCTTTCCAGTATCAGGATTTAAATCTACTGCTAAATTATAAATAATACAGTTTACAACGCTACAAGCTTTCACTTAGTTGTAAAGCTAAATTTAACATGGTATGAGAGATTTTAAGTCTCCGTCCACTGATTTCACCCATGATTAATTACAGTCTATTTTTATTAATTAAATGGTTCACTTGATAGGTCTCGGACAAAATTTCAGTCACAAGGAGAGGTTAGGTTGCTAAAAGTCAAGCTTTTATATCAATTGATTGTGAAACTTAACTTAATAACAAAGAAACAACTGGTATAAAAGTTTAAGTTTGTAATTCGTAAATATCGTTTTATGTTTCTATAACATCAACCTTCAAAAAATATTTGAAAATGGCTGCTTCATAGAAAGTTAAGAAGGATATTGAAAAATAAGGAAATGCCAAATTTAGGTAAACTCACAAGAAAGCCTCTAAAGGCGGCCTGAATCCTGATGGCTGCAGCTTCCTGACGTTCCTTTTCACTTCGATGAGTAGCTTCAGCTTCCTTATCATTGTCCTCCTGAACATTCAAAGAATCAATTGCTTCTTGCTTATGCTGCAAAGAACGCTGAGGGATATTGCTGAGCTTGAATGCCTCGGCCGCCACCTGTGCAGCTGCAACAGCTGCTTCCGCAGCGGCAGCAGTGGCAAGTGCTACACTCAAAGCGTTCTTGCTTTGTAAATGCTCAGAATCATCTGCTGCTTCAGTTGGTTTCTGAGAAGGTGCAGCTATTGGAGCCAATCTCTTGACTTGAGGCCTATTAAACAGCATCCATTTTCTCCTTCTCCTTCTTTCCTTCTGATCAAGACATTCAAATGACAAACACATTATAAGCCTTTATGACGTACCAAACCTTTCATCTATCCATAAGCTTAAACTTATAGATCAGCTGGTTCTAAGGCTAACTTCAGCATTACATCAAAGCTCAAATCATAAGTTCTAATCAATTCATTGTCATTTCAGCCTATTCAATTACACCGCCACTTGATGGCCTCGTCATAACCAGCCCACTAGGTGAGGGGAATTTTAAGTATAAAATAGCAAAACTTGAACCTATTATTTTAAACTCTTACATCAGTTGGTTATGAGAGCATGGCATTTCGAAGGAACCAAGCAATAGCAAAGATCATATACCTTTTCTGCACTTGAATTTGTGCCCAAGCCAAAGAATCTCTTCACCACATCAAACCAGCTTGTCTTTTTAGCCATATAGAATTTCTTCACATCATACACAAACCCACTATATGAACTGATGAGAAGTTCACATTTTTCATTTAGAGAAGAAGTATAAGAGAAGACTCTGCTGGAAAAATCAGTGGAAAGGGAAAGGTTTTAAAATGCTACTATCCTAGAGCTGACCAGAAATGTCATAATGCCCTTTTATAGCAAGATGAATAGTTTAATACAACCTTACATTTTCAAGGCAATTTGACATGTGGAATCAACTCAATATCAAGGGGGATTAAAATTGGAATGCTAATGTGCTAAAATCAATGTGGATTGGGATGTGTTTACTTTTGGGGGTCTATTTAATTAAATGAAGCAGTACTTCACCCACATGGAAAAGCCTATTCTTCAGGGGGGGGGGCTGATTTTACTTTATTTATTTATTTTCAATTGGAGAAGGAATTGCCTTGATTTCAGATCAATCATTAGCACAAAGCAAGTGCTCAATGTGCATGGTTGAATTAGAATATAAGAAAATATTTTCTGGGATGCATTTATTTAGCTGCTAACGAAAGAAACTTTGCTCGGTAGTACCTGTTATATGGGAATTTGGAATAAAAATACATTATTCTCAAGTAAATAGGGTTTAGGTACAGATTCCAAATTTATTTATTGACTACCTTAGTTAATTCCTTCAGGTGAGAGAGGAAAATAATTAATGGTCATAGCTGGCCAGGTATAATTGCTTCTTAGAAAGTTCCTTATGGACATCATCATTTATATTTAATATGATTTCTAACTTTGAATTTATTGAATCTTGAGTTTGAAGATTTGTGTGAGTGTGACCCCATTGCTAAAACGTCATCTTAGGGTTTGTCTATAATAAATTCTCCTTCAGTTTAAGTGATATTTTCCAATGATTAGCGTTTTATTCCTTATTCTTTGTAAGCATAAGTACGTGTTTATCTCTTTTTGTTCTTTATTAAAGAAAAAACTTATACTTTATAAAATCAAAGCAAAAAAAGCTGGAAATAAACCGAAAGAAGAAAGCCATCAATTCAGTTCATAAGGAGCAAATCCAGTGACCTTAGACTATTGTTTCTTTTTTATTTCTTTTATTATATCTTTCGTTACACTTTTGCGTCTTTTTATATTTTGTATCGTATCCTGATTTATTAACCTGATCTCTACTGTAATTAAGACTCATTAATAGGTATCTAACAGTTTGCTATTGAGAATCAGCACGTCACATGGCTTTGTGACTGGTGAGTCTTATAATTATCTTCAATGTCCGATTTTTGTGAGCTAGTAAAATTATTGTTTTTCAAAGTTCGAGTTGTATACACCACTCTTTTGTATATGCATTTATGCCAATTTATCATGTATTTTTACTCCTAGTTTGCCTGTAGGTTGTGTTTTTTTTTTTAAAAAAAAATTATATATATATTTATTACTGGGCATTATAGTTTTCCACAATAAAATGAATCTGCTCATCTCCTCCATTATGTTTATGTTGTAATATATATAATCGGATCTTGGTATCATTCTGCTGCATGCTCTAGCTATAAGTTATTTTAACTAGCATTATATAGATCTTATGCAGAGGGAACATGTAATTTAGATACACTTCCATACAAAAGTTGATCTATTTTTGACTGTATATCCATGCATTTCTGTTTATATATACTAAATTGATAGCTAGTAATCTTGTCAGCTTGTACTTGAACATGATAAATTAAGAAGAATTTCCTGTTTTCATTTCTTATTTTTTGCTAAAGTGGAGTTGTACAGCATCTTCTCATTTCTCATTCTTGCTACCATGAATTTGGCTCTGCTCAAAACGTGGGGCTTTATGCTAGACCAGCAAGGCAAAAATATAAAAATAGAAAAAAATATATATATTGGGCGCATATATCAAAAAAATTCCTTTTCATGAATTATTGTAAAGTGATTCAAGTGTGTCATGTGGCATGTTCTGTTAGTGCTGGGACTGAATTTACTAGCCTAACCTTCCTTTACAGCTTCAATTTGGATTACCTGCATATCATGCATGCAAAGGCTGGTCCACAACTTACAATGGAGATTTGGAGCTTAGCCACAGACTGCACATTTTTTAGGTTTTGGGGAGTCTCTCCCACACATCTACAATTAAGAAGGATGCATTGTCCTCTGCTATCATATCACTGTCTCAATTGTGCTAGTACTGCTGCTTGAAGCGTTCATTATCTAACGTTTTGCAGATACAACTAGAATGAAATGTATGGACTCAAATCTCCGTGGACTTAGTTATTTTTATAAAGAAATTAGTTAATGATTGCTATCAATAATAATCGTTTGACTAAGTAGTAGTAGTTATTTTTATAAAGAAATTAATTAATGATTGTTATCAATAATAATTGATTGATTAAGTAGTAGTACTTGTAGCTGTGGTAGTTAATAATATTATTATATTGATAGATAATAATTACTATGCAACTTCAATGGCATTTACATTTTTTAAAAAAGTTTAGGGTTGTAAACAAAACTAAACTTAAACTTCCATTTAAGCTTAGGTTCAAGCTCATTTAGATAAATGAGCTTAGGTTTAAGCTCTTTTTGATGAGTGAGCTTGTGAGTTGAATATTTCTTAATTAGTTTGAGCTCATGTATGTAATTTTCAAAATCAATAAAAGTTCAACTTAACTTGAGTTAAATAATTTTTTTTTTTAAAAGATGGATTTGAGCCTTCAAAAATTCAGCTTAACTTAACTTATTTATATCTCTAAATAAGATAATTAACTTATCCAAAGGACATTATCATATTCTTCTCTATTATCTCATGACAAACTTATAAATTGAACGATAGGATAACTATTTATTGAAATTTCTATTTATATGAACCAAATAAATGAATATCTTCGAATAGTTACCCTCTCGCCATCCAAATGTTACTTGAGCGATAAGAATGCATATTAATTGAGATAGGTTGTTATATTTGTTTTTTTCTTTTCTTGAGCTAGCATTTTCTCCATTCATATCTATACTATTAAATTAAAAACATACCACTCGGCTACACACTATATAATTTATGATTTTATTTATCTATAGCCCTTTTTTTTTTTCTTTTTTAAATTGCACTATCCCACGAAGCAAATAGTATGAAATTTGCTCGCATGAAAGGAATTAAAGTTATATTTTCTTATAATGAAATTATATTAACCAAAGCTATACAGTCATTTCATATACAATATTTAGTGTTTCGAAACACATATATCGCAAAAGTGTATCCTCTGGTTAAAAAGAAAAAGAAAAAGAAAAAAAGAACTTGCTTGGATCAGATGCACCATGAGTCGATTTCTAAGCCAATAGTTCATTTAAGTACGCTTACTTTTTTAGGGTCCCGTTTATCCAATTACCATGAACACCCCATGTATGGTGCACATAACTCAGACAATGTTATTGGAGGATGTTATGTGGACTGAGTGTTTCATGTAATGGATTAACGGAGTCCTGACAAATTTAAATGATTTATTATTTGAAATTACTGCATAATATTTTGGTGCAAGAATGAGTATGGATGTTACTAAGATTTTTTATAATTTAGTGGTATAAATGCCTGATTTTTTATTTAATAGGATGAATCAAGTTTGGATTTCTCTTCCCTCGTTGTAACCATTAAATAAATGTATTAGTATGAATTATTCCATTCCCATATTTGATTGTGTAAAAATATAGCACATGGAATAGTCTAGGAATATAAATAAAATAATTAAAATACCCTAATAAATTAAAAAAAAAAAATTTCAATGAATTATAGTAAAGGTAGTTAAAGAATCTCAACTAGTGAGTCACAAGCTACCAACATGAACATGAGACCCTAACAATTGAAACACTGGAATGGTTGTAATTTGTAGATTATGAACAACCCTAACCAAATAGTCACCTAAGTGACCCACATTAATAGGCTAATCACATAGGGGTTACTTAAGACCCTAAGAAGAGAGAAGAGAGAAATTAGCATTAACAAGGTCACTTATCCCATATTGGTCAACTAAAAAAATAGGTTGGTTGACTAGATGGTTAACAAACTTCAATAGTCTTGTAAAGTTTCTCTTATTATCCTTACTTTTTTCACTCTTATTTATTTCTAAGCTAAAAGGTATTTTTTAAGAGATTTCCTATCTCGGTTTATTTTAGGGTTATATTCATGACTCATAAATATTTTGTCCTATAAATGTTAAAATGTATTCCTCTAATATATATTGTTCAATTCAATGAATACGAAAATCCTTTAGCAATTACGATATATCCTATAAGATTGTTGTTTCTCAAATAATTCTCCACCTTTAATTTAATAGAGTTTTTTCATAACATTTTATAGATAGAATTTCTTTAAAGTTTCTAGCATATCTCAAATTAATAGGTCTTCTAGCTGTTATATTATAATTCATGCCTCAATTCTTAGGGTTTTGAATATTAACTTATTATGAATCCCCTTAAAGTTTAAATTTAAGTTTAATAGTTTCTATCATGAATTTGAATTTATAATTCATATTAAAAAATCAATTATTTACTTGTCAATATACATTTAATATGTTCTCCCTTCTCCTATCATAATAAGGGATCATTTGGTTGTTATAAATTTATTGTACTACACTACCGAAAAAAAAATTGTCCTTTATTTGGTTTGCATATTTTATCAGTTATTAGATAAAAACAATTCTAAAATACTGGACAAAATACTTATATTTTGTACCATCCAAAATATGATACAAAAATCAAATTCACAAAACAAAAACATAAAAATTCATATCAGTACTTTGTAAATCATGGTTGGTATAATATTTTATATATCAAAATAATGAACATCACAAAAATCTTTGTCCAGTATAGTGTATACCAAACATAGTACAAAAGAATTGTACTATTTTTTTTTCTTGTTCTATACTATCCGGCACTTTTTATATTGTTGATGATTGTAATTATATAAATTAAAAATCATTTTTACCTTAACTCTTCCTTACAATCAATTAGGCAAGCGTACTTATCGAGTTCAGTAGTATAGAGTTCAAGCACGGATATCGTTCCCTCAAGGATCTGCAAGTACTAATACTGACTATGAACCCACTATCCAACCGCACAATTTTGAGTGAATTCGATTAAATTAAATCACTTAACAAAGAAATGTAACACTTAAACTAAACACAGAATTAAAATTAGTAAATTCAATAATAAAAAACATATCCTACCTTTACTACTCCTCTAATTATCATATGACTTCATCCTCAAAGTTTCAAATAACAAATGACAATTATCTCTGAACCGCGAAGTATCTAATACAAAATCAATGTTCCTCCCAGAATCATTAATTCTTAACTCTAATTACATTAACAAAGATTCCTCTTTCATTAACGTTATTAGAATTGCATTAACACCTTAGGACCCTCAATTAGGTCAGAATATATCAATTCAACCTAATACAGAAAACTCATGCTCTCTATCCCTAGATTGCATACAAGTCTCTTTATCCATATATGATCTATTCCAATAAGAGATTTTCCAATCAACTTAGAAGAAATAAATGTAAATTCAATGCTAGCCGAACATTAAATCACAAAACATGATAAACAATATGAATAAATTCAGAGAAAATTAACCATTCATGAATTGTGCAATCAATCTAATGTCATATGATAATTAGGGATTCGTAAGGTTTAAGTATGAAATAAATTAGCAACACATGGTTTTCAAAATTAAAATAAATGGAATAAAAAGACCCATGTGAGTAAAACCCTTTGAAAATAAGAGTCGAATTATTATTGATGATGTTTCGTCTCCTCCTACAAATTCAATTCATAACGTCTTTTTTCTTTCTTTTCTTTTTGATTTCTTGATTCCATTCTTCTCCTACAGACGCTAGTTCTTGAAATCTTCTTTCCACTTCGGAATATGGCTCCTCTTCTGATTTGGAATACTGCCCCTCCTCAAGACATGAAATGCTGCCCCCCTTTTCCAAATTCGGCCTAATGCCCTCCTCCTCCCTTTATATTATATATATATTTAAAATAAATTCAAGGTGTCTATTTTTGGTTCTCGCTTTTGCTCATATCATCTTTAAACCTTTCTTTCGTCTCCATTGATGCCTGGAATTAAAATTTAATCATATAAGTACCATTTTCTTCACAAATCACATGAAGTCCATATAAAATTATAACTAATAAACACTAGAATTAAGGATCTTCTGAGACTTATCAAATTTTCCCACACTTAACCGTTTGCTTGTCCTCAAGCAAACAAAATAAGGACAAAATACCTTTCCTCTCATCAATTGTACTCATGGTTGAACTTTAAATCACAAGTGACATCCTCTATTTAATTCAATCTTAGTGATTCATTAGTGCCTACCACTCAAACCTACCATGAATGTACGTGTACCTGGCATACAAAAATTAGAGTTTATAGATTAATCCAAGTAAGTTAAACTATTACCCTTACCATTTAAGAAACGCTTGCCAAGTTACGAAGAAAGTTAAACAAAGAAAAAGTGGCTTGGTCATATCTCACAACTTACTAGAGAATATATAAACCGTTCAACTACTTCTTTTAAGCACAACAACCTCAAGTGTAAGTATATGCATCCATCTTTCCCCTAGATTTCCTTCCTTTTTTTATATATTAATTTCAGTTATTTAAGATTTTGCAACCTATGTAATGAATGTTCAGTCGATAATCTCGGGCTCGTCACCGAAGTTAACAGACGTTATCCTCTCAATTGAAGGCGTCCCTACGAACTTAATTATTTAAGTTACAAGATCTACTGAACTTTTCCTTTTTCCCATCTTGTTATTATAATATTATCGGTCGGCCGATCACAGGCTAGACGACCTTAGGTGACTAGGTTTTAAAGAGACCCCATCGAACCACCATTATCCTAACCTTAGGGATTCATAAAGATACTCTTAACTTAAAGAACCCAAGTCATTGGAGTGGTGGCTTATTATTTCTTTAATTGAGTAACTAGTTAGCAATGGAGTCAAACTTTACTCTTTTAAGGGACCAAAGTCCGCCCATACTGGCTAAGATTTTCACATTATTGCTTAATTAACACATTAATTAATTACTTTTCAAAGAGATTACTTAAGAGGAATCACCAAGTGATAGATTTCATATGCACCTTTCATGAAAAGTTAGAAGAGCTCTTAAAGTTTTTGAAAAAGGTAAATATATTAACCAACAAGCTTAAAAATGCACCATTTAACTTTAAACTAAGGACTTCTATCTATTTCACAACTCCAAAATCAATAATTGAATAGCAAGTAAGATTACCCCACTTAGATTTCATCCTAAAATTCCAACTAAGTATACTAAGTCTAACAATAAGCGAATAAGGAACATAAAATCACTGACTTATATGAGCACAATTTCAAGGATCTTAATTTCTCAATTTTCTTTGTTCTATATATACCCTTTCCCTACACTTATTCAAGACATTGTCCCCAATGTCTTCCCAAATCAAGCACACAAAAGGGAAAAGGAAAAACGAAACTTCCCTGGGTTTTGCACATATTGGTCGTGTATGAAGAAATAGCTTATGAATCATTTATATTCTAGGGATAGCAGCACGAAGGGAAACGACAAACAACAACTAGTAGAACCTGTGTATAGTTATGTCTCATCAACCTAAAAGAATCCTATGAAAAAAAAAGAAAAAGGAAAAGGTTAAAAGCATAAAGAAAAGAAAACAAAAGCAAAAAGAACCATTCCATTAGGTCTTAAAATAGAAAAAGAGATTTTTATGGGTTGCCTCCCTCAAGCACTATTGTTTAATGTCGTTTGCTCGACGCAATGAAGTCTTTTTTTATTAAGTCATGAAAGGGTGAAGTTTGAACTCCTCTTGGCCCTCTTTTTCCTCTCCAGTCCCAAAATACAACTTCAATTGTTGCCCATTCACCTTAAATATATGTATGCTGGGGTGTTCCAATTCCATTGCTCCATGAGGAAAAACTTGGTGAATCTTGAATGGCCCAGACTGATGGAGAACCATCTCAAGGTTCGGGTATTGAAGAGGATAGATGCAATTGAAGTGGAATTGAGGAACTACAAATACTTGAAGGGCCAATCACAAGGGTGCGAACAAAATAGATCAAGCAAATGCCTTTAATGTGATAAAAGAAAAGTTATGTTCTGCTCCACTGTTAGTTTTGCCTAGTTTTTTTTTAAACTTTCGAGATTGAATGTGATGCCTTTAGGATTGGTATAAATGCTGTTTTTATGCAGGAGAAGCGTCCTATTGCTTACTTTAGTGAGAAGCTAAATGGAGCTGCTTTGAAGTACTTGACATATGACAAAGAGCTCTATGAATTGGTGCGTGCATTGAAGATGTGGCAGCACTACTTGTGGTTGAAAGAATTCGTTATTCACACGGATCATGAATCTTTGAAGCATTTGAGGGCCCAAGGAAAGTTGAACAAAAGACATGTAAGATGGGTTGAGTTTATAGAGATGTTTCCATATGTGATCCAATACAAACAAGGTAAGGAAAATGTGGTAGCAAATGCCCTATCTCGTAGGTATGCTCTTATCGCTATTCTTGGAGCTAAATTGCTTGGATTTGAACACATAAGAGAATTGTAAATACAAGATTTTGATTTTCATGTTGTGTATCATGCTTGTGAAAAGGGTACATTTGATATATTCTATAGGCACGATGGATTCCTTTTTAGGGAGAACAAGTTGTGCATTCCTAAGTGTTCAATGCGAGAGTTGCTTGTGCTTGAGTCACATGGTGGAGGTCTTATAGGTCATTTTGGTATTGCTAAGACATTAGATGTGTTGAAAAAACATTTCTTTTGGCCTCATATGAAAAGAGATGTGGAAAGACTTTACTTTAGATGCATCACATGTAAGAAAGCCAAGTCTAGAGTCAAACCACATGGTCTTTACATGCCTTTACCTATACCTAATGAACCTTGGACTGATGTTTCGATGGATTTTGTTTTAGGTTTACCTAGGTCTACGAGAGGTAGAGATTCCATTTTCGTGATTGTGGATCGCTTTTCAAAAATGGCACATTTTATTCCATGTCACAAGACTAATGATGCTATGCATGTTGCTGAATTATTCTTTAAAGAAGTCGTTTGTTTGCATGGAGTGCCTAAGAGCATAGTAAGTGATAAAGATGTCAAATTCCTTAGTCATTTCTGGCGTGTTTTGTAGGGGAACATGGGAACAAAATTCTTATTTTCTACTACATGTCACCCACAAATCGATGGATAAACTGAAGTCGTGAATAGGACATTGACTACTCTTTTGCGTGCTGTGATAAAGAAGAATTTGAAATCTTGGGAAGAATGCATTCCATTCATTGAGTTTGTGTACAATTGAGTTGTGCATTCTTCTACTGGTTTCTCACCTTTTGAGATTGTATATGGTTTCAATCCTTTGACCCAATTAGATTTGATTCCTTTGCCTGTGAATGAGATTACCAGTCTAGATGGTAAAAAGAAGGCTGAGATGGTGAAAAAGATTCATGAAGAAGTAAGACATCACATCATGGAGTGGAATGAGAAGAATGCTACCTAAGCTAACAAAGGCAGAAAGAAAGTAACTTTTAAAATTGGAGATTAGGTATGGCTGCATATGAGGAAAGAAAGGTTTCCAACTCTAAAGCGGACTAAATTAGATCCAAGAGGAGATAGGCCATTTCAAGTGATGGCGAAAATCAATGACAATGCATATAAGTTAGATTTGCCAGGCGAGTATAATGTTAGTGCCACATTTAATGTGTCTGATCTTACTCCCTTTAATACAGGTTCAGATTTGAGGACAAGTCCTTTTGAAGAGAGGGAGGATGGTGGAGGACCATTTCAAAGTTCAGGTATTGAAGAGGATAAATACAATCGAAGTGGAATTGAGGAACTACAAATACCCGAAGGGCCAATCACAAGGGCGCGAGCAAAATAGATCAAGCAAGCTATGTAAGGCTTTGTGAAGATCATTTTTGAAAATGAGGTTAAGTCTGGAAGGACTTTGGAGACATTAAGCTGGGCTGAACCCAAATTCATTAATGTCATCCAAGCCCAAGAAAATGAAGCCCAAATCAGCCAAGACAGTAATTAGGGATTCTAGAAGATAATTGAGGTCATTGCTTACATTAACAAAATAGTTATTAGTATAGTTAAGGGTACATTTAATTTTCTTTGGTAGTAGGTTATTGATGGGTATATGGATGGTTTTTTTTTCATTAGTTATCCTTAGAACTCTATAAATAGGGTATCAAAACTTGTGTTAAGGGGATGGATGAATTTTTCAATTGAAGAGTTATTTCTCATATCTGTTCTTTTTGAACAAGCAGCCGGGGTTTTGACTTTATGGGCTCAAGCTCGGTTTATATTATTGGTTCTTGTCTCTTATAGGCAATGGGTCAATAATTCCTTTATATATATATATATATATATATAATTACCGATTTTTGTTTCCACAGACAACGGGTCAGTAATTTGTTTTTTTTTTTTTTCAAAAATTAGGATTTGGGTGGTCCGAGAAATTGATTATTTGTTGTTGGGTCTCACAACTCAATTTGTGGGATTTCGCATCAGGGACCACTTCAATCTCAGCTTACCTAGGAAGAGTTTCAGCCATGAATTGAATAAGAGAACATAGTCTCCCTCACAGAATTGTTTCGAATGATGAATCCACATGTCATGATATCTCTTCACTTTTTCTTTGTAAATTCGCATGTTGTCATAAGCCATTACACACCACTCATCAAGTTCATTCAGTTGGAATTTCCTCTTCCTACCAGCAGCTTCTAAATCCATGTTGAGAGTGCACATGGCCCAAAAGGCTCTATGTTCCAACTCCATTAGTAGATGACAAGCTTTCCTAAATATCAAGCGGTATAGGGTGGTACCTAAAGGAGTTTTGAAGGCTGTCCTGTAGGCCCATAAAGCATCGTCCAATTTTTCAAACCAATCTTTGCGATGATGTTCTACTGTCTTCTCCAAAATTCTTTTTAGCTCACGGGTTAGAAACCTCTACCTGGCCACTCATTTGTGGGTGATAGGAGGTCACTAATCTATGGTTGACCCCATATCGCTTCAGTACCTTCTCTAGTTGTACATTACATATATGTGTTCCCTTATCACTGATTAAAGCTCGCGGTGCTTCAAGCTTGGAAAAAAGTTTTCTCAAAAACTTAACCACTACTTTAACGTCATTGGCGGGCAAAGGTTGAGCCTCCACCCATTTAGACATATAATCCACTTCCACAAGGATATATTTGTTCCCGAAAGAGTTTGGAAATGGTCTCATGAAATCAATCCTCTATACATCAAAGACCTCACACCCCAATATAAAATTTTGGGCATCTCATCACGTTTCGACATATTCCCAACTCATTGGCATCTGTCACATGTCTTCACAAAGGCAAAAGAATCCTTGAATATGGTTGGCCAATAAAATCCCAATTCCAACACCTTATGGGCAGTCCTATTCACACTATAATGGCCACCAGTTGGCCTAGTATGACAGTGCTTCAAAATTTCCTGCCCTTTTTGCTCGAATATGCATTGCCTAATCACCTGATCTACACAAACATGAAACAAGAATGGTTCCTCCCAAAAATAGTGCTTTAACTCAGCAAAGAATCACTTCTTTTAATGGGACGTTTTGTCACTAGGGAATATCTTACAAATAAGATAATTTGCAAAATTAGCAAACCATGGTTCGGAGATATCACTTATTTTGTTAATCTGATAAAGCCCTTCCTCTGGAAAAGCATCATCAATCTCATCTTCTTTCAATTTCTCCACGTGTAGGTTCTCTAAGCGAGATAGGTGGTCAGCTGCTAGATTCTTAGCTCCCTTCTTATCCTTGATCTCCAGATCAAATTCTTGTAGCAGTAAGATCCATCAAATGAGGCGCGGTTTCGCATCTCTCTTGGACAAAAGATGCCTGAGAGCTGAATGGCCAATATAAACAATTACTTTGGATAAGATCAAATATAACCAAAACTTATCAAAACAAAAAATTACAGTAAGAAGTTCCTTTTCGGTCATGGTGTAGTTCTCTTGAGCACCTATGAGGGTCTTACTAGCATAGTAAATAGGTTGAAAGTGATTATCCCTCATTTGTCCCAAAACTGCTCCTACAGCAAAATCACTTGCATCACACATCAATTCAAAGGGAAGATCCCAATTAGGAGCCACCATGATAGGTGCTTGGGTCAATTTTTCCTTAAGCGTATTAAACACTTCAAGGCACACATTGGTGAAATCATAGGGCATGCCTTTTTCCAATAGTCGTGTCAATGGATGAATTATTTTTGAGAAATCTTTAATGAACCTTCTATAGAACCCGCTGTGCCCAAGGAAACTTCGAATGGCTTTTATCAAAGAAGGTGGTGGAAATTTTGCAATTGTGTCCACCTTTGTATCATCCACTTCGATTCCTCTATGAGAGATTTTATGCCCTAAGACTATACCCTCCTTCACCATAAAATGACATTTCTCCTAATTCAAAACCAAAATTTTCTCTTTACATTGAATTAAAACTCTTTTCAAATTAATGAGACAATCATCAAAAGAATCACCAAAGATGGAGAAATTGTCCATAAAGACTTCCATGATGTCCTCCACTAAATCTTCAAAGATAGCTACAATATATTGTTGAAACGTAGCTGGTGCATTGCATAGCCCAAAAGGCATACGCCTATAAGCGAAAGTACCGTAGGGACGAGTGAAACTAGTCTTTTCCTGATCCTCATGAGCGATTGGGATTTGGAAATACCCTGACATTCCATCTAAAAAATAGTAATATAGATGTCCTACCAATCGCTCCAGCATTTGATCCATAAAAGGAAGGGGAAAGTGGTCCTTGTGAGTTACCTCATTCAACCTTCTATAATCTATGCACACTCGCCACCCGGTTACAGTCTTCATGGGTATGAGTTCGTTCTTTTCATTGGGCACCACAGTCATTCCCCTTTCTTTGGTACTACTTATACAGGGCTGACCCATGGACTATTAGAAATAAGATAGATTAACCTTGCATATAGAAGCTTGATCACCTCCTTCTTTACAACTTCCTTCATGTTAGGGTTTAGCCTTCTTTGAGGTTGAACCACTGGTTTAAAATTATCCTCAAGCAAGATTTTATGGGTGTAGAATGAAGGGCTAATACCCTTAATGTCTAATATCTTCCAGGTAAGAGCTCGCTTATGCTCTCTTAAAACTCCCAATAAACTCTCTCTTTGCTTCCTTGTCAAACCAGCCGAAATGATGACAAGGAGCTTGGAATTAACCTCTAGAAAAGCATATTCTAGATATTTAGGGAGTTACTTCATCTCAAGTTCTGGAGGTTCTTCCACAGATGGTTTCAATCTTACTTCCTCCTTAGGCTCTATCTTCTCAAACACCCTTTAACAAACTAATTCCTCATAAGCTTTCAATTGAGCCATCACAATTTGGATCTCAACATTTTCAATCACTTCCTCCCCATCAACTATCAAACTAGACTCCAAAGGATCCCCACATAGTAATTATTGCATGGAACTCATCACTGACCCGTCAACACCGTCAATAGCATAGCAAGAATCATTGGCATTCAAAGACTGTTTCAAAGCTACTAGGATTATTACTACTGACTCATCTTCACCTACTCTCAGAACCAGTTTCCCATCCGCCACATCTATCACGGCTCTTGTGGTGGCCAAGAAGGGTTGTCCTAGAGTCAACAAGGCCTCTACATTTGCATCTATATCTAAGATTACAAAATCAGCAAGGAAAATGAATTTTTCTACCTTCACCAGGACGTCTTCGATGATCCTCTTAGGGAATTTGATCGAGCGACCTGCCAGTTGTAAACGCATCCTCGTAGGCTTCGGCTTACCCAACTTAAGCTGCTTGAACACTGAATAGGGCATCAAGTTTATGCTCGCTCCAAGGTCTGCCAATGTTCTTTCCATAGGTAGCTCACTTATAAGGCATGGAATAGTGAAGTTTCTTGGATCCTTAAGCTTCTTGGGTAGTTTGTTTTGCAAAATAGCCGAACACTCCACCCCAATAACTCCAATAGAAATCTCTTCCAGTCGTTTCTTGTTTGATAGCAAATCTTTCAAGAACTTTGCATACTTAGGCATCTGCGCAAGAGCTTCCACAAACAGTATGTTGATATGTAATTGTTTAAACAAATCTAAAAACTTACCGAAGTGTTCTTGATCCTTATCTCTTTTTAGTCGACCTGAATATGTTATTAGTGGCTTGTAAGGTTGAATTGTCGATGCTTTAGCCTTTCCTGAGTCTTTTACTTTATCAAGATCTGTCTCCTTGTCATGTCTAATAGCTTGTTCCTATTTAGTAACCCCATATTGTCCAATCTCGACCTCTTTCTCTTATACAACCCTTAGCACTCCATCGTATTAGATTGCAATTCTCTTCCACTCCTAAGGGTCACTGCTTTTACCTGCTCTTTAGGATTAAGCTCAGTGTTTCCGGGTAAGGACCCTTATGGTCTTTTTGAGAGCATTTTTGCAATATGACCCACTTGATTTTCCAAATTGTGAATAGAAGCCTCATGATTTCTTAGAGCAACATCATTTGCTTGTTAGCGTTGCTTTAAGGTGTGAATGAATTTAGCAATCATGTCCTTTAAATTGGACTTCTTTTCTGGAAGAGATGGTGGAAGGGGCCTTTAGAATCCAGGTGGAGATGCATTACCCCGAGGGATTGGTGGATTACTCCATGAAAAATTGGGGAGATTGTGCCAACCTGGATTATAGGTATTATTATAGGGATCGTTTTAAGGTCGCCTTGAGTTACCTACATAATCCACTTGTTCAACTAGCTCATGACCAAGTATGTCATCAGAAGAGTTGACTTGATTAAATTGGGGTGGTTGAGAGACAATCATCCCATCGACTTTCCTAGCTAGAGCATCAACCTTTGCCACTATTGTGGTCATAAGATCAACTTTATGTATTCTGGCTGCTCTTTTCCTTGAACCCCTATATTTTCCTCGGCACTTATTTTTGGACATATTCTCAAAAAGCTGCAAAGACTCTTCAAGAGTCTTCTCATTAATAGTCCCACCAACCGTAACATTAATTGTTTAACGAGTTTCATAATTTAGCCCATTATAGAAGCTAGCTGCTTGTAACCAATTTGATATCTGATGATGTAGACATTGTCTAAGCAGTTCCTTAAACCTTAACCAAGCTTCATAGAAGATTTTCCACCAATTGGGTCCATGTATTGATGGAAGCCCCTTGCCTTTTGATAGGAATCAAAATCTGACAAGACTTATCATTAGGGCAAGAACTAAAAGATTTCGAATCTTGGCGATGAGGGCTCATTTTGAGCAAATCGACCCTGGAATTATTTGTTTACTAACCTCTTTTATCTTATTCATGTATTTTATATTCCAACAGGAATACTTATCATGCTTTATAGAGCGATGGACAAACTCACTCAGACTCAGTTTGTGGGTTATCTATAGACCGACCTGAACCGGCAATGAGTTGGGTCGACGAATCCTATGGAAGAGCTCGCATGATGAAGACTATTTTCTTTTATTTTGTAATTTTTATTTGGAATATTTTATGTTGTATTTTCTTTTGGGACACTTTCATTTTATTGTAATTTCCATTTAGGACCGGCCACCTTAAAAGTGACAAACTTGTAATTTTTGACCATTTTCTAATCCTAGGAGTAGCAAGTATAAATACTTGCTTATAGTAGGGTTTGAGGAGGCCATTTTGTAGATTATACACTTCACTTTAACGTAAGAGGGCTTAGGGTTTCCTAATTCCAAATTCTCTTATCAATTTCAATTTCCAAGAGTTGAAATTGTGGTGAGTGCAACAAAGGGTAATTGTGAGTAGTATCAATTCCTTCTTTGTTATGTTTCCATTTCTTCACTAGTGAGTCATATCTAGGGTTGATTTGGATCTTCTTGGACATATTTGTGATTGCAATTTGTGATCAATTATTTTGTTAAAGATTGATTGCTCTTTAGTACTTGAAATCAACATCATTTCATTGTTGGCGTGAATTGGAATTGTAGAAGAAGTTGGAGTCACGGTTTTGATCAATCCCTTTTGATTTGATTCACATGGATTTCAATTATTCTTGTTGTTATATGGTGAAGATTACATATATGGATTGTAATTGCATCATTTGATCTTTGGTTTTCATCAAAATTCCAAAAGGGTTAACGTAAATTGTCATCCAATTGGACCGGTTTGTTTTTGAGTTGTGATTTGTTTTCTTTGATTCATTTGATTGTGCTTGGACTTGGTTTTGAGCACATCATCTTTTGGTATCAGAGCATCATCATATTTGGATCTAAGATTGATTACATCCTAATTGAAGAATCGGTTACATTCATTGGAAATTGACGCCATTGTTCATGAGATTAAGACTAGTTTGATTGTCTTTCAAATTGGTTTTGTATGTGCTTAATCTTGGTTTTAGGCACATCATCTTTTGGTATCAGAGCTTGAGGTTTAAGAGGAGGGAATTGCAATTTGGAATTCGGAAATTAGGGTTCTTATTACCTTGATCCGAAAATTGTGCATTGAAGAATTGAATAATTTCAATTGTGTTGTTGAAGTGATTTCCTTGTTGTTAAGTGTTGTGGACATGAAGTACTCACCTTATTGTTTGTCTCCTTGAGTTGACCGTGATTAGTTTAATGGAATTCATCATTATCATCATTTGTGGGAAGTGAAATTTGAAGGCTAGGAAAGTGTTGCTTTGAAATCCTTGCCGTGTGTTGTAGTGTTGTGTGTGACATTTGTGAATTCAGAATTAGGGAGAAACAATTTGCAATTTCCAGATTTGATTAGTGTGGGAAAAAGGGAAGTTATTTGATTTTCAAAACAAGCATTAAGATTGAAAGAGTTAATGAGTGTTTGTTTGAATTTGAAAATTACTTCTTACCAAATGTGGAAGGGTTGCAATTAGTGAAGTGGTTTGATTTTCAAATTTGAATTGTTGCCTTTTATGTAAAGTTATGGTTAGAAATTGTGTTGGAAGTAGAGTACTTTTTGTTGTTGTTGTTGCCGTGGAAGTGGAGTATTGCACTGTGAGTGAAGGAAGTGTGCGTGTGGCGTTGTGTTTGTGTGTTAGTGAAGGGTATGCATGTGTGGCTTTATGTGTGTATGTTGATTGAAGGATTGCAACGTGGTGTCTTTGAGCTTGCCGTGAGGAAGAGTAGTGTTCCTTTGTGATCACTTAGAAAAAGTGGAAAATTAAAAAAAAAAAAGAAGAGCAAATGGAGAGTTGATGATTTTGGAATTGTAGTTTGAATTTTGAAAGCAAAGAAGAGTGAATGGAATGTTGATGATTTTGGAATTGTGGTTGTCTTTTACCATTTCCAGATTTGAAGAGTGTGGAGAAAAGGAAATTATTTCAAATTCAAACACCATTTTTAAGTTGAAAGAAGTTATTGTGTGATAGTTGAGTAAATGATTATTTGAATTTGAATTTGCTTCTTACTATTTGTAGAAGAGGTTGCATTTAAAGTGGAATTTGAATTTTTTGTTGCCTTGTTTATAAGTGGCAGTGTAAAGTGAGTTGTTGTGAGTGGTCAATTGGAGTTGTATTGTGAAGGAGTGTTGCAACGTGAAGTAAGTGGTGAAGATAGTGCACCATAAGTAAATTGTTGATTGTGTATATGTGGCGGAGTGAATGTGTGAGTAAGGGAATTGCCACTTGTGAATTTGTGCACTTGTGTGTAGTGTAAGGTGCTGCACATTGTGGTTATTTGAAGTGTGAAATCAAGGCAAGAAAAGGAAGGTTGAGTAGTGGAATTTAAAATTCAAACAAATCATTAAAGTGTAAAAGTAATTGAACTAGTTACTTAAACACCTGTTGTTGAATTTAATTCTATCTATTTGAAAGTAGTTGAGTGTACTTTATTTGTGGCTTGGTTGTGTACTTGAACCTTGGAAGTATGAAGATAATTATTGTATTGTTGGATTTGAGCACAATCATGTCTAGTGAAATATTTCATTATGCTAATGTATTGCGTCGGACATTGACTACATTTACTACTAAGGATGACGAACAAAGGGAAAACTTGTTCCATACTTCTTGTAGGGTACAAGGAAATTTATGTGTCCTTATAGTTGATGGTGGTAGTTGTACTAATGTGGTAGTAGCATCGTTAATATCGAAACTAAAACTTGCTACTACTCCACATCCTGAACCGTGCACATTGCATTGGCTTAATGATCAAAGGAGTTTTCATGTGACCCAAAGAGCTAGGGTACCATTCAGTGTAGGGGATAAATACTTTGATGAGATTGAGTGTGATATTTTACTTATGTGTACATCCCATATATTGCTTGGCAGGCCTTGGTTATATGATAGGAAGGTTTTACATAATGGCTTCAGGAATACTTATGTATTCCAGAAGGAGGGAAAACGAATTATTCCGAATCCAATGTCGCCTTCAGAGGTTTAAAGGGTTCAGTAACAAATCAGTAGACCATCAGTGGGCCATGAGTAGTCGAACTAACCTTTAGAGCACAACATTTGTCAGACACAAATGTGCCAACCTTTAGAGGATCCTGATGATCATAGTTAGATGAGAGACTACTAGAGGACCAAGCTATTCAGGGTCAGTTATGTTCTCCTTTGGAGATATTAGAGGTTCACGAGCAGTTGAGTAAAACATTGGAGGATTATGAGGATCAGAGTCAGATGAGTCTATCATCAGAGAGCCATAATGTTCAGAGACAGTTGTGTTCACCTTCAGAAGTTTCAGAAGGCAATGAGCAGTTGGGCCAACCATTAGAAGACCATGAGGATCGGTGACATACAGATGAGTTAGAAAAGGAGGAAACAATATCAATGAAATGGGTTGAGATAGGGGATACCTCAGTGGATAATGGGTCATTATTTGTGTTGCAGATGAGATACTTCCTAGAAATGGATGAGAGAAAACAATCACCACCTGTAGTATTTCAGATATTGGGATTCTGTAGAGATACTTCTTTAGATGGATTACTAGGAGAAAACAAAGTCTCTACTGCATTTGATCTGCCAGATTTGAGGATAAATCTTTTTGATGCCCGAGGAGATGGCAGGAATCAAAATTCGACAAGACTTATCATTAGGGCAAGAACCAAAGAATTTCGAATCTTGGCGATGAGGGCCCATTTTGAGCAAATCGAACTTGGAATTATTCATTCACTAACCTCTTTTATCTTATTCATGTATTTTATATTCCAACAGGAATACTTATCATGCTTTATAGGGCGATGGACAAACTCACTCAGACTCAGTTTGTGGGTTATCTATGGACCGACCTGAACCGGCGATGAGTTGGGCCGACGAATCCTATAGAAGAGCTCGCATGATGAAGACTATTTTCTTTTATTTTATAATTTTTATTTGGACTATTTTATGTTGTATTTTCTTTTGGGACACTTTCATTTTATTGTGATTTCCATTTAGGACCGGCCACCTTAAAAGTGACAAACTTGTAATTTTTGACCATTTTCTAACCCTAGGAGTAGCAAGTATAAATACTTGCTTATAGTAGGGTTTGAGGAGGCCATTTTGCAGATTATACACTTCACTTTAACGTGAGAGGGCTTAAGGTTTCCTAATTCCAAATTCTTTTATCAATTTCAATTTCCAAGAGTTGAAATTGTGACGAGTGCAACAAAGGGTAATTGTGAGTAATATCAATTCCTTCTTTATTGTGTTTCCATTTCTTCACTAGTGAGTCATATCTAGGGTTGATTTGGATCTTCTTGGACATATTTGTGATTGCAATTTGTAATCAATTATTTTGTTAAAGATTGATTGTTCTTTAGTACTTGAAATCAACATCATTTCATTATTGGCGTGGATTGAAATTGTAGAAGAAGTTGGAGTCACGGTTTTGATCAATCCCTTTTGATTTGACTCATGTGGATTTCAATTATTCTTGTTGTTATATGGTGAAGATTACATATATGGATTGTAATTGCATCATTTGATCTTTGGTTTTCATCAAAATTCCAAAAGGGTTAACGTAAATTGTCATCCAATTGGACCGGTTTGTTTTTGAGTTGTGATTTGTTTTCTTTGATTCATTTGATTGTGCTTGGACTTGGTTTTGAGCACATCATCTTTTGGTATCAAAGCATCATCATATTTGGATCTAAGATTGATTACATCCTAATTGAAGAATTGGTTACATTCATTGGAAATTGATGCCATTGTTCATGAGATTAAGATTAGTTTGATTGACATTGTTTGATTGTCTTTCAAATTGGTTTTGTATATGCTTAATCTTGGTTTTAGGCACATCACCTTTCCCCTCAAAGTAAATGGAAAGATATGCAACTTCAATGCTTCATCCAAGACCCCATTTTGCTTGAGTGTATCACATATGTAAAGGAACATCTATATGTGAGCATTGGGATCTTCATCAACTAAACTGTTAAACTAACACTGGTTGTAGATCATGTTCATTGTAGAAGCCTTAACTTCGAAGTTATTAGCTTCCATGGTAGGTCGAACAACACATGAACCAATACTATCTAAAGTAGGTTAAGTGTACTCAATCACTGTCTTGCGTTGATCACCTATGGTAATATCTACGGTTCTAGATTCAAGCTCTTCCAAATTCTCTGAACAATTGCTTTCTTCCCCCCTAACTAACTACTCTTCGGAAGTCACACTCTTGATCACGGCTTGTGCGTTACTCCTCAGTCTCCAGTGGAAAGTTTTATCAACCTTGGGATCTGTAAACACCCCATTTTTGCCCTAGGAATGAATAATAATCAATAATATTCAATTTTCAATTTTTTCCAATTTTCTTTTCTAATTTAGCAAAAATAATAAAAATATTCAAAAAATAAAAATAAATAGGAAGACACATCAATTCTTAAAACTGATTTCAGAAATGGTAATAATAAGGGATAAATAATTTTTACAAATTTTTGAAATTACAAAAAATACTCTATTTTTACATCTTTGAATATGAGCCGAAGGTCAACCAGGGGCCGACCTCTGACGACCTGAAAAAGGTGATGGAAGAGAGGCAAAAGGAGATGGAGAAGCGACTCTTCCAGCAACTCCATGATAAGATGAAAACAATTGAGGGCCCTGATGGTTTTGAACAGGCCGGAATCACCAATCTGCCAGCATACAGGGAAGAGGTATACCTTGAGAAGTTCATGACCCCAGAGTTTGAAAAGTATGATGGGACCGGGTGCCCCAAAATGCATACTAGGCTATATGCCCGGAAAATGAGCAAGTATGCTCAATACGACCAGCTCATGCTCCAGACATTCCAAGACAACCTCACAGGCCCTGCATTGGTTAGTATGTCACCTGGACTTCAACATTATCAACACCTAGGAGAAGCTAGCCCGGGCGTTCTATGACCAGTACAAGTTCAATATTGAAGTCGCCCCATCTGTAATCGACCTGGGGAGTCTCCGGAAAAGACATACTAAGCCGTTTAAAGAGTATGCTCAGCGTTAGAGAGCCCAGGCCGCCAGGGTAGCAATCCCAATATTTGAGAAGGAATTGACATCCATATTTGTCAATACCTTGGACAAGACCTACTTTTCACACCTGGTAGGCCAGACCTCATCCAGTTTTGCAGAGGTAGTAGCTGCGGGATGTAGGATCAAGAATGCCATCACCACCGGCAGACTCCAAACAACGGAGCCTCCCAGGGTCACACCAACATAAAGGCCTTTAGGAGGAAACAGAGCTAAAGAGTCCACCGTCAGCACGGTCCATTCCGGTAAGGCAGAAAAACCTGGGACTCGTGTGACATTCCAGACTACGAGTACCCTAGCCCAACAACCCACGACAGGTCATACCTAGGCCGTCAGGGTCCCAAGGCAGTTCACTCCAATCCCCATACCGCTCAGTCAGGTCTTCGCTCGATTGAGGGCAGACAACTTGATTAGTTTCGAGATCCCCAATGACCAGTATAGGCCCAAGAATTTCGACTCAAGCCTCAAGTGTGACTACCATATGGGTCAGGAGGGGCATTCTACAGATAGGTGCTGGAGGCTCCGGCACAAAATCCAAGACTTAATTGATGCATGAATCATACAGCTGGATTTTGTGAACACCCCAGCACCCAATGTCGACACCAACCCGCTCCCCAATCATAAGCCCACCATTAACATGATCACATCTGAGGAGTCAACTCCCAAGGAAGCCCCTAAGCAGAAGACGACGGACCAACAGAAGAAGTAACCCCATCAAGCGCCAGACGAAGCACCAAAAGTACATGTTAAAAGAAGGTGGTTAGCCGAAGACCCAACAGTCGGCACTTTGGGAGAATCACACGGGAGGTTCAAATACTTGGTAAGCTATTCTTACACCCCAACTGAGTATGGGCCGCCTAGCGGATGGGGGCCGGAATTTGAGAAGGAAGACAACCCTCCAAAGGAAGAGGAAAAGATTATAAACATGATCAATTCTCATCAGAAGCCCAGGGTTGTAAAGTGCTATGAGGGACAACCAGCTGAGATACAGATCCCAAGGAAAAGATATGTATTTAATGTCCCGATACCGGCAGAAAGTTACAAGGCTGCACCTTTCGACTATCGGGCCCTCGAACAAGAGCGACCTCCTATGGTGGGAGGAATCACCCGCTTTGGGAGAATATACGACCCAAAGTATAGAACCCCGACCGAAGAGCCCAACGTGGAGAAAGGAGAGGAAGAGGAAGAGGGACTCGCTGCGTTTATAAAGATGGTCAAGGCGAGTGAATACAAGATAATGGAGCAACTAAATAAAGTTCCAGCACAGATATCACTCATGGGCCTTCTTACAGCATCCGAGCCCCACAGGGAAGCACTCTTTAAAGTGCTCAAACAAATTCAGGTCCTAGAAGGCATCGCTACAGACAAGATAAGTCATGTGGCGGACTCTATTTAGAAGACCTAGGATTGTAGATTTTCAATGAAGTGAACGTGGTGACCAGCAAGGAGGGCCATCAATTTAAAGAGGGGCAGCACGGGACGTTTGGACTGGGGTACGTTCCTACGGCCGCAGAAGAAGCACAAACAAGAGGTGTCAAAGGAAGAATAAAGGAGAAGTCGATCGACACCCAGATGTGCATTCCACCTCTCCAACAATCTTTCTGAAAGGCAAACATCATTCAAGAGCCTTGGATAAACGAAGAGGACGACAGCAAAGGGAAATCAACCCCCCGCACGTCCAACCAGCATCCGGCTCTGAACAATTGGTTTTGTTATCCCATCAATAGTGGTAGGTTAGCTCAAAAGTAGAGAGAAATTATTAAACAAATTTTATTGAGACTCTTTATCAAATTCAATTACAATTTGTTTTTCTTATATATATGCTTTCATTTTTATGTTACTCAGATCTCCTACCATCGAACATCAGGGATATTTCACGCAGATAGAAAATACAAACGCTGATATCGTTTCCAACGTTGCTGGGTCAGTTGTTGAAGGCGATATCTTAGACCCCGAAATAATACAAGAAAATTGGCAAAAACATAAACAAAGCGGAATTTCAATCGACAAGCCTGTGGAGACAGTAAATCTAAAAAGCATGGAAAACCCTAAGAACCTCAAAATCGGGACCAATTTGAGTGCCGAGCAAAAATGTGAGATAACCGGGCTATTAACGGAGTATGCGGATGTGTTTGCCTGGTCATATGGTGACATGCCAGGGCTAGACCAATCAATAGTGGTTCATAAGCTTCCCACAAGGGAAGATGTCAAACCTAAAAAACAAAAACTGAGAAGATTTAGGCTTGACGTCTTGCTAAAGATTAAGGAAGAAGTCAAGAAACTGCTAGAAGTAGGGTTCATTGAAGTATCCGACTACCCAGGATGGGTAGCAAATATAGTCCCCGTTATGAAAAAGAACGGAAAAGTACGTGTATGCGTAGACTTTCGGGACTTAAACCAAGCTACGCCAAAGGATAACTTCCCCCTACCTCACATTGATGTTCTAGTAGACAACACTGCGGGAAACCATCTCTTCTCATTCATGGACAGTTTCTTAGGATATAATCAAATAAAAATGGCTGAAGAAGATAAAACCAAAACAACTTTCATCACAACATGGGGAACTTTCTGTTACAAAGTCATGCCCTTCGGTTTGAAAAACACCGGGGCAACGTATCAGAGAGCCATGGTCGCAATACTTCACGACATGATGCATTGAGAGGTTGAAGTATATGTCAATGACATGATAGCCAAATCCAAAGAAGGAGAAAGCCATATGGATATCATGAGGAAATTGTTTAAACGATTGAGAAAATTTCAGCTCAAGTTAAACCTAGAGAAATGCACTTTCGGGGTCACAACGGGGAAATTGTTAGGGTTTGTCATAAGCCGAGAAGGGTTTAAAATTGACCCTGATAAGGTAAAGTCTATATTAGAGTTACCTTCCCCACGCTCTGTTAAAGAAGTGAGAAGCTTGCTGGGAAGATTAAATTATATAGCTCGTTTTATCTCACAGCTCACCGACAAGTGCCGGCCATTATTCCGTCTGTTGAAGAAGAACGCTACAATAGAATGGGACGGCGAATGCGGAGAGGCATTCAGGACAATCAAAGAATATCTTATAAAACCTCCGGTCTTGATAGTCCCGAAGCAAGGAAAGCCCTTATTCTTATACCTTACTATACTCCCTGAATCCATGGGATGCGTATTGGGGCAGAAAGATGACGAGGGAAGAGAGCGTTCCATATATTATCTGAGCAAGAAGTTCACAGATGGGAAACAGAGGTACTCAGAGGTGGAGAAGACTTGTTGTGCTCTAATTTGGGTCATGCATCGACTAAAGCAGTACACCCTTTATTATCATATTGAGCTGCTGACAAGACATGATCCTTTGAAATACTTGGCAGAGAAACTAGCTTTGATAGGGAGAATCTCTAAGTGGCAAATGCTCTTATCCGAGTTTGACATTACATACATAAATCAGAACTCGATGAAAGGGCAAGCCTTAGCCGACCAATTGGCAAAGCACCTTGTCCAGACAGATTCCCAAGAACTAGAAGCCCAATTTCCAGATGAAAATATATTAACAGTGGAAGATATACTGGTAGGAGACTTTGGGATAGAGCAGAACTCGAAATGGAAACTGTTTTTCGATGGAGCCGCCAACGTATTCGGTTGTGGGATTGGGGCAGTATTGATATCCCCAGACGGCACTCAATTCCCTGCAACGACAAGGCTTACATTTCCATATACCAATAATATCGCGGAATATGAAGCATGCATTCTTGGCCTCAAAAATGGCCTGTCAAATGGAAATCGCGAATTAGAAGTATATGGAGATTCGTCGCTCATCATACTACAGACAAGAGGGGAATACAAGACTAAAGACCCCAAACCGGTACCGTATCATCAACACTTGACAGAGCTAATTGAAGAATTCAAGGAAATCACTTTCACATACATCCCGAGAACTCAGAATCAGTTTGTAGATGCACTAGCCACACTAGCATCTATGATCCAGATAACAGGGGGAGCCGAAGTTCAACCGATGAAAATAGACATCAAAAGTCGGCCCGCCTACTGTTTAACCATTGAAAAAGTGTAAGATGACAAGCCCTGGTATCACGACATCAATACTTTCCTCCAAGAAAGTAAATACCCCGAAATGGCTAGCATGAATGACCAAAGAACAATCAGAAGGTTAGCAAGTCATTTCTTACTAAGTGGGTCTGTACTCTACAAAAGATCATCTGATACCACCTTGTTGAGATGTGTGGACAAAAATGAAGCATGCGAACTGATGAAGGAAGTACATGAGGGAGTATGTGGACCTCATATGAATGGCTACATGTTGGCCCGAAAAATCATGAGGTTAGGATATTATTGGTTAACCATGGAATCAGATTGCATAAAGTACATCAAGCACTGTCATTTGTGTCAAGTCTACGCAAACCAGATAAATGCTTCGCCCAACGAGCTACACTTGTTATCAGCACCATGGCCTTTCTCTATGTAAGGAATCGACATAATAGGCCCGATCACTCCGACAGCATCTAATGGCCACAGGTTCATACTGGTAGCGATTGATTACTTCACCAAATGGGTAGAAGCTTCGTCATATACCAATGTCACGAAAGGGGTAATAATCCGCTTCTTGAAAAGGGACATAATAGCCCGATATGGAGTTCCTGAGTCCATCATCACCGACAACGGTACCAATCTTAACAACAAATCGATAACAGGTTTATGTCAACAATTCCACATAAACCACAGAAATTCAACTCCCTACTAACCTCAAATGAACGGGGCAGTAGAAGCAGCCAACAAGAATATTAAAAAGATCATCGAGAAAATGACAACAACTTACAAAGATTGGCACGAAATGTTACTGTTTGCTCTCATGGCTTATAGGACTTCAATAAGAACATCTACGGGAGCCACCCCTTATTCATTGGTATATGGTACAGAAGTAGTGCTACCAGTTGAAGTTGAAATACCATCATTCAGAATCCTGTCAGAAACTCAGTTAACTGAATCAGACTGGGTAAAGAAGAGGCTTGATCAACTGGATCTGATTGATGAAAGAAGAATTACCGCACTATGTCATGGCCAGTGTTACCAACAAAGAATGGCCCGGGCATTTACCAAGAAGATGAGACCTCGATACTTCCAAGAGAGGGATCTGGTACTAAAGAAGGTTCTCCCGAATGCCCAAGACTCCAGAGGGAAATTTACCCCAAACTATGAAGGCCCTTATGTGGTGAAAAAGGTTCTATCAGGAGGTGCTACTAACTCAAATGGATGGTCCAGAATTGAGAGACCCCATTAACACAGATGTTGTAAAGATGTACTATCCTTAGGCAAGGGAATCGAAATTTTGCCAATGTTTATGAAAGCCAATATTCGATACAAATTTCGTTGAGTCGAGTTTACTTTTTACAAGCAAAGTTAATATCCCTTAATGGTCGATAATCCAAATCAATTCCCATCACCACAAATATTCCTAAACACATTACCCACCACTTCGCCAATAAAAGATAAACACTAAAATGATAATGAATCTCAATATATTTGGTAATATAGTTCAATCTACTTTTGAGCATTAGAACATAGTGCATTAGTAGGGTAACATTACCGTCAAAAGAGCCATGTGCATAAAGAAAGGAAGCACATTAAGATTTTCAACCCCGTGTTAAGAAAAGAAGAGGAGAAGCAGAAACAAACTAGCCCGAAGGTTCGGTTGTTTGGTGGCTGTCCACGATAAACTGACAAGCATATTAAAATAAGTAACTATCATCATATCATGAAAGGCATCACATCATTTAGCTCAGTCAGTAGAAAGCATATTTAGAAGCATAAGATGAGTCAGCCCATAGTTGGGCATTTGTTTAAACATTCCTTTTAATAGGGTAGTCAGCCCAAAAAGGGGCACTTCCCTAGATCTTTTCTAAGGTCAGCCTATAAAGGCACCTTTTTGAGATATCATTTTTATCTTAGGTTAGTTAACCCAAGATGGGCACTTTCCTAAACATCCTCTCTTAAGGTTAGCCCATAGGGGGCATCTTTTTGAGATGTCATTTTTATCTTAGGTTAGTCAGCCTAAGATGGGCACTTTCCTAAACATCCTCTCTTAAGGTTAGCCCATAGGGGGCACCTTTTTGAGATATCATTTTTATCTTAGGTTAGTCAGCCCAAGATGGGCACTTTCCTAAAAATCTATTCTCAAGGTCAGCTCATAAGGGCACTTTTTGAGATAGTTCTACCATAGGTTAGTCAGCCCAAGATGGGCACTTTCCTAAAAATCTGTTCTCAAGGTCAGCTCATAAGGGCACTTTTTGAGACAACTCTATCATAGGTTAGTCAGCCCAAGATGGGCACTTTCCTAAAAATCTGTTCTTAAGGTCAACTCATAAGGGCACTTTTTGAGACAACTCTATCATAGGTTAGTCAGCCCAAGATGGACACTTTCCTAAAAATCTGTTCTCAATGTCAGCTCATAAGGGCACTTTTTGGGACATTCAGTCATAGGTTAGTCAGCCCATAGGGGGTACTTTCCTAAAAGTCTTATCTCAAGGTTAGCCCATAGGAGGCACTTTTTGAGGCATTTTATCAAAGGTTAGTCAGCCCAAGAGGGGCACTTTCCTAGACTCTCCCGATTAGTCAGCTCATAGGAGCACTTTTCGAAAATATTCTTTCAAACAGTTGCTAGTCTAATCAGACGCTTTTGTTGACAAGTAGCCAGCTCATGAGGGCGCTTCCTAAGTAAATCTTCTTTCCAAGGTTGCTAGTCTGATAAGACGCTTTCTATCATCATTTCTCCTAAACGATGCTTGAGATGTTTCCTATCGCCAACTAGTCAGCCCTTAAAGCACTTTTTGGGGAGGGAACATTACTCTAAATCGTTAGGACCATTTTAAATCGTGGGATTGTTAGCTCTTGGAGCATTTTCCTACCAAAAGTTTTCCCAAGTAACTAGCCAAACCAAGGCGTTACCTATTCAAGAGGCCAAAAATGGCGTTGTCTTTTTTGTCTTTGTAGTTAAGTTTTTCAAACTTTACCACAAAGAGGGGCAGCTGTAAACACCCCATTTTTGCCCTAGGAATGAACAATAATCAATAATAATCAATTTTCAATTTTTTCCAATTTTCTTTTCTAATTTAGCAAAAATAATAAAAATATTCAAAAAATAAAAATAAATGGGAAGACACATCAATTCTTAAAAATGATTTCAGAAATGGTAATAATAAGGGATAAATAATTTTTACAAAATTTTGAAATTACAAAAAATGGAAAAAATGCATCGCATATGTACAATTTGCGATATAAAGAAAATTAGGAAATTGGGCCAGCTCAGCTGGCTCGTGTGTGCACATGGGGAACGTGTGGAGGCCAGAGGTCGCGAGTTCGAATCCTCCCCCGAGCATTCTGTGCAATTTTTTTGCCTTTCGCCTAGAGCTGCCACGTGGCAGCGTGTGATTGGTCGAGGGAAGTCATGCATGTCACGCGTGATCGTCTTCTTCGCAAGGCCAGCCGGAGAAAAATCCGGCAAGAAGTCCGATAAGGCTGAAATTGCTGGATTTCTTCGAATCTTTTTGGATTTCAATAAATCTAAAATCGAATTATCTAGATAAATCACAAGATTACAACAAATCGGCATCAAATAGGTTGGATAAAATCAAATCTAAAAAAAAGGAAAAATATGGGTTTATCCAAATCGCCGGATTTGAGCTTATCCGGAGAAGTTTGAAGCACCTATAAATAGGAATCAAAGGCAGGAAGCTGGAACACAGATCAAAATCGAGAGAAAGTGAGAGAAGAGAGTAAATCGGAGAGAACCAAAGCCGCGACCACCGATCAGAGCTGAGCCACCACCAGGAGACGTTCTGAGAGCAAACCACCGCCACCATTGGATTCACCACCCTTGAGAACCTAGGATTCGACACCTCACCCGTTGCAAAAGGCCGTCGGAATGCCGTGAACGAGCACTCTCCACCGCCGTGCCCGACCGATCCGACCCGACCCGCGCAGCGACCCGGATTCAAGTAAGTCGGATTTTCCCGATTTTTTCCAATTTATTTATTTTTATTCCGATTTGATTTATTATTTTGTTATTTATTTATTAATTTTTATTTATTTATTTATTTATTTATTAGTTTTATTTATATTTTCATAAATAGGAAAATGTTAGAAATTAGATTTCTTTAGGATTTAATAATGTAGAAAAAAAATAAATAAAAAATAATAAAAATGTAGAAAAACAATATAAATATTAGAAAAATAATAATAAAACTTTAGGTTTTAAAATAGGATAGATAATAGTTTAGGATAAAATTTTTAACAAAAATTCACAAAAATTATAAAAATCATAAAAAACTATAAAAATCATGAAAACTTAGAAAAATTATAAAAAAAATTGTAGAAGAATAATAAAAATCATAAAAATTATATAAAAAAAAGAAAAATCATAAAAATTAATAAAAATTCAAAAATTACGTAAAAATAGAAAAAAAAAAGTTTTAGCACTTAGAAAAAATCATTTTCTTCAAATAAATCCAAAATTGATGTTTTCCCTCAAAAGTTATCATTTTCCAAAAGTTAAATTAAAGTTCAAGCTTAGATTTTTTAGAAGAAAAAAAATCCCAAAAATGATAAAAACATAAATTGAAAGAGATTTCAAAATTAAAATTCACAAACACACTTAAGGTT
Organism: Laguncularia racemosa; assembly: GCA_037954665.1. Classification (NCBI taxonomy): domain Eukaryota; kingdom Viridiplantae; phylum Streptophyta; class Magnoliopsida; order Myrtales; family Combretaceae; genus Laguncularia; species Laguncularia racemosa. Next base: position 3,127,160 of record JBBMOL010000006.1, read on the forward strand.
TTCAGGAAAAGCGAACTACGACTTGTTTGATCCTGACTAGCAGGTACGTAGGCACCCATTTGGGTCAACCTATAAAATGAAATAAAAAATCATTTTCTTAGAATAATTAAAAATATAATAAAAAGTAATAGAAACAAAATAAAAGACATTTCTAGATGGGAACAATTTTAAGAGACTAGGTGGTAACCGTAAGGTTTTAATAGGTTAGCCTCCGGACTTAGAAACTCTGGTTTTCCCTTTTCCTCTTTTCACAAAAACGAGAAGAGGAAATCACGACGACTAGTGGTCCAAATTAAGACTAATCCGCTCCTTTAGTCTTAATTCAATATTTCCCAACAACAGTTGGGTGGCGACTCCAAAAATCAAACGAAATTCCTAATTCAAGTCGAGGATCTACATTAGATGAGCATAGGGTCTAGTCTAGATGGATTAGAAATGGGAATTCAAAAAAATAGACTCGACAGGATCAAATTTCAAAAGGTTTGAAGGAGATGATCCCTTAGTCATAAACTGCACAAAAGTGACAAGAAAATATGAGCAAGTATGAAAAAGAAGAATAGCTAAATTAGTAAGTGTCTAGTTTTCTTAATATCACCGAATCTTCGATAACAGCACCAAAAACTTATTGATGATTGTAATCACACAAATTAAAAATCCTTTTTACCTTAACTTTTCCTTACAATCAATTAGGCAAGCATACTTATCGAGTTCAGTAGTATAAAGTTCAAGCACGGATATTGTTCCCCCAAGGATCTGTAAGTACTAATACTGACTATGAACCCACTATCAAATTGCACAATTTCGAGTGAATTCGATTAAATTAAATCACTTAACAAAGAAATGCAATACTAAACACAGAATTAAAATTTAGTAAATTCAATAATCAAAGACATACACTACCCTTTCTACTCCTCTAATTATCATATAATGACAATTATCTCTAAACCATGGAGTATCTAATACAAAATCAATGTTCCTCCCAAAATCATTAATTCCGAACTCTAATTACATTAACAAAGATTCCTCTTTCATTAACGTTATTAGAATTGCATTAACACCTTAGGACCCTCAATTAGGTCGGAATATATCAATTCAACCTAATACGGAAAACTCATGCTCTCTATCCTAAATTGCATATAAGTCTCTTTATCCATATATGATCTATTCCAATAAGTGATTTTCCAATCAACTTAGAAGAAATAAATGTAAATTCAATGCTGGCCGAACATTAAATCACAAACATGATAAAAAAATATGAATAAATTTAGAGAAAATTAACCATTTATGAATTGCACAATCAATCCAATGTCATATGATAATTAAGGTTTCGTAAGGTTCAGGTATGAAATAAACTAGCAACACATGGTTTTCAAAATTAAAATCAATGGAATAAAAAGACCCATGTGAATAAAACCCTCAGAAAATAAGATTTGAATTATTGTTGATGATGTTTCGTCTCCTCCTACAGATTCAATTCGTGATGTCTTCTTTCTTTCTTTTCTTTTTGATTTCTTGATTCGATTCTTCTCCTACGAGTGTTGGTTCTTGACGTCTTCTTTTCGCTTCGGAATACGACTCCTCTTCTGATTCGGAATGCTGCCCCTCCTCAAGATACGGAATGCTGTCCCCCTTTCCAAATTCGGCCTAATGCGCTCATCCTCCCTTTATATTATATATGTACTTAAAATAAATTCAAGGTGTCTATTTTTGGTTCTCGCTTTTGCTCATATCATCTTTAAACCTTTCTTTCATCTCTATTGATGTTTGAAATTAAAATTTAATCATGTAAGTACCGTTTTCTTCACAAATCACATGAAATCCATATGAAATTTAACTAATAAGCACTAGAATTAAGGGTCTTCTGACGCTTATCATATATTATCTAATATTGCAATCTAAATACTACTTAAGAGTATTCTTGAGTAATTTATAAAGATGGGATTAAATTATTTTATTTATAGATATTATAGAAGGGTGCTTTTGAGATTTATTTCCTATTTTATGAAGGAATATTCTCCTTAAATATATTTTAGCGTATTTTATCAATTAAAAGAGTTAGCACCTAAAATTTATTTAAATGTGTTAAATCATAATATATATATATATATAATTCAAAGGTATTTTAGGAAGATGATATAACCATCTAACTATTCAAGCAAGTTAATGCATTGGTCAATTTTCAGAATTGAGTTGAATGAAAATGAAAATGAAAATAAAGAACAAGTTAAAAAGGAAAACCCATTGAAGGGAAATGACAAATGATGGAAGTAGAGAAATGAGGATTATAACCCATTGCAATTTTTATTTTAATAAGATGATTGACTTATTTAAGATGAAAATAAGAGAATTAAAATTGAATGAAAATGAAAATAAGTCAATCATTTTTTATTAAAATTGCAATTTTAATAAGTCAATCATCTTGTATAACCCCATATGCATATGTCTAATTGCATGTGTCCACCACTCAGCATTCAACTTGCCACTTTACAAGGGAGTCTAGGCTTCTCGTTAGGGATGCATTTTCTAATCCATTGTCTTATTATACTCATTATTAAAATAAAGTCCTAAAAATGGTTTTAATTGCTGTACAGATATCTCATTATGAGGGGACTGGGATGAGGAAAGAGAGAGAAGGAGAGATGAGCACGAGAAGGAGACAGAAGAAAAGGGAAAAAGGAAATTTTGGAAGAGAAGTGAGTGGAGAGAGAAAGAGAGATAGGATACGTAGGTATAGATGTTGTTTGCATTTTATGCTAACTTTGGACTTTATAAAAAATCCATTGAATTGATTAATATATATATATATATATATATATAATATATATTCATGTCTCAATCAGTTTCTTTAGAGATTAATCCTTTATACCATGTACATTTAAAATTTTTTCTTTACAAAACATTTTCTAGATAAAGACATGTAATTTATTGATAGGACTTTTTTTCCTTTTTTTTTTTTTTTTACTCCATATCCAAACAACATTCAAAATATATTACTTGAAACAATAATATTCTTATCAAAAGGTCATATTAAATTTCCCTAAATTTACGAGTATCAATATTGTGAATAATCAATATATTTTATCATTTTTTTTATCTTATAATAATATGGGATAATATTATAATCTCTCTTAAACTTTTTGTGTTATTTTTTTAATATTACATCTGAAACTTAAAATTGTTAAATATCAGCTTAATCAAACTTTTACACCAAATTTTACACTTGAAGTTGTTAAATATTATATTTGGTTAAACTTTTACTTATCAAATTGACTACCTCTACCATCTTTAAATATAGAAAACATGATATATAATCATTGATTAAATAGTATAATTATAAATAAAATAATAAATTTAATAAATAAAATTCAATTGAGTATGATATTTAGTAACTTAAAGTTTTAATTATAAAATAAAAAATAACATTAGTTCATATTGGGATTTTGACATACCCTTATTTGTATATCATATATGAATTAATACTGTTGTATATACATTTTGAGTTATATGCCCATAAATTGTCTCTCCCATTTGCAGATATTATTTGATGTGAAAAGTTACCCACCTTTAAAAGTTTATACAAACTTTATTATTATTATTATTATTTGGAAATATAACTGAGTCAAGTTCCTATGGTATGTTGTGTCAAATTCGAGTTACTTAGATAGTCAAAATAATCATTCTTATATGCTTCAATAATCAATTTGTGTTATTATATGGTGTTGCTTTGTGTCGCGTGGACATTATGACCGACCAGCGGATACTACATTGACGTTATGGGAGCTGAAAACCTAAAAAGTATGTTAAATATAGTTAAGCAATTAAAACACTTGTGGATTGTTTAGAAAAAGGGAATTATATATATACAATATATATATATATATATCAAGAAAGAGTATATATATGTCTCTATAAAATTGTTTCAAATGACTCCTCTTCTCAAATAGATTCTTTCTACCGACCAACTGCCCTCAATAACTTTTCACCAAAATAACTTATCTCTAGTTATTTATAATTTTCATATTGTTTTATTTATAAGTAAATACACCTCCTTTAAATTTTTAGTATATATAATTGATCCTTTTATTTTTAAAATTGAGTTTTTAAACCCTAAAAGATTTACGAATTTAATAATCACTAACTGCCCTAAATAACTTCTTACCAAAATAACTTATTTCTAGTTGTTTATAATTTTTACATTATTTTATTTATAGGTAAATTGCAAACATAGCCCATTAAACTTTTAGTACACATATTTAATCTTTTTATTTTTAAAATAGAATGATTAAACCCTAAAAAGGATTTATGAGTCTAAGTGCTTCATTTTAAATACAGAAATTAAATATATAAAAAATATATTTAAAATAAACCCCTTACTTATTTATTAGATACATAAAACAATTTTTAGATAATAATAAGAGGGATGCATGAGTTTACCATCTAATTGAAGTTTAATAATAATTTTTTTTTTAAAAAAAAGAAACCGACCCGATAAACTTCGTTGAGTTTTTGCTTCTTGTAGAGCATCCTTGGTGTTATGCAGCATGTTCTTGCCTTTTGAAGGGAGACTCCTACTGACGAGACACCAGAGAGGGGAAAGAGAGTTATGATTGTTGGAAGTGGGGCAGATTGAAAGTGGAAATGACAGGAGAATGAAAAGGAAGAAGACAAACCAAACAGGGGTTTATGGGACTCGGGAGAGGACTTGACAAATGCATTCTCAACTCCACCACACACAAACATCTTTTTTACTTTTTCAAGATATACTAAAGCTGAAGCAGCATTTTCCCAGATTCATCAATTACTGACTCCTGTAGCTGCAGCTGTTTTCACGCTATGCATATGCACCTTTAGTATGATCACAGGTTAGACTCTTTACTTAAGTGGTCTTGATGCTTCCACTGTTCTTGCAGTCTTTTTTTTTTTGTTGGCCAGCCTGTTTTGGCAGCATTCCATAACAATTATTTAATTCATTTTGTCAACTTGCATCCATTAATGGTTTAAAAAGAATTTATTTTATAATCTATTTATGAAAATATTATTATTTTTTATTTTGTTTCTTAACATTTATAGCCAAAACACCTATTGATATTTTGCTCAACAAAATTAAGTATTTAAAAAAAAAACTTATGCACCCAGAAAAAAGAAAAATAATAATATATTTAAAAAAAATACTGAAAATGTATCTTTTAGAAAAATATTTCTAAATATATACTAGTTGAAATAAGTAGTTAAAGTACCCATTTCAACTTTGCCTAATGCCAATTTTAGTTGAATTTCCATTGTGCTTTCAATGCTAATTTTAGTTCAAGATTCAATAAAATTGATACTTAAAGTACCAAGTTTTTTTTTTTTTGCTATTTATACATAACAATATTGGTGCAGTCTATAGGAACAAAAAAAATAGATAACCTATAGTAAAACTCCAAAATGCTACAAAAAAATATCCAATACACCAACCCAATGATCCATCCATGCATCGGTTGCATATAAGCAAAAATTCTTAAAGACAATAACAATAATTCATCATTTAATGGATTTCAGCAACTTTAGCAACTTTCAAATCTCCAAACCATATAAGATAATGGATAATATAATTAAATAAAGAAATCAAAAGTCTTAATTACACATACAATGGTATTTATACAAGTACAGACCAAGCATCCACAGAGTAATAACTAAAAACATGTAATATAATATGTAGCTAAGGCTATCTCCTACTCCATCACTTGAACATACATACTCCTTGATCATCTAGCATAGAACTAAGCTGATGTTGCACCATCTAATTCATATCTATCTATATAATCTAAGTACTATGTAAACTTAAACTACATGAACTATATGGAGGAGACATGTGAAAAGGAATGGGAGTGGGCTTGACCTAAGTAAGACTCTCACCTATTTCACCATTGCCATGACCTAGTCATCTCTTCTGTAGAGTTGGAAGAGTTGCGGCATAAGTGTTAGAACCCTCTCCTAGAGGGGTTAAAATGGGTGAAGACGATAGTACAAATGGGCTTAGCTTGTCATGATACACTGTAGTCTAAGTAAGGGATGTGATAGGTGAGTCCTAATGGTCGTCTCTAATCTTTAGTTGAGCACATCTATGACCTTGTCTTCAACCCCAACCTCACAATCTGATTGCATCTAATGGGGATGCTAGAATTTTTTAATCTTTACATCATGATCTATTGTCGTAGAAGCTAAGGTTCATGTCTTTGTTAACTGGAGGTGATTTAATTGATTTGGCATAAGTCATTTCTTTGATTAGTTACCTGAGCGAATAAAAAAACAAAAAAAAAAACTAGCTTGACAAAGGAAAAATCTTGGAGCTAAGGTTTATCTCAACTTCATGATAATGTTCCTACAGCCAAGCTTAGAATTGTTGTGGATCAACTCTCTATTCTGGACAGTGTATTTAACAGAGAGGAATAGAACAGTACAAGCTTTGTTTCGCATAGAAGCCATTTGATTGATGGAGGACTCGTTCATGCATCACAACAAGGTGCCACTTATTCAAGCGGTTCTAACAAGGGACACTGATGTAACAACATTCTAAGAATTCTTAAGTCTCCTTTCTAACTGGCATGACGGATGTGAAATATCACCTAAGCTTTATTCTCAACCGATGGGAGGAGACACTCAAGTAAGTGGCTTGTGCGATAATATGGAGGAGCAATCTAAAGAGCATTATCCAAGCCCATTCCAATAGCATTTGTAACAGAGAGATGGATAGAGCAGATGTTGTTATTACAAAATCAAGAGGAAACCATGGGGTTGTTCCTGGGTGATGCCACCCTATTCAATGGCTCCCCATGTGAGCATCATTCACAATGCTAACCAAAACATCATTTGGAATAAAGTCATGGCATATCTCCTAGAAGACGAAAGAGTGCCAATTTCATTCGGACCTTTAAAGATCTTTTCATGGAACATACAGGAGAAAAATCGAACACTCGACAATAAGAAATGAAAAGTGTTGCTCTTCAATACCATCCTAATGTCTGGTGTTGGTTGAAACAGTATGAACCTTGAAGCAGCTTTTGAACCTTATCATGATTTACCATTTGATGGGTTCATATGTAATGAAGCTTAGAGATAAAGTGGAGGAATAATTATTCCATTCAACTCGGATGTGTTGGAAATGGAAGTGATGAACCAATCTAAGCAAGAAATTCACACAACTATTAATTGAAATGTAACTGGTGATGTGCCTCTAAGCTCATGCTCAACACTTCTATTAGACTTATTTGGCAGCCACCGTGGTGGTGGGGTTGGTGACATGGGAGATTTCGATGGTGTCAAAACTACCGCTACCAAAGTCTCTGGTGAAATATTAAGGTAAAGGAATGGAAAGGAAGAAGCAGAAGAAGAGAAGCTAAAGTGGAGAAGTAGGAGCTAGCCGTGTTTGTAGGAATGAGAGATGGAAGGGGAGGGAAAGATTAGAGATACATATATACATAGACGTAGGGTGGAGAAGCTAGACGCGGGCTAGAGAAGAGAGAAGAGAAACGAGAAAAAGAAATAGGAAAGTGGAGAAGCCTAAGGAATGAAGGGAATTTAGCAAGGAAACAATGAGAAATGTTAAGTGTAGGGGATCCAGAGGAAGAAGAGAATAAGTAGAAAGGGAGAAGAAAAGTTTGAAGATGGAGAAAGTGAGAATCGAAGACAAAAAAGGGTGAGGAAAAGAGAAGACAAGCTGGAAGATGAAGTCAAGAGGGTATTGATCTTGTGTATGTGTGTAGGTGAAACTTGTATGTATGTGTATGTATGATGTTATTACGATAAAGGTGGGCATGTGTATGTGTAAGGATGGCTGGTGTATGTAGTGAGGGAAGTGTGAGTACGGATGGAGACTAGTAGAGAGGATGGGAAGCTCTATTGGTGGAGATGTCAACAATAGAGAGAAGGAAAAATGGAAAGGAGAAGCCATGGCAGAAGAGGGAACTAAGTGAAGGAGGTGAGTGTATCTATATGTGAAATTGAATAGGAAAAAGAGGTGTCATCGATGTAGTAGTGGTAGCTTGAGTAGTTTGATCAAGTGTTCAAGTTGTAAAAGGAAGCCTTGGAAATGTGGTGTGCCATTGGTGAAATGATTGTGTGTGTGAGTGTGGGGAAAGGCATTGGAGATTTTGAGAAGAGATGGGAGTTAATGGGAAATTGAGAAATCCAATGGAAATTGCATGGAGTTGCTATAGCTAATCTATCGATACTAAGTTCAGTAAAGGGACTACATGTCAAAATCACTTAATGACGATTAAGACTATGATGACCATAAACAGGCGAGTAGGGAACTCTATGATATGTTACAGTGTTATGTTTACTTGTGATATGCTGTGTATATGTGTATTTTCCTGCGTGGTTGTTGCTATAGCTATTGTGGATGTTATTATATTAGAGTGAGAAATGGTGTAAAATGGGTTGAGAATGCAATTTTGTAAGAAAATTTGAAGTTGGATGATACTGATGAATGCCATTTTGACATCACAAAATAACTGTCCTAATGGTAGAGGAAATAGAAGGGTCTAAAAATTTAGATATCACCATTTTAACGGTGGCACTTAGCACCGATATCACCACCGGCTTGATGCTGTGATTCCAACATTATTTTCTTCAAACTAAGTTAATGTATAAACTCGACTATTCTTTTATATAAATTAGTGCATATGTATACATATTATGAGACAAAATATATCCTTTTACACATAAATGGGAATCTAATTATGAATATATGTATATATGTTTGAACAAAACTATTTTCACCCCATATGTATACTTAGGTTTATACATATAATTATACAAAGTCACAAGTATGAATTTCTATCTTTTCAAGCTAATAAATATTTTCTTTTGTTGTTGGCAAATTCGTAAGGGAACATATTTCGCAAACTTACCTCCCTAACTAAATTAAATATTTATGTATATATATAAATAGGGTTAGATAATATAAATATATATATATATATTCATACATATATATTTATGATTGTGAAATTATTATTTAAAATAAAAAATTATTGATTGTTATAAATTAATATCGATAGAGAAATGGTTAGATTAAGACAATGAAGTCGTAAATGAAAGTGCATATTTTGACGACGTGGATTTAGTATTTATGATTAATAATTATGTGATGTACCTTGGTGGACTCATGATGGGTGTCGAATCCAACAAAAATAAAACCTACTCCTAGACAATTATATGATTTGCATATAGTGGTGAGTAGGGTCGAATCCACAGAATTGGTTAAACTTATTTCTATCCAAGGAGAATAAAAAGGAAAAGGAAAATGAGGGGTTTGGTTTGTGAATCGAATAAAGTTAAAGCAAGATAAGAAAGTTGTATATTGATAAAAAGCCTAGCCAAAGGAATCAAGATAGTTTAATTCAAGGAATTGATCATCGATGCAAATGTTTTCTATTCTTAGTTCTAGATAAACTGGTTATGGTTATTAACAAGCTCTAACAACCTATCTCTCCTTACTTCCTCGATAACCTCAGACAAGCGCTTTGAATTACTTCTCTTATTGATTAAACAACCCTAGACAAGCGCTTAGGATTTAATCTATCAATAGCATTAAGATCTAGAGAGACCACCAATTCATGCCAGTAGATTATAAGATAACCTATTTAAACATGATCACACACCTCCATAACATGAATTCGATCATCTCTTTTATAACCAAACATGTTATTGCATCACTAAGACTAGAACAATCAAACAATTATGGATTTGACGTGCTAGTTGACAATATATTAACTTGCTAATTGAGTAGAAGAGCTCTATTCATACCAATCAACAAGATAATAATGAAAAAACGATCAGAAGATATATGAATACCCGGAAGCGAAGAATAGAATAAATACGAGTCAATTAGACCTCACAATTCATGGAGAATTAAACATTTATGACCCTTTGGTTAGAAAAGTAGCTTAGCTACACATGTTCATCAATAAAACGAAAATAAAAAGTAAAAACATAATGAACCCGGTTGCTTGCTCTGCCTCCAAGATGATCTAAGGTTCTTCAAGATCCAAAGATTCAAAAGTTGTCCTAACCCTCTAGGGTTGGTTCTATTTATATTGTTAGGGAGATGGCATGTGATCTTTTGCTAGCAAGATACGAAAATATCTTTCATTTTCCAAGTAGATTTCGAGAAGTGAAGATTCGTCTGCTTGGCACGCCCCATCACATGGCCGTGGGTCAAGCCGTGCCATCCTCTGTGCATATTCTTCAAGTCTTCATCCACGCCCAGTGTGAACCACGGTTACACACACGACCTGATTTCAAGCCGTGCCTTCATCTGTGCACAATCTTCAAGTCTTCATCCGTGTCCAGTGTGTACCACGGTTACACCCACGACTAGATTTCGAGTCGTGCCTTCATCTGGTTGATGTTCCACACTTTCTTCTCCTTGGCACACCTAGCTTCCACCACGGCTTCAAGCACGGTTTCTCCCACGGCTTCCACCACGGTCGTGCCTTAAGCCGTGTCTCTCTCTGTTGAAAGTCCTCATTTTCGCCTTCTTGTCCAGTGTGTAACACGGTTTGAACCTTAGCCGTGCCTCAAACCGTGCTTCCTCCGGTGGTGTAATTCCTTGTCTTGATCCAAGTTGTAGATGACTTCTCTAAAATACTTGAATTAGCATCCTTGACTCCATTTAACCTGATTTATCACGATGATAGAATTAAAGTACCATTTCCTTATGATTTCTATAAAATCAATAATAATTTAACACAATTTATACTATAAAGATTGAGTATAAAATGGCTCTATCAAATTCCCCCACACTTAAACTCTTGCTTGTCCTCAAGCAATTACATCAAATGAATTGAGAAATCTGTCATAGATTATACAAACTTTCTTTTCATCATTCCAAGCATCTATTCATTTGTAATTCATGACTTGTAATTTAATGTCTACTACTTCAACCCAATTGGTTTCCTGTTATCAAATTACTATGGACAAAATTCAATAGCTAATCTAAACAAAACAAACTTTAATCCTCATGTTTAGCAAAAGAATTTTTATTCCAAAAGTAAATACTTAATCCACTAAGGAAAAACACCCAATTAAACTTCATTGGATATTATCAAGCATATAATCCTTGCAGTATAAAGTAAACGCATATGGTATAAGCTCATTGCTAGATATTCTCCCTTTTATACATCTTTGTTTTATTCAATGAATGTTCACATTCATGTTCTTTTGATTTATTCAAGCATCTATTTTGACGGGTTTTTGCCCGCTTCTTTTCATGAACTTTTGCCTTTTTCGCCCTTATCGTTATAGTGAGTTCATTGAGTCGGCAACATCCCGAGCTCATCACTCAAGTGACCGGGTTTTGAGATACCCCTATGGACTCTTCCTCACTCTAACATTCAAGTTTGAATACTCTTAACTCAATTAGTTGAATCAATGGAGTAATGGCTATGCTTGATTCTTTTTCTTTTTTTTTTTTCACTAAGTGTTATGATTGCTTTACAAACAACTTCAAAGAGTATACAGTAGCTAATATAACCTAGAAGTAAACTTGTTTATTTTTCACTTAGGGACTCGACTTACTCTTAGACTTCCAATTCTAAAGCTAAATACAAAGTAAATTTGTTTCTTAAAGATTTCACTACTTAATTTTAACCATGTATTCTAATCAGAGCAGTGGGTGAGTAAAGCATTTGAACAAGTCAATTTCACATTTTGTAGATGCTTATTATAACATTTAGTATAATCTCTAGATTTCATGATAATTTTGAAAAAATTTGGCTTAAAATTGCTTAAGGACAAACATTCAGAGTATAAGAAGTTAGTTCTCTATTCTCTATATTTTATTATCCTCTCCCCCACACTTAGCTTAAACAGTGTCCTCACTGTTCCTAATTCAGCACAATTGAAGAGGAATTAACACACAAAGGACATTAGAGAATAAGAGAAAGGAAATATTGGTACTTCCCTGGTATTGGAGTGCTCCCTTTAAGCTCTGGAAAGTGTCATCTAATGATATGTATCCTTGCTGCAGCCAATCCAAAGAGTTCAAAAACTACACTAAAATCAAAACAAACTAAACTAAAACAAAACAAAACTAAAACAAACCAAAACTAATGTAAAACAATTTTTTTTTTTTTTTACATGGGTTGCCTCCCATGAAGCGCCTTTCTTTGACGTCTTTGGCTAGACGTTCCTGGCTAAATATTCGGATAAGGATTTTGATTCCAGCCTTGGTGCCTGTGGTGATGGGTTAATAGCATCCGTAACAAAAACAGGAGAGATATCGTTAGGATGTTTCATGGCATCATAAATGTTAAATTTAATCACTTCACCATCAAATTCCATAGTGAGGGTGCCATCATTTACATCGATTTTCGTTTTAGAAGTCTTAAGGAATGGTCGCCCTAATAATATCAATGATGAAGTATGAGAATCACTATCGTCCATGTCAAGCACATAAAAATCAGCAGGAAAAACCAACCCATTGACTTGAACTAAAACATCCTCTAGAACTCCCTCAGGATAAACATTGGACCTATCAGCAAGTTGAACAATAATACCCGTTTCCTTTAAAGGACCAACATTTAAACGTTGATAAACAGACAAAGGCATGACATTGATAGCAGCTCCTAGATCACACATGGCTTTAGCGATTCCAAGACTACCTATTTTGCAAGGAATGGCGAACATACCTGGGTCCTTACATTTAGGAGGAAGCTTCTTCTGAATAATAGCTGAAACATTTTCACTCACACTAATCTTTTCATTGCCTTTCAGCTTCCTTTTGTTAGTGCACAAGTCCTTGAGGAATCTAGCATAGCGCGGTATTTGCTTAATTGCATCAAGTAAAGGAATATTTACCTCGACTTTACGAAACGTTTCCAGAATCTCTTTTTCTTCCGCTTCCTTCTTCGATTTTGCTAATCTGGAGGGGAAAGGAGGTGGTATCAATGTGACCTTCGATGGCTCAACTAGAGACTTGCTAATCTGGTCGCCCTGCTGGCTCGGAGTCGAAGTCTCTTTCTTGGTCTCTTCCTCAAGATTAGACGGATTTCCTTTCTTATTTGATCCCTGCAATTCTGTTCCACTTCTCAAGGTAATTGCATTAACGCTTTGCTTCGGGTTTGTAATAGTTTGAGAAGGTAACTTACCTTGAGTTTCTAATCTGTTTACGATTGAAGCAAGTTGGCTTACCTGATTCTCCAAGTTTTGAATGCTTTGCTTTGTTTCCTCCTGAAATTGTTTGGTATTCACAGCTAGAGACTTAACAATATCCTCAAGGGGCATACCTGAAGTGGAAGGAGCTTGGGGTACGTGGTGTGATGGCTTTGGCTGGAATTGTTGGAAATGTTGAGGGTTATTGCCATATCGGAAGTTAGGATGATCCCTCCATCCAGGATTGTAAGTATTCGAGTAGGGGTCATACTTCCTTTGCGGTTGTCCTGGAAATCCGCCTACAGCATTGGCGTGTTCATGGTTATCATCTTGCAATGTGGGGCACATGTTGGTCGGATGACTAGGAGTAGCACAAATTCCATAAGCTTTCACCTGTTGGGTATTTCCAAGAGCTAGCTGTTGCACAAGGGAGGTAAGATTAGAAATTTGATGTTCAAGGTTAGACACATTTACCTCATTTACCTTCCTTGAAGACGTATCATGCCTATACCCAAATTGTTGCGAATTGGCAGCCATAATGGAGATCAATTCCCTAGCTTGACCAGGGGTTTTGTTTACTATAGCGCCTCCACTTGCAGCATCCATCATCTTCCTCTCCATCGGAAGTAGGCCCTCGTAGAAGTATTGGATAAGGAGTTGTTCAGATATCCCATGTTGTGGGCAGCTTGCACAAAGTTGCTTGAACCTCTCCCAATACTCATGAAAAGTCTCGGTGTCCCTTTGTTTTATACCACAAATTTCTCTTCTTATACCAGCGGCTCTGGATGCGGGGAAGAATTTGTCCAAGAAGAGTCTTACCATATCTGTCCAAGTGGTGATAGAACCTGGAGGCAAATAAAACAACCAATCTTTAGCTTTAGTACTTAAAGAAAATGGAAAAGCACGTAGCTTGATTTGATCGTCGGTTATTCCTTGCGGCCTCATACTAGAACACACTATATGGAACTCTTTCAAATGCTTATGAGGATCTTCATTCTCAAGACCATGAAATGTAGGTAGCAGATGTATCAACCAGATTTCAATTCGAATTCCACAGCTAGTTCGGGATAGTGAATACAAAGTGGTTGTTGATTCACATCCGGTGCAGCCAACTCCCTTAAGGTTCTCTCGAGATTTGCCATGTCGTCCTCTTTTTCAGAATCAGACAAGTCCGATACTAAGTTCGGTTTAGTGGATGATCTAGCTTCTTGTCGTAGTCTCTTTAGAGTCTTCTCAATCTCCAGATTATAAATTAGTTCACCTGTTTGAGAAGAACGAGTCATACAAGAATAGAAATAAATTTGACACCAATCCCCGGCAATGGCGCCAAAATTTGATGGGTGTCGAATCCAACAAAAATAAAACCTACTCCTAGACAATTATATGATTTGCATATAGTGGTGAGTAGGGTCGAATCCACAGAGATTGGTTAAACTTATTTCTATCTAAGGAGAATAAAAAGGAAAAGGAAAATGGGGGGTTTGGTTTGTGAATCGAATAAAGTTAAAACAAGATAAGAAAGTTGTATATTGATAAAAAGCCTAGCCAAAGGAATCAAGATAGTTTAATTCAAGGAATTGATCATCGATGCAAATGTTTTCTATTCTTAGTTTTAGATAAACTGGTTATGGTTATTAACAAGCTCTAATAAACTATCTCTCCTTACTTCCTCGATAACCTCAGACAAGCGCTTTGAATTACTTCTCTTATTGATTAAACAACCCTAGACAAGCACTTAGGATTTAATCTATCAATAGCATTAAGATCTAGAGAGACCACCAATTCATGCCAGTAGATTATAAGATAACCTATTTAAACATGATCACACACCTCCATAACATGAATTCGATCATCTCTTTTATAACCAAACATGTTATTGCGTCACTAAGACTAGAACAATCAAACAATTACGGATTTGACGTGCTAGTTGACAATATATTAACTTGCTAATTGAGTAGAAGAGCTCTATTCATACAAATCAACAAGATAATAATGACAAAACGATCAGAAGATATATGAATACCCAGAAGCGAAGAATAGAATAAATACGAGTCAATTAGACCTCACAATTCGTGGAGAATTAAACATCTATGACCCTTTGGCTAGAAAAGTAGCTTAGCTACACATGTTCATCAATAAAACGAAAATAAAAAGTAAAAACATAATGAACCCGGTAGCTTGCTCTGCCTCCAAGATGATCCAAGGTTCTTCAAGATCCAAAGATTCAAAAGTTATCCTAACCCTCTAGGGTTGGTTCTATTTATATTGTTAGGGAGATGGCATGTGATCTTTTGCTAGCAAGATACGAAAATATCTTTCCTTTTCCAAGTAGATTTCGAGAAGTGAAGATTCGTCTGCCTGGCACGCCCCATCACACGGCCGTGGGTCACGCCGTGCCATCCTTTGTGCATATTCTTCAAGTCTTCATCCACGCCCAGTGTGAACCACGGTTACACACACGGCCAGATTTCAAGCCGTGCCTTCATCTGTGCACAATCTTCAAGTCTTCATCCGTGTCCAGTGTGTACCACGGTTACACCCACGGCTAGATTTCGAGCCGTGCCTTCATCTGGTTGATGTTCCACACTTTCTTCTCCTTAGCACACCTAGCTTCCACCACGGCTTCAAGCACGGTTTCTCCCACGGCTTTCACCACGGCCGTGCCTTAAGCCGTGTCTCTCTCTGTTGAAAGTCCTCATTTTCGCCTTCTTGTCCAGTGTGTAACACGGTTTGAACCTTAGCCGTGCCTCAAACCGTGCTTCCTCCGGTGGTGTAATTCCTTGTCTTGATCCAAGTTGTAGATGACTTCTCTAAAATACTTGAATTAGCATCCTTGACTCCATTTAACCTGATTTATCACGATGATAGAATTAAAGTACCATTTCCTTATGATTTCTATAAAATCAATAATAATTTAACACAATTTATACTATAAAGATTGAGTATAAAATGGCTCTATCAACTCATTTTTACAAATTTTAAAATTTCAACGATTGACTAATGGAGTGACTCGATTGTTACTGAAGAATAAGAATAATATATCAATCTTAGTTATTGGATTGCGATAAATCGAGAATCTCTCGAAGTGGAATAATAATTGATTGTTTCCATTTTGATATTGAAATAGAAACCTGATGTTCGATAGCCTGAGTGGCAACGTGATTGATGAAATTGGGTTGTAATATGCTACCGTTGAGCTGGTTTTTGCATGTGGCCCTGTTGTGAAATTTTATTTCCTTATAAATGGTTTACTTTACTTGATTCATTTTATCTGATTGATCACTTAAATCTAAGTTGACATAATGATATTCGGTTAATAAAAATTTGACATGCATTATACGAGACATTGTATAAAATTGAAGGCCATCACTACTATAGGGCTTGCCAGAAGTAATTAGAGGATTATTGTTCCACCGAGTGTGAACTAAGTAACTAGGTGATTTTCGCGCCTTAACAGTTCCCAGTCCGCCCTGTCTTTGAGGGTGTTACTTAGTGCATGAGGCATGGGAGCCCTCAATGTATGAAAACACTTAAGCTTATGATATTAAAGTTAAAAGATATTTAAATTATCAAAGAGATAAGATAATTAAATCGAGTAATGAGACCTAGGCACTGATGGTGGCTTCAGAATCCCTAACCTAAGGTCAAGAAGGGCATAAACCCTACACTTCATGTCGGTTACCAGAAGATCGCATGAGATGCTACATTCATATAGTTGTTCATGCATAGCATATGATTTGATAACTTGTTTTGAAATTTCTTATGTGTATGTAGCATTGAGAGTATTGCACTTCATTCACTAAGTCGTAGTGTGCTCACCCCTCCATAGATTGTCTTGCAGGAAACAACACAAAGGCTTGGGATAGGATAATTTATGATATAGCAAGAGCTTTGGGAATCAAGAACAATAAAGTAAGATGTATGGTTGATAGATTAATTAGATATAATATTATTCTTAGAAAATTGATGTGGGAATTGTAATTGTGAGACTTAGAATTATTTTTCCATTTTATTGGTTAGTAGGAGATTCCGACTCTCTATGATATTGGTTAACCGTGGGGTATAGAATCCATAGTTATATTTTCATTTTATGACTTTATGTAATATGATTAGTTATAATTGTTAATTAATTATTTAGAGTCTTATATCCTCTAACTCGTAAGACGGTTATCATGTAATGGGTATACACATGATATGATAGCTTTTAGTGAAAACTTCCAGCCTCCCTTTTGGGGCTTGACAAATCAGATACATACCATGTAACCTAACATGTCCCCAGCCCGACTTATGTGCCATCAAGTGATCTCCTAATACCAGGAAACACACTTTAGGACTATATTGTCTAGCAAGCTGTAGGGTAGAGCTAAATGGATGATTTGATGTTGATGATCGGCCTATTTCTCTAATCAGGTTGAGTGGGTGGTCACCCAATTTGCATTAGTCCTACCATATAGGTCAAGCTCATGGAGCTATGCTAATGTGTCAATGTACTTAGGTATCGTTTGAATGCTTATAAATTAGCAAGCTACCTAGTCTACAAAGTATAACTCAATGACATGAAAGCAAATAAGTGGTAGTTGGGCAAGCCAAATGTCGTTGTCCTCTCGACAATAAGCCAGTAGCATCGCTATGTTTATATGCGTGGATAGGACCTAAACCACTTGGAAGCTAGTATGTTAAAATAATCTCAAATCATAAAATTTTAAGAGGGAATTACAAAAAGTAAAGGAGGTTGAAAATACTTACTCGAAGACATAATAGCCCAAGGCATTTCAATACTGTGTCACTACAAGGGTCAATAACTATGTGACATCAAAATTAGCACCCCATCTACACATAAGTTGTTAATTCTTAACTATTGCCTTCACCCTATGACATAAAGGGGCAATATGAGGGAATTGCTCCCATGCCCATACCTTTAGTATAGCCAGTAGACTACTAATCTTAAATGCCTCCACATGCGATGCAATATAGAGGTGATGGTATAGCTAGGCTAAGCATGCCATCCCCCACACATATTGCTTAGCTACCTAAAGGTCAAATAGGGGGGAGAAAAAAATTAAATCCACTAGGTTCTGCAACTTATCAACAAAGATCATACCATCCCCCCAAATCAACTATAGAGCGTGTGCTCTCGCAAAATGTTGGATAGTGATGTCATCTAAATCAAGCAATAGATTGCTCAAATTATCCCTCAACCACATCAATCTTAATTGGTTTCCTTGAATAGCTCTTGCTAGCGGTCTCATTCCTAACAACTGAAGGTAAATGTTCGATTAGCTAATGTGTGTACTACTAATGACAGCTTACCCATCCACTGATAAGTCTATTGATATGGAAATTTCCTATAGTGCCATGGTCATCTTACCCAAAGGAAAATGAAAGGCATATGTCTCTAGTTACTAGTGCTCGACCAACATTGTGAGCAAGTGCCAGTCCAGCTGAATGAATGGCAACTGAGACACCCCAATGGAGCCTAACGCTTAAAGATATGACACAATCCTTGGATTTACCTCAAGTGGTCATCCCTCATGTCGTCTAGGGAACACCTAGTGTCAATGACACCTAAGCTAGTTATTTTCTTACACATTTGACATGATTCATGTTATTCTTAACCCAAACATCGATAGAAGTATCATGTATGGAAGTTCTTACCTAACCACTATAAACTAGCTCCAACCTATGGATCGCCCAACCCCATTGCAATGATCAATTGTGTGGTATTAGATCAATCTAAAATTCTAAAAAGAAGAAATGTAAATTTTAGTTCAAAGATTTTATTGTCAATGTACAAGTAGGCATGAATATAAAAACAACAGTACACATAAATCACAACTATATACAATAAACCTAACAATAAGGTGACTTGGGTCCTTCTTACTATGCTTGCCTATTAAGTTCAAGGTATGTTCTTCTATTGCGGCCTTCCTCCTCTGCACCTATCATACATTATAGCTAGTGGCAACCCACATATATCTAACTCATTCTAAAACCGTTTTTGTTAAGGCTTCTCGTGCTCTCTTCATTAGTGAGTCATTGGGTATCAAATAGGAAACTAAAGATTTGGCCAATCTTTCTTGTTGGCACAACCTTTGAATGAACGCCCATAAACCCTCCATTGATGTTCCTAAGTGTACCAATGACCAATAAAGGTAGAGCAATTCATGTGCATTTTATTCATCATAGTCATAGCATGTGAGCATAGAATTTTGTAAGTCTGCCACTTCTAGCATGTGCATGTGCACACCTTGATTTCCATCCTTTGGTGGTTACCTCCTTTCTAGCCATGTATTTAGGAGTGTGGTGCAATTATAACTTGGAATATCTATGCTTGGTAATTAAACACTACTACACAATGGCCATTAGAAGCTGCTAAACCTCTACGTGATACTTTTGGAACTTCTTTGATTGCAACTAGAATGCAAACTTCTTCAACAAGTCTTTACGTTAAGCACTCTTAGCAAAGTTGTTGAAGTTACTTGCAACATGGTAGATGCACCATTGCCATGGTCAGCCCCTTGGCCACACTACATTTTTGCCCCATACTATAGCCTTTATGCCTTTGTGACGGTTGAAGATTAAACAAATATTAGCCTGATCCTTAATAACAAATATTAGAACACATATGAAGAACTAGCTCCAACTACTTTCAAACTCTTTGTCCACTAATGCAAATGCTAAAGGCATTATATGATTCACATTGTCTAAACTTGTTGCTATGATTAACTTGTACTTATATTTTTTGTAGAGGAAAGTCTTGTCAATTGTAATTAATGGCTTGAAAAGATGGGGAAAATCCATTAGGCAATTCTATTTAATTTGGAAGTTTCATTTGCCTATAACTAGGATTGGTTTTCTACAATACCTATAGTGGAAAAATGCATCAATGCATGATCTAAATGCCCAAAACAATCTATCGAATATCACATGTCCTTGATAAACCATATCTAGATATTTCCACTCTACGATTGTGCTCGGGTTTGCCTCCTGTGTAACAGTCAATAGGTGTGGGAGTATGGAATATGAATCCTCCCACCTACCATATACAAGTTCAATGGCCTTCCACTTTGCCTCTTAAACTCTCTTGAGGTACACGACATATCTAAATTCCTTATAAATGGAGGTTTGTAGTTGTTTAATCTCCACAATTGGGTTCACTTTTACTTCTAATATAAGACATTTGGCCATGGTTGTCAAGTCCAATTAGGGGTGATCTTGGTTAATTCCAAGGTTAATGCATGTTGAAGACCCTCAAGCTTTGTTATTTGAAAACGCCCAGCATGCTTTTTCAAGCATCTATGAAGTTTCCACTTATAACCACTATAAATACTAGCACAGCTCATAGTCCAAAACTTTGGAAATGATTTATTTGCAACATAATTATGATGATTTACTAAATGATATATTTTGACTACCTGTATCAAGTGCTCTTTTGTATTAAACTACATTCCCACCTTAAACTCATTATTGAAGCTCTAGTCCCCTTCACTTGTATTATGATCATCCACATATCCATTGCCTACTTCAACTGTAAAGAATGACATGGGTTTCGACCTCCTAATATCATTAATGTCATTTGGAAACCCAAGCCACCAATCCCTTATTTGGCTTGACTCATATGACTCATTTAGTGTTTGCAATCAACCTTCAACATTCTCATCATCATCAATGGATGAGTTAAGACCTCAATCATCATTAGAAGTAGGACAAGCTTCGTCATTCACAACATCTATCTCCCTAATTGGTTCACCTATACCGATGTTATAAATTTTAGGCTGACTACGACTGAAACCCGCTTCTTTAGTGGTTTTAATGTACTAAGATTCAAGTACCTAAGTTAAAAGTGGATCATTAATTATATCATTTTGTCCTAAACTAGTATCCATTAAAGCAAGTATCTCAATTTCGCTTATTTGCACATACAACTCAACTGTACCACTAACCTTAAGGTACACCAATAAACTTGCCAACATTTGGTGTACATCATAACTATTAGTGACAAGCACTGTGCAGTAATGATACACGTTATCATATATTATTAGACACTTATAGATTAACTCAATTTGGTTGGTCGCACTATCACTCTAAAGATGAGTACAAATGATACCCAACAACTTCTCATAAGTTGATTTAAGAGGAACTCCAACCATTGCTATCGCGTATTTATCATAGTACAACCTATCGACTCCATCCATAATATTTTTATAAGTATAGCAAATGACTCTAGCCTCAAACATTTTCGTACCTAATGGTTCGAAGCATTTAGATGACAATTTACTTTATATACTATTCACATGTAATTTGCAAAATTTATGTAATAAAATCTAATCGTGCATAATATGCAAAATTTAAGTTTAGTAACTACAATTTGCATTATATGATGAAATCAATATTGCAAATATTTAACATTCCACATCATATATGCAATGAAATAAACTCTCCACTTATTGAGCAAATTCCCATATAGGTATATAATGAAAAAAAAAAACTAAATGTATGGATAGGTAGTAGTATCACAAATTAGTTTCAATTTAGAAATTAAATAGAGATTTTTTTTTAAGTAATGTATTAACATTACAAATCACAAAATTTTTTCATTTTCTACAACTTAAGAAGTGACTAGAAACATCTATTATTGAAAATTAGTAATCACTTCTACAAATTATTTCTTAATTAAAAAATTTAGCAAAAGTAAATGATTTTGAATTTTACAAAATATACAATTCTTCATTTCATATCCAACATGTGCAATTACTTGTAGTAATAGCTATCATGCTTTATTTTACATATATCAATACTAAAATGTAAAGATATAAATATTTTATTATATTCCTATGATAATACTTTAAAAGATTAATTACAAAAAACAAATTAAACATGTATTTTATCTTTATATATATATATATATATATATATATATTATGCACTCATTTTAAATTAAGTACTTGTACATGTGACTCATATAGATATTAGAAAACTCAAAAACTCTAGAGAAATAATAAAAGGGAGGTGTTCTCGGTTTTTCTTTTCTTTTCTTTTAGTATGAAGCATATCCCTCCTAGAAATATCTTTCTATAATAACTTTTGAGGAAATAATAATGATTGGAAGTTAATATTGAAAGGGGACATTTAAAAAAGGGAATAACATTTAGGTACCACAATAATTTTTTTTTCAAAATTATATATTATAATAAATAATAAAAATATTGTCTTTTTTTTTTTTGTTATTTTGCAATTACTACATAGGTATTGGATATCCCCTTTACATGGTCTATAAATGTCGTTGCTACTAAAAAAAACTGAAAGTTTTCAAATAACACAACTTGGATAAGAAAACATATTACCTTTTTCTTCAAAAGCATTCCCTCACTTATACCAATTGGCAAAGTGATCCTAATAATATGTTACTTGAAATCGTTACTTGAATTGTTGACTTTAACTTAGCAAGACCCAAAAAAAATTCTAAAAAAAAAAAAAACTACCCAAACATCACAGTAGAAGCAATGTAGCATCAATATATCACATTATCCTACAATTATACATCTACAATATCATAAAAAAAAAAACTCAAAATACTTGAAAAATATTTACCTTAAAGTTTGTTACAATTTCTAGAGAGAGTGGGTTGAAAACACCACGAAAAAACATCTATTCCAAGAAAACTTCACCATTGATTGAACTATCTCACTAACTAAACCTCTAATTAGCCTTCAATTCAAGTAAAATTACCTAAATAAGATGAAAAGGAGGTTAGGGCTTAGAGCTTTCAGAGATAGAGAGAGAAAGGGAAAGGGTAAGATGAAATAGGAATGAGGAAGAACAAAGGAAGAAGAATGAGACGTGGCGGGTTTATGTCCTCCATGAAATCTGCACTTTTCAAGTAAAAACATTTAGGAATATTTTCCCAAATGATACATTTACAAAAATATTTTTAAAAAATGATATTATTTTTTTCCCTTTTCCATATTCTAATGTACCCCTTAGGAATTGAAAAAAAAAAAACATTGCATTTGTTATAATTTAGTGCACAAAAAGAAAATCTACATATACACGTATTCGATGATTCCATTTACATGACATGTCATAAAAGGATTGATTTATTGTTACATTGACAAAAAAGTTTAGTCTTAAAATCTTTCTAGAGGTTTAAGTGCTACATTTTAAAAATTTAAGGTTTTTCCATATTTTTAATAGCTTTAAAGGGATGTTTTGTAATTTATATAACTTTGATTTTTTATTTTAACCACTTAAAAATTCAACTACCTATTTAAACTTAATACTAAATGTTGATCGCTCCCTTTATAGTTTTTCCAATAGTTAGCTTCAAATTAATGCAAATTGCTATTGATATAGGTAGGCCATTTTACAGTAGAATACACATACTAGATGTATAGCATTATATAGAGTATAATTTTTTATGATAGGGCACTATAAGGAATTAGGCCTTTTATGGTGGCTAAAACCACACCTATAGGTCACCTAATGGGGTAGTCAAGCTATGTAATAGGTCGCTAAGATAGCAGTAGCCACCCTAAAAGATAGGTATCCCAATATAGTTAAGGAGGTGAAAATCACCTTAAAAAGGCCATTAAATGTTCTTTTATATAACTCTATTGGAGTGGATCTAACCACTCTAAGAGATTTTAATAGCGATGAATCACTACACCAAATGTAGGCTTTTATGGTAGTATTGGTCGCTCTAATAAGTACCTAATGGGGTGATCAAACCCACCCTAAAAGAGGTTTATTTATTTATTTTTAATTTTTTTAAAAGAAAAAGCCTGTTAATGCAACTAGATTTAGTTGTACACATAAGCAACTAAAAATATATAAGATCAATTTAAAAACCTTACAAGAAAAATTGAGACATCACAATATATATATTGTTTAATGAAACACCTAATGAATAAAAACAAAAGAAATTAAAGCAAGTTACATTGTTGACAATACATTTAATTATCAAAACAACATAAAATTTTCAATACAAAGTACTTCCAATTTTTTTTCCTATAGCCTAATGAGTTGTAGATATGTCTTTTCCTATTGTAAACTCAACAAACAATTAAAAAGAAAATACTAGCTAAATCAATGGGACATTCTAAAATCTTCAATCTTCATCCTATTGCATGGCACCTTTTTAAAGTCATCTTTTCTTACCTACAAATAAAGAAACAAATATTTGGATATAGTGAAGTGACATTACAATGTAACTTTGACACAAGGTTGTCAAATTGCGATTTTATATAGAATTGCTAAGGGATCTATAGAATCAGAACATAAAAATGTAAGTTTTTATAACCTTTGTAAAATAAATTCCAAATATTGCAAATTTACTGAAGTAGTCATTAAAAGATATAATAGATAATAGAAATAAAGAAATTTAACATATATTTTGATCATAAATCACAATAAGTCATAATATAGATAATTAAGCATAAGTTATGTAATATAGATAATCAACCACAAGTTCTAATAAAAGTTATGAATTCATAAATCATAATACAAAACAACTAAAATACATTATCACAATTTCCACCATCTCTCCCATCCATATCCCCATGATCATCTGCATCTTCATCATCTTCTTCTTCACTAATGTTAACATCATCATGAGGTGTACTGCTACCAATGATTTCCATATCCTCTAATTTCAAATCTTTTGAAGTTCCCATTTGCATTTCAACTTCAACATTATCAATATTATGAATGTCCAAATCATCTGAGATTGGGGACTTACTTCTAAGACTCTCCAAATTCACATAAGTATCAATTTCCTCCTCCTCCTCCTCATCTTTTTCTTTACCCCTTGCATTTGGAAGTATATGCAACACACCCTCATTCTCATTTGATGAGTTAAAAACATTTTCTTCTTCAACTATCCATTCATCATCAGATGAGAGATCTTCAATAGTAAAAGTAGAAGTGTTGTCAATGCATCTTTCTTTCCTATTTCTTAATTTCAAGTTATACGTTACAAACACTAAATCATTCATCTTTTTTTAATGCAATCTATTCCTCTTTTAGGTATGTACCTGAAAATGAAAAAAGGTTATATATAAATATAACTTTATAAGATTCATAATCCTAATAATAACATATAAAATTAAATAAAAGAACTATTTGTATCGTACCATTTCAAATGCACTCCAATTACGCTCACAACCTGAAGAACTACTAGTTAAACTTAAAACATAAATAGAAAACTTTTGTAGTTCTAGGCATTCATCTCCATATGAATCCCACTATTTAGCTGGAGCTTTTTTGTCTCTTGCTAACCTTGCAACTTCAATACCAAATAGTCCATTAGTATCCTTAAATCTTTCAAGCTATATATCAATCTTAAACCTTTCAATTGGATTAGAAACCATACGCTCTATGCAACCATATAATCCAATCTTAACATCAGCATCAACTTTAAAATCAGGACTATAATGGTAATGAGGATTCAAATAATAAGCTGTAGCATGCAATGGTCTATGAAGTTGAAGCTCCCATCTCTTGTCAATAATCTTGAAGATAGGTCCATAACTACATTTAATAAATATGATTTCAATTTACAAATGAGCATTTAAAATGTACACTAAAGCAAAATATATATATATAGCTAATAAGTTGAAATATTACCTTTTCTTCACATTATTGAAATTTGTTTTAATTTTTTTGTTGGCAAGATCCTTTTCTAGATAAATGAAACCTATAGCTAGTTGTTTATTAGAATCCACTAATCTAAGCACTTTAATAAGGGGAAATGCTACTTTAAGGTAAGTAATAACATTCTTCCAAAAACCACATGTTGAATCCGCTTTCCATCACTTATGGTTGAGTACTTACATGATTTCTAGTGACTTGAAGTGAATATCATCATCAATGCACCTTTCAACTCACTAAGGCAACCTAATGTCAAATAAGAAGTGGCAAAACAAGTTGCACCAAGTCTAATCAAGTACCTTCCTTTAGTGTATCTCCTTAGGATTGAGATAGGTATAGTCTTGGAATATATATATGTAGTAATTTACCTCCCTTTTGCAATTGTCCCCTAATGGATCTTCAAATTCTTCTCAAAGTCTTCTAAGATCAAATCAACACAATATGCTGCACAAGGTGTCCAAGATAAGCATTTTCTTTTCTCCATCAATTTTTGCCCTACTACTTTATACTTTGCAACAATATCTATGATTAATTATACAACATTCTACTCTCCAACCTTCTCTACAATATCATCTAACATTGCAAAAACTTTATTAGTTGTCTTGGATACATCAGAAGCATCTATAGACGACAAGAAGACCATTCCTTTAGGGCTATTCACTAAGAAATAGCATATGGATCGCCTCTTTCTATTAGTCCATGCATCAGACATAATGGAGCAACCTGTTTTTTTCCATTCAACTTTGTAGTCTTCAAGTAATTCCATTGTTCGAACTACTTTCTTCAAACAAGTCACCCCTAGCTTATGATAGGAAGGAGATTTAAGCCCACAACCATATCAACCAACCACCTGAAGCATCTTGGCAAACTCTGGATTTTTTACACAGCTAAATGGAATTGCACTAGTATAGAAAAAACGAGCAATTTATTGGTAACATTCTTCTCTCAAATCTTTTTTCATGAATTGGTTAATTATACCTTAGTTTGCCTATGTTCCACTTCCACTAACTACTTTGTAACAATAGTTGCATTTTACATCTTTACGCATACAACCCAAGTGATTCTTGAATCTATAAATGCCTCCACTAACTACTTTGTAACAATAGTTGCATTTTACTTTTTTTCCCATTATTATCTACATTAATTCCATGCTCTTAACCAATATCGGATCTACTTCCAGGTGCATTTTTCCTTTTAAAGCTCTCTTTAGATGATTTGGAATATGACATTTCAACTTAGCCACTACTTAAAATCGAATATAAAAAATAAAATAAAGAGTAAAAACAAACATTGGTGATAATAGGGAATGGGGTTATAATTATGACCTTTGTACTAACCAAGAGTAATAGTGAATTCTTTGAAAAAATTATCATAAAATGTAATTAATAATACATACGTAGTTGATGGTAATGGTACCCCACATCGTTATAGAACATCACTACTTTAGAAGTTCAAGGGTAAAAGAAAGTCGCTATTCACTAGAAGCCTCATACATTATAGAAATTAAGATGATGAGGTATTTCAATATCTCTTAACAGATGCATTGAATTATTCGAATGTGCATTGAATGGACTCCACCTATAGGAATATAAAAGTGGTACTACCTTTAGCAAAAGCTAATGGGTACTTTTCTTATAATAAGCATTCATGGAGTTAAGATGAATACAATACATTTGTAAGTGCCATTAGTATGAAATCCACTTAATTGGTTTTTGTTATGATTAGCCTTGTGACATTTCTGATGGGTGTCGAATCCAACAAAAATAAAACCTACTCCTAGACAATTATATGATTTGCATATAGTGGTGAGTAAGGTCGAATCCACAGAGATTGGTTAAATTTATTTCTATTCAAGGAGAATAAAAGGGAAAAGGAAAATGGGGGGGGGGTTGGTTTGTGAATCGAATAAAGTTAAAACAAGATAAGAAAGTTGTATATTGATAAAAAGCCTAGCCAAAGGAATCAAGATGGTTTAATTCTAGAAATTGATCATCGATGCAAATGTTTTCTATTCTTAGTTCTAGATAAACTGGCTATGGTTATTAACAGGCTCTAACAACCTATCTCTCCTTACTTCCTCGATAACCTCAGACAAGCGCTTTGAATTATTTCTCTTATTGATTAAACAACCCTGGACAAGCGCTTAGGATTTAATCTATCAATAGCATTAAGATCTAGAGAGACCACCAATTCATGCCAGTAGATTATAAGATAACCTATTTAAACATGATCACACACCTCCATAACATGAATTCGATCATCTCTTTTATAACCAAACATGTTATTGCGTCACTAAGACTAGAACAATCAAACAATTACGGAATTGACGTGCTAGTTGATAATATATTAACTTGCTAATTGAGTAGAAAAGCTCTATTCATACCAATTAACATAGATAATAATGACAAAACGATTAGAAGATATATGAATACCCGAAAGCAAAGAATAGAATAAATACAAGTCAATTAGACCTCACAATTCGTGGAGAATTAAACATCTATGACCCTTTGGCTAGAAAAGTAGCTTAGCTACACATGTTCATCAATAAAACGAAAAATAAAAATAAAAACATAATGAACCCGGTTGCCTGCTCTGCCTCCGCGTTTCCTTCTTCAAGATCCAAGATTCCAAGATCAAAAGTTTTTCTAACCCTCTAGGGTTGGTTCTATTTATATTGTTAGGGAGATGGCATGTGATCTTTTGCTAGCAAGATACGAAAATATATTTCCTTTTCCAAGTAGATTTCGAGAAGTGAAGATTCGTCTGCCTGGCACGCCCCAACACACGGCTGTGGGTCAAGCCATGCCATCCTCTGTGCGTATTCTTCAAGTCTTCATCCACGCCCAGTATGAACCACGGTTACACATACGGCCAGATTTCAAGCCGTGCCTTCATCTGTGCATAATCTTCAAGTCTTCATTCGTGTCCAGTGTGTACCACGGTTACACCCACGGCTAGATTTCAAGCCGTGCCTTCATCTGGTTGATGTTCCACACTTTCTTCTTATTAGCACACCTAGCTTCCACCACGGCTTCAAGCACGGTTTCTCCCACGGCTTCCACCACGGTCGTGCCTTAAGCCGTGTCTCTCTCTGTTGAAAGTCCTCATTTTCGCCTTCTTATCCAGTGTGTAACACGGTTTGAACCTTGGCCGTGCCTCAAACCGTGCTTCCTCCGGTGGTGTAATTCCTTGTCTTGATCCAAGTTGTAGATGACTTCTCTAAAATACTTGAATTAGCATCCTTGACTCCATTTAACCTGATTTATCACGATGATAGAATTAAAGTACCATTTCCTTATGATTTCTATAAAATCAATAATAATTTAACACAATTTATACTATAAAGATTGAGTATAAAATGGCTCTATCAATTTCCATATGTGACATAAGGTGTCTGAGTTCAAGAAAAAAGTTACCCAACACCGTGTTACAACCTTGAATAATTTACACTAAGGAGTGGTTTAAGTCTAATGATACATTTCTTTTTATATTTCAATATATTGGTATTGATGATTGGCATAGGAATCTATGGGGTAAATGTTGTATATACTACCAATTATAAGTTTCGAATCATTTTACTCAAGTTTAGATGAACTTAAAATGTACTTAGAACTCATTATTATTCTAAAGTGATGCTAAGATCAAGTGGTGAGTGAAATTTTTAATTTTTAGCTTAGCTACGTATTTGTTCAAATGTTCTTGGTGACATTGGAATGAAGTATGCTTGATACAATCATTCTCATAGCATAGAGATTCAATGTAAAGCTAGTGATCAAGATTCAAGAATATCCAAATTAACCAAATGGATGGCAATTGCAAAAACATAACTTTAACCTACAAGAAATGGAATTACAATTATTACCAACAGATCAGCTAGTAATTAGACTCCACTCCTTTTCTAGATAGTATTGCTCACAAAATTGGCACTACAATGTCTACACTTGTACGAAGCAAATTACATAGAAAGCTAGTCAACAAATTGATTTTAAATTGCTAAAAATTGCACAGTTCAAGGGATTGCTACTACATACTCGAGAAAAATACCCATAGGCCATCAACGAAAATACCCATAAACTAAAATATGATAAAAACCCAAACACATCTAGTAGAACAATACCCATAAACGAAAACAATAAATAACAATTAACCAAGATTAGAACTAAAGAAAGACAGAGTGAGAAGTAAACACTAAACTGAGTGAATTGCATGAAAAGTGAGAAGATGAAGGCTGAAGGTTGAACTTGAACAAAATGGAGTTCAAGTAGTAGAAGATGAAGAAGAACAACAACAAGAACAAAACAGTTGAATAGTAGAATCGGAACGGGGGTCGTGCTCGTGTCTTGTTTTGACTCTCCTCTCCTATGTGTGTAGTATAGGTTGTACAACAGTAAGAACAAAGAAGAACAAGAACAAGAACAGAACAGCTAAACAGTAGATTATAGAACAAGGGTTAAGCTCATATCTTGTCTCCACTATCGTGTGTGTGTGTAGTATAGGTTGTACAACAATAAGCAATGATTAGATGTACATAAAAAGACCCAACCTAATAATATGGAAGCTAGGTTGGGCTTTTTTTGAATTGGGTGGCCCATTATAGTCTATTAGACCAAAATGTGCATGACCTAGTAGAATCGATAGAAATGGCTCTAACTCGCAATTCTAACAATTTTACTATTTTAATCGCGATTTTATTATGATTTTATCTCCAAATCAATTTTATATTTGAGTTGATAAGAAATATGGTCCCAAAGTTATAAAATTGTAGAAACGTGCGAGTTAATTCACAAGTTTGACAACCATGCTTTGACATAGAATAAAGAAACTAAAAAAAGAAAAACTTACATAAAATTAGTGCTCAAGCAATTCATGCACCAACAGTATGAGTAAAATTATAAGAATGAGTAGCTGCAAATAGTATACAAATAATAAATATAAATAGCAACTTTCATCAATTATTTTAGTAACTTTCTATGATCATTCATTAGATTATATTAACATGTACTTCCAATAATTGTAAGCAAACTAAATGCAAAAATAGGTGGAGTAGAGAAATAAAAATTCCAAACTAGTAACGCAGAAATAGTAAAACATAGAGCAAGACTATTGAAAAGCAACAAGGTTGACATTCTCATTCATATGTAGAAAATCCATAGGTTGCACCCAAATCATATACGAAAATGTCTAAAGGAGCTCAACTTGAAGAAACACTCCTTAACATTTTTGTGAAATTGTAATTGTCTTAAAAGATAATTTTCACAGTTTTTAAGATTACCTTATTGGGTTAGTCTATGCTAAATTTGCTTTTGGGTGAAATTGCATGTTCCCATAGCTATATAAGTCTTCATCTGTCTATTACTTTCCTATGAACATTCACAAGTCAAAACTCCCAAGAGTCTATTTCGTGGGGACAATATGACATAGAAAGAGCATTCCATCAAAAACCTCTTTTTCAAGCACACTCAATCTCTTGCTATTAATTAGAATCAAACTTAGTAAAAGCATTAGTTCATAGCATGTACAACAGTCCCATGAAAGAGAGCTTACAATAGCGATATATTGAAAATGCCCACAATGCTTGCATACATCCAGCTTCTATTAATTAGGATGCTATAATAAATGCCATTGTTATGTAGAAAAAGAACTTGCAATAGTGATATCTAAAAAAAAGGGATGTTTCTACATAATGAAGGGAGAAATCCCCTTAGAAGGTTTAAAGAAAGCCTAACTAAAATAACATGTCCAATCCTATTTTTCCTTCTTTTCACACTTCCTTTCATAAGCCAGTATTAATGAGTCATACCAAAATAGCTTCTAGAAATATTAGTAGGTTATCGGCCAATGTAACTTTATCCACAAGATTTAGTAATCATCACATTATGATGACTCCTATGATTTGGAAGCCAAATTTAAACGCATACTCCTCATGCTAGATTAGTATGCCCTAGAATAAGCAACATGAACTTATGTGGATTCTTATTATGTGAGGTTAGATTTATGAGTTCATTTAAAAAAAAAATACAAGATCAATATAAATTTCATAAAATATTATTGATAAATATTCAAACTACCATGCATTTTCATTGAAACTTATTTTTTGAAGGCAAAATATCACATTTTTAAACTAAAAATTGACATGCTAATCAACTAGCTTTAGTTCCCACATTTCTACTCATTTGCTTACAAAAGTTTATAAAGAGTATAAACAATCTAAGATGTTGTTATAATAAGATATTAGCAACAACAGCTTTAGAATCTTGAATCAAACCCACATCATCCATGAAAGTACTCATCATACACTTATCGAAGCATGTAAATGTAAAAACCACTAAGATCTCACCTTAATTTGATCTTAGAAACTATAGTTCACCCCTAAATGACTTTGGAACCTTATTTTTCATTATAGTTTAGGTCTTCTATAAATTCTTCTTTAAGCAATAGTAGCGACTACATACAAACACCAAGTTGAAAACACATGCACGGTTGAGTTTCCAATCGCTTCCTCTAATGGGAGTTTGACTACTTTCCATAAATCTCAGCCACATTTAGATAAAGCATAGAAATTTAATGATCTATCTTGGGAAAATAATAATCTATAATACGATGAAGTCAAGGAATAACTGGCCATCCACTTTAGTTTTGCCTCTATACCCAACAAGGGATGATAGAAAATTTGGGTTTCCTCCAACATCATCATAAGCTATCATAAGAGTTTAATATAATACCTTAATATAATTTAATCTTAGAATGGTAGCATTCATAGCCCTAAAATAGAGTATTATTCGCTATTTCATCATACTAAAATCCATTTAATGTTAGTTGTTGCAAGTTTTTCGTACAAAACTTATTTTAACTTTATTCTAGTTTTGTCTTGGGTTTATAGATAATAATTATTCCTTAAGATGACCTTGATATTAGGCTTTAAAACATCAATTCAGGTTTGTAGAATTTAAATTTCAGCAACAAAGTTCTTGAAAATTTCATATTAATTCAAAGTTTCTTATACAAACACATAGTCATGTGTAATTACAATATGCTTATATTAAACCATTAAGAATGTCTTGTTTTAGGTCTAGAACTAAAAATTCATGCCTAAATATTAATTGAAATTATCTTCTTAGCAAGTTTCTCATATTTTTAGACTTACCCCTTATGTTTTGGTGAAAACCAATTATATTTCAAACTAATAATTCATCTAATTCACCAATTAATCATAATCAGCTCTTTCTGTCAAGTTACTTGTAAATCTATGGCTAGGAAATGTTTTTAATTGTCAACACATGCATAAGCATTTCATTAACATACTAATATAAAATATCCTATAAAAAATTCAAATTAAACTAGTAACCTTCATGAAAATCTTAAGAGAACTAGTTGCAACTAAAACCTTAACTTCTAAAACCAAACATTTGATCCAATTTACAAAACATATAAGTAGTTTAAAACAAGAAATGAACTATTTTAACTAGCAATTAAGAGCAAAATAAATAAATAGTAGAAATAAAAAATTAGAGAGAAAATGGAGTTGTACTAGAACAAAACTTGGTAGCATCTAAATCTTAAGTAAGAGAACTAAAATGTTGGGCAAATGAGTCATATCGCCTACAAATATGAACACATTCATCTTTTTTCTATTATCCACAACAACAACTTCAATTTCAATTTACCTAGATTTTAATTCCAAGAAGTTTTGAAGTGTGGATGAAATGTTACTTCCTAAAACATGTGTGTTATATTTCTCATGAAAGGGAAGCACGTGATGATTTAGAACACTTATAAGATAGAAAAGTATAACAAAAATAACCATCATTTCTATCTCAAGGGTAAAGATCTAGCCCCTATTTACTTATAAAGTTTTTTCTTCTCCTCTAAAGATCTATCAACATCCTTCTCTTGAAGTTCCTCCAATTGAAGGATTGACTTTGATTTCTTGAATACACTAAAACCCTCCACCACATCTAGAATATAAGGAAGGCCCCAGTGAAACAAAATGTAAATCATTAGATGAAATTAACAAGTAAATCGCAATAAGATACAACAATGCAAATGTTGCATTTAGAAGCTAGTGGACTAAGCTTTCAATATCATAATTAGTTCCGGTCTAATTTGTTTACTAAAAATTAGTTTCAACCCTTATGGCCATTCATGTAATACAAATTGCTTTGAAAATGGACTAAATTTCTTTGACTACAATGTATATCATTTGTGTTTATCTAATCACATATTTAATGCATAATGTACATGGCGATATATTATTAGAAGACATGTAAACAACAACTAGTCATGGAAACTTATCAATGTTGTACTATTTCATAAGACCAAACTAAAAGCAATACTTAAAGAAAAAATAAATAAATTACGTAGACTTGAGTTCTCTGCTTTCCTCTTTCTCTTCTTTTCCTTGAAAGATACCACTCTTTCCTCTAGTTCTTCAACACTCTCAATAAAACTTGAGTTACATGTTGAATCATCTCCTTTTTTTTTTCTTTTTCTACATAAAAAGAATGAATTTAAACAATAGAAAGTAAATAAATTGGCCAAAAAAAAAAAAACCCTATGATTTCCTTCTAAAATTATTACATGAAAGAGAGTTAAATTTAAGTAAACTTCTTCCCATTGAAATGAATTTCTGCAAAGAGAAAGGAATGATGTTTTTGTATTTTCCATATAAATAAATGACATAGATTAGTTTTTGATTGAGTTCATATAATGATTTAAAAGAAAAATTAGTGAAATGTAACGATTGCTAAGTACTCCATGAAAATTAGAGACAAAAAGGTTAGGGGAATGTAGAGAGGAGTATTTTGACAAGTAAGAAGAAGATGACTAATAAACTCGGGAAGAAGCTTTAGGGCCTAGAAAGTGAAATAATTCAATTACTTCTTGCACACACGTAACACTAGATTACTTACTAGTCATAGTAATGAAGAGAGAGAGCATCACTAATAGTTTGTAGGGTGATAATGTATACACTACGCAATGTGTGTGATGTATCATAAAGATTAGTTGTGAAGAGAGAAGGCTTCATAGGGTGTGTTGGAGAGAGGTGATGGATCATGCTCTAAATGGCTTTCTCATGTTCTCAAATCTCAATTTCTCTGGATGACAAGCACTTTTAAGGTTTTCAATTGATTTGATTTTCTCTCCCCCATGTAATGATTGCTCTTGTAATCTTCTCATAAAATTTAACTTTTAGGTTTAATAGGGTTTTTTTGCTTAAGTGAATAGAGAGAGACAAAGGGTCAGACAATCTTGATACTATGATGATTAAAGAGGGGATTATATAGGTTTTGTCATATGATAAGATTGAAGACTAAGAGAGAGATAGGGGGAATGTTTATTTTATTTGTTTTCCTTCCCTAAGAAATAGTAGGTGTTTAAATTATTTTTAAGCTCTATTTTTTTTTTCATTAAAATAATTTTCTCTCCAAAAGGTTCATTGTTCTACTTGCTCGAAAAGGAGTGTCTATCCCTACATTTACTTTTTGGGGCAATTTTAACTTAACCACCCAAAAAGGTGTATCCCATTAAATTAAATCCATTTTAGTATATGCTAAAAAATTAAAATTAATTATTAATATTATACTAAGTGGTTTAAATAGTAGATTTCATTATTATCCTATAAACATGCCACATCAACTCAATTTAACAATGTTATAATAGCACCTAGATAATATTTTTTTTTGTTTAAATCACTTAGTATAATGTTGATTTCCATTTTAACAATTAGAACATTTGATCCTTAATTTAAACTTGATCCTAAACCTTTATCTCTCACTTTTAATTTTCTCGCTAGATATATGTTAATACATATTCAAGATAATATGAAGGTCAACACAATCAACAACAATGTGTTAAGTTATAAGCCTTTAATTACCTTTTTCTTAAAAATTAAAGAAAAAAGAAAGGAAGATTTTTTAACTTCTTTACAGCCAACGTAGTGGCTTCTTATGAAGAAGAATACCCTAATTGAGATTGGGTGCTCTTAGATTAAAGATGACAGTGGACTAGGAAGCCACCAAAGGAACAAAATTTGAGTCCCTGAAGGATTAGGGCCATAACAAGCCTAAAGCCTCCAATGAAGTTTATCATATTTCTCCATCTTTAGACTCATTAAGCTAGCAAGTCACCTATTTTATTTGAAAATTTAAGTTACTTGGTTAAAGACATTTCAAACATGGGCAATTGATGTCTAAAAGTCTTCAAACCATTATTTTGAACTTACACAGACTCTATATTGACATAGACGACCTTTGAGCTAATTTTGAGGATCATTATGCAACACCTAAGATAGAGGCTAGTCCATCCCTCCTAGAACCCTTGAACTTTGTTATTATTATTTTCTTTTCAAACTCATTTTTTTGGTGTACCAGACATAGGGTATGAGCGCTTGAGTTGATATACTCATGCCCCTTCTAATTCTTATATTGATATCCCATTTTCTCTTGTTTGCTATGTTAGGAATAATTAATATTAATTCCCATAAACTTGATACACCAAAAAAAAAAAAAAAAAAAAGATTTGCAAAATTAAGGCATAAGCATGAACCTAGTGTAAGTGGAAGTGGCCCTAAATCTATGACTAAAGACACATGAAACTAGGGTTGATGGTTGGTTTTCTAAGTCTATCACGTGAGTTTGTAGAAATGTTATATCTCATCCTTTCTAATGATGGGTATTAAGAAAGAATGGAATTGTGCATGTAACTTGAGGACCATGACCCTTTATATATACATTCATAGGTTAACTGATTGTTAACCTTTTATTATTTCCAATTTCGCTCATCATAAAACTGAAAGTAATATTTTTAGTCTCTACACATACTAACCTATACTTAATTTAATGCATTAAAGTCTATAATCTTATTAGATCACTTTATTTAGACTTTATATAATATGATAGCTTTATTACATAATTATTATCATCAACACATATGAGTCCATACAATTTATTATTAAAATAAACCTTACAATCTCTCACTTGGGCTATATGTGTGACCTTTATAATTGTATATAAAGTTTATGAGTACTCAAAATCTTGATATTATTACCAAATGAATTTCCAAACAAACCAGTCCATCAATCATATCAACATATGACCAAAGCACCTTTACTACACATGTCGTAACCAACCTTATCAATGATCACATACATTGACATAATCAAATGGCATAGATTAAGCATGAATGTGTAGCATAGAAAATACATGTAATGTGATTTAACTTGCCCTTTTCCAACTGGTCCAATATTCTACTTTAGTGAAATCAATTCCATATGAGTTTAGAAAGAAATTCAACTGAAATACTTCATGATGGAAAATAACCTTAGAATCAAAATTATCCTTAACCATAACTGTACCATAATCGATTTTGAAAATAATAAACAATGTGTCTAATCCAATAAGTACAGAAAGAAAGTATAAACTTCCACTAAAACTACACATCCTGAACATATATAACACCCATATGCACAACATGCTCATGAAAGACCTTAGGTAGTAGTCCTATAGTTAGTGGATCCGTAGCCGTTGAGTTTATTCCAATGTGCTCTATAGACATTCTTAGGGCATTGATCAAGACAAAATTTGTCTCCTTTAACAATAGGGGTTTCACTTAGTTTACAGTTCCATATGTTAAACCTTTTGAGCACCTTCTTGATGTAGCCCTTTTCTGACAATCCAAGAATACCTTGAGAATGATCCTGATGTATCTAAATTTCTAATGTAAAAGAAGCTTCTCTAAGATCTTTCATTTTTTAAGTTATTTGATTGAAATCTCTTAGTTTCATGCAACAAGCCCATATCATTTGTCTCACCAACATACAAAACTAGGAAAATAACTTACTTTCACTGAACTTATATTATACATAGTCATAAAAAACATTCATCTTAAAACTGAATGAGATAATAATTTGATGAAATTTGCAATACATTGGCAAGATGCTTATGGATTTCTTTAATTTACATACCATTTTCTTTAAATCTCTCGAAACAGAGTTTTTTACCTGCACCATATAGATTGTCACATCAATGTCACTATTGAGAAACACTAACTTAAGGTTAAAATGAGTTATGAGTGTCATTATAATCCTTTAAGTCTTTTGATGAAACTAGAGAGAAAGTCTCTTTATAATTGATAACCTCTTTTTATGTGAAGCCTAGTGACAAGATGTATCTTGTACCTTTTTATATTACCTTTTGAATCCCTATTGGTTTTAAATATTCATTTGCAACCAATGGGCTTCGCATTTTTAGTTGGTGGAATAAGGTCCCATGCATTAATATCCTTCAAACTTCTTCTTTTCATTCATGGTATCTATCCACTTTTAAGAATTAGAGTTTTCCATGGCATGAAGTTGATTAGATCATCTTCCATCATTCTAATGCCATCCTCATGTTTTTGAAAAATTACAATATAATCATCCAGAATTACATTTCTCCTTTCACTAGTGAATCTTCTTAATGGCACTAGTTCTTGAGATTATGGAGTTTCTTGTTTTGGAAACTCCTTGAATTTGAACAAGAGATTTAATTACATTTTCTTGATTTAGATTTTCTTTTTGAACAGTGTCAAATATTATAGTTTGATCTTAAACACTATCAATGTCAATTAGAGAAATGTCAACATATTCCTCTTCAAAGATAAAGTCTTTAACCGTATCTCTCCCCACAAATTCAACATCCTCTAGGAATCAAGCATTTATTGTCCCAAAAATTTCCTTTGTTATGGGATCATAAAACTTATATCCCTTTAAATTTTCAAAGTACCCAATAAATAACAATTAACAGTTTTTTAATCTAGTTTCTTTTCATTTAGCCTATAAGGAATGGCCTTAACTAGACATCTCCAAATATATAAGAGCTTTAACCTAGTTCTTTTACCTATTAAAAGCTCATAAGGGGTTTTATTAATTGCCTTAGTCGATACTCTATTGAATAAGTACGTTGTAATTATGAATGTCTCTCTCGATAGTGTTTCTAGTAAGGTTGAATTACTAATCGTACTCCTTACTATGTCTTTAAGTGTTCTGTTTTGTCTTTTAGTAACACCATACAAGGTAAGTGAGCTCAGCATGGTGTATTGTGGGACGATACCACATTCCTCTAGGAATTTAGCAAACAGTCTTGGATGTTGTTCACCTAATCCATCATATTTACTGTAATTCTCACTACCACAGTCAAACTTGACACTTTTAATCGTTTTGTTGAGATAGTTTTTTACTTCAATTTTATAATTTTTGAACACATCCAATGATTAGGATTTCTCATGAATGAAATATGAGTGGCCATATTGTCAAAAGTCATCTATAAATGTTATAAATTACCATTGACCATTCCAAAAAAGCTATAGAGAATGATCCACAAATATTTTTATGAATTAGCTATAAAACTTTTATGGCTCTATTGGCATCCAATATCCCAAAACTTGCTTATTTCCCCTTTATACAATTGATAGATGTATCAAAATATATAAAATCAAGGAGATGGAGAATACCATGGGACATAAGTCTTTCCATACTCTTTTCGAATATGTGACTAAATCTTTTGTGGCACAATGAAGTTGAATTCTCATAGTTTAATTTGCACTTTAGATTTTGTGTATTAACATGTAGAGATTCATTATAAGAGGCAATTATATCAAGTAAATAGATTATTTCTATAAGACAATGAACTAGTACCAACTAATGTTGAATTATGAAAGCGACTAAAATTTCTATTGTCAAATGAACAAGTGTAACTAAATTTGTCTAAAGCGACAAAAGTTTCATCTAAATCCAAATTATAACTAATCTATAGTAACAATCTAAAATTCCCTATCGTTTCAACCTCAATCAACTTGCCATCACTAACGTAGATGCATCTTTCACCATCACTAGCTTTAGACAACTCAGGCAACCCTACATGGATACACTGATTTAAGTTGTTGCACTTAAATCTATCCACCTCATGCATTTAGGTACAAAAGTTAAATTAACCTCAGAACAAACAAAATTGAGAAATGTACCTTTCTTTGCATACTAAGCATGATAGTTAGTACATTTCTTCTTCTTGTGCCCTTTAGCATCGCAAAAGAAACAAGCATCCTTAGCTTACTCCTTAGGTTGTTTCTTTTGTGGTGCTTGTAATGTACCATCCTTATTCTTCTTTCTTTTCTGGGCTCTTTTGTCCTTAGACGTATTGACTACGTGAGCACTTTCAACCTTATCATGGTTTAACCTCCCCTCTTCTTAAACATAATGTGAGATAAGCTCATTAAATGACTAAGAGTCTTTGTGATAGTTATAGCTCATCTTAAACTAACTGAACAGTTCTAGAAGAGATATCAAAACCAAGTGTACTAATAAGTCTTTAGAGAATTCCATTTTTAGTGCCTTCAGTTTTGAAGCAATGTAAGACATCTCCATGATGTACTCCCTTATATTACCATTTTCTTTCTATCTCATTGAGATAAGCTTTACTAGAAGTGTACTAGTTTCAACCTTTTCTCAAGATCCTCAAAATACTCCTTAGTTGTTTCAATCTAATCAAACATAGTGCCCTTGAATGTTTTGGAATGGCACAGTTCATGACGATGAGACTTATGCAACTTGATCACTTTCATCTTTCCATCTCCCTTTTTTCATCAGAGGTACTTTTGTTAGTAATAGCAGGAGGGTGTTTTTCCCATAATGCTAAATCTAGGTTCATAACTCCAAGAGTGATTGTTAAGTTATCTTACCATGCCTTAAAATTAGTGCCATTTAGCATAGGAATCAAATTAATGTTGATAGAAATATTTGTAGTAGAACCAATAATTGATTAGAGAACAAAACAAGAAGAAGAATATTAAACTCACATGCACACTAAAACATGCAAACAATAATTTAAATAATGGCAAGCCCACCACAAGACACCTTGTACAACATCGATATATTGTCTTTAGACAAAAATATCAACTTATAAGTTGTATTTTTAGTGTAGTGTTTAAATATTGATAATAAATACTTGTTAAATGATTAAGCCTTTTTTGGATCAACTAATTGTTCACAGGGAAAACTAAACAATTATCACAAATTCATCACTATAGGTGTGTATGTAAATCGACCAAATATTAACATTCCCTTAGGCCAATTAATATTTGCATTATTCACATGCACACAACCTTTTCTACTTATTCAAAACAAGTGACTTCCATAGAAAAGGTTACTTTGATAATCTGCAATTTCAATAATTCATTTTAAATAATAGATACAAAAGATTGTTGAGATTTGAATTTAGTTGCCACATATTGCCTACTCTTTTTTTTTTTTTAAGAGTTACACATGTTGAACATGGTTATGGTCGATGTTCTCTAAACCTTCAAACTAGAGAGGTATAAGACATGAGCATGGCCGTATTCATTGTCCATGTACTTGATGTGTTCTTGACTAAAGAGAAACATAGTCTTGAACATTTCTTGCTCTTGACATTACACTTTACATGTTCTCAAAATAAAGAACAACATGGCTTGAACACATCCATGTTTTAGACATGTAAATGAACATACCCTTTAAATCATGAGATACATGGGGCACAACACACCTATGTATCTTCTTCATGTTGTTGTTAAATATGCTCATATACCCAGTGAACATGTCTATGTTTCATGTGAACAAAACACACTCTCAACCAAAGAGTTACATAGCTTGAAACATGGGCATGTTCAAACTTAATTTTATCACTATTTAAAGTTAAATTCAACTATGACAAACCTTTA
This sequence comes from Laguncularia racemosa, assembly GCA_037954665.1. Classification (NCBI taxonomy): domain Eukaryota; kingdom Viridiplantae; phylum Streptophyta; class Magnoliopsida; order Myrtales; family Combretaceae; genus Laguncularia; species Laguncularia racemosa. Next base: position 3,168,677 of record JBBMOL010000006.1, read on the forward strand.
CATGCAAAAGCACAATTCAGCATGACCAAATATCAACTAAAATGTGATAAAAGGATATTTGTTTGATCCTATAAACCTTAATCAATTTTATTTGTCTATTTAATTTCATTGAAACCTTAAAGGTGTTATATAAATTTCTTTTAAAACTTAACAATGCTTTATTAATTTGGGTCTAATATCACACAAGCGACTTTAGCATGGTTATCAAAATCAGGATTTTACCTAGAATCACTAGAGGGTCCATACAATCGAATCATAGAATCAAATCATAAAATCTTAAGATTCTACAATCTGTGTAAATTATATTTCAGAAACTATAAATATACTTACAATAGTAAATAAAAAACTTACAATATATGATAAAATAATAAAATTCATCATAAATTCTATATAATAGAAGTTTAATACAAATAGTTAAGCACAAATCATTACTTAAATACATGAAATTACAATATAAATTCCTATACAAACTATTGCAACATAAATCATTATAGGTATAAATATAAAACTAAAATAAATCATCAACCACCTTGCTATCACCAAAACTATCACCATCTCTCCCATCACCACCATCACCATCATCATCATCATTGTCCTCATCATCATAATTGTCAACATCATTACTGGCATGCTATCAATGATATTCATATGTTATAACTCTAAGTCCTATAAGTTATCAATCTGTACTTCATCTTTAGTAGCATCAATGTCATAAAAATCTAAATTATCTTGAATCTCATGACTCTCTAAATTTATATATGCACCAACTTTCTTACCCTTTGCATTTAAATGTATATGTATAAACCTATGTTGAATCGTAATTAGAGGCTAATAAAAAGTAATGGAAGTGTGTAATAGGTTAGTTTAAAAGCCTAGAAAGTAAGAGAATGAGCTTATTAGGTCAAAAACTCTAACACGCGTGAAGTTGTAGAATTCCTCACAAAATTGAGATTCTATTGAGCCTAAGGATTTCAATCAGGATATTACTTGATTTTACTTAGAAAGCATTTGTGTGAAATTTAACTAAGGGAAAGTCTTGTATAATCATATAATTGTTGAATTAAGATTTTGACAACTATGAGCTCTATTACCGCTTGTTGGGATTAATTAATCTTAATTTCCATAAACTAAATGAACCAAGAACAGCACGTGGCAAAATTATGGCGTAAGCATGAAACTAGTGTAAGCAAAAGTGTACTTGAATCTATGACTGAACACACACAAAAATAAGACTAATGATTGGTCTTCTAAATCTATCACACAAGTCTGTAGAGATGTTGTATCTCATCCTTTATAATAATGGAGAGTAAGAAAGAATAGAACAAAGTGTGCAACTTAGGTACCATGACCATTTATATATATATATATATATATATATATATATATATTCATAAGTTAATTGCTTGTTAACCTTTTATTATTTCCAATTTAACCCTTCATAAAACTAGAAAAAATATTTTTATCTCTACACATATTAACCGATACTTAATTTAATGTGTTAAATTCTATAACCAATCACTTTATTTAGACTTTATATAATATAATAACCTTATTACACAATTATTATTATCAAAACATATAAACCCATACAGTTTATTATTAAAATAAAATTAATATGCTAGACTTATTCTCTAACTTCGATTAGCTGTTAATCAATTTCTCTAAGCTTTTCTTGTGCTATATTATTGTTGTTTTTCAAAAAGATTACATGAATTTTCTTAGCTCTACCTTCTTAGAGTTGAGTAATCAATCCCATTTTCCAAATGAAAAATTCAAGAAATGGATCTTCTCAACTTTCTTTATTCAATTTCCCTTAATTTATCCATTTAAGATGTTACTATGTGTAAAAAATAATTAAGATTAAAAGAAACAAGATGACATCATGATGATGTGACATAATAGTTCAAAAATCTAGAATATTTCAACCATTGATTTGCAAATTGAGGAAAAAAATTGAGAGGATCCAAATCTAAAGTTTCATGAATGATACAAATTTTATAATGTAATATACATGCCTATATATAAGAATTTTATAGTCATTGTTGATTCTTCAAGGATGAAAGTATAAATACATAAAAATTATATTTATTCACCAATAAATATGTATAAATATAGACATGCATAACACCATAAAATAAATTAAATATGATTTCCAAATAAAACATAAATTTATTAGACAATTTTAATAAGGAAACTAAGAATTTATGTGTGACTTCAAAATAAAACAACTAATGAGAATTTTAATGAAGTGTAAAATTTACCATGAGATAGGAAAGTGTTTTAAATCCATCCAATATATTATGTCCTCTTTCATGATTGACTCTATAGGAGGAGAAGCACCAAGCTCATAACAAATTCCAAGTAAGTTTGTAAATTAAACTCTTTATAGTTTCAATTTTGATTTTAGTAAAGCAACAAAACACTAGAGGTCCAATTCATGCAATTTTAGGTTTAACATTTAAAAACTAATAAGCGCTAAAACCCTAACTCTACCTTGCACCCCTTTGCATAAAAATGTTAGATTTACGATTCTTTAAAAAATCTAATAAATGAACAAATTTTTAAGAATAATTGAAAATTAAATATAAGTTATGAAAGTTAACTAAGTCAAATGTTAGCTATTGACTTAATCATAACTCTAAACTACACTAGTGAAAACTCAATTATCTTATGTAGATATGACTTACAACATACACTTAAAAATCCTAAAAAACATAATTTTTGTAAAATAGTTTAAAACCGAATTACTTAAGGGATAAATACATTGAAAGCATTATATATTTGTGTCAAGATCATTTAACTCCTATATGTTTTAAGGATAATTTTATATAGTCACTTAAAAGTAATTTTATGCAATCACATATTCAAGGTGATTTATCGCTAAAAAAAATAAAAACTATTGATAACTCTCATGAAGTTGTTTATTGCTCCCATGAAAGTTTCAACGGCTTCTTAAAGGTTGTCAATAATATATTTTACTATTAATGAATTTTATTTTTGATATGCTTAAAACTAAGTGAAAGCATATGCAATCAAACAAATGGAACAACTCCTAATCAACATCCAAAAACTGGATCAACTTCAATTATGCGTGAACCCTAAAAATTGCTTTTGTAATCCAATTTATTGGTTAATCAATCTTATCACCAAATGATGTTGTGCTCAATGGAATTAAGCACACCACATAAGATCAAATGAGATTCTAAATCACCAACAACACAAAATATGGCTATGAGCTCCTCTTCACAAAGGAATTCCATGCAAAATAATGAAAGATAAATTGAAGGCAATACCAAGATATAAATCCAATCAATTTGATAACAATATATGAATGGATTTTGATCTTCAATTGATGCCAAAATCAAAACAAGAACTACCCTAATCAACACTAAATATAACACACTAGTTATGAAAAGGAAAATCAACTTAGGGAATTGATATGACTCACGATTCACTAGGTTGCAAACTCGCCACAATTCGAATTGGATTGAAATTCATAAGAATCCTATGAAATCTTAGGAAAACCTTAATCTCTCACGAAAAATTTGCAGCTATTGTAAAGTGTATTCTCCTCCTAAAACCCTACTTAAGCAAGTATTTATACTTGCTCCTTTTAGGGTTAAAATAACTAGAAAATTACAACTATGCCACTATAAGGTGATCAGTCCTAAAAACAAAAAATACTACCCAAATAGAATGTCCCAAAAAATTACAACATAAATGGTTCAAAGAAATAAATTACAAGCATAAAATAACCTTCAACAAGCTAGCTCTTCAATAGGATTCATCAATCCAACTCATCACCGGTTTAAGTCGATCCATGAATAACTCACAAGTTGAGTCTTAGTGAGTTTTTCCATCGCCTTATAAAGCCTGATAAGTATGCCTGTTGGAATACACAATACAAGAGTAATAGAGAAGAGGTTAGCAAACAAATAATTCTGGGGTCAAGTTGTTCAAAAAGGACCCCCATCGCCAAGATTTGAAATCTTTTAATTCTTGCCCTAATGATAGGTCTTGCAGAATTTTGATTCCTATCAATTTTTACTATACTTTAGGATATTTTATTGTAATATCATATAGTTATTTTTTAGTAATTGCACCACATAATCCTCCATGTTTTAAATGAGTCATTTTAGCTCTTCATGTTTGTACCAAAATTTGATTAAGTTTTTATGTTTTAAGTGAGTAATCTAAGTTCTTTATATTTATGTCATCACACCATTTGAGTCTTCTATGTATAGTTATACATTGTAAAAAGGACAAAAAAGACAGCACACAAGTACAAAGGACTTAAATAATCGACTTGAAACATAAACGACTTGATTAAACCTTTGCATAAACTTTGGGAGTTTAATGACTCAATTAAATATAGAGAACTTGGTTAGCTTTTCAACCAAAAGAAAAAAAAAGAAAGAAATAAAAATAAGGGACTTTTGCATACTTTTCCCAATTAGTTTATTATCCAAGCTCTAAAATTTGTAGAATAGACTATATGATTATAAATTAGGACCTTGAATATTAACCTAGCAAAATCTTGAACAAAAGCGGGCAAATGGACAATATTAGGCCTAATCGAACTTGGTGGTCAACCATTTTATTTATGTGGTCACCAAAATAGACAAGTGTTTAACCACTATACCTATGGTCAACCTCAACCATCAACGCTTGGTGGTCCACCACAAGAAGTCTTGGTCAATCAACCATTCTAAGGTTAACCCTAGTTCTTCTTCCTTTGCCCTAAACTTGTTCTAAATCTTTTCTATCTAGCTTTTTACCCTAAACTTTATCAAACACACTTAAACTTTAACTTAACCTTAAAGCCACATCAAATAATAATTGAAGAAGCATTTATAAAACTAGTTAAATATTTCTAAGTATAAAGATTCATAGGAAATGATGGAAGAATAACCTACAAGAATTAAATTTTAGGTAAAAAAACAAGTGTATGTGAGTGGTTACTCTACTTTTCTTGGTTGACTATCTATATAAGATTAGAGAAATAAATTAATGATCATCCGGCTTATGCTATTTGTGCTTATTGCCAAGGCCCATGACTGTTGTAGATAGGTAGGTCATAGATTGAATATCCATTACCTATTGTTAATCAAATATTTGGAATGAAATAATTTGTAGTTAAGCATGAATAACACCTTACTTGTGGTTGATATGGGTCACGAAACTTGGAATGAACCACCGATGAGTCACAATAATGGTATGGGATATTACTATAATAGAGAGTGGTGGATTAAATTACTAATGGTTGATATAGTCAATTAACTTAGTATGAGACAAATTTTATGTTGTTGGATTTAGATATTGTTAGATATCATTCGTGGATTTTGATTTCACTATGTATTATGGATTATGGTGTGGCCCAAGATGTTAGGTATGATTATATTTGCTACGCCCACTTAAATAACCATTTGTTAGTATTATGGTGGTTATTTGTATTTGTTGATGCATTAAATTAAAACATTTAAGCTGCATGTAACATAGCATTGATTGTGCTTATTGCTACACTAACTATTTGCTGGACTTTATACAAGAACTTTTAAAAATTTTCAAATATTAGAAGATTTCAACAAGAAGATTCAGTGAGTGTAGGACTTTGAATCCTGCTTGCTCTTTCTAGACAATAATGACATGTGGTAGACTATCATGCCCTTTAAGTCTAAAGCGTAACAATGACAGTACTTTCTTTTAGAAAAAAAAAAATATATATATAACAAAGATGAAGGCATCGAGTGGGTAGAAAATCTACTAACACATTTTATAAATTTTATTTGAAAATATATCTTTAGCACAAGAGTGCCCGTTAGCAAAGTCTATTTCCTCTATGAAGTCTACTAAAGAATTTTTCCTATTTTCCTTTCTGGAAAAGCGATAAGTTTATTTGCATTGTTGTTTTAATGACCCGAGAGTTTCAAGAAGTGCCAAACATTGTAGAGATTGAGCCTTTTGCTCATGTTTTAGATTTATGGAGCTTTCTTTTTCATTTTCTCATTTTATGTAATGTCTCTGACTCTGGTGTTGTGCTAGTTCTCTAGTCTAATTTAGAGCACAGGCGGCAGATTTTGTATTTATATTAGCTAATCAGAAACTATTCTAGGGTCGACTGAATGTGCTACATTCAAGTAACAGATACAGGCTTTCATCAGTTAGTTGTGGCAACTGGCATTTCCTCTACTACCTACTTTGGTTTGGATTTAACAGAAACCATGCTGCATAGTATTCAGATTTTGACCACGTTTGTGTGCAAAGTGAAACTAAGTTGCTGGAGAAGTCAAGACGGGTAGACAAATTACTAGAAATGGTATTGTAAACATCTCTTCAGTCTTTGTAATGTATTCAAACAGTGATCACAATTTGAGGGAACTGAGCTTCCATTGTTGTTAATGTTATCATTAAAGTTGTATATGCTTCTAAAATCAAAAGCATCCCATTCATGCAATGCAGTGTTCAGATTTGTGAAGCATTCCTTTCCTGATCACTTTAAACATTTCCCCTTCATTCTGATACAATCTACCAGTAGCATCTAGTTCTCAACTCGGAATGATACCCCGCACATGTAAGGGACAACTGCTTTACAAAGATGTCCTATTTTTGCCATATTTTCATTTTAGGATCTATGTTCATTTCAGGACCAACCTATATTTTCAAAAATAACATCAAGAAAAGAGTCTGTCTACCTCCATTGGGAGAAAGTTACCAATCACAAACCGCAAAATCCCTAGAAGCTTTCCTTCGTTGTTACAATATTTACACCTTTGTACAGAATCTCATCAACTACACACACCCACAAGCACTGAAAGACACTTTATCGCATCTTTCACTCTTAGGTCTATATACAAAACCTGTTACTCAACCACAATATCCTTAAGGGAAATGCAAAGGGAAAAGCAATGCAAAAGCAATCACTGAGACTCCACATGGACATTTCAACGAGGTTGGTGAATGCGTCTGATGACGGATTTAGGAGCGGCATATTTGATCCGCAGCTGCTGCTGCTTGTTCTTGTAGTACCATTCTGGTCCCCTAGGATTACTGCCTCTTTCTTTACTATTGGAACGGGGAATGCATAGAATCGGCTTTAACATTTCTTTGGCATAAACATCCATTTGATCACCTACTCCAAAATTAAATCTTCATTAATATAAAAAGTTGGATTCACTAGTCCAGCTATGAAGATTGAAATGCACAATCTGTCCCAAAAACCTGAAACTAAAGTGATCGACGGGTCATATGGTTCTCTTCTCTTCAGCACGACAGGGTCAATCCAACATTAAAAGTTGTGTGCTTGGCTAACAGATACCAAGAAAATAATACGACAAATATACATTGAATAATATTGATAAGAGTGCCTCGACTTATGGATATTTTTTTGTAAATTTTATACATGAACTTTGAAATTGCTAATTCATATGCTCAATGTAAAATTTTCTTTTCTTTTTTTTTTTTTTTGGTCATATTTAGTAGCCCATCATCTTTAGTACACTTTTTTAGAATCTCGCATCACAATATGAACGAAGGGAAAAAATCGAAATTGCCTTTGAAAGAACTTTCATTGATTTGTATTTATAAATGAAATAAATCCCTTTTTTTTCATAAATTACTATTTATATTATTTCCTATAATCACTCATTTGTTAACTACTTACTAATAACCCTAACTAATTTTTTAACAACCATATAAACACTTGCCACAAAATATTTCCATAAGCGACGAATTCAACCAGATTTAGCAACTTCAAACTTCAAAACTATGATAACCCAAATGTTTGAAGCATTCAGCTAGATTGGATATTATCTCAGCATATAGAAAAATATGTAAAGTAAATTCAAAACAATGACAGATCAGGGAACAGATGCAAATTTATATAATGGACACAAGCTGACAGCTGTTTATGAATCACTTCCTCTTTTGATGAAAAGAGACCATCCATGTAATATTTGAAAGTCAAGACACATTAATTTTAAAGCTCACCCTTTTGCAGCTTCCTTTCACATGCAGAGGAATCATCAAGATCGTCATCCTCATCGTCGTTGCCGAAATCATAGTGGAACGGCAAGTAACAACCCTGATACCCAGGGGAGGTCTTGACTAACTCCTGCCAGAAATCCTCCTCTAAACGATACGCCATCGGTATAAAAAGGCTCCACGTCAGGTTTTAAGCTTGATCTTTGATCTCACTCTCATTTCCAGCCCGCATATGAATGAAGACTTGAGCTTTGGGAGTGTGTCGGTTTATCACGTTTTATCTATTCAGTATATAGTATAGTGGATAATATAATAATGGACAGAGCTAGAGAGAGATAACGAAGTCTGACAATTGGTGGGTGGAGGAGCCCACGAGGAGGATCCGACGGTGGGAGTCGAGTGAAGTGGGTTAGATATTTTGGTCAAACCATGAGTTGATATTCGGTCAATCTTTGCATTACGCATTAAAATTTTACTTTATCGATTGTTCTCGATGCATGTTGCACCATTTCTATATCGTTGGTTGAGACGATAATAAATTACGTAAATCGATGAAATACGACACCATAGTAAATTAATTTAATTATTTCATCATATATTCGATTATGTATATATATATATATATATTAATATCCTTACATATTATAGACAAAAGAAAATATACAAAATGATATAATAATTTTGCACACCAAAAAAAAAAAAAACCAACATGTATAACCATTTTCTTATATATTATAGAATCAATTAAAATTATTATGAAAAAGTAGGAATATCGCTGAAATAAATTTGGGATGAATTTTATAAAATTTAAACTCAATCCATTATTCTTAAGATTATCCATCATCTATCCTAAAATTTTATAAATTTTTATCGTATCATCAAAACCTAATTTTATAGGGTTTTTTCAAATCTATTTATGACCTAACTCGACCCAACCTATTAATATGCTTATCAAATTGTATGTTTTCATTCTTTTTTCAAAAATTTATAATTAAAATAAAAAAAAACATAAATCACTAAGAGAGAGATTGGATAAAAGTATTAGGTTTCTTTTTAAAACTTAAAATAAAGAGTAATATTTTTATTAATTATTAATTTTTTTAATTATATAATAGATTTTAAATATATATATTAATTATTTTAACTAGGTTTAAGTGTTTTATCAAACTTTTTTTTTAAATTTCAAAATTTAATCTAAAATTTTGTAAGATTTTAAATTCTTTTTGAAAATTAACCTTAAAACTTTATTGGATTTGATATAGAATTTTTACTAGATGGAGGGTTTAAGTACATTTTAATGATTCGATCGGTGTTATTCCTACTAAAAAGTATTAGAGAGCACTTTTATTTTATTTTTATTATTATATATATTTTCCTGACAGCAAACTATATAATAAGGTAGTGTTAAGCTGCCCTTTAGCCTTCGATGCCCGACAAAGGCTGCCACAGTGTTAGAAAACTTTTGCAGCTTTTTATTATTTCTTTCTAATCTTTGTAATTATTTATTATTGATTATATTATTTATTTAAATATATTTAATAATATTATTTTATTAAATAAATTATTATTAATTAATTGAAAGTTGACATACATTTGAACCAGATTTTTAATCAATTTCATATGGAAGTCCTTTTTTTTTGAAATTTGAATAATATTGAAAATTTAAATAAAAATATTAAGTATTTAAATAAAAAATAGATAAATCTTAAAGTTTAAATATATATTTTTCTCTCTTAAAATTTTCTTATAATTAATCAATAATATATTCAAAATTGGCTTTTAATGCAGTGAGTCACTACGTTCGCATTCAAAATTGTCAATTGCCAAAGTTTCACGCACATTTTCCTTCTATAAACAAAATATCATTTGTTATTTAATTATTTCACTTACTTCACAGCCATGATGCAGGTGCCTAGATCATGAAAATGATTTAATTGAAGCTACATTAGTGATGTATAAAAGAAAATAAAAATTATAGCTAAAAACAAAACAAATAAGAATTCGACGGACAGTAAGAATTAAATAAAAGTAATTGGTAAAAAAATTAAAAAAAAAAAAAGAAGAAGCTAACAAGAAACTAGTATAAACATCCTATTTTTGCTTCTATTTAGATTTTTCTAATAATAAATAAATAAATAAAAATAATAATAATAATAAAAGGCCTAGTTTATAAATTAGTAAAAATAAAAAATAATAAAAATAATAATAACAAGTAACAAAAAATAATATTAATAAAATTTAGAAAAATATGAATCTCTAAATTAAGTTCGAAAACTTCAAACCCATAGAAATTAATTAGAGCTATTAGCTTATAGGTAAATTAATTGCAATAATAAATTGAGAAATTGGCTGGTTCAGCTAGTCCATGTATGTGCCTGGGTGCTTGCGAGAAGATGTTGGTCACAGGTTTGATTCCTACTGCCACGTGGTAGCGTACGATTGGCTAGAGCGAGGCATGTGCGAAGCACATGGTCGTCTTCCTCCTTCAGACCAATTGAAACCGAAACCGGAAAAAAAAAAAAAGGAAGAACGAACATGATAATAAATCAAAACAAAAAAAAAATTGAAGTTTATCAAGTTTTTAGTATGAATCAACAAGATTACAATGAAAAGATTAAATTTTTAGATTAAATCCTAAAACTAAATCAATCAAACAAATGGATAAAAATGGGTTTCGCATATCATAAGTTACGGTTTCAATTTGAATCAATCTTCAATTCTAATTATATATACAAATACACTAGAGCTCAAGGATAAAAAGGGAATGGAATCTAAGAAAAATACCTGATTTATACCTGCAACCAGACCTCCATAGCCACCACCCATAACCCACACATGCATTCCACCATACCCGTCTTTACTACCATTTTCTAACCCTGCATTGTTGCTGTTTGGTGGTCATCGCCAGAGCAAGTTGAAACGCCATCGTTGTGTCCATGGGATAGGTGTAATGGCCAAGTTCGATTTAACTTGCGAGCTACCGCTGGGGTTTCCACTTCTACCAAGGTGCGCAACCTAAAGTCGAATTGCCACTACGTTTGAGTTTCCCATCACTTGCAAAGGCTAGCTAACATATCAATGCTCTTTAGCAACCACCGGAGCACCGCCAACGAGGACCCTCTAGCTACCACACATGTACCCAATGTAACTTGAGTTCGACTCGAATCCAACCCGCACCAAACCCAAATCGACCCTTATCTAGGTAAGTATTATTATTCTTCTTATTATTAATTTAGAGAAATTAGTTTATTTATTTTTGTTGATATCTCAATGATAAAAAAATGAAAATAATCCAAAAAAATAATAAATAAATATGAATGATAGTATTAATATAATTAGGTTAGTAACTTTATCCTAATTAATTTAATTTAGAAAAATTAGTAAATCGAATAATTAGGAGGAACCATTGTATAGGCTTTAAGTGTTTTGGTGTAACCGTCGCCTAAGGATGATTAGGTTCAAACTTTTTTTTAATAATTAGTAATACTTAATCTATAAGTATAAAGATATAAAAATTGAAAAATTAAAAAGAAAAACAAAAGATTATTTATTATCTTGAACATGGCTTTATTATGAAAAATACAAAAAAAAAAAAAAAACGCTTTCTCACATAGAAAAATGATTTTCATGAAATAAAAAATTCTAATTGGTATTTTCAAAAGTTAGGTCCTTAGGCTTTCAAAATTGAAAAACAAAACTTTAGAATTAGAATTTTTCCTGTAAAAAATTAAAATGATAATAAATGTAAACCCGACTTATTTCCATAATTAAAATTAATTAATCCACTAAAGTTTTATAAAAACAGAACTACATTGGTTTGATCCTGATTAGCGGGTACGTAGGCATTTATGGGTAACCACTTATAAAATTAAAAAAAAAACATTTTATTATTTTCCAATTTTGATTTATTATATAAAAAACAAATATACAAAAAAAATTATCCTTTTAAAATTTCAATTTATAATATAAAAACACAAAAATATGTTATCCTATTTTTAATTCAAGTAGAAATGCAAAGGTTTTTATTCTCTTTTATTTCATTTTAAAATAATAATAATAGAAAATATATAATAAAAAATTAATTAAAATTTTTTTCATGCTATTTCATACTTTATATGAAAACATTATGTCTTGTACATATGATGTTGAAAGGAATTTACAAAAAGATTTTAATTCAGTTTCTTAAAGAAAATAATAAGTGGTAACCATTTAAGTTTTAATAGGATATATAATAATAGAAAATATATAAAAAATAATAATTAAATTTTTTTTATGCCATTTCATACTTTATATGAAAACATTATGTCTTGTACATATGATGTTAAAAGGAATTTACAAAAAGATTTTAATTCAATTTCTTAAAGAAAATAATAAGTGGTAACCATTTAGGTTTTAATAGGATAGCCCCGAGTCTAATTCTTTGGTTAATATTTTTCCAAAATTTGTTTAGAAAAATTCGTCGACTAATAGCTAGTTAAGGTTAATCCATCTAATTAACCTTAATTTATCTTATTTTCCAACTTAGGTTGATGGTGACTCTAATTCTTTTCTTAAGATAATTAAAAATATAGTTTTTCCTTAAATTTACTATCGAATAACTTGTATTAAGTGGGTTGGACTTAATATGGGTTAATTAAGAAAAAAATCTAAAATCAAGCTTGACAATTGGTATACAAAAAAAAGAAGGGCACATGATATGGCAAAAATTACCCTACATTTTTACATGTGATAATTTCCCATCATAATTGGCATCATTTGCTTATATTGCATTTCAATTCGTGGAATGAGTTCACAGCTGAACCATCTTGCTACATAGTATGAATTCATATAACACAAATCTAAGTTTCGAGTCAAACTATATTTGCATTTTATTAGTAATAGCTATATGTTTGAATTCAATAATAAAAGGATTACTATATATATATATATATATATCCAAAATAGATAATAAATATTATACTAGATAATGTAATAGCTCTTTGATTAATGTTATCAACTCAATCATACAAACCGTTGTGCAAAGTGTTTGCACAACATATATAATTACTAAATATTCTGGTAAGAGTTATTGATGGATGAAATACTTACCAAACCAAAATAATAATAATAAATCAACAAGAGGGACATTTTAAATGTGCATTATCACACTAAAAAAAATTGAACTAAACAACTAATGAAATATGAAAGAGATAGTTTGCATTTTTTCCCACAATTAATGTTAGTAAAAGACTAGAAATTGAATAAATGTTGTTGGAGTTTATCTTTGTAAGTGGAAGACTTAGAAGGAATAGGCTATCAATTAGAAAGGATGAGAAAGAGTCAATCATAGGCAAAAAGATAATAACCTTTTAGCATTTTTTGCTTGTACAAATATGAGAATATGGTATTCTTTTATAAAGAATCAAAGGTGGTGGTCGGTAGCTTCTCGGAAAAGTCATAATAAATATATATAGTGAAAAATTAATTTTTCTAGGATATTCAATTAGCTTTCCAACTCACTACAGGTATCCATAATTATGGTGAAAATAAATTCTGTTAGGATATTTTATTAGTTTTCCAATTAACTAAAGCTAGCAATAATTTTGTATAATGGTGTATCTTAGCAATTAAATAAGCAAAAATACTTGTCCAAATCTGTTATAGTGCACCACATCCATTATTAGAGACACGTGCATGGGATAAAATCAAAATAGAGTTTATTTTATCTTAGATACACACATATCACCCATAAAATCAAATCGGTGTAGTGTGCACTCAATCTACCTAAACAATACTCTAGCTATAGCTTCTCTACATATCTTCACAATGTATGTGTGACTTGTGTGTAATATGTGTACCTTTTACCTAGAAAAAGTATTGTATTAAAGACAATATTATGATCTCCTATCCTCAACACCAAAACAAGAAAAATAACACACTTAATATCCTTTAAAATGCAGTCAAGCCTCTTGTGCAAACATTGTCATCTAGTAATGTGAAACCTATCTTCAATGACCTTTATATTGGAATTCACATGCTATAAAAATAAAATGAGAATAAGTTAGGCACATTGTGTAACTCCACTATAGGATTCCAAAGATTGCATGGGGTTATAATTAGACAAGTAGTTAATTGAGAATGGAATGGGTTTGAGTTTGATAGAAATTGATGCAAAATTATCTATAAAATACATACATAACAAAAAGCCTTTCTTATACACTGGAAAAACAATTTCATGCATCTAATCTTTGTAGGTCATATTAATGTAAGGTATAGGTACTTTACATTCACATAATCCACATAAATTGGGCATGTTAGCAACGTCAAATTTAGTTATTTCCTCTATAAAGTTTATTAAAGAATTTTTCCTATTTTCTTTTCTAGAAAAGCAATGAAGTTTATTTACATTGTTATTTCAATGATCTAAGAGTTTCATGAGGTGCCAAACATTGTCGAGTTGAGCCTTTGACTCTAAGAGTTTCATGTTGTCCTAGTTCTCCAATCTAATTTAAAGCATAGGTAGTAGACTTCGTATTTAAGATAACAAATAAAAAATTATTCTAGTTAGTTACTTGGTAATAATAGTGTCAAGTCATGTAAATCCCAAGTGCATGGGATTACCTCAAATTAAAGTTTGAGAGAAGGTACCAACTATTGTGTTACATTCAAGTAATCAATATAGGCTTTTATCAATTAGTTCAGGCAATCAAAATTTCTTTTAGTTAGTTCAAGCAATTGAAATTTCTTTTAGTATCTACTTTGCTTTAGATTTGATAGAAACTATTGCACCCTGTAGGAGATTCTATTTGTGATAACTTACTACGATTTCTTAACTTGATAAAACAAACGCGGAATTTCTAAACTAAACATAGAAAACATCTCAATAATACACAAAGCTTACATCAAATATGCCTTAAGGAAGGCTTAAATTAAACTAGGCTCACTTATACAAAGATTAGTCATAGACCATGATAGATTCTTACTTACAATTGGGCCCATTGCATCATGGAAAGCTAAAAAGAAACTTTACAAAAGTTATGCTTATCCAAAAAGTATCTAAGTAACTTTAAGCTATCACTCTTCCGTACTTCCTTTCCTTCCCACCTAAATTGGCTAATAATACTTACAAGAGCAATCCTCTTAGAAAGGTAGTTCCTATAGTTGTGTCCTACATAAAAAAGTCTAGAAGGGAGTGAGCAACCATAGCTTATTGAGATGGGGATGCAACATTCTTAATACTGCACACATACAAGCAATTTTAAACAAGTTTTCATTTATATGTTATGCATAAACAATCATATCCAACGTAACATCACCTATTGTTTTCTAGTAACTAACGTAAAGTTTAGGGCTTAACACTCCCATTGACCTTGAGTTAAAGATTCTCATAATTATTAGTGCCCAAGTTCTCCATCTTACTTAATTACTCATCTTTCTACTTGACTAGTTAATCTGTAATCTTAACATCCAAAGCTTAAGGTGCCTTAAATGTACACTTAAACACTTAAATCCTCAATAATAGGTAAGATCCTTACATGGGTTCTATCAAAGACACGACAACCACCAAAGTCACATAGTTCGCTAATCATGGAACAATAATATTTAATTGATTACTTCCTGCTCATTTTGTAGTAGTGATGACATTCAATAGAATGCAATATCTTATGTAATACATGTCAAGTTTTAATTAAGTTCAACATTTAGTTAGTTGATTTGGGGTGATCAAATAAGATATTCTCACAAGCCATTCCACAATCATAGACAATTTCTAAGTATACACCACAATATACACCATAGACCATCTAGGCATCTAAACACTCAAACATTCAAGTATTACACACTATGATAAAAAAGCAAAAGGGGCTAAACCAATCACCAAGTATTTGCACTCATAAACATAACACAAGAGACCAAACATCACACCACTTCAAGGACCCACCATCAAACTCACCCTAATCTACCACTCCTCCAATTCTTTAACCATCAAAAGACCCAACTTTCATTAAAATAAGTACACAAGTATTTACATATTTACACATACATATATTTATGTAGCCCTATTTATGTAAAATAAAGTAAAGGTGAAAATAGTTTTTGTTCAACATACATTTTCTAAATCTTTAGACATAAGTATACATATATGTCCATGAATAGACATCCATATGTTTACATATTTAAACATAGCTTGTCCAACCAATTATATTCATACACACACACACACATATTAACTTATGTGAGGATAATATAGATTTGTATATTAATTTTAGTAAAAGAAGCTAGGTTGCAAATGCATAATTTCTTAAAATTTACAAGTAGTATTTGATGATATAAAATACTTTTAAAGGATGGAAATTGGTAGAAATAGTTTTACATCACTATAGAAATATTTTAAAAATATAAAAAATGTGTATAAGTAGTGGAGAAATTTTTTGAAAATAAAAACATATGGGAAAAACTTTGGAGAACCGATTGAATGGGTTTTATAAGGATTGACCAGTCAACTCCCAAATCAATGGCAAGCCAGTGCATTGCACCACCAACAAGTTGGTTCCAATAGCTAAACATAAAAAATATGCATGTACACACTATAACACAAGCAAAACACAACATTATAGTATATCATAGTTTTATACTCACTTTTGCCTCATAAACTCTTATTATTCAAAGTAATCCTCGAGTAATTGAATATAGTCAAAATCTTCACCTATGATGCAAGGATAAAAGCTTTACTAGAAAGTATACTATACTAAACTCATAAAAACTTATATGAAATTAAGTATATAAATCTTTTTATTTGCTTAAAACCCTACTCTTGCACTACTTATTTAACCCAAAAATTTAAGTTTGATATTACTTAATAAAAGTGGTCTAATTGCAAAATACTCATCTTGAAGTTTGTGAGGTTGTCTTCGAAGTTTTATTTGAAGATTGTATAAATGAGATACAAATTTTGGAAAATTGAGGAAGTTGGGTGGTTATGTAAAGAAGAAAAGAAATATCGGAAAGAATGGAATGGAAAAAAATTCAAAATTTTCGAATCTATCTAAAAACACATGCTAATGGTCTTAGTAAATAATCCAAAATATGATGTTTTCATATAAAAATTTATTGTTAAACTTAATAAAACACTCAATCCAAATATTTATTAAGAATTTTCTAAATATTTATTCAAAATTTTTATTTAACTATTTTAAATCTACAATTTACTTAATTATCCAATAAAACATCTATTTTTCCTTAGTTTAAATTTATTGGGGTTTAGAATAAGATTTTTAATTTAACTATTTCATTAACTCAGTGTTAAACATTGTCCTAATTATAGGGTTTCATAGAAACCATGTTGCATAGTTTATCAGATTTTGATTACATAAATGTGCAAGTGAAACTGAGTTGCTGGAGAAGGTCAAGACCTGTTGACAAATTACTAAAACTGGTAATTTAAGTATCTCTTCAGTCTTTGTTATGTAAACACTATTCTGATCAAAATTTGAGGTAACTGAGCTTCCTATGTCATCATTAAAGCTATACATGCTTCTAAAATCAAAAGCATCCTATCCGTACAATGCAATGTCTAGATTTGTGAAGCACTTATGGGGGCTTTCAATCATTTCCCTCTCATTCTGATAGAATCTACCGGGAGCATCTAGCTCTCATCTCAGAATGAAACCCTTCACATGTAACTTGTAAGGGACAACTGCTTTGCGAAGATGTCCAGTTTTTGCATGTTTTGAGATTCATTTTCTCATTTCAACACCGACCCAAATTTTCAAAAATAACATCAAGAAAGAGTCTGTTCATCTCCATTGGGAGAAAGTTGAAAAATCTCAAACCGTAAAATCCGTGGAAGCTTTCGTTCATTATTATTAAATTTACACCCTTGTACAGAGTCTCATCAACTACGTGCACACCCACAAGCACTGAAAGACACTTCATTGCATCTTTCACTCTTAGGTCGCTATATACAAAACCCGGTACTCATGATCCTTAAGGGAAATGCAAAGGGAAAAGCAATACAAAAGCAATCGCTGAGACTCCACATCGACATGCTAACGAGGTTGGTGAATGCGTCTGACAACGGATTTAGGAGCGGCGTATTTGATCCGCTGCTTCTGCTTGTTCTTGTAGTACGATGCTGGTCCTCTAGGATTACTGCCTCTTTCCTTACCAGTGGAATGGGGAATGCATAGACTCAGCTTCTTCAACATTTCTTTTGTATCAGCATCCATTATATCACCTACTCCAAAAGAAAATCTTCATTAATATAAAAAGCTGGATTCACTAACAACATTGAAATGCACAATCTGTCCCAAAATCCTGAAACTAAAGTGATCCATTGGTTACATAGCTCTCTTCAACATGATAGGATCAATCCAACATTAAAAATGGTGTGTTTGGCTAACAGATACCATGAAAATAATATGACAAATATACATAAAAAAATATTGATACGAGTGCCTCGACTGTGGATATTTTTGTAAATTTCATACATGAAATTTGAAATTGCTAAATGATGTGCTCAATGGAACATTATTTTTGGTCATATTTACCAGCCCTGTCATCTTTAGCAGAATTCTATCAATAAACATTTGCCACAAAAAAATTCCATAAGCGACGAATTCAACCAGATCTAGCAACCTCAAACTTCAAAACCATGATAACCCAGATGTTTGATAGAGTACGATATTCAACAACCACATTCAGCTAGATTTGATATTATCCCAATACATAGAAAAATATGCAGAGTAAATTTAAAACAAAGACAGATCAGGGAACAGATACAAATTGAAAAAAAAAAAAAAACAAAAGAAAAACAGAGGGACACGAAACAAGCAGACCGCTGTTTATGAACAGAAATCACCTCCTTTTTAGATAAAATTAAAGAAGACTAGAAAGCCGAGAGACATTGATTTTAAAGCTTACCCTTTCGCTGCTTCCTTGCATATGCACAGAAATCAAGTAGCGACAATGGCTCCTTCACATACTGGGTTTCCCCAAAACCAAGCCCATCACTAACCCAAAGATCATCGTCATCCTCAAAATCATCAAGATCCTCATCCTCATCATCATCGTCGTCGAAACGATGACGAGTGGACCAATAATCCTGAAACCAACGGGAGGTCTTGACTAGCTCCCACCACAAAGGCGAGAAATCCTCCACTAAGCGATACGCCATTGGTATAAAAGGCTCTGCATTAGGGTTTAAGCTTGATCTTGATCCCACTCTCATCTCCGTAGCTGAACCCATTTCCAGTCCACATGCGAATCGAGACTTTGAGCTTTGGGAGCGTCAGTTGATCACACTTTATCTGTTTAATGCATAGTGGAAAATAGTGGATAGAGCTAGAGAGAGATAAAGGAGTTTGACAATTGGAGGGTGGAGGAGCCATGGCGAGGATCCGACGGTGAGAATCGAGTGAAGAGGAAAATATATTTTTTGGTCAAACCTCCAGAGGATAATCGGCCAATCGCACTAAGATTTTTACTTTTACCGCTTGTTCTCGATACTTCTTAAGCCTTGTCTAAAACCATATTGTTGATTGAAATTTGAGACGATTTTAAATTACGTAAATCGATGAAATACGACACCATAGTAAATTAAATTAATTATTTATTTTGTGTACAAATCTCTCTTATATATATATATATATATATATATATTTATATATATGTGTGTGTGTGTATACGACAACAAACTATATATAATAAGGAGCTGGTCAGCTGTCGCCCATCAAACGTTGCCAGGGCCTTGAAAAAACTTTTTCAACCCTTTTTTTTTTTCTCTTTCTAATTTTAATAATTTTTATTATTGGTTATGTCATTTATTTAAATATCTGATAATATTATTTTATTAAATAAAATATTATTAATCAACCAAAGGCTGATACAATGACAATGACAATGATGGATAATATTTTTAATGAATCTTATATGAAAGTCCTCTATTGTAAATTTTGAATAATATCAAGGATTCTAATAAAAAAATATTAAGTAGTTAAAAAGAAAAATAGATAAATATTGAGATTAATTATAATTTTTTTCTTAAATGTTTCTTGTAATTAACCAATAATATATTCAAAGTTTGCTTTTAATGCAATGAGTCACTACGTCTGCACTCAAAATTGTCAATTACCAAGGTTTCATGCACATTTTCCTTTAATAAACAAAATAACATTTGTTATTTAATCATTTCACTTCATTCACAACCATAGCAAAAAACAAAACAAATAAGAAACTGACAATGAGTGACAATTAAATAAAAGTAAGGAGTAAAAGCAAATGAGAAAAAAATGTAAGAAAAAAAACTAATTAGAAATGGCAAAAATTGCCCCTACAATTTTTTTACATATGATAATCTCCCATCATAATTGGTATCATTTTGCTTAAATTGTAGTTCAATTCATGGAATGATTTCACAATTGAGCCATCTTGCTACATGTTACAAATTTATATAACACAAATCTAAGTTTCTAGTCAAATTATATTCCCATTTTATTGTTAATGGCTATATGTTTGAATTCGAATGTAAAAGGATTGTTATACTTTTTATATTGAAAATAAATGATAAACATTACACAAGATTATGTAATAGCATTTTGATTAATATTATTAACTCTATCATATAAACTGTTGTACGTATAAAGTGTTCGCACAACTTATATAATTACTAAATGATGCGGATCGAATAGCCGAAGACTACTTGGAGAAGTGGGAGAAGGAGAAACGAGCTAAGAAGCCGTGGTAGACTTCAATGCAGCCGATTTCGCATCCAACGCTACCGGCTTTTCCATAAACACCGCCAGCCTTGAGTCGACTTTCATTTTAAGCCACCGGTTCTAAGTCGTCGGCCTTAGGCCGTCCTTCACCACCAGCTTTTAGTTCCGTGATTTTTCTCTTTATTTATTTTTCCATGTAATTTTGAGGGACTATATATACCTCCTAGGGTTTTTTATGAGGGATTTTGTCTTATTCTAACACTTTTTTTTACACCAAATATTGAGAGATTTTCTCCAATTGAGTTTGCATCCTGCAATTTGTATGTTAGAAATCAACCGGTGAATTGATTTCTTGTTTACCTTACGCTTTCACGTTGCGTCAGATTGGTATCAGAGCAAGGCGAATTCCTGCGAAGATGTCAACTAATCCGGGTGATGACGGCGGTCGTGTTCTTGACGGTGTTCAAGATATGAGATCATAAGGAGCCAATCAGTGGGTTCCGAGGGCGGAGTTTGATGCTATGAATCAAAAGATCGGGTGTCTGGAACGGCCCCCTGAGGAATTGATCAAGCGTTTCGATGCCATGGCAGTAGATCTTAATAGAGTTGGGGGGTGTTGGCAGAAGTCAGCCGCAGGCAGCTGATTTCTATGGTGGCCAAATCGTTCAACCTGTTGTCGAAAACAGGTGGGGAAGGGTAGAATATGATGATTCTGGCAATGAATACGAGGTCCTATATGGAGGTAGACAACAACGAGGACAAAGTGGTAACGGTGGTGGTTTCACCAAAATCAATATGGGAACAACCAAAGGGATGGTAGTTATCGGAGAAATTGTTACGGGTATGACCAAGGAGATGGGGGAGATTACCGCCTGAAGGTTGATATCCCATGGTTTGATGGAAGTCTCAATATCGAAGGTTTTCTGGATTAGATTGCCGAAGTTGATCGGTTCTTCGATTATATGGAGATTCTTGAAGACCGCCGGATTAGATTAGTGGCATGTAGACTGAAGGGTGGAGCTTCGGCATGGTGGGAAAGGCTACAGAATAGAAGACATAGAGAGAGTAGGCATCCGGTGAGAACATGGTATCGCATGAAACAACTATTGCAACACAATTTCCTTCCTCCAGATTACGAGCAGATATTGTTCCAACAATATCAATGGTGTCGTCAGGGACAGCGATCCATGCATGAATATACCGCGAAGTTCATGAGATTGGTCGAACGAAACGACTTGAGGGAGAGTGAAGGCCAACAAGTCGCACGGTACGTAGAAGGGCTAAAGCTCCAAATTAAGGATAAAATAGGGGTCACTATAGTGAGGAACTTGGTCGAAGCGAAGAACATGGCCCTACGGGCTGAATTGATGTTGTAGGAGCAGAGTAGTAGGTACGGAGGTGGAAGAAAGGGTTATGTCAATGATTTCGTTGGCAGTAGTAGTAAAGTAGGGATTGAGAGAAACAAAGGTGTTGTAAGCAAGCCCAGTGAAGAAAACACCAAGAAAGAAGACAAAAGTGAGGGGAAGAGACCTATCGAGGCTAGGGGAACCCAAAAACAAAGCAAACCATATGCCAAGCCGATTTTGGGAAAGTGCTTCCGTTGTAATCAGCCTGGCCATAAGTCGAACGAGTGCCCTGCTAGGAGAAATATTAATATTATTGATAGAGAAGACGAAGATGAGGTATGCTGTGAGCCTGATGGGGATGATGATTATTATGAGGAGGAGGAAGAAGTGGTAGAACCGACCTATGTGATTAGGCGAATGATGCTGACACCGAAGCAGGAAGAGATTACCCAACGACACCAGTTGTTTCGCACTAGGTGTACCATTAGAGGGAAGGTGTTTGATTTGATAGTAGATAGTGGAAGCTGCGAAAATATTATTGGGAGTGAGGTTGTTAAGCAATTGCAGCTACCTGTCGAAAAACACCCAAATCCATACACCATAGGGTGGATTAAAGCTGTAGAGAAGATCGAGGTGAAGGAAAGGTGTAGGGTACCGTTCTCAATAGGGAAGTACCGTGATGATGCCTTCTGCGACATTGTGGACATGGATGCATGTCATGTCCTATTTGGCAGACCATGGCAGTTCGATGTAAATGCACAACATGCTGGAAAGGAGAACGTGTACAGGCTGGAAAAAGGGGGTATGAAGTATACGTTGTTGCCATTAAAGAAGGAGGGACGTTCGAGGGAGAAGAGAGTGGAGAGCTGTTCTTTCTTGACTATCACCTAGTCAGGGAAGGACTTGGTAGATGATTTAAAGGAATCACGGGTGGTTCACGCTCTAATAGTGAAGAATGTTACAGGTGGAGGAGATGAGGTGAGTGTGGAAGTTCCTGAGGCAGTGAAGAGTTTGCTAGAGGAATATAGGGAGGTGGCTCCTGATGACCTACCTAAGGGTCTACCACCTTTGAGGGATATCCAACATCAGATAGATTTAGTGCTTGGGGCAAGTCTTCCCAATTTGCCACACTATAGGATGAGCCCCAAGGAGACTGAAATCCTTCAAGAGAAGGTCCAAAAGCTATTGGACAAAGGATTTATTCGAGATAGCCTGAGCCCGTGTACGGTACCTGCATTATTGACTCCCAAGAAAGATGGGAGCTGGAGAATGTGTGTTGATAGCAGGGCTATCAACAAGATTACCATAGGTTACAAATTCCCCATACTGCGCCTGGAGGACATGTTGGACAGGTTGAGCAGGGCTACTATCTTCTCCAAGATAGATCTGAGGAGTGGATACCATCAAATTCGAATCTGCCCTGGAGATGAATGGAAGACGGCATTTAAAACCAAGGAGGGGTTGTATGAATGGTTGGTGATGCCGTTTGGTCTTAGTAACGAGCCTAGCACCTTCATGCGTGTGATGAACTAAGTACTGAAACCCTTTAACAGTTGCTTCCTTGTAGTGTATTTTGATGATATTCTGGTGTTCAGTAAGTCTGAGGAAGAACACCTTGAACATTTGAAGTGTGTTATGTCTGTGTTGAAAGAAAATAAATTGTATGCTAATTTGAAGAAATGCATATTTTTGTCGAGGCGACTATTATTTCTTAGGTTCATAGTCAGCAGTGAGGGGGTGATGGTAGATGATGAGAAAGTGAAGGTGATCAGGGAGTGGCCTACTCCAAAAGCTGTCACTGAGCTGAGGAGTTTTCTGGGCCTGGCCAGTTTTTATAGGAGGTTTATTAAACATTTCAGTACAGTCGCTGCTCCACTGACTGAATGTTTAAAGAAAGGGGAATTTCAATGGGGTGAAGAGGCTGAAGCTAGTTTTGTAGACTTGAAGAGGCGGTTATATAGTGCCCTTGTATTGGCGTTACCTGATTTTGATAGGTTGTTTGAAGTGGATTGTGATGCCAGTGGAGTTGGGATTAGTGCAGTGTTGTCGTAAGAGAAGAGGCCAATAGCGTTTTATAGCGAGAAGTTGTGTAAGGCTAGGAGGAGTTGGTCGACATATGATAAGGAGTTCTATGCCGTTGTAAGAGCTCTAAAAATTTAGGAACATTATTTAGTCGGGAAGGTGTTCATACTATATTCGGATTGTGGGGCTTTAAAACACTTGAGCAGTCAGACTCGGATAAGTAAAGATATGCATGCGAGGTGGATTGAGTTCCTATAAAGATTCCCCTTTAGATTGATGCACAAGTCTAGCGTGCAGAACAGAGTGGCTGATGCCTTGAGTAAGAGGGCCGATGTACTACTCACTCTGAGTGCGGAGGTTGTCAGTTTTGAAAGGTTGAAGGAGTCATATGAAGGGGATGGAGATTTCAAGGAGATGTGGAGTAAGTGTGCCAATAGGGAGCCTTGTGATGATTATCATATTCACAAGGGATATTTAATGAAAGGGAATCAGTTGTGTATTCCCGAGTCTTCCTTAAGGGAGAAACTTATTCGAGACCTACATGTTGGTGGGTTGGTAGGACATCTAGGTAGAGACAAGACCTTGGCTGCAGTTGTCGAGAGGTACTTTTGGCTTCGGCTAAGGAAGGATGTTTATAAGATTGTGGAGAGGTGCTATATATGCCAAGTGTCGAAGGGGCAGTCTCAAAACACTGGCTTATATACTCCCCTACCAGTGCCCAAGAATATTTGGGAGGATCTGTCGATGGATTTTGTACTTGGTTTGCCTCGTACCCAATGAGGTATTGACTCTGTTTTTGTTATAGTCGACAGGTTCTCCTAGATGACGCACTTTATCCCTTGCAGGAAAATCGCTGACGCACGGGCCATTGCACGACTATTTTTTAAGGAAGTGGTGCGTCTACATGGTGTTCCAAAGTCCATCACCTCCGATAGAGATAATAAGTTCCTCAATTACTTTTGGAGGACTTTATGGTATATGTTTGACTCATCCTTGAATTTCAGCAGTACAGCTCACCCTTAAACTGACGGTCAGACATAAGTGACCAACCGGACCCTCGGGAATTTAATTAGAAGCATTTGCTGTAAGAAGCTAGGGTAGTGGGATCAAGCGTTGGCTCAAGCTGAGTTCGCCTACAATAGTTTTGTCCATTGAACTATTGGAAGGTCACCGTTTTCGATAGTGTATACCAAAATGCCACAACATGCACTGGATTTGATTAAGTTACCTAAGGGAGTAGAGGGTAACATCGCTGCTAAGAATATGGCTAAGTAGTGCCAAGCCATCACAGAAGAGGTCAAAAGAAAGATTGAAGAAGCTAATGCCAGGTATAAAGGGGCTGCTGATAAACACAAGAGGAAGAAGCTATTTGAAGTTGGCGATCAGGTGATGGTATATCTTCGGAAAGAACATTTCCCTGTGGGTAGGTATAGGAAATTACAGCTAAAGAAGTATGGTCCTTATGAAGTGGTGCACAAGATCAATGACAACGCGCATGTCGTGAAGCTCCCAAATGATATGAACATCTCGTGCACTTTCAATGTAGCGGATTTATCTCTCTTTCATCTAGATGACACACCATTGTATCTTGAAGAGAACTCGGGGTCGAGTTCTTCTCTAGTGGGGGAGAATGATGTGGATCGAATAGCTGAAGACTACTTAGAGAAGCGGGAGAAGGAGAAACGAGCTAAGAAGCCGCGGTAGACTTCAACGCCACCAGCCTTGAGCTAGCTTTCATACAAAGCCGCCAGCCTTAGGCCGGCCTTCACTACCAGCTTTTAGTATCGCGATTTTCCTCTTTATTTATTTTTCCATGTAATTTTGGGGGACTATATATACCTCTTAGGGTCTTTATGAGGGATTATGTCTTATTCTAACACTTTTTTTTACACCAAATATTGAGAGATTTTCTTCAATTGAGTTTGCATCCTGCAATTTGTGTGTTAGAAATCAACTGGTAAATTGATTTCTTATTTACCTTATGCTTTTATGCTGCATCACTAAATATCCTAATAAGAATCACTGGTGGATCATACACTTATCAAACCAAAATAATAATAATAATAAAAAGTAAACAAGGGTCATTTTAAATGAGCATTATCGCACTAAGAAAAAAAAAAGAAAAGAAATAAACAACTAGCGATATATGAAAGAGATAGTTTGTTCTTATCCCCACAATTAATGTCGGTAAGAGATTAGAAATTGAATAAATGCTGTTGGAGTTTGTCTTTATGAGTGGAAGACTTAGAAGGCATAGACTATGAATTAGAAAGGGTGGATTGCAGGCAAAAAGATGATAACGTTTTAGTTATTGATTTCTCAATGCTTATGATTGATATTTTATAATTTTTCTTTCACTTGCATAAGTATGAGAACATGGTACCCTCTAATAAAGCTTTAAGGACGGTGGTTGGTGGCTTCTTGAAAAGTTATAGTAAATACATAAGGTGAAAATTAATTCTTTTAGGATATTTTATTATTTTCTCATTTAAATATTCTAGTACACCACATCCATCTTTTGAGACACTGATATGAGATAAAATCAAAATATTGAGTTTGTTTTATCTTAGATACATATATATCACTATAAAATCGAATCACTGTAGTATGCACTCAATCCACCTAAACAACTCTCCAGCTATGGCTTTTTTACATTTCTTCACTATGACTTGTGTGTAATTTGTATCCCTTTTACCTAGAAAAAAGCATATGTACCAAGGACAATATTATGATCTCCTATCCTTAGCACTAAAACAAGAAAAATAACACTTATATCCTTCAAAATGCCATTGGGTCTCTTGTGCAAACATTGTCATCTAGTGATGCGAAACCCGTCTTCAACAACCCTTGTATTGGAATTCACATACTGCAAAAATAAAATAAGAATAGGTTAGGCACAATGTGAACTCCACTATAGGATTCCAAAGATTGCATAGTTGTTATAATTAGACAAGTAGTTAATTGAGAATGGAATGGTTTGAGTTTGGTGGAAATGAATGCAAAATTATCTATAAAATACGCACATAATAAAATGTCTTTCTTATACACACGACAGAACTTTTTAATGCACCCAATCTTTGTAAGCCAATATAAGGTATGGTACTACTGTACATTCATACAATCCACATAAATTGGGTTTACTTTAGTATTTCCATTTACACATGGGCTGGGATCATTTCCCAATCTTACAAAGTTAGGGAGGTGAAAGGGATTTATTTCTCTTTCCTCCCATCTTTAAAATGAAAATGGCCTTTCATATGAATAGTCTTTAGCATTATGATAAGAGCTCCATTCAGGCCCCATGAAGCATGAGTCAGAACGCACATTGGATTGTATGCTTTGTGGAATTTTTTTTTTCTTCACCATTTGTCATCATTGAAATTTTACGATTTTCAAAAATTTTCATAATAATCTTAATAAATTTTACTTAGTAGTAACAGATGAATGCAACCATCAAGGGTTAATCACCGCAGAATATGTCCATGAAAAATAGGGTTTCAAAAAGAGAAAATCATTTTTCTCGATTGTCATTAACACTTTCTATAGTTGTTAACTACCAATCATACCAAACTGTTATTGTTACCTTTCATAACATTAAGCACTGAGATCAATAAACGATGCACTCTCTTGAGATTATTTTGATGATATTTGATAACTTTAAAGCGTTTATTATCACAAATTAAAAAAAAAAGTTCGGAAAATATTTTCTATAAAACAAATACACCCTAGTTCATTATATCTTTCCTATTAAAAATTGCATGAGTCCCTCCTTCTCTTGTAATCAAATCCACACATTTAGATGCTAAAATCCATATTTGGATATTTCACATCTGAAAAAAATTGCAACTACGTTTAGTTAAGCCTGATTAGTTCAATTTTGATTGAGAGAGTAGCAGAACCGCTGAGGCTGTAAGATGATGTGTGTCTTCTGAGAATCTATGGTTCAATACTACATTATATGATGTAAAGTAATTTGTAGAAAGTTAGCTGACCTCTAATGTCATGTCATTCCTGGTCGCATGCCCTCTAAAATAACCAAATTTTGAGATCCTCACTAAGCTCCAGTCACTCGCCTGAAAACAAATGTGAAAATTGACAGATTATGAATCTTGTGAATCATCTGAAAAAATGTTGATTTACAGATGCACAGAGAGAGAGAGAGAGAGAGTGAGCTAAAGATACATACGGAATCCGGGAAGCCGTCGAGAGTGAAACCGGCCATACCGATAACTACTTGAACTGGTGCAGTGTAATTGCTGTTATCATATGTGTCTACACCATTTTCATCTTTTCTAGGCAAGGCTTTGCATTGACTTTGGTAAACTGCGCAGGTTCTTTCGTAGTTATGTACATGGCCAAACAGAACAAGATCAACCTGTTTCAAGTTTCCTAGATTTAGATTCCTAGTAACATAAGAATGAGAAGGTTTAAATGTAAACAAGAGAGAAATTCGGAAATTTGCCTTGTTGTCTAAGAGCAATGGTTCCACAGCTTTAACGAAGTCCTTATCTACACTAAATATACTGGCTGTTGAAGTATACATAGGTCTGTGCCTGTAATGCAGCAGTATGAACATTTGTCAACCGGAATGACTGAGAAGTAGAAATAAATGTTAACAGGAGATAAGAAGACTGAAACAGATGAGAAACTGAGAATGTGTTTGTTTTATCAAAAGCATATTCTGGACTTTCTTTTCTTGACATATTTCGATACCATTTAATAATTAATGTCTTTTATCAACAGATAGTATAGTAATAATCTCAAGAAGTGGTATATAGCACCGTCTTTACTGATAAGTGATGCTGGAGAACAACAATAATAGTTGGCCTTCGCTTTTGGTGGTTAACAATCATGGTTAAGACCAATGAATAATGAGAAAATGATATTCCTATGAGAAACAAAGATCGTATTCCTCATTTTCCCATAAACATTTTCCATATTGGTTAACCACCACCACTTCCTATAAGCTACCTCATTGGTCTCATGCCACCACTTGCCACTAAAACTTACAAGTGACTCCAATCTCTTAAGATAAATACAACAGTAATCAAATGTCTAAAAAAGTATGAAAAAAAGGCTTTCCATGAAACAAACACACCCGGAGTGAACATCCATGAATGTTTAGGCTTTTGCTCACCCGGAGAATATTAGCCAAGGGGTTTTGGATCTGTCGACTGAGGCCATGTCGTTTTTCATCCATTCGTACTGCGAGAGAATGATAAACCAATGGAACAGTAAGGTTGTGTCAGCTTGGCTTTGATGCATGCTAAAGAAACTAGATGCAGCTAGCAAGTAGTGTAAGGATCATCTTGATCGATCTCATTCTCACCTGCTCTGAATTCACTGTCCAGTCATGCTCGGTTGACATAACAGTGAAATGAACACTTCCTTTTTCTATGGAATACCATGGCTTATCCTTTGCCGGGACCGGCATCGGGAAATAGGTCTCATAAGGAACACCGCCTTCTCCACCAGAGTCTGGAGTTCCGTATACGGATCCAGAGTCCAAATAATCCCTTCAGTGTCATAAAATTTATGGCAAAGTTCATTTATTATCCGAAGTAGCATTTGTTATCCAGCAGAACATAACGAAAGCAGCACAGCACAACACAACACAAGGAGAATAGTACAGTTTTTACCCGAAAGTCCTTACCTTTCATGGTTTCCAATTGCAGTCATGTAGGAAACTTGAGAGGCCATAGGGGTTATGTGGTTAAGAAAGAAATCCCACTCCACTAAAAAGCCAGTCGCGTAGCTTATGTCTCCAATGTGGAAGATAGAATCTACATTTCCTGAATTGACTTCATCAGTCAGGGCCTTAACCACTGACAGAGAACCTGGCTGAATTTCCATCAGAATAAACGCGTCACTGAATGTTCTTATAGAAAGAGCGCGGATTATTTATTTATTCATTTTTTGGGTCTAAGTAAAGCATGAATGAGCTAATATGGCAGTTCACATTCCAGAAATCAAATAAAACAACCTGAATGTAGTGCTCTACTGAGGCATCCTTGGGAGCTTTACCCATGTCTCCATATGCAAGGAACTTCAGTTCATCTGACCCTCCAGCAGGGGGTGTGCGGAAATTTACTTGATTGCTCCAGCCAGCCGAATCACTGCATTTTACCACATCAACAAAATTCCTAGGGGTCAAGAAAGTGTCTAGAATTGCTGTGATGTCAGCATTCACATGTGCAAAAAGTACGAGGTCCCTCATGTGTCAATGTACAATTTATTTTCAAAAATTTAAACAGGTGATCCATGACCATTCGATCCTAACTATATACGACTAACATATGAACATGATTCTGATTCCACAAAACGAATAAACTAAAATGAGAAGTGGTTGACTGGACTCAAAACATTAACTAATCCCCTCAAGCAAAGTAGCAGGCGTGATTATTTGGCTCAATCCTGAAGTTTTCTTCGAAGCATTGATCCACAAACATGATAAAATTTAGGTAGATGATAGTTCAAGATTAATTATAGCATCTCTGAAAGTACAAGAGCTGTCACCTTCCGTATTTGTAGGAATAGGTACTTGAAGGTTGCAATCCTGTCATTACTGCTGTATGGATGAAACCCGGATCATGCCAACCGAAATCCTTAGCCGGTGTTAGCTTATGTGTACCTATTGGTTTGAATCAACGAGATAATTAGCTAACTGAATTTACGTAAAATGGCAACTTCTCCCCTGCAGTCCTACAAACCTACAATTAAACATTTCTAGGTTGACAGCAAGTCACATGGAGATGAAGATGGATTAAAGAAAGGGAAGCTCACCACACATATCATCTTGAGTGAATGTTGTCACTCGTGATTTTTGTGAGCTTCCATCTCCATATTGAACCTCTTGTGGTTGATTATCCCCACTGACCCATGTCAATCTCATCTGCACCATAAAAATGAGTTCCATTCAATCTTTAATGTTGTCAATCAACAACTTGGTTCGTAAGCCAAATTATCTTGACCATGTGACTTAGCACTAACCAAAGGTATTGTGATGCCCCAAGTGATAGTGAAAGTGGACAATAGAGACTGTAAATGATTTTTAATTTTATATAAGTTGAAGTGGAAAAGTGACAGTGGTTTATACGGTCAAACAACAAAATCAACCTAGCATCAGGAACTCTCGGACCAACAGTACATAAAGATATACATTAATCACATGTTGGCTTGCTTACCGATTACTGTTAGGCTGAGACATAACTATTATGCAGTGTCAAAGTGATTCTACTTATATGAGTCCTTAGAACAAAAAAGAAGCTAATGTATGTATTGTAACAAAGATGGTCTTAGTCTTTCTTTAGTTTTAACAACTTACCGATGTTCCTGTTGAATCTATACTGGATATATGTCCATAAAGAGGCTGCTTAGGATTAGCAAACTTGAGTGCATTGGACCTCTTCAATATGCAAGGAGTTCTGAATCCGCCAGCAAAGAAGACGAACTCAATATCAGTTCTGAAGTTCACAACATGAAATGTGAGAGAGCCACTGCACGTTGTCAAGGCACAGGCGCCACCCTTATATCTGCGGCATTCCTTCTTCTTGCAGGTCAGGTAATCAGGGTCGTTACTCATGAACTGTGCCTGCAATATAATGTATACGGATTTGTTGTGAGAATCTTGCAGTTGTGCAATAAAATTTCTGGGATAAAGCGCAGCAGATGTTAGACTGTTGCTTAATATTAAAATCATTCTCTTCAAGTTTACATCTAAAGTTTAAAATTATTAAATATTATACCCAATTGAGATTTTATTTATCAAATTTTATACCCAAAGTTTGAATTTATTAAATATTAGGTCCAATTGATAATCTACTTGTTAAATTTACTATCTCAATATGACAAACACTAAGCTACATAGTACAAATTAGAAGTAAATAGTAAATTTAATCAATAGTAGTTTGATTAAATATAATATTTAGAATCTTTAAAATTAAATATATAATTGAAAAAGCACTTAATGTTCAATTAGTAATTTTAACATTATTTAGTGTGTGTTTGTTTTTGTAGAAAACGTATTTTTTTTTTCATTATATGTTATTATAAAAAATTTAAGGATGTCAAATACTAATATCATAACCTTGGTAGCCAGTGGTTCTTCGGATAGATGGTAGAGGAATTTGATGGTAGTAGCTTATAGCTAGTGGATTGCAAAATAGAGAAATGATTTATGTTTTTGCAAAAGGAAATCATTTTGCTCTTTTTTTTTTTCTTCGTATTTTTGTTATTGTTAACTATCACCACTCTTAGTTTCAAACATTTTTCATAGTATCAACATAAGAATTCAAACTTATTTGAACTAGTTAAAAATCCTATCCTTTCCGTGGATTTCAATTTAAATAATATACAATTTAGATAATAATAGACTTAAATAATTATCACAATTAATATATTAATAATGTATATTCATAATATTACTTTAAATTTGGTATAATAAATACTGGTATTTAATAACATTGGTTTTATAATGGTCTTTTTACATTTATATATAAGATAACATATCATTTAGAAGAGTTACTACAGTCTAAAGTTATTAAGAGCTCGTCATATTATATTGAATCATGCTAGATTGTAACTCTATTCTTTACATAAAAAGGTCACACTCTTATATTTATGGTTGAGGAAAAAGATTGTCAATAATAAAATAAAAAATCTTAATAAAAAAGTATAAACAATAAAAGTGAAAAATTATAAATAACTAAGAGATTATCACAATTATATTTTACCAAGATGACTATTAATGATTTATTTTTAATATTTATATGAAATGTTATATCATTTAAAAATAGTATCACTTCTTTAATTAAGTTATAGAACTGCAACATTATGTGTTAAGAGTTGTGTTATTTAATAGTAAATTCTGTGGGTAGCGTTGCCGGAATCCTATTAGAGCAATGAAAGAATTAGTGAAATAGTTTTTAATTGTAAAAGGTGTAACCGATAAAATAACAAATGGCCATAAAATTTTCCTAACGAAAATTTACAAATGGCAAAGCTTAACACAATATACGTATAACTAATATAAAAATCAATGTTAACTTTTGAGAAAATTATAATCTCGAAAAGTTAATACCAATGAGTATTATTTTAAAAAAAAAAGAAAAAGAAATTATGAAAGATAGATAACATAAACCATTTTATTTGCTTGCTTGGCAATTGGCATGCTATGTGTCGTTTCCAGAAAATAAGCTGTGTTAACAAAACATATGGAAAAACACCAACTAGAAATTTTTTTATAAAAGATTAAAAAAAATTAAAACGAATGACATTTTTTTTTATATTGTAAATACTATGGTTTTTTTTTTTTACAATGAATTTATAATTTAATAATAGGAATGTTAGTTTTTTAGTATAATAAATTAGTTTTAAATCCTTTTACTAATTGAAAAAAAAAAAAACCTATGGTACGGTGAATCAAGTGACATAAAAGTTGAAGGTTATATGTATTTATAATAAGGATGTTTCCACGGTTAGACATTTTTTTCTTCTTTCTTTTTATCCATTTGGTCTCCCAATAGTTGATAATTAGATGAGAAGGTTTCGCATCTTTGGATAATATAAAAGTGAAAAATAAAAACATGATACACATGGAATCATTCGAATTTTCATGTTGAGTGGGGGCGACCCATTTCCCTGAATTCTATTTATAATGCAGGAAATAAGCAAAGTAATAGGAAAAGTTTAACATAAACAAAAGCATGAAACGAGGAATGCTACTAAGTACAAGTAGGTTCCTTGCACGTGTGGTATAATCATCGTACCAAGACATCCGCACAAAACAGGGACACGTAAAACAACAAACAAGTAAGGAAGACGATAAAATAAAATAGAATAAAAAAACACAGTAACTTCTTTATTTTCATTGCAACACACGATGGTCAATGGTTCTCACTGGTTGTGTTGTACCTAAGATAAGAATTTATCCAACAGTAGGTTCCGAATCACTTGCTGTAAAGTCAAACGTTAGGAAGAAACAACAGTGGTCTCAAGTGGTGTACTGGTATGGCATGTGGTGATGCTTCCATTTCGAACACGTTACACGACAGTGATCTCTGCCCTAACATGTGCCACTAGGAACACGCTTTACGCCTCTTATCCTAGTCTCCCTTGTTTGGGCAATAACTTAGGCAAAGTAAGAGCTAGTTTGTTGGGTCGGGTTGGGTTGGGTTGGGTGGTTCCATTACATGAGATGAGATAACACAATATAGTCTAACCTCTATTAATCAACATGTGTTTGCGATTGATCCTAATTTGTTGCAACTATATTAGGGTGAATTTCAACTTAAATTACTTGTGGCAAAATTACTAACTTAATATTGAATATTTATAACATGAAATTTCAATGTTCAATACTTTTACCATTTTTTTTTATTTTAAATTTTTATTTGATTGTTTTTAGTTTTTTTATCTTAAATTTATTAAAACTAAATATCGTGATAATGCAATATTCTTACGAACTTAGTAATACGACATTCCATCTAATGTATGTGATAATCACATTTAAACATTAACCTATTTGAATAAATTTTGGAAGTCTTATTAATATTTAAGTTATCTTGTTTTGTTTTATCAATGAAGTAATTGTACTATATACAGATACAGGCATCTTTTATTGATGGAATTTATATGGAACCAGTCCTCGTCATGAATACACTTATAACTAGTGTGATCTGATCATGTATATAAAAAGAGGAAGCATAATTCGGCAGAAATTATGCATAGTACACTGCATCCATAGGCCAATAATCAAGGTCAACATCACTCCATCACTATCATCTGATCTGTTTCTAAATTAGCAAATTGAAAGGTTATTTCCTAGAAGAGATTTCGAAAATCTGAACCCATATTAGCATATTCCTCTAAAATGCCCGCACCTATTATATACACAGGAAGGTTTTCCATCTCTGTCGTACAAGCACCTTGATGGTATTGCTTCTTTCTTGAAGCATCCCTCTATGTGTTCCTCTATTTAGACGCATATTAATAATTTACATGCACAAGAAGTATATAAGGTAACTCTAGTTAATGACTACTCTAAAAACTATACGTGCTATTATAGCAATGGCACCACGAAATTTATGATATATTTAATTTACGAAATGAAATTAGATAAAAATAAAATAATAAATTTAAAAAAATAAATAGAGAAGTAATGACTAATACTTTATTTAACTGAACTTAAAATATTTTAATTCATAGTTTAATTGCTTGGGGGGGACCTCATAGTGGATAAGGAAATAGCTTGCAAACTTGATAATAACATTATAAAGAAGGTATAGCCATTTCATTTAATCTCATATATTAACTACTAACCAAACATAATGTCTAGTGTAAGAATAGCCAAAATCTAAGCAAAACGTCAATATAGATGAAGCTAAATATTAACAAAAGCACACTTTAAATATTTGGACTACTCAGCTTCAATTTTATCGTCGCTATTACCTAGATAAGGTTTCTCGGTACTTCCAAATCTTGAAGCCATAGTAGCAAGAAATCTTCGAAGTTTGTGGAATAGATCGTATAATGTTATATACAAAGCATGTTTTGTATGTTTGTCCATTTCATGAAATATTTTTTTTAATCACGTAATCATATAATTATTCATCTAATCCAAAATGGCTAACGACCGAGCTTGTGGGGTAACTACAAGTGATTAAGGTAGGAAGCAATTATGGAAGACATTGACGTAAACGTCATGAGAGGATATATATATATATATATATATTTCCTTCTTCTATTTTCCTGTTCAGAGATATTACTATTTTTGATTAATTTACACTATTTTCTTACCTTCACGGGGTAATGACACAGCAGAGGCAAATTGCTAAGGTCACCGGTTTGAGCATAGAGAGCCTTGTTAAATGGACAACCCGACACCCTGCAAATTAAGAAAATAAACATGAATATTAACCCTCAAATATATGTACAACAATAATGCATAACCTATATAATATTTGCATGAAATTACACACTAGGAAGAGTCCTCCTTATATTTGATCACAGTTTGGGCAAATTTCATATATATATGTTGAATAAACAGGAACACAATGGACGTTGAGATGTCGAAAACATGAAATCTTACGAGGAACTTGACGGTGAAATCATGGCCACCCAGTCGGATTTCGATGGACGGAGTACTCCACTAACAGTAACATTCAGGACATCTTCATCGGCAATGTCTTCAGAGTTAGAACTGACATTGATGTGTAGATAGGGGTTGATGTTGGGACACTGGAATAAAAATCTTCTGTTTAGCAATCGAAAATCCGAGATTGCGGTGTAGTTTCGATGTATGCTTGCAGAGTCTATTACCAGAGGATGCAGATTTGATGAAACAGAAGGACAGATTTTAATGAAAAGGATGGAACAAATGAAGAAGAGTTTGTGTTGCCAAGGTATGGAGAACTTGTCCATTGGAAATAATAATAATAATAATAAAAAAAGGATGAAAATAAGGAGCTTAAAGCGTGTGCTTTTTGAAAAGCTTTGTAGCTTTGCCTATCCAAAACACAAGCTAAGTAGCTTTTCCTTTGAAGAAATGGAAACATGTGCGTGTGTGTATATATAGTGGGCGGGGGTTTCATGAAATTTGGTGTTATTCAACTTAACACTCTCTTTGGTTTTGGTTGGGTGAAATCCAAATGAAGTAATGGGTAGACAAGAATGGAAATTTTGTGTTTGGTAATTTATATAAGAAAATAAATGGAAAATGGTGAAAAGTTTTCCACCTTAAACCAATATGTTTTTTATTCTAAAATTAAAGAGGATTTAAAGTTATAAAAATATTTCATTATCTAAAATAAAAGTAATATAATCTTTCAAAAAACTCATTTTTTTTTTCAATTTCCTTTATGTAATGGAAACTAAACATGAAAAATAAAAAAAAATTCTTCTATTTCCTTTTTAAATAATCAAATACAAAATGCTCTTTTTTCCTTTAATTTTTATTCATTTAATCTCTTCAAAAATTCTCTAAACGAGAATTACTAA
This sequence comes from Laguncularia racemosa, assembly GCA_037954665.1. Taxonomy (NCBI): domain Eukaryota; kingdom Viridiplantae; phylum Streptophyta; class Magnoliopsida; order Myrtales; family Combretaceae; genus Laguncularia; species Laguncularia racemosa. The sequence continues at coordinate 3,205,713 of JBBMOL010000006.1, forward strand.
GATAAATAATGATGAGGAGTTTTTTATGGTTTCGTGGTGATTTTGATATAATTAGTTTAATTTTTAATCTTATCTTAAATTTATATATTAATGATAGAGATTTAATGGTAATCAATAATAAAAATTTAATATATATAATTAAATAATAAAATTAAAAATTGGATTAATCTTATTAAAATAATATAGAAACCGTAATTATATTACGTACGCAAATACAGAAGGCAGATGGGCATTTTATGTATGGGGAATGTTACGATAAGTTCTTGTTTCTTGACGTGACCTTTCCGGTTTTATGTTTACACTACGTACGGAGGTTTCTAATAGATAGTTATTAAATCTTGGCAACCGGCTGTCTATTAAATTTTCAGGAAAAAAAATTATAAATAAATTCTTTAAAATTTAAATTGAAAGAAGATATATATTTTTTATTTTTTAAATATTATAAATAGCCCTCTAAATTCTAATAAATTAGCAAATAATCATCAAAAGTTATAATTAACCCCCTAAAAAAAACTTTATTAGTGTTGAAATATCCCTAAAGTTTGAATTTAGATTTTTTTAACTAAAAAAATAACATCTTTATATTACTAATTTATCAAAGTTTAATAAAAGTATTTTTACTATATTTGAAAGTTTAAAGAGTATATCTACACTTAAGTTAAAGTTTATTGAGGTTATTTGTAATTTTTTCAAATTTTTGTTATATTTTAAAGGAAAAGTATACTTTTTTATCATGAACGCATTTCTTTACTTTTCTATTTGAGTTTTTAATCCTTTTTTTTTTTGTTCATCCGTTTGAATCTCAATGTTTATAAAACTTTATAAAAATGGGATTTTTGTTAAATCTATTAATTTTTCTACTCTTTTTTGACCTGTGTTAAATTTTGGTTAATTTTAGATTAATGTCACATTTTGTATCTAAACTTTGTTTATTTTTATAATTAACTATTTAAAGTTTAAAAATGTCAATTTATTACCTATACACTTTTCAAGGTCATTTAAAGTATCTGAATAAAATAGTTAATTATAAAAATGAGTAAAGCTCTGGTAGTGGATTGTAAGTAAAGGCAAAGTTCATGTAACAAATTGATATTTTAAAATTTTAGGTAGTTAAATGGAAAAATGGGTAAAGTTAAGGTACCGAATGTATTATTTATAAATTAATTTTTGTTGGTCCTAGTTAGTAATCAAGAGGGTAGAGTTAATTGATTACTTATATTTTAAAAATTCTAGATTAAAAATTTCCTTTGATTACTATTATTGAATATTGAATCAACATTCAAATCAAATTGATAGTGGAATTTGCAATTCTATAATAAATAAATAAATTTTAAATGAAAATATAAAAGTAAGGAGGGATTAAGAAAATTAAGCAATGATGTAGTTCCACCTTATATATTAGCTCATTTTTCCAACTTTCACTGTTGGGATCCCAATCGACTTTACTAATTCCTTTCACTATATAAAAGGTTAAAATCTCACAAAGTTTTGTAACAGTGAGCCACCTTACAATTGCTTTGATATAGCTTTTTAGTTATTTCATTTGCTCCATCTCACTTAGCTTTACACATAAGCTAACTCATAGACATTATAGAGAAAAACAAAATAGTCAATTTGCAGATGAAGTTATAAGTTTTTGAGGATCTAATAAGTACTAATCAACTATAATATTCACATAAGCACAAATATTCTTATGATCAGAATTTGAATTACACTTGTATGTATTGTCTCATGTATTGTTCTTGCTTTATTCTATTACTATTATTGTTCTCCTCTTGCTTTAGCTTCTATTTATAGATGATGTAATAATGTTTAAATCTTGATTTTCTCCTTAATCATAATTGTCTTCAATATTTCATTTTTAATTTCTTCATTAAACTTTCTTGTGGCTTCAAATTTGAATGATTATCTGTATTAAATTTTGTCTATTTCCTATTAATGCTTCAAAATCCTTCCTTTTTAATCTTTGAGTCAATAATTTACTTTCAATGTATAGTTATCTTTCTAACTAATAAAAAATTATCCTATGATGTTGAATCCAACTTTAGTGTAGCAAATCAAATATATTACTCAAATATATTCAATATGTGAACGTAAAGTCTTGACTTATAATTAATAAATCGTCCTAAATTTTTATCTCTGTGAATCTGTATTTCTTAATAATAGAATTCCATTGTTTATCTTCTCTTTTTCTTTTCTTTGGAATCTTCTTATCTTGCCACTGTATATCAAAATAAGAATTTCAATTGCTTATTTCAATTGTATATTTCTTTCCTTCTTTTTTATTTTTTAAATTGAACTTATATTCAATCAATTATAACTGTTCTATTCTATGCACTAAAAAAATCAATAATTCATAAGAAAATTTATATTTTCTTGGTACTTTAGGTGTATAAACTTATTTTCTAATTTTTATTCATATCTTTTTTTAGTATCAAAACTTCTTTATCATCTTATTTTCAACATTCTCTTACTTTCTAATGATAAAAAAAACCTTTTTTGCCTTATTAAAGCTTTGTTCTTGTATTGATTCTAATTTTCTATTTTCAAAATTGATCTTATTTTGATTTTTTATTCACTTATTTTAATCTCCAATCTCCCCATGAACTTATGATTTTTAATTTAGTTCCTTCCTTCTTATTTATTCTATTCTATTCTTTTATTTTCTAACTCTCTTTCTTACCCTTTTTGTTAGCATAAAAAAATGCAAATATAAAATAATAAACACATAAAATATAAGAAAACAAATAGATAGTAGGATTCTTCATTATCTAGAAAGTCCATAACAACAAGAATAGAGATGAAATTGTTCAAAAAATAACATAACATTATTTAGAAAAAAAAGAGAGTATCTCCCTTGTAATTATATATTGTCCTCCTTTCTCTTTGTTCTTTATTAAGTCCACTAATAATCTCCTTAACAATAGTGTCATAATTGTTACTTTATTCCTCAATTAGTGCTTCTTCATTAGCTAGCAAATCTTCATCTATGGATGAGAGAGGGTTCTTTAACTATGGTTCAACCTTAGCTTTTTCCTTTATCTAATCTCTTAAGAACTTTTTTTTACAACTCTTTGGGATCTCTTTTCATTCTGGTTCCATGACTATGGTTGATTTAGGAAGTTTAGCCTTAAGGTTTATTTATACTATCTTTGTGCTAAAACTTTTTAGTAATTAGAATCTTTCTTTTATTTTTTTAATCCTCCTTTTATCAGTAATCGTATTTATTTCTTTTGTCAATCAAACTTATTCATAATATCTTTTCTCAAATTTCATTCACTTTCCTTTTCTATTACATGCACTTAAACTTAAAAATTCAAGGGGATTACAAATTCCTAAATATTTTTTTATATATTCAAATCTTGATTTATCTAAAGGTTTAGTAAAAATATTAGTAAGCTATAAATCCATAAGCACATATTCCATTGAAACATTCTCATTAGTAACATGATATTTAATAAAATGGTGTTTTATCTCAATATGTTTAGAACCTATAAATTGCACTTATATTATCACACTTAATAGGTATGTTATGATATTTTAAAACCATAACCTAACAATTGTTGTTTTATTCATAAGATTTGTGCACAATAATTACCAATTGAAACATATTCTGTTTTTTGTTGTTGAAAGAGCAACTAAATTTTATTTCTTAAAAGACCAAGATATCAACTCATCTCTTAAAAATTGACATGTCTTATAAGTACTTTTCCAATCTACTTTACATTCTACATTTTTAGTATCTAAGTATCCAATTAATTCTAAGTTTTGAGTCTTTGAATACCAAATACCTAATCCTGCATTTCCAACAATATATTTAAAAATTCTCTTTATAGTAGTCAAATGTGTTTTAGCTGGAAAACTTTGAAAATGTACACAAGTGCATACATAAAATAATATATTAGGTCTAAGTGCAATTAAACCAATTAAAATTTTATATAACTTTTCATTTTCCTTTTTTTTTTCCATTTAAATCTAAGACTAACCTTGTTGAAGAACTCATCATAGTAGCTACAATCTTGATATTTTCAAAACGAAACTTCTTCAAAATTTGCCTTGTGTATGTATTTCTCTTAGTAAATAAAGATGCCATCAACATTTTGTTTGATTCGCAGTTCAAGGAAGAAGTTTAATTCTTCTATTATAGACATTTCAAATTTTTCCTACATCAACTTAACAAATTTTCCACAATATTTTTTTTATCAATAGCTTTGAATATGATATCATCAACATAGATTTGGATAACTAAAACATATTCACCAAAATATTTAAAAAATAAAGTTGTATCCACTTTTCCTTTAAAATGACCATTTTTAATAAAAAAAATCACCTAACCTTTCATACCAAGCTCTAGGTGTTCATTTTAAAATTTATGAAGATTTCTTTAACTTAAACACATAATCCTTGTTTATAAGGTCTTCAAATTCTTAGGGTTGTTCAACATTTACTTCTTCTTTAATATATCAATTTAGAAAAGACGTAAACACTACTAATTTTTAGCACCAATTTGAACTAAAACCTTAAAAACGTTAAGTTAATCAACTCAAAAGCCATAAACTAATACCGAAAACCATAATTTGAGATGGAAACCCTAATGTTAGAATTAAAACCTTAAATTGACTCGTAAACCCAAAAACCCTAACTCTAAAGCCCTAAACCTTAAAATAGCTAATTGAAACCCTAAATTGGATTGCAAACATTAAATTGGATAATCAAAACCCTAATTAGGCTTGCAAAACCCTAAAGGGATTAACAACCCTAATAAGTCCAAACACACTTCAATATGCAACACCAATTATTGATAGATATCATATGCTATTGATCAATTGACCGAATCAACAAATCTAAAGCCCTTAAACATCTACCCTAATTAGTACTAACCTTAGGGCATTTACATCCTATAAATTACCAATTAATTAAACCAATCCAATTAATCTTAATCTAGTTTAATTAGCTTAATTAATTAGGATACATGAATTGACCAATGGACTAAAGTGCACAACTAATGGATAAAAGAGGTGGTCCATTGATCACCCTTGAAAAATCCATGTCAATCTTGATCTAATGGTGGAGATTTAATTTTAAAAAAGTTGATGTGATGATTATGAAATAGGAAGTTACTAACATTGGTGAGTTAGCATAACCTAAGATTCATCTTAAACTAGTAGGTAAAGCTTTTAACCAACTATAAGGAATTAACCATTGGATGAAGAAATCACATCAAGAAAAAGTAAAGTGTGGTATCAAAATGTGATTGATTGTTGCCATAAGTGGCAGTTAATATAACCTAGGAAATTACTTTTAATCACCTAGACCTAGAATTATCTAACCCACTCCTTTGTCTAATGTATGAATCACACATAACAAGAAAACAAATCGCCTCTCTCCTCATAGCACTGCTAATTCTACTCTCTTACTCCCATCCCCTTTTCTTCTAAATTTTTTTCTCGAATACCCTAACACTCTTCACTTGAGAAGGCTAAGAGGAAAAATACACCAACCCCTTACATAAGACCACCACCGGCTACCCATAGCACCTTCTTTCACCAACTTTCGTACCACCATATTTTCCACCATTTCTTCCCCCACAATAAACCTCTCTAACAACCTTTGTCAAGTTGGCAAAGAAAGCACATGTTTGGATTCCTCTAAGTGAGTCAAAAATCTCTTCTTGAATACTAACTCTTTAGTTTATTTGAGATTATTAACAAGTGCTACATTTTAAGATAAGAAGGAGAAGAACCTTAGGAGCATAAGGAAGGCTAAGGGCGACACCAAGGCTCACGGATAAGGGGGATGAGAATTTGGAAGTTAGGAGGCCTACCACCTACAAAGCTTAGCAAAGTTCCCTTCTTAAGTAGATTATTTATATAGAATGCAGGGAGTGTAATTTTTTACATTTGTTAGCAAAATGATGAGCACATGTAGGGAAGATTTATGAGAAATGTGAAATCTGAAACCAATATGCTTGTGTGTGTATTCGGTTAGTTTATGTTTGGGTTTAAAGCTTAAGTAGCCCTAAATTAATGATTACGAATAGTGTGGGTATGATAATGAAGTGATAAGTGTAAAATGAAAAATGATACCCCTTCTACTAAGCTTGGCCAATACATGACCATGAAGAAAGAGGCGTAACTTTGAGCTTGAATCAAGCTTTCATCCTTTAGAATTAGGTTAGGATGTGTTTAATATGGATTAGTGAAAGTTAGATTGACAAAGCACAAATTGGAACTTCAATTTCCTATTGCTAGATGCATAATGTAGTGGGATTAGAGAGTTAATTTTCAATCTTAATCAAATGATTATGAAACATAAAAGCAATGTAAGAATTGGAGTTGATAAATGATAATTTAGGTGCTAATTTAAGCCATTAGGGTTAAAGGATTAGCAAATTAATCACAAGGCCCTTGTCACACTAAATCGACTAAAAGTTTAATTTAAGGGCAAAAAGAAGATACTTTAAGAAAATGAAATTAAATCCTAGTCAAAGTCAAGAATAGATTAGGAATTAATATTTGAGGTTTAAGATGTAAATTAGGCCCTAACTTAGACCATTGAATCTTAAAATATGCAAATGGGTCTAGAAGGCTAGGGATCCGTAGAGGGGCCAAAATTAATGAAGAAATTGAAAGTTGACAAATTTGAATTTCTATTAGATTAGGTCCACAACGATCACTAAGGCCCAAAGGAAGATGATCGATCAAATTAAAAATAATAGCGATTACCTTTTAACTAATGCATAATGAAGACTTAAAGTATAACTTCCTCTAATCGAGTCAATAAAAGCAATACAATGCAATAAATAGAGGATTAGGAACCAATACTCCCTGATTAAAAGCTCGCTCCAATTGGATTAAAATTTCCTTTGATTACTATTATCAAATATTGAATCAAGATTCAAATCAAATTGGTAGTGGGATTTGCAATTTTATAATAAATAAATGAATTGCAAATGAAAATAAAAAGAGTAGGGACTAAGAAGATCATGAAATGATGTATAGTGGTTGTACTTTATACATCAATCCACTTTTCTAGCTTCTTTTGCTAGGATCGTGGTTGACTTTACTAGTTTGTTTTATTATATAAAAGAATAAAATCTCAAAGTGTTACAATAGTTAGCGATTCTACAATCACCCTGATATAGCTTCTAGTTGCTTCTTTTGCTTTATCTCACTTAGCTCTACGCACATGCTTTTTCACATAAACTATAAAGAAAAACAAAACATTCAACATCGAAATGAAGTTTTCAGTCTTTGAGGATCTAACAAGTACTAATCCTCTATAGTATTCTCTCAAACACAAAAATGTTCTTATGATTATAGTTTGAATTGCATTTGTACGTATTATCTTGAGTATTGTTCTTGCTTTTTTTTTTCTATTATTGTTGTTGTTGTTCTCTTCTTGCTTCAACTTCTTATTTAGAGATGTAGTAATGTTCAAATCTAAATATTTTCCTTGGCTGTAGTTGTCTTCAATATCTCATATTTAATTCCCTCATTCAACTTTCTTATAGCTTCAAATTTGAATGATCATCTATATTAAATGTTGTCAATCTCCTATTAATGCTTCAAAACCCTTCCTTTCTAGCTTTTGAGTCAATAATTTGCTTTTCCATGTATAACTATTTTTTTAATTTATAAAAATTATCGATTGGTATTAAATCCAACTTTGGTGAAATGAATTAAATATCTTACCAAAATATATTCAACCTATGGAGGTAGGACTTAACCTATAATTCATAAATCCTTTTAAATTTTTATATTCAATATGTGGGTCTTGACCTATATTTCATAAGATTAGAATTTTTTTAGTGTATCTTCTCTTTTTCTTTTCTTTTTTTTTTTTTGGAATCTTCTTGTCTCATCATTGTATATTGGAATGAAAATTCTAGTTGCTTATTTCAATTGTATATTTCTTTCCTTTTTTTGCTTTTCAGAATTGAACTTATATTCAATCAATTATACCTATTTTGAATAACTTAATTCTACACACTTATATTCAATCAATTATATCTTTCTCTGTCCTGAATAAACCTATTTTCCAATTTTTATTTATGTCTTTTGTTAGCATCAAAATTTCATTATCATCTTATTTTCAATAATTTTGTTACATTATTTTATTATATTATGCAATTAAATATATTTAACATGATTATTTTATTAAATTAATTGTTTTTCAACTAATTTGAAACCAAGACATGCTATGGATAGGTGCAAAATTTATTGGATTTGAATTAAATCAATTTTTTTAAGGTTTTGAAAATATTGAAAGTTTAAAGAGAATAAAAAAGGTTAAAAATTCAAATAAAATATTAGTTAAATATTAAGGAGTAAAAGTATATTTGTTTTTTCTATTTTAAACAAATTTGAAATTTGGCATATTTATGCATTTTAAGTATGGACATAATACAGAGTTAGAAGGGGCTCCAACTTACGAAAAGCAACATAAGATGGTTGATATTGATAAAAAGAAAAAATGGCTAAAAAAGTAAAATTTTGTTGGTAAAAGCTTTAGCTAGCAAATTTTTCACTGGATAAAACACTCAACTAGACAAAACTAATAAATATTGCACTTTTTAAAGAAAATTTTGCAAATATTGTACTTGCAAAAATTATTCCAAAATAGGTTTTAAAGGCACAGATTCGGTTTGCAACTTTTTTCCCCCAAAATTTGCAAAAGGGTTTGCGCCTTCAATGCAGACTTCATTTATGCCCTCAAGCATATTGCTTGAAGGCACAAATGTTGTTTGCGCATTTAGTGTAACTTTTTTTTTTCTTTTACAGATCAACAGATGAAAACATGGCAATTTGACCCTTATAAAAATAGCAAAGGGCAACGCTGTTTGGTCATAGCTATAATACACTCAAATAAGTCTTTTTTGATATATTATAAGCTCCATAATTCTAAATGAGCAAAAAGTTATGACCTTTTAAAATTAGAAAAAAAAAAACTTGAAACAACGCGATTTGCTTTTCCAAGTTTAAAGGGTCGTAACTTTTTACTTATTTGGAGTTATTGAGCTTATAATATATTCAAATATTGATTTGAGTGTACTATAGCAAGGACCAAACCATGTTGCCATTTGATATTTTTATAGGGTAAAATTGCTATGTTTCCATTTAACGAAGGGTAAAATATATATATATATACTAAAGGCATGGATATTGTTCACGCCTTCAAGCAATTTGTCTGAAGACGCGAACGACGCCTATGCCTTTAGTACAAACTGTACTAAAGGCGCGAGCTTTGTGACTTCAAAACCTATTTTGGGAATAATTTTTGCGGATATAATATTAGTAATTTTTTTTTTTAAGTGTAATATTTACGAGTTTAGCCCACAAGCAGTTGGCCACATGGGATAGCATGTGGTGAAATTTCCCCACTTTCTATTATTAATTGAAAAAAAAATCACCAATCAAAGTAATTGTAGCCACTTAATTTAGTCTTTTTTTTTAAGTTGCATTTTAATTGAATGGCTTTATTTTTTTTCCTTTTTTTTGTTTTTTTCAATAAATAAAATTTTAAATTTTATTCTTTAAAAAATATGGTTGACTAAATATACTCTTTTGAGATGCTATATATTGATAAACAATACATCATGAATTATAATTTCATTACCAATCTAGATGTACTGATATTTTTATACAATTAATATTATAAAAATGATTATAGGTTAAGGAATGACTAATTGGTTAATCATTTATATTCAAAATGATATTGTTTTGTAATATTTTAATAAAACAATCTTGCAAAGTCATTATAAAATGAAATCATAAAATACTTATTTCTAAATCATTTTGATTTGTTTTTTCCTTTTTTGATGTAGTTGTTATATAAATCTTTTTTGTGATTTATTTTTATTAAGAACAAAACATACACAAGTTTTATATGTTAACATTTACGTTTTTTTTATAAACCAATACTTAAACTTTAATTAATATTTATAACATAATGAAAAGGTTAAAGGTTGAAGTGGACAAAAGACCTTTAATTGTTTCTTAAAAAAATTTACAATTCTCTTGCCATTGATGTACTTCTTAACAAAATTCTTTGTATAGGTAAGATATATTATAATTGTAATAACGGATATATATCTTATTAGATAAGTTATGTCTAGCTCCCTTTGTCATATGGCTCTACATTCATCCCCGATGTGTTCTATAATATTTCAAGTGAATTTAAGACTTGAATATTTGCATTTCTATACTAAGTAAGTCTCTCCATTATTATCTTCCATGATTTGTGAAATAAATGGAAAGGATGCCAATATAAAGGACTTAAATAATTACTTGAAAAAGATTAAGTTGAATCATACCCTAAACATAAATACCTAAAATAATCCATTTGAAACATAAAAGATGTAATTAAAGATATTACAAATGTAGACAACTTTTAGCATAAAAATGAATAATGGGCCTGACTCACCCAACCTAGCCACAATAAGCAGGTTGTGAGGCCCTAAAGTAACAAGCCATGCTTAGCTCATTGAAGGCAAGTTTCATGCTAGTTTGACATGGTAGTTTTGATAAGTCCTGCTCACGTTTCCTATAAACCTCAATGCCTTTGACAATTTCACTATGTCATATTCAGTTGTATATTATTTGTAATTCCTGAAAATTTTATTTATTTTAATGAATAGGTTATCATGAAGAGCTAAGGACAAGGATAGGAATTTTATAAAATTCGAGGGGTAATTTAGACATTTCACATAAAGAGTATTGTAAACACCCCATTTTTGCCCTAGGAATGAATAATAATCAATTTTCAATTTTTTCCAATTTTTCCTTAATTTAGCAATAAAAATAAAAATATTCAAAAAAATAAAAATAAATAGGAAAACACATCAATTTTGAAAAATGATTTCAGAAATGGTAATAATAAATAATAAACAATTTTTACAAATTTTTGAAATTTCAAAAAATACAAAAAAATAAAAAAATCGCATTACATATATGCAATTTGCGAATAAAAGAAAATCAGGAAAATGGTCTAGCCCAGCTGGTCCGGACCACGAGCTAAGGCGCGCGCAGGGGGGCTCGGTCGCAGGTTCGAATCGCGGGAGGAGCAGTTTCCGAGTTTTGCATTTTTCTTACTTATCCAGGACACGTGGCAGCATCCGATTGGCTGGAGGGAGCGCATGCGCCGGGCGCGTGATCGTCTCCTACCTCGGGTCCGAGATCGCCGGCGAAAGCAAAATTCGTATTTTAGCCATTTTGATTCGATTTTTTTACACAAATCCACCAGATCTTCAACAGAAATGAGATAAGCATCATCTAAATGGAATCAAATCTCAACAAATTGATGGATTTACACAAATCGGAGTTGGTTTTTTAACCGAAAATCCGATTAGTTTCGATCGGAGGAAATCCGAGCTTATCCAACTCGGTTTCAAGTGCCTATAAATAGGGATCGAAGGGAGGAAGCCAAAACACGAATCATAATTGAGAGAAAGTGAGAAAAGAGAGCAAATCGGAGAGCATCGAGGGAAACCCAAAACCGCGACCACCGACCGGAGTTGAACCACCACTAGGAGACGATTTGGGAGCAAACCACCACCACCATTGGGTTCAGCACCCTCAAGAAGCTAGGATTCGACACCTCACATGTTGTAAAAGACCGCCGGAACGCCATGAACGAGCATCCTCCGCTGCCGCATCCAACCGATTCGACCTGACCCGACCCGACCCACGCACCGACCCGGATCCAGGTAAGTCGAATTTTCCGAATTATTTATTTATTTTTTTTCGAATTTTGTTTATTTATTTTATTTGTATTTATTTGATTTATTATTTGATTATTTATTGGTTGGTTATTTGTTTAGTTATTTATTTATGTTTCATGTTTTATTTCAATAAGTAGGAACATGTAGAAATTAGATTTTTAGGATTTAATAATGTAGAAAAATGTAAATAATAAATAAATAAATAAATAAATAAATAATAATAAAAATGTAGAAAAGTAATAAAAAGATTAGGAAAATAATAATAAAATTTTAGATTTCAAAATAGGATAGATAATAACTTAGGATAAAATCATAAAAATAAAAAAAATAAAAAAAATCAAGAAAATCATAAAAAATTCAAAAATTATAAAAGAATCATAAAAAAAATGAGTTTTAGCACTTAGAAAAATCCTTTTCTTCAAATAAATCCAAAATTGATGTTTTCCTCTAAAAATCATTTTCAAAATCAAATTAAAGCTTAGGCTTAGATTTTTTTAGAAAAATCCCAAAAATGATAAAAACATAAAGCAAAAGAGATTTCAAAATTAAAATTTACAAACACACTTAAAGTTTTCAGAAAAGCGAAATATGGCTTGTTTAATCTTGAGTAGCAGGTACGTAGGCACCCATTTGGGGCAACCTTAAAAAGAAAGAAAAAAATCATTTTTTTAAATCATTTAAAAACATAATAAAAAGTAAAAGAAACACAATAAAACACATTTCTAAATAGGAAGAATTTTAGGAGATTAGGTGGTAACCATAAGGTTTTAATAGGTTAGCCTTCGAACTTAGAAACTCTGGTTTTCCCTTTTCCTCTTTTCAAAAATGAGAAGAGGAAATAACGACGACTAGTGGTCCAAATTAAGACTAATCCGCTCCTTTAGTCTTAATTCAATATTTCCCAACAACAGTTGGATGGCGACTCTAAAAATCAAACGAAATTCCTAACTCAAGTCGAGGATCTACATTAGATGAGCATAGGGTCTAGTCTAGATCGGATTAGGAATGGGAATTCAAAAATTAGACTCGACAGGATGGCGACTCCACTAGGGACCCATCCCAGTAGGCTAAGCCACCTGAATCTTCGAATTGTTCTCTTTAAATGTGCTTCAATTATTATTCTGTTACTAGCTTTTCAGGAATTAGTTAGATTCTAGTTTCTTTGCTATGGGGGTTTGCATGCATACATATGTTTGTGTGAATAGATGCGGTCGAACCCAGACCGTCCTAGAAACCTAAGACGGGGAGCCATTGTGTAGGTTTAGGGCGAAGTGAGTTGATTCACCATTCGGGACCGATTAGGCTACCCCACCCTACGCTTCGATATAGCCCGAGATCCATTTCTCCGAGAATGCGGGAGGTCATAGAGCTCGGGAACCAGTTAGAACCAACCTACTTGCATACATAACATCATAAGGGGTTGACAATTGAATGACGATGTAATGGTTTGTTGTTTTGTTCATGGAGTTCGAATTTATTTCCTTGTAATGCTTTCATAGTCCTGTTTGTAAATAGGCAATTTCTTATTGTAAATAGATGGCTAGCAGTGCAGTCAACCGCCTCCTTCGCAAAGAAATTCGGGTGTACAAACCTTTGGACCCAAAGTTGGTACTAGACCATTGGTTTACCTTGTACAACCCAAAGGAACAAGGCCTTAGAAGCACAATTGGAGAAGTGCCAAGACAAAGTCAAGGAATTAGAAGCTGTCATCAGTGGGAAGTCTGAGCTTCCACAACAGAAGACTAAACAAGCTAGGAAATAGATCATTATTTGTAATTTTTTATTATCGAACTCCAAAATTTTCAATGTGAATAAAAGTAAAGTTTCAATATTACATTGTCAATCAGTTGTCAACCTTTTTATTTTTAGCATCCGCGTGACACATGCATATCATTCTTGCATTCATTACACTAAAATAAAAACAAAATGCGCGATCCAGGTATCAAAATAGCTTTCAAGCAACCGAACCCTCCTAGAAGTCCAGTTCTCACGCGCTCAAGAACAAGAATGGCCAACAGTAGCGACAACCGCAACAACGCCAATGCTGAAGCTGCCTCGGACTCTAGGATCATGTCCCTAAAACAAACAGTCCAACAACTGGCTGCCCAGGTTCACCTCTTAACTGAAAGCATCGGCCTCCTGCGCAACACTCAGCCAACCTAGGAAGAGTATTCAGGGGCTAGAAAGGGGAAAGCAGTGGAGGGACAACCTCCGGAATATGAAGAGATCAATTCCCACCTCAACCCGACCTTTGAATATGAGCCAAAGGTCAACCAGGGGCCGACCTCTAATGACCTGAAAAAGGAGATGGAAGAGAGGCAGAAGGAGATAGAGAAGCGACTCTTCCAGCAGCTCCATGACAAGATGAAAAGCATTGAAGGCCCTGATGGTTTTGAACAAGCCGGAATCACCAGTCTGCCGGCATACAGGGAAGAGGTATACCCTGAAAAGTTCAAGACTCCAGAGTTCGAAAAATATGACGGGACTGGCTGCCCCAAAATGCATACCAGGCTATATGCCCGGAAAATGAGCAAGTATGCTCAATACGACCAGCTCATGCTCCAGACATTCCAAGACAGCCTCACAGGCCCTGCACTAGTCTGGTACGCCCACTTGGACTTCAACATTTTAACACCTGGGAGAAGCTAGCCCGGGCATTTTATGACCAATATAAGTTCAATATTGAAGTCGCCCCATCTGTAATCGACTTGGGGAGTCTCCGAAAAAGACATGCTGAGCCATTCAAGGAGCATGCTCAGCGCTGGAGAGCCCAGGCCGCCAGGGTAGCAACCCCAATATCTGAGAAGGAATTGACATCCATATTTGTCAATACCCTGGACAAGACCTACTTCTCACACCTAGTAGGCTAGAATTCATCCAGTTTTGCAGAGGTAGTGGCTGCGGGATGCAGGATTGAGAATGCCATCACCACCGGTAGACTCCAAACAATGGAGCCTCCTAGGGTCACACCTACACAAAGGCCTTTAGGAGGAAACTGAGCTAAAGAGTCAACTGTTAGCACAGTCCACTCCGGTAAGGTAGAAAAATCTGGGACTCGTGTGACATTCCAGACCACGAATATCCCAGCCCAACAACCCACGACAGGTCATGCCCAGGCCGCCAGGGCCCTAAGGCAGTTCACTCCAATCCCCGTACCGCTCAGTCAGGTCTTCGCTCGGTTGAGGACAGACAACTTGATCAGTTTTGAGCTCCCCAATGACCAGTACATGCCTAAGAACTTCGACTCAAACCTCAAATGTGACTACCACATGGGTTAGGAGGGGCATTCTACAGATAGGTGTTGGAGGCTCCGGCACAAAATCCAAGACTTAATTGATGCAGGAATCATCCAGTTGGATTTTGTGAACGCCCCAACACCCAATGTCAACACCAACCCGCTGCCCAATCACAAGCCCACCATTAATATGATCACATCTGAGGAGTCGACTCCCAAAGAAGCCCCTAAACAGAATCCGACAGAGCCACAGGAGAAGCAATCCAACCAAACTCCAGAAGAAACACAAAAGGCACACATTAAAAGAGGGTGGTTAGCCGGAGACCCAACGGTCGGCACTTTGGGAGAATCACATGGGAGGTTTCAGTATTTGGTAAACTATTCTTATATCCCGACTGAGCAGGGGCTGCCTAGTGGATGGGGGCCGGAATTTGAGAAGGAAGACAACCCGTCAAAGGAAGAGGGGAAGACTATCAACATGATCAACTCTCATCAGAAGCCCAGGGTTATATAGTGCTATGAGGGACAATCAACTGAGGTACAAATCCCAAGAAAAAGATATGTATTCAATGTCCCGATACCAGTAGAAAATTACAAGGCTGCATCGTTCGACTATCGGGCCCTCGAACAAGAGCGACCTCCTATGGTGGGAGGCATCACCCGCTCTAGGAGATTATACTATCTAAAGTATAAAGGCCCGACTGAAGAGCCCAACGTGGAAAAAGGGGAAGAAGAGGAAGAGGGACTTGCTGCGTTTACGAAGATGGTCAACGCCAGTGAATACAAAATCATGGAACAATTAAATAAAGTTCCAGCACAGATATCACTCATGGGCCTTCTCACAACATCCGAGCCCCACAGGGAAGCACTCTTTAAAGTGCTAAAAAAGATTCAGGTTCCAGAGGGCATCGTTACAGATAAAATAGGTCACGTGGCGGACTCCATCTTTACAATGGACTAGATATCTTTCTCTCCGGAAGAGCTAGGAGATGAGGGAGACCAACATACCAAACCATTATTCATAGTGGTCAGGTGCAATGACACCATTGTCTCCCGAGTACTCATCGACAACGGATCATCCCTCAACGTCTGCCCATTGGCAACGCTCGACTTGTTGGGGGTCGATCCAAGCAACATAAGACCTAGCTCCACGGTGGTCAGAGCTTAACCTACCAGTGGAAATCGGTCCACAAGTATTCCACATCTCCTTCCAAGTCCTCGACATCCTAAGGTCTTTCAACTTGCTTTTGGGACGACCCTGGATACATGCTGCTGGAGCCATCCCCTTTAGTCTCCACCAAAGGGTCAAGTTCATTGCAGGCGGGCAGATATTCACGGTACTGGGCGAACAGGATTACGCCATATACAAAGAGACTGCCATACCTTATATTGGGGAAGAGGGTTCAGAAGACCTGGGGCTGCAAATTTTCAATGAAGTGAACATGGTAACCAGCAAGGAGGGCCATCAGTTTAAAGAGGGGCAGCATGGGACGTTTGGACTGGGGTACATTCCTACGGTCGTAGAAGAAGCGCAAACAAAAGGTGTCAAAGGCAGAATAAGGGGGAAGCTGATCGACACCCAGATGTGCATCCTACCTCTCCAACAATCTTTCCGAAAGGCAAACATCGTTCAAGAGCCTCGGATAAATAAAGAGGACGACAGCAAAGGGAAATCAACCCCCCGTACGTCCAACCAGCATCCGGCTCTGAACAATTGGTTTTGTTATCCTATCAGTAGCGCTAGGTTAGCTCAAAAGTAGAGAAAAAATATTAAACAAATTTTATTGAGACTCTTTATCAAATTCAATTACAGTTTGTTTTTTTCCTTCTTATATATATATGCTTTCATTTTACTCAGATCTCCTACCATCGAACATCAGGGATATTTCATGCAGGTAGAAAGTAAAAACGCTGATATTGTTTCCAACGCTGCTGGGTCAGTTGTTAAAGGCGATATCTTAGACCATGAAATAATACAAGAAAATTGGCTAAAACATGAACAAAGCGAAATCTCGATCGACGAGCTTGTGGAGACAGTAAATCTAGGAAGCATGGAAAACCCTAAGAACCTCAAAATCGGGACTAGTTTGAGTGCCGAGCAAAAACGTGAGATAACCGAGCTATTAACGGAATATGCAGATGTGTTTGCCTGGTCATATGGTGACATGCCAGGGCTAGACCAGTCGATAGTAGTTCACAGGCTTCCCACAAGGGAAGATGTCAAACCTAAAAAACAAAAATTGAGAAGATTTAGGCCTGACATCTTACTAAAAATCAAAGAAGAAGTCAAGAAACTGCTAGAAGTATGGTTCATTGAAGTATCCGACTACCCAGAATGGGTAGCAAATATAGTCCCCGTCATGAAAAAGAATGGAAAAGTACGCATATGCGTAGACTTTCGGGACTTAAACCAAGCCATGCCAAAGGATAACTTCCCCCTACCTCATATTGATGTTCTAGTAGACAACACTGCGGGAAACCATCTCTCCTCATTCATGGACGGTTTCTCAAGATATAATCAAATAAAAATGGCTGAGGAAGATAAAACCAAAACGACTTTCATCACAACATGGGGAACTTTCTGTTACAAAGTCATGCCCTTCGGTTTGAAAAACGCTGGGGCAACATATCAGAGAGCCATGGTCGCAATACTTCACGACATGATGCATCGAGAGGTTGAAGTATATGTCGACGACATGATAGCCAAATCCAAAGAAGGAGAAAGCCATATAGATATCCTGAGGAAATTGTTTAAACGACTGAGAAATTTTCAGCTCAAGTTAAACCCAGAAAAATGTACTTTCGGGGTCACAACGGGGAAATTATTAAGGTTTGTCATAAGCCAGGAGGGCATTAAAATCGACCCTAACAAGGTAAAGTCCATATTATAATTACCTTCCCCACGCTCTGTTAAAGAAGTAAGAAGCTTATTGGGAAGATTAAATTACATAGCTCGATTTATCTCACAGCTCACCGATAAATGCCGGCCACTATTCCGTCTGTTGAAAAAGAACGCCACAATAGAATGGGACGACGAATGCGAAGAGGCATTCCGGACAATCAAGGACTATCTTATAAGACCTCTAGTCTTGATGGCCCCAAAACAAGGAAAGCCCTTATTCTTATACCTCACTATACTCCCTGAATCCATGGGATGTGTGCTGGGGCAGAAAGATGAAGAGGGAAGAGAGCGTTCCATATATTATCTGAGCAAGAAGTTCACATATGGGGAACAGAGGTACTCAAAGGTAGAAAAGACGTGTTGTGCGTTAATTTGGGTCATGCATTGACTAAGGCAATACACCCTTTACTACCATATCGAGCTGCTGACAAGATATGATCTCTTGAAATACTTGGCAGAGAAACCAGCCTTGATAGGGAGAATCTCTAAGTGGCAAATGCTCCTATCCGAGTTCGACATCACATACATAAATCAGAACTCAATGAAAGGGCAAGCCTTAGCCGACCAATTGGTGGAACACCCTGTCGAGACAGATTCCCAAGAACTACAGGCCCAATTTCCGGATGAGAATATATTGACAGTGGAAGATATGCCGGTAGAAGACTTTGGGATAGAGCAGAATGCTAAATGGAGACTGTTTTTCGATGGAGCTGCCAACGTATTCGGTTGTGGGGTTAGGGCAGTATTAATATCCTTGGACGGCACGCAATTCCCTGCAGCAACAAGACTTACATTTCCCTATACCAATAATATCGCAGAATATGAAGCATGTATTCTCGGCCTCAAAATGGCCTGCCAAATGGGAATCCGCGAGTTAGAAGTATATGGAGATTCGTCGCTCATCATACTACAGACAAGAGGGGAATATAAGACTAAAGACCCCAAATTGGTACCGTATCATCAACACTTGACAGAGCTAATTGAAGAATTCAAGGCAATCACTTTCACACACATCCCGAGAACTCAGAACCAATTCGCAGATGCACTAGCCACACTAGCATCTATGATCCAGATAACAGGGGGAGCCGAAGTTCAACTGATGAAAATAGACATCGAAAGTCGGCCTGCCTACTGTTTAATCGTTGAGAAAGTACAAGATGACAAGCCCTGGTATCACGACATCAAGACCTTTCTCTAAGAAGGTAAATACCACGAAATGGCTAACAAGAATGACCAAAAAACACTCAGAAGGTTAGCAAGCCATTTCCTATTAAGTGGGTCCATACTTTACAAGAGATCATTTGATACCACCTTGTTGAGATGTGTGGACAAAGATGAAGCATGCGAACTGATGAAGGAAGTACATGAAGGAGTATGTGGACCTCATATGAATGGCTACATGTTGGCCCGAAAAATCATGAGGTTAGGATATTATTGGTTGACCATGGAATCAGATTGCATAAAATACGTCAAGCACTGTCATCTGTGTCAAGTCTATGCAAATCGGATCAATGCTCCGCCCAACGAGCTACATTTGTTATCAGCACCATGGCCATTCTCCATGTGGGGAATCGACATAATAGGCCCTATCACTCCAACAGCATCCAACGGCCATAGATTTATACTGGTAGCGATTGATTACTTCACCAAATGGGTAGAAGCTTCATCATATACCAATGTCACAAAACGGGTAATAGTCCGCTTCTTAAAAAGGGGTAATAGTCCGCTTCTTAAAAAGGGACATAATAGCCCGATATGGAGTTCCTGAGTTTATCATCACCGACAATGGTACCAATCTTAACAATAGATCGATGACAGGTTTATGTCAACAATTCCACATAAACCATAGAAATTCAACACCCTACCGACCTCAAATGAACGGGGCAGTAGAAGCAGCTAACAAAAATATCAAAAAGATCATCGAGAAAATGACAACAACTTACAAAGATTGGCACGAAATGTTACCGTTTGCCCTCATGGCTTATAGGACTTCAATAAGAACATCTACGAGAGCTACCCCATACTCATTGGTATATGGTACAGAAGCAGTGCTACCAGTTGAAGTTGAAATACCATCATTCAGAATCTTGTCAGAAACTCAGTTAACCGAATCAGACTGGGTAAAGAAGAGGCATGATTAGCTGAATCTGATTGATGAAAGAAGACTTACCGCATTATGTCATGGCCAGTGTTACCAACAAAGAATGGCCCAAGCATTTAACAAGAAGATGAGACCTCGATACTTCAAAGAAGGGGATCTGATGCTAAGGAAAGTTCTCCCAAATGCCCAAGACTCTAGAGGGAAATTTACCCCAAACTATGAAGGCCCCTATGTAGTGAAAAAGGTTCTGTCAGGAGGTGCTTTGATATTAACTCAGATGGATGGTCTAGAATTGAGAGACCCTATTAACACAGATGCTGTAAAGATGTACAATCCTTAGGCAAGGGAATTGAAATTTTGCCAATGTTTATGAAAGCCAATGTTCGATATAAATTTTGTTGAGTCAAGTTTTTACTTTTTACAAGCAAAGTTAATATCTCTGAATGGTCAGTAATCCCAATCAATTCTCATCACAAAAAATATTCCTAAACACATTACCCACCACTTCATCAATGAAAGATAGACACTAAAATGATAATGAATCTTAATATATTTTGTGATATAATTCTATCTATTTTTGAGCATTAGAATTAGATGCATTAGTAGAATAACATTACCATCAAAAGAGCCATGTGCATAAAGAAAGGGAGCACAACAAGATTTTTAACCCCGTGTCAAGATAAGAAGTGAAGCAGAAGCAAACCAGCCTGAAAGGTTCGGTTGTTTGGTGGCTATCCACGATAAACTGGCAAGCATAAATAACTATCATCATATCATGAAAGGCATCACATCATTTAGCTTAGTCAGTAGAAAGCATATTCAGAAGCATAAGATGAGTCAGCCCATAGTTGGGCACTTGTCTAAACATTCCTTTTAATAGGGTAGTCAGCCCAAAAAAAGGCCACTTCCCTAGGTCTTTTCTAAGGTCAGCCTATAAAGGCACCTTTTGAGATATCAATTTTATCTTAGGATAGTCAGCCCAATATGGGCACTTTCCTAAAAAGTTGTTCTCAAGGTCAGCTCATAAGGGCATTTTTTGAGACAACTCTATCCTAGGTTAGTCAGCCCAAGATGGGCACTTTCCTAAAAATCTGTTCTCAAGGTCAGCTCATAAGGGCACTTTTTTAGACAGTTCAGTCAATTTTATCTTAGGTTAGTCAGCCCAATATGGACACTTTCCTAAAAAGTTGTTCTCAAGGTCAGCTCATAAGGGCACTTTTTGAGATAACTCTATCCTAGGTTGGTCAGCCCAAGATGGGCACTTTCCTAAAAATTTGTTCTCAAGGTCAGCTCATAAGGGCACTTTTTGAGATAGTTCAATCAATTTTATCATAGGTTAGTCAGCCCAAGATGGGCACTTTCCTAAAAATCTGTCCTCAAGGTCAGCTCATAAGGGCACTTTTTGAGACAGTTCAGTCAATTTTATCCTAGGTTAGTCAGCCCAAGATGGGCACTTTCCTAAAAATCTATTCTCAAGGTCAGCTCATAAGGGCACTTTTTGAGACAGTTCAATCAATTTTATCATAGGTTAGTCAGCCCAATATGGGCACTTTCCTAAAAAGTTGTTCTCAAGGTCAGCTCATAAGGGCACTTTTTGAGACAACTCTATCCTAGGTTAGTCAGCCTAAGATGGGCACTTTCCTAAAAATCTGTTCTCAATGTCAGCTCATAAGGGCACTTTTTGAGACAGTTCAATCAATTTTATCATAGGTTAGTCAGCCCAATATGGGCACTTTCCTAAAAAGTTGTTCTCAAGGTCAGCTCATAAGGGCACTTTTTGAGACAACTCTATCCTAGGTTAGTCAGCCCAAGATGGGCACTTTCCTAAAAATCTGTTCTCAAGGTCAGCTCATAAGGGCACTTTTTGAGACAGTTCAATCAATTTTATCATAGGTTAGTCAGCCCAATATGGGCACTTTCCTAAAAAGTTATTCTCAAGGTCAGCTTATAAGGGCACTTTTTGAGACAACTCTATCATAGGTTAGTCAGCCCAAGATAGGCACTTTCCTAAAAATCTGTTCTCATAAGGGCACTTTTTGAGACAGTTCAGTCAATATTATCATAGGTTAGTCGGCTCAATATGGGCACTTTCCTAAAAAGTTGTTCTCAAGGTCAGCTCATAAGGGCACTTTTTGAGACACACTACCATAGGTTAGTCAGCCCAAGATGGGCACTTTCCTAAAAATATATCTTAAGGTTAGTTAGCCCATGAGGGGCACTTTCCTAGACTCTCCCGATTAGTCAGCTCTTGGGGCACTTTTCGGAAATATTCTTCCAAACAGTTGCTAGTCTAATAAGACGCTTCTGTTGACAGGTAGCCAGCTCATAAGGGCGCTTCCTAAGTAAATTTTCTTTCCAAGGTTGCTAATCTAATAAGACGCTTCCTATCATCATTTCTTCTACACTCCTAAACAATGCTTGAGATGTTTCCTATCACCAATTATTCAGCCCATAAAGCACTTTTTGGGGAGGGAACATTACTCTAAATTGTTAGGACCATTTTCCTACCAAAAATCTATTCAAGAGGCCAAAAATGGCGTCTTTTCTTTTTTGTCTTTGTAGTTAAGTTTTTCAAACTTTACTATAAAGAAGGGCAGCTGTAAACACCCCATTTTTGCCCTAGGAATGAATAATAATCAATTTTCAATTTTTTCCAATTTTTCCTTAATTTAGCAAAAAAACTAAAAATATTCAAAAAAATAAAAATAAATAGGAAAACACATCAATTTTGAAAAATGATTTCAAAAATGGCAATAATAAATAATAAACAATTTTTACAAAATTTTGAAATTTCAAAAAAATACAAAAAAATAAAAAAAAAATCGCATTGCATATATGCAATTTACGAATAAAAGAAATTCAGGAAAATGGGCTAGCCCAGTTGGTCCGGACCACGGGCTAAGGCGCGCGCAGGGGGGCTCGGTCGCAGGTTCGAATTGAGGGAGGACTAGTTTCCGCTTTTTGCATTTTTCTTACTTATCCAGGACACGTGGCAGCATCCGTTTGGCTGGAGGGAGCGCACGCGCCGGGCGCGTGATCGTCTCCTATCTCCGGTCCGAAATCGCTGGCGGAAGCAAAATTCGTATTTTGGCCGTTTTGATTCAATTTTTTTACACAAATCCACCAGATCTTCAACAGAAATGAGATAAGCATCATCTAATTGGAATCAAATCTCAACAAATTGATGGATTTACACAAATCAGAGTTGGTTTTTTAACCGAAAATCCGATTAGCTTCGATCGGAGGAAATCCAAGCTTATCCAGCTCGGTTTCAAGTGCCTATAAATAGGGATCGAAGGGAGGAAGCCAAAACACGAATCAGAATTGAGAGAAAGTGAGAAAAGAGAGCAAATCGGAGAGCATCGGGGGAAACCCAAAACTGCGACCACCGACCGGAGTTGAACCACCACCAGGAGACGATCTGGGAGCAAACCACCGCTACCATTGGGTTCAGCACTCTCAAGAAGCTAGGATTCGACACCTCACCCGTTGCAAAAGATCGTCGGAACGCCGTGAACGAGCATCCTCCACCACCGCATCCGACCCGACCTGACCCGACCCGCGCACCGACCCGGATCCAAGTAAGTCGAAATTTCCGGATTATTTATTTTTTTTCGAATTTTTTTTATTTATTTTATTTGTATTTATTTGATTTATTATTTGATTATTTATTGGTTGGTTATTTATTTATGTTTCATGTTTTATTTCAATAAGTAGGAAAATGTAGAAATTAGATTTTTAGGATTTAATAATGTAGAAAAATGTAAATAATAAATTAAAAAAATAAAAAAAATGTAGAAAAGTAATAAAAAGATTAGGAAAATAATAATAAAATTTTAGATTTCAAAATAGGATAGATAATAACTTAGGATAAAATCATAAAAAATCATAAAAATAAAAAAAATCATAAAAAATCATAAAAAAATGAGTTTTAGCACTTAGAAAAATCTCTTTCTTCAAATAAATCCAAAATTGATGTTTTCCTCTAAAAATCATTTTCAAAATCAAATTAAAGCTTAGGCTTAGATTTTTTTAGAAAAATCCCAAAAATGATAAAAACATAAAGCAAAAGAGATTTCAAAATTAAAATTTACAAACACACTTAAAGTTTTCAGAAAAGCGAACTACGGCTTGTTTGATCCTGTGTAGCAGGTACGTAGGCACCCATTTGGGGCAACCTTAAAAAGAAAGAAAAAATCATTTTTTTAGAATCATTCAAAAACATAATAAAAAGTAACAGAAACACAATAAAACACATTTTTAAATAGGAACAATTTTAGGAGATTATGTGGTAACCGTAAGGTTTTAATAGGTTAGCCTCCGGACTTAGAAACTCTGGTTTTCCCTTTTCCTCTTTTCAAAAACGAGAAGAGGAAATAACGACGATTAGTGGTCCAAATTAAGACTAATCCGCTCCTTTAGTCTTAATTCAATATTTCCGAACAACAGTTAGGTGGCGACTCCAAAAATCAAACGAAATTCCTAACTCAAGTCGAGGATCTACATTAAATGAGCATAGGGTCTAGTTTAGATCGGATTAGGAATGGGAATTCAAAAATTAGACTCGACAAGTATAAATATTCCAAATTAACCTAGAGAGCCTCCTTTGTCATTTTGAGCGGTAAAACAGAAATCCACAAAGGACAGACGCTCTCTGAATAAACCTTAAGACGATGAAAGGAGATAGTGCGACCTAATTCCAAGTACGAAAGGTAAGGGTTTTTATACAAGATTTTTTTTGTGGAAAATGGGTAATATGATATAGTTACATCGCTTTGTTCATACAGAACTCAAAGTTTGAGAAGGGATGATAGGGGAATAGGAATCAAAGGCTCAAGGATACAACTCGTGTAATTTTGATGTAAGTACGAAAATCCTTGTAATTTAGATGCATTTATATATTTTAGAGATTTAATTAAGTCGGGGATAAAGAGAAACGAGTTTAGGAGAATTTAGAGTAAAAAAATTAGGGTTTGTGGAATTGGCCAAGAGGTACACGACCTCCGAACATGGTCATGTTTCGACAAAAGATACATCAAGAGATATACGGCCTCCTAACATGGTCGTGTTTAGACCATTTTGAGTGTGAAAGTTGTACCAAGAGATACATGGCCACTTAACACGGTCGTGTTTCAATTGTGTTGAGTTAAGGGTAACACGACCTCCTAACACGGTCATGTTTCGACCGTATTGAATTAAGAAGAACATGACCTCCCAACACGGTCGTGTTCTAACTGTGTTGAAGCTAAACTTTACACCAAAAGATACACGACCCTTAACACGGTCATGCTCTAGCCCGTGTTGAGTAACACGGCCCCTAACATGGCGATGTTGAATAAAGTATAACTTAATTATACATTCATTTAACATCAAATTAAGCTAATTTCCATGCAACCTAGATAGCTAGTAAAACCATAGAGAAATTAAATAAATAGGATTAAGAGAAATAAGAGATGACTTTAATATAAGATTAAGTACTAAGAAGAGCTTGTTGATGTGTATGGATTTTAGTTTAACTTAAGTCCAAGATTGGAATTGCTTAAGGCTAGGATTCAAGATACGTGTAACTTGTGTGTTGTTCTATGTTTGTTTAAGTTAGTATGTGTGTTGAAATTGGTTAAGATGAATAATTCGGCTTAAGTGTTTAAGTTGTATACTGTATGTGCTTAGCTTAGCCTAAGGGTTCGTAGTGGTAGATCCCTAAGGAGCACCCCAATGATCTTTGTGTGATATAGTCCCTAATGGAGTCGTACTTGGAAACGATCTAGGTTGAATGTTGGTTTAAGATGATTAAGTGGACATGGGTGTAGAGCTCGTAGTGGTAGTTTCCATCACCAGGATTAAGTGGTTTAAGTATACATGGGTGTGGGGCCCATAGTAGCAGTTCCCATTACCAAGTTTAAGGATTAAGGGATCATGAGTGTAGAGCCTATAGTGGCAATTCCCATCACCAAATCAAGTTCTAGTGTGTTAAGTGTGTTAAGGGAGTCATGAGTACCCTATTGCTGCTTGTGGATATAAATTGTTATATGAAATGGTTGCCTGTGTTTAAGTGTTGCATAACGTGTGTGACACTTGTTCATGTTTGTTGATGCGTGTGTGTTTGTGTTATACGTAGTGGGCATTAGCTCACCATTTGAAGAACATTTTTAGATGCAGGTGTTAAGGGAGATGAGAACCCAGAAGATGACTTGGGTTTGGGTGAGCCGTAGAGAGAGGAAGATGAAGATTACCATTATTATTATGATGATTAAGTTTAGGGAGATTTTTGTTATGTAATAGATAGTATCTTTTCAGAATATTATTTTGGTGTTTAAAGACTTTCGTTACGTTAGATGTTTGATATGGTTTAAGTTATTATTTGAATTTTGGGGATATATGAAATGCCTTTATATAGGAGTTATAGATTAAAGCGTATCGGAGTTGATTCAAAGCCTTAACATGTTCTTATGAGATAAGGACACATGGCGAGCAGTAGCACGACCTAAGGTTCTGGGGTTTTACAGCTTAGGTGGTATTAGAACCATAGGTTAAAGATCTTTATATGTTTAGGCTTTGATCAAAAGAAAGTAGGTTTGTGATCTTTGTAGCTCAGGTTGATGGATCTCTAGACAGTTTAGGTTTAATGATCTTTAGAATTAAGTGAGGATCAATGATATAATGTTCAACCAATAGAAAGTAAGTGATGATCTTTAGATGAATTGTATATTTGATTTGTGAGATAAAGATATATATTGAGAGTAGTTAGAAAATGGGATTGATATTACTGATTAGTGAACCCTCTTCAGTAATATTTAAAATGACATGTTTAGATACCCTATACTCTGAGGAAATGTATAGATTCTTATATATCTTTCTTTGTAGCTTTAATGTGTTTAATAGAAAGTCTAGGAGAATCTCAAGACTAGGGTTAACCTTAAGAGCTAAAGGTGATGCTTTTGATAATAAAAGGCCACCTAAACCTTCTCAACATGGATAAGGAGGGAATGAAATCAACGTTACACAGATGCTAGAGGCCATTAATACTCTAGCAAAAATGGTGGCATGACAACAACAATAAATACAAAAGATACAAGTGCTGAGTATGAGACATACATAGATGATCGGGGAAATTAAAGAAAGTGAGAGGTCGGTTGAGGAAGTGGGTTTGGACTGTTTTGTCAAAAAATGGTCAAAGAGTTTAGAACTAAGGTAAATGATCCAATGGATGTTAAGTAGTGGGTTGATGAGTTAGAAAAGACATTGAGGCGCTAGGAATTCCTAATTATAAGAAGGTAAAATATGTTGTTTATTTGTTAAGAGGCTCGGCTTCCGAATGGTGGTTAAGTGTTTCTAAACTTAACCTAAGAGTAATCACATGGGAAAAGTTCAAGGAACTATTGTATGAGCAATATTTTCATGCAACATAAGGAGAACAACTCAATTTTAAATTGAAAGCACATAGGCTAACAAGATTGCCAACATATAAACTGTAGGATAAAAGTATGATAGCTTCTATAGCAGTTGAGGCTAAAGATTTGATGAAAATTGATAGAGTGAGGGTAGTGAAGGACTTTATTGAAGTATTTTCGGATCATTTGTAAAATTTACCCCTAATAAGGGAGATTGAATTTAGTATAAATATAGTGCTTAGTACAGCTCCAATATCCAAAGCACCTTACCATATGACACCTACAGAATTAAAGGAATTGAAAGACTAGATACAAGAACTATTAGATAAGAAATTTATTAGATCAAGTGTCTCACCTTAGGGTGCACTGGTACTATTTGTAAAGAAGAACGACAATAGTATACGGTTATATATAGACTACTGGAAGTTGAACAGGGTTATAATTAAAAATAAACACCCTTTCCCAAAGATTGATGACTTATTTAACCAATTTCAAGGAGCTTAGGTGTTCTCTAAAGTAGATTTGAGATTAAGCTACCATTAACTAAGAATCAAAGAAGAGAACATCCAAAAAACAGCATTTCGAGCTAGGTATAGGCACTATAAGTTTCTGGTAATGCCCTTTGGACTAACGAATGCACTAGCTGCATTCATAAATTTAATGAACAGAGTATTTAGGCATTTTCTGGATAAATTTGTAATCGTCTTTATAGACAATATCCTGATATACTCTAGAAGTACTTAAGAGCATGAGAAACACTTGAGACTGGTATTGGGTAGGTTACATGATGAAAAGTTGTATGCCAAATTCTATAAATGTGAATTTTGGTTGAAATAAGTAGTCTTATTAGGTCATGTGGTTAATAGGGATGGGATATCTGTGGACCTAAAAAAGGTGAGAGCAATAGTAAACTGGCACAGACCAAAAACAATTATAGAGGTAAGAAGCTTCTTAGGTCTAGTAGGCTATTACATGAGATTTGTAGAAGGGTTTTCCAAAATAGCAACTTCTCTCATTAGATTGACAAAGAAGAATGTGAAATTCAAATGGGATGAAAGATGTGAAGCCAGCTTTCAAATGCTCAAAGAGAAATTGGTATTGGCACCAATTTTGACTTTGCCCAACAGTGGAGAAGAGTTTATAATATATAGTGATGCCTCAATTCAAAGGTTGGGGTGTGTATTGATGTAAGGTGGTCAAGTAATCACTTATGTATCTTGACAATTAAAGTCGTATGAAAAGAACTACCTAACTCATGACTTAGAATTAGTAGCTGTAGTACTACCTCTAAAGCTATGGAGGCATTACTTGTATGGAGAAATGTGCAAAATTTTCACTAACCATAGAAGTTTGAAGTACATATTTATGCAAAAAGAGCTAAATATGAAATAGAGGAGATGGTTAGAGTTAATCAAGGATTACAGCCTGGAGATACAACATGAACTAGGAAAAGTTAATGTAGTAGTAGATGCCCTTAGCAAAAGAAACAGGGCAATATAACCACTCTCATCACTTCGTAAAAAGAGTTATTAGAAGACATGCACAAATTGGAGCTAGAAGTTTTAACGCAAGAAGTGGGAGCAAGAATGGTTACTTTAAGGATTCAGTCAACCATAATGGACAGAATTAAAGTTGGTTATATAGAAGATAAGGACATACAACAGATCAAGAGTAGAATAAAACAAGGCAAGGTACCAGAATTCAACTTAGATGCAGAAGGGACCTTAAGATACAAAATGAGACTATGTGTGCCAAAGGATGCAAAATTGAAAAAAGAGATAATGAAAGAGGCACATCATTTCACTTACACAATACATCATGGAAATACCAAAATGTGCAAGGACTTGAAGAGTTGTTATTGCAAGAGAAACATAAAGAGAGAAATAGCTAAATATATAGCCAGATGCCTCACAAGCTAACAGATCAAAATAGAACATTAGAGACTAGTTGGAGAATTACAGCCTTTTCTAGTACCGGGTGGAAATGGGAGCATTTGACAATGGACTTTGTTACAGCCCTCCCAAACACCACAATGGACTTTATTACAACCGTCCCAAACACTAGGGAGAAGTAGGATCTAGTTTAGGTTATAGTGGATAGATTAACCAAATCTGCTCATTTTATACCTATCAGAGTATGATACAAATTGGAGAAACTAGCTCATATATACATACAAGAAATAGTCAAACTGCATAGAGATCTAGTGACAATCACTTCTAATAAAGACGTAAGATTTGTGAGTAGATTCTGGAACAACCTATACAAAGTATTGGGTACCAAATTGAAATTCAGTATAGCATTCCACCCACAGACAAATGATTAGTCCAAAAGGACTATACAAATATTGGAGGATTTGCTCAGGGCATGTGCATTAAATTTTAAAGGAAATTGGAATGAGCATATACCTTTGGTGGAGTTTACTTATAATAACAGTTACTAGACAACCATCCAGATGATACCATATGAAGCTCTTTATGGAAGAAGGTGTAGATCCCCACTACATTGGGATGAAGTAGGAGAAAGATAGATGATGAGGCCAAAGTTAGTATAAGAAGCTGTGGACAAAGTGAAATTAATCAGGCAGAGAATATAGACAACCCAATCTCGACAAAAGAGTTATGTAGACAAGAGATGACAACCTTTAGAATTTCAAGTGGGAGATAAGGTATTATTGAGGATTTCTTCCACAAAAGGAGTGATCAGATTTGGGTTGAGGGGAAAGCTAAACCTAAGGTATATAAGCCTGTTTAAGATCTTGGAAAGAATAGGCACAATGACTTATAGGCATAGTTGTCAAAATCGTGAGTTAACTCGTACGTTTCTAAGATTTTACGAGTTGGTGAGCACATTCATAGTTAACTTACATGTAAAAACGTGTTTGAGGTAAAATCGTAGTAAAATCACGATTCCACACATGGAATCGGTAAAATCGCAATTCTATTAATGTTTTTATGTTTCTACTATAAAGTCTTATTTTCCATCAACAGAAGGAGCGAAGAGGAAGTAGCCCGGTCTAGTTAAAGATGTGCAGCCTAGAGAAGCCTGGCCTAGCCCAAAATTCAAGTAAATGTGTAGGCTATAGCTTTCATTCTTCAACTACTTCAGGCGTCACGGTATATATGTGTACTATTTCTAACTTTCTGTTCTTACTTTTTTTTCCATCGGTTCCTTTTGTTTAGTAGAAATTTGAAACTTCAAATAGTATTTTTTTGTTTCTAATCTTGAATCTTGAGTGCCGATCTTATGTGGGGGAAATGAAAACCTTAAGGAGTTGCTACTGTTGCTGTTGTATGTTCATTGGTCATCGCTTGTCGCATGTCAATGTGCTGCATTATGTTCAAATCTTCGTGTTCATGTTCGTTGGTTGTCGGTCTTCTTGTTCTTATTTGTGATGATGTTTGTGTTAAGCACCCATGTTTGATTGCTACAACTTTCCTTATTTTAATTAATATTTTTGAAATAGTAAATAAAATAAAGGGTAAATAATTTTAGCTTTATAAGAATTTTTTAGATTTTTAATTTTATAGGAAATGTATAAATATATTTATATTTCTATCTTTTCAATATCTCATAGTTATAATACTTTTAAATATATATTGTTAAGTAAATATATTTTGAATTAATAATCATGAATAGTGCAAAAATTTACTTAGTAATGTATAATTTTGAAGGCTTTTCTTGTTATAGTACCTTTTTATTATTTATTTTTTGTTAGTAGTTATTTGTCATTTTTTTTATATTACTCATTTCTAATGGCATATCTTTGTTATCAACTTTTATTTATTAGTAATTTCTTAAAATCATAATTGATTTTTAAATTTTATCTATTAACTTTTAGCTTTTGTATATATAACTAGGTGAAACTCGCTTTATATAAGATTTATCATTTTAGAAATAAAATATTTATATTATACAATTTATGCTTGATTATCTATATTATGACTTTTATTACAAATTTGCAATTTATGACCAAAATAAATGCTGAATTTCCTTATTTTTATTATCCATTATATTTTTTAATAACTATTGTAAGTAAATTTACAATATTTGAAAGTTATTTTACATAGGTTGTAGAAACTTACGTTTCTACGTTTTAATTCCATGGATCCCTTAGCGATTTTATGTAAAGTCACGACTTTGACAACCTTACCGATAGGTTAACTCTTCCACTGAATTTAGCCAAGGTACATGATGTATTCCATGTATCCATGTTGAGGAAGTATGTACCCGACCCAGATTAGATAGTGGCTTTAAAAACACTGAATGTACAACCAAATCTGACATCTTTAGAAAGGCTAATCAAAATTCTAGACACTAAAGAATAGGTGCTAAGATGGAAAACAATCCCTTATGTTAAAGTGCAATGGACAAACTAAATAGAAAGGAAAGCAATGTGGGAACTGGAAGCAAAAATGAGAAAAAGTATCTAGAACTCTTTCAGAATCAGGTACTTTCGAGGATGGAAGTTTTTATAAGGGGGGAGAATGTAATACTTAAAAAATTTTATTTATTTTAATATATACGTTATCACAAAGAGCTAAGGATAAGGATAGGAATTTTATAAAATTCGAGGGGTAATTTAGACATTTCACACATAGTATAAATACTCCAAATTAACCTAAAGAGCCTCCTTTGTCATTTTGAGTAGTGAAACAGAAATCCACAAAGGATAGACACTCTTCGAATAAACCTTATGACGGTGAAAGGAGACGACACGACCTAATTCCAAGTACAAGAGGTAGGGGTTTTTATGCAAGAATTTTCGTAGAAAATGGGTAATTTGATATAGTTACATCGCTTTGTTCATACATAACTCAAAGTTTGAGAAAGGACGATAGGAGAACGAGAATCAACGGCTCAAGGATACGACTTGTGTAATTTTGATGTAAGTGCAAAAATCCTTGTAATTAAGATGCATTTACGTATTTTAGAGATTTAATTAAGTTTAGGGATAAAGAGAAATGAGTTTAGGAGAATTTAGAGTAAAAGAATTAGGGTTTGTGGAATTGGCTGAGAGGTACATAGCCTCCCAACATGGTTGTGTTTCAACCATGTTGAATTCAAAAGATACGTCGAGAGATACACGGCCTCCCAACACAGTCATGTTTTGACCGTGTTGAGTTAAAGGTAACACGACCTCCCAACACGGTTGTGTTTAGACTGTGTTGCGTGTGAAAGTTACACCGAGAGATATATGACCACTTAACAAGGTCATGTTTCAAACGTATTGAGTCAAGGGTAACACAGCCTCCTAACACGATCGTGTTTCAACCGTGTTGAATTAAGAAGAACACAACCTCCTAACATGGTCATGTTCCAACCGTGTTGAGACCAAACTTTATACTGAAAGATACACAACCTATAGCATAGTTGTGCTTTAGCCCGTGTTGAGCAACATAGCCCCCAACATGGCCATGTTGAATAAAGTATAACTTAATTATATATCCATTTAACATCAAATTAAGCTAATTTCCACACAACCTAGATAACTAGTAAGGTCCTAGAGAAATTAAATAAATAGGATTAAGAAAAATAAGAGATGAATTTAATATGAGATTAAGTACTAAGAAGAGCTTGTTGATGTGTACATATTTCATTTTAGCTTAAGTCCAGGATCGGAAGTGACTAAGGCTAAGATTTAAGGTAGGTGTAACTTGTATGTTGTTTTGTGTTTGTTTAAGTTAGTATGTATGTTGAAATTGGTTAAGATGAATAATTTGGCTTAAGTGTTTAAGTTGTATGTTGTATGTGCTTGGCTCGACCTAGAGGCTTATAGTGGTAGATCCTTAGGGAAAACCCTAATGATTCTCGTGTGACATTGTCCCTAGTGGAGTTATACTTGAAAATGATCTGGGTTGAATGTTGGTTTAAGATGATTAAGTGGACATAGGTGTGGGGCCCATAGTGGTAGTTTTCATCACTAGGATTAAGTGGTTTAAGTATACATAGGTGTATGGCCCATAGTGACAGTTCTCATCATCAGGTTTAAGTGTACATAGGTTTGGGGCCTATAGTAACAGTTCCCATCACCAAGTTTAAGGATTAAGAGATCATAATTGTGAGGCCCATAATGACAGTTCACATCACCAAATCATGTTCCAGTGTGTTAAGGGGGTCATGAGTACCCCGTTGTTGTTTGTTATATGAAATGGTTGTTTGTGTTTAAGTACTACATAACGTGTATGACACTTGTTCATGTTTGTTCATGCATATATGTTTATATTATATGTACTGGGTATTAACTCACCCTTCAGGCAACATTTTTAGATACAGGTGTTAAGGGAGATGAGAACCTAGAAGATGACTTAGGTTTGGGTGAGTTACAGAGAGAGGAAGACAAAGATTACCATTATTATTATGGTGATTAAGTTTTAGGAGATTTATGTTATTTAACTGTAATAGACAGTATCTTTTGAGAATATTATTTTGGTGTTTAAAGACTTTCGTTGCATTAGATGTTTGATATGGTTTAAGTTATTATTTGAATTTTTGGGATATACGAAATGTCTTTATATAGGAGTAGCGTGACCCACAGTTCCAGAGTGTTACATTATCAATGCAAATGGATAGTTCATTCTTTGGCATTATCTCATTCAATTGGAATAATGAACTATATCTTAGACATATACATGAGAGCATTACTCTCCTTGTAATGAAATACAATGTTAGAAATAATAAACAAGGTAGTATTACCCTACATGAAACAAATAGAAAATAAAACAACAAATTAACTCAAATGTACAAGTTATTGCAACCTTATAATATTAATATTTTTTACACATAACATTTTACAAATGACCTTATAACTCATATTGTAATCACTATTAGTGTCTTAATGCAGTACTATACCTGTATGTTACATCAACCTAATTATTATCTCATTTTTCTTGAAATCCTAATACATTATAATCGGTGACTAGCAGAGAAAAATGAAGATGAAGATTACATAGATATCACCTTGATTTTAGTATTGCCACAGTAAGGTACTTAAAATTTTAGATGTATGAAAAATATTCACAGTTAAATATGTATTGTAATCAATATTAGAATCTCTTTTGGTATTACCTATATTGCTTAGATGTAAGTATTTAGTATTCCAATCTTTCACCAATTTTCTCTACTATGAAATCTACTTCCTTTTCATTACTTACTTGAATTTCGGCATTAATCAAGTTTTTCTTGAGTGATATAGAAGCTCAAGAAAATAATCAAAGTGGACTTAAAGTTCTTTCTTTAATTTTTTATATTAAATTATTTGCCCTTTCTGCCTACCTCTCCCACTTTCAATTTGTAATTCAGCTGTAAAGGAAGAAATCCTCAAAAACCTGCTAACTTATCAATTATATTTATACTAGAGTCAGTAGTCAAATGAATATACAAAGAAAAATAGATTTTCAAACGTAATATAAATCCTAGTCGCTTTTGCAAGGGCTACATGATCGAGCTACATGATGCAATTGCTTAAGACCCTGTATTAATGCTTGGAGGTAATTTATACGGGTCTTATTCACAAGTGTGACAAGCATTTTTTTTTTTTTATAAGGAGCATACATCAAATATACTTAATTTAATAGTTAAATTGTAAACATATTTTTTTATATTTGTTTCATGTATATGTCACCTTCTTATCTTTAAGATTGATAATTCAAATTAGGGCTGCCAATTCAAGACTCGACTTATAAAACCTAAACACGACATGACAAAACACGAAATAAACAAATTTATGTATGAAAAAAATTGACATGAGACATAAACGAGTTAAAACCATTTGGACATGACAAAAGTCGTGTTTGGGTTTGTATCCAACCCTCAAATCCATTTACAAATTTGTTTATTAAACAAGTCTCATAAATATGTTACGGATTCTATTTGCGAACCCGTTTAATGTTAATAATATATTTTTTTTATTTTCTTTGTTTTTTTATTCCCAAGTGTTATTGATTTTGTTACTTAAGATTTCATGGTCCTTCTACACTACACCAACAACACATAATGTCTCTCTCTCTTCTTTTTGATTATGTTTCTCATTCTCTCTATCTTTAACAATAAGTAGTCTATATAATTCATGCAAATAGTCTCGGCATTTAGACTTATTAGGGTTTTAATACATTATTAGTATTTTTGTTGTTTTAGCATGTTTGTTGAGCGCTAGGTTCAACTGGTTTATAAACCTGTAATGGGGGTTTTAGAGTGCTATTAAATCTAAACTAGAGCTATATTTAGATGAGGAGTGACATACAATGGTTAAATTAGGCGTATTGAGTTATTGGAAAACCAATTAATTCCAATATTCTCAAGTTGCAAAATTGGCTTGTGATATCTTAAGCATACTAATATTTATGGTAGCTTTAGAATTCGTATATAATATTGGAGGTCAAATCCTTGATTTGCATCACAGCTTATTGAAGCTAGAAATTATAGAAATTCTTTTATGTACAAAAGATTAGCCTTGTAGAGACATAGGTAATGAACTAAATCATTTTTATAAAATTTTTAATGGCATATATTTTTATTGATATCATTCATTTTTATGTATTGATTCTTTAACTGTTTCTCCTAAAGATCTAATGAAAAATATTGGGTCATAAGTTTAAGATAATTAAATTATGTTATGAAACTTATGAGTTTTTAGATTTGTTATATTTAATGAAACTTTATTAAAACTACTGTTTGGATTGTAATTTTATGTTAACTTTCAAGATCTTATATCATTAGTATTTGAAGAAGTTAATTTTAAGGAGAATTACACTTTTAGTCATTAATGTTTACTTACTTTTTTTGTTTGAGTTACAAAATTTTTTTCTTTTATTTAGTCCTTAACGTTTTGAAAACTTTATGAAAATAGTACTTCTATTAAATACATTAAATTTTTTATTTACCTTAAGAATGTATTAGCTTCCATTTAGCCTTAAACTAGTTAGCTAAGATGATTAGGATACATACAAATTTCTCTCACCCATTTTCTTAAATTTTAATTATTATTTTTGTATTTTATTATTTTTTATTATGTTATATCATTATATAGTTAATATTATTGTTTGTTATATTATGCAAATAAATTTATTTAACTCTATCATTTTGTTATTTTAATTATTGTGAACTAATTTGAAATTGATATGTATTACAGGAGGATAAAAACTAAATAGATTTGATGGAAATCTTTTTTTACAAATTTAAAAAAAAATGTTGATGGCTCAAATAAAATAACAAAAAGATTGAGAATTGAAATAAAAAAAGTAAACAAACATTAAGGACTAAAATGTATTTTTTTCGCTTAATTTTGTTATCGGCCTTTTTGCTTTGTATATGTAGATATTTTATAGAGTTATTTACAATTTTTTTTAATTGATAAATGAGTTTAACCTAAACACGAGACGTGCTTATTAAATGGATTGAGTCACAGGTTTAGTTTTTTTTATACATAATTAATAAACATATTGTATTACAGGTTAAGGTTTTTTTAAATACAAACCCATTTAAACACAAATGCGAAACATGATACGATAACACAAATTGCAAACCCTAATTTATATCTTTTTATCTTTAAAAAAAAAATTCAAACCCTCATATGATATTTCACCTTTAATAATAATAATAATAAAAATATTATAAAATTAAAGAGTCTACATAAAATTAGGAAAATTAGATATTTCGTTTTATTTAATTAATTTTGGAATATTTTGTTATATTCAATGTCATTCTATTATTTTTCTTATATTTTATCAAGTGCAAAATATTTATATAGGAGCATGAAAGTATGTTTTAAGATTTTAGGATCTAAATACTCAATTTTAAAATGGATTAAATAGAGCAATCATAACGGAGTGTATTTACAATTTATTCTAATAAAAGAAGTGTGATTCTTAAAACATTATTACATATTATAAGAGAGATACAAATTTATATTAAATACATAAATTTACAAGGAGAAATTACAATACTATCTTACGAAAAACTATTAAAATGGCACTTGTATGATTCAATGTATGATTGTAATTATTCTTTTAGGTTGATTAATTTTCTGGTTTTGAGCCATCATTGATTGATTTGATATTTCAATAGTAGTCTAAATGTAATGGTATATTAATATAAAAGATTGATTTATTAGCAGTATTAAATGAAAATTCCGTGGTATTAATGTTTAGAAATATTATATTTATAATATTTTTAGAAATCCAGGGGGCTGTAATTTAATAGTTTCCTGAGACTCACCATGACTTATTCAAAGTGTTATTTATAACGTTTTTGTAAGTGCAAGAAAAAGTTAAAAAGAGATGTCCTAACTTCCTGCTGCTTCTCATTGGATACTGCCAACTTCTGGACAAGCCTTAGCTTTTTTGGGGGCTGGATAAGGAGGTGAGGCTTCCAAAACAACACCCCTTATATATCTTAAAAAATGATAAATGAATATTCAACCCAACTCTTCTCCTATGTTTGTTGTTTTCCCATTTCTATACTTAAAATAAAAATTTTCATAGGAAAAAGCTAACACATGCATTTAGGACAGTCAAAAGTTAAAGTTAGCTGCAATTCAATTTCAAACAGTGTGTTTTCAAGTTAGGAAAAGATGTTGCTTCACCAATCTCCTGCCTTACGATCGTGAGGGCTGTCGGTTCGATGCACATAAATGAGGAGGCTATCTTGTTTATGCCCAAGAACAAAATGTCAAAAGAAAGACATCTAGTTGGAAAGTCCCTAAATAAGTCTAGCTGTACCATAGAAACATAAGAATAAAAGCTTAGGTAGGTCGGCTAAGGATCTAGGTTCAACCAGTCCTCCACCTTAGTCAATAACTCCTATGTCCAATTTTCCAATTTGCTTATCTTTTGCCAGTTTTATTTGTTTGCTAGTCTTAATATTCATATGTAATAACACTTGGGTACTTTCTTATTTTGGCCTATTTTCTTAGTGATTTAGGTTATTTTATTTTGCCTATAAGCTTGGCATTTAACAGAAGAGAGAATGAAGTTGAGTTGTTGTTAACCTTCTAGTTGTTATGGATTTAGTGATATGAATTTCTCTTCATTCTTTAATAATCCACATCAAAAAGAGTCTAAGCCAACACTAATTTTGCAATAGTTTAAAATCGTGCTGCTTATAAAGATCAATTGCAATGAAAACTTTGAATGTTGCTAATACTATAAAGATTAATCCTTTTAAATATATGCTTTATTAGCTTATTATTTAGTTGGGAAACATGGAGAAAAAATTAGTAAATTAATTTACTATTAATAACATTATCGGATGAAATGGCACGTCTAGACTTATAAAACACTATAGTCATGTAAAGATAGATGGGTTAGGCATGATCCTATTTATACTGCATGCATGATTAATTATTTGGAGTGTGGTCAACCAATGAGCTGTCCATTGGATTTGTTAGGTAAGCTTGACAGCATGTCCTTGTAAAATGCCCGTGGCTCTAAGCTATGTAGCAAGAGCAAATTTTAATTAAAATAAAGCTAGTAAGGAAATAATCTCAAGCTTAATGTTCGGGTTTATTTAGCAAATATAAGCACGGTAAATTTTGGGAAAAGTATAAATTTAGTTCTTAACTTTATTATTTTTATTTAAATTTTAAATGTTTATTTTTTTTGTATTTCAATGCCTAATGTTTATAAATGCTTGCAAACATGTCCTTTTAGTGAAGGCATTAATTTTTTTTGTTAAAGAATGATATTTGGTACAATCTGATTAATCAAAATAAATCATTTCAACCAATTAATCGCATCACATGTCAATCTTAACAAAAAAATTAGTGGCAAACTAACAATAGACTTATTTGCAAATGTTGAAGACTAAAATAGAAAAATTAAACGTTTAGGACTGAAATAGAAAATGTTGCAAACATTAACAACTAAATTTGTACTTTTTCATAAATTTTTTAGGTGGAGCCTAGATGACATTAAAAATAATAATAACAATAATTTAATATAACATATTGCATGATACGTTTGTATTCTATACTTTAATATATGTTATTATATATTATAGAAATATATCATCTTGTATAAGTTTATAGTATATTGTGTGTATATTGGACATAAATAATATATTAAATTATATACTATGGAATGTATATGAAAATTATATAAATATTATATATCTTATATGCACTAATATTATGTATTATAATAATAGATATATGCTGTAAATAGAATATATATACTAGGTTATCATATAACATTGTATTCCATAATACATGATATATTTTATATACAATACATATGTATATATTATCATTTATTATAGCATGTAGTATGGCATATATCATTTTATATACCATGGAATATTTACATATTACAATCGAATAAAATATATTTTATAATACCTTATTTGTATATACAAATATATTATATACTATGATATATACTCGCTTCATATCATGTAAATGACACACCGCATCCCATATAGTATAAAAACGATATGATTTATCATGATGTATTATATAATTAGTGTGTATTATATCGTACATAGTAAACTATATTCTCTAACATATACTATAATTTATTTTAGATTTATTATATATAGTACGTATACAATATTATAGTATATTTTAAATGATATGTATCTGTTATAACTAAATATAAATATTACACATTATATAAATATATGCATGCATAAGAATATACTTTGATATATTCTAAAACACATTATATAGTATACATTATATTATATACCTTTTTCCCTCCATTTTTTTTTCTTTTCATTTTCTTTTTTGGCCCCATTCTTGCTCCTCTTTCCATTCACTTGTTTTTAGTATCATTTCCTTGGATCAACTCACTATAGCTGCATTTTGGAGTAGGTAAAAAAACCAATCAAACTAAATCAATCCACAAATTGAATCAAATCAAACCAAAAATGTGATTTCTGTTGTAATTTGGTTTGAAAATTTTCCAATCTGAATCAAACAAAAAATTTATGGTTGGTTTAGAGGGGTAATCCAAAATAAATCGTAAATTTAAACCAAACCGTTTTGAAAAAAAAATATAATGATAATTTATTTGTAACTACAAATTTTTGTTTTTGTAATATAACAATTAAAAAAATAGTTTACATTTATTAAAAAATATATATATATATATATATATTATAAACATAATTTAGCAAACATGTATATAAAGTATAGACCAACACACGTATCATGATAACTTTTAGTGGAAATTCCAGGCCCCTTTGGGGCATGACATATACGTAAGGATTCAAGATGGAATGACAAAAGATTAATGGTGAAAATTATCAAAAGGTATTTCTCTTTTTGTTATCTAAGAAGAAATGAAAGTATCCAAGGATATTAACTATCAATTGCTGACAATTTTATGTCATCTCAAACATCTAGACTTGCTAAATGTATATCATTAATGGCAATCCTAGGCCATTGTGGAATACTTTGGAGTCATTTCAACATCTAAAAACAACTTTCAAGATTCATAACACCAACTTTAGTTCATATTTTGGAAAAGCTCATCAATGATAAATGCTATGAGAGGTAAGCGTGAATTAATAATTGTCCTTTAGTAATATGGTCTAAAGTTATACTTGATTATTGTAATTTTATTGATGTATCTTGTTTCTAAAATTAATTTGAGCTCTTTTTACTATGTCAATATTACACACACATTAAGAGTTGTGAGAAAAAGATTAGGCTTTATGAAGCATTCGAAGACAAGTGATTGTAGATCTATGGAAATAGTTATCATTGGATTTAGATTTTACCAATTAGAATAGAAATGAAAATATATTTAGTGTGTATTTGCATTTAGCAAAATAATTTGTGTACACATCATTTTTTTTTTCAATTTATTATCATTTATATGTACTCGTTTCTTGTGTTTAAAAAAAATCATTATTAATTCATCGACAATACCTTTAATTTTAAAACTTGGAAAAAAGGTATATGACACGTTTATATAATGTTTGAAATGACAACAAATCCTATGCAACGTTAAATAGAATGTTAATAATTTATTAATATATGAGACAAATAAAAATGTATAACATAATTAATGGTTGCATTTAACATTCGAAAGGTGTTGCCACAAACAAAATAATGTTGCTTTTGCATTTGTAGAATTGTTGCATTTACATTAAAATTTCATTGCATTATAGAAAGAAGTTGATGCATTTACATCCTAATACATATGTTTTGATTAATTAAGCACCACGCTTTTTTCATTGCATAAGGTATTTTATCCATTGCATCAAAGTATATGCAATTGGCACTCACAATAACAGCCTTCATTTTGTTGATTTGATCATTGTCCAACAAATTTAAGGTCAAAGGTAGCAAATTGTGTTGCTATATTACGCTCTTTTTGGTGTAGAGTATATCTTTGTTACCTGAGTTCTGATCAGTGAATTATGAGCTGTAGTAAACTACGTAATTCAAATGTTGTGCATCACATCGATATCTATTTAACACAACATATTATTTTGATGAATGCAATTCATATCAACTATAGATTCGATCTAGAAGTTTGTTTAGAGAATATAATATAATATCTATTCTTTATTTGTATATATCCCTTTAGCCCGATCGACGTAGGCTTATATCTTCGTCCACTTTGGCTTCTCCTAGTTGACGTGGGAGTGCTCCAATAGACCTCGTACATAAAAAAATAAATAAATAAATCATACCAATTGAGCTCAATCAAAGATTTATATTATATCCTCTCCCTTAAAAGAGATTTAACTTTGAATTTTTGAATTAAATAATGGAATACATTCTCCGAATCAAAGATTAACCTATACAAACCAAAACAAGCACATTACTGCAACTACATTCAACTAATGATGCTTGCCATAATTTGAGCTTCTTCCACTCATCATGTACCTATAAAAAAAGTCATTATAGTCAATGCACTTCAAACAATGATAGAATAACAGACCAATTGTTTATGTCATGCAATTGTAAATCCATTGATTATGTTTCAATTAGTATTGCATTGTTGCTACTAATAAGGGGTCCATCTTCATCCATTCAATTAGTAGCAACATGTTTTTGAACTAAGGCACCCTATACTTCTGATTTTGTTGTCTTTTTTATCAATTGTTTCTTCACACTCATTACTCTTTGATTTTAGTTTAATCGATTTTGTGGTCAACTCAATATAGGCTTTCCTTTTATTCACCAAACTCCAATCACCACGAAAGCTTATTGTACCTTTCCTTTAGTCATAAGCATTAAGGAAACTTTTCTTTCTTTGGTAAAACATTGTGGGTTCTTCATGGGATCGTAAACAATGATGCGATGTATTTGTCATGACTTCTCAAATGCATATGGCAATCATCTATAAAAGCTACATGGATCAAAATTGTGTCTTCATAAGCATTGTCAATAGAGAAAGCCACTCCTGCCTATTTCATTACTCAAAATAGCTCATTGTAATGGACTAACTTATATAAACATTGACGCAGCGAGTTAGCGTAGAAAGCTTAGAGAATCACTCAACGAATGAATCTCTCAAACAAACAATGATTGCGCACAACCACTAAAGGCGAGAAGTCTCTCACGAAATGTATTTCAAGAATAAAATAAGACGTAACCCTAACATCACTACAAAAAGGTTTATATACTCTCCTAAAGTTATAAAAAGGAAAAGACGAATCTGCACGTACACGGTCTAAGGCACGGCCGTGCTTCAACCCGTGTTGGACTCTGTGACATTTGTTATTCGATGCCCCTGGTTGAGACATGGCCGTGCTTCAGGCCATGTTAGACACTGTGGGGATTAGCTGTTCAATACCCCTACTCGAGACACGGCCGTGCTTCAGGCCGTGTTAGACACTGTGAGATCTTGCGGTTTGATATCCTTGCTCGAGACACGGCCGTGCTTCAAGCCGTGTTAGACACTGTGAGATCTTGCGGTTTGATACCCTTGCTCGAGACACGGCCGTGTTTCCGGCCGTGCGCAGAACCCGTGCTCCCAACCGTATGATCGCTTCTTGTATCCCCTCCATCATTCTCTCCCACCAGAGAAGAACTCGACCCCGAGTTCTCTGTAGGATATAATGCCACATCGTCAGGGAAAAAGGGAAAGATATCAGCGACATTGAATGTCTTTGAAATGCCCATGGTGTTTGGTAAACCGACCACATAAGCATTATCATTGATTGCCTGCACGATCTTATACGGACCATACTTTTTAGGTTGAAGCTTGCTGTATTTGCCAACAGGAAACCGTTCCTTGCGTAAGAATACCATAACCTGATCACCCACTGAAAACACTTGTCGCCGGCGATGCTTGTCAGCTGCAGCTTTGTACTTAGCATTAGATTGTTCAATTTTCGCTCGCACCTCGGATGTAACCTGCTGCCAACTATCCGCTAGGTTTTTAGCTGCTGTGTGAGACGCCGTATCCTTTGGAAGCTTGATCAAATCCACAGCATGGTTAGGAGTATTGGTATAGACAATAGAGAATGGAGACTTGCCTGTTGTCCTATGAACGGCACTGTTATAAGCAAACTCTGCCTGAGCTAATGCCACATCCCATTGCTTAGGCTTCTCACCGCAAATACTTCTAATTAGATTGCCCAAAGTGCGATTTGTAGCTTCTGTCTGGCCATCCGTCTGTGGATGAGCCGTGCTGCTA
Organism: Laguncularia racemosa; assembly: GCA_037954665.1. Classification (NCBI taxonomy): domain Eukaryota; kingdom Viridiplantae; phylum Streptophyta; class Magnoliopsida; order Myrtales; family Combretaceae; genus Laguncularia; species Laguncularia racemosa. The sequence continues at coordinate 3,249,656 of JBBMOL010000006.1, forward strand.
TAGTTCAGTGAGGAGTCAAACAACATCCACAAGGTTCGCCAGAAATGACTCAGGAATTAGCTATCCCGATCTGAAGTAATAGACTTAGGCACCCCATGGAAGCGTACCACTTCTTTGAAGAATAACTTGGCAATGACCTGAGCATCAGCAACCTTCCGACATGGGATAAAATGTGCCATCTTAGAGAACCTGTCAACCACAACAAAAATGGAATCAACACCCCATTGGGTACGGGGCAATCCCAGGACAAAATCCATGGACAAATCCTCCCATATGTTCTTAGGAACGGGGAGTGGGGTGTAGAGGCCCGTGTTTTGGGCTTGACCCTTAGAGGTCTGGCATATATAACACCGTTGCACAATCCTCCCAACGTCACGCCTCAAGTGTGGCCAGTAGTATCGAGTGTTGACTGCTGCAATGGTCTTGTCTCTGCTCAGATGACCTGCCAATCCACCACCATGCAAATTACGGATCAGCTTCTCCCTCAGAGAAGACTTTGGAATACAAAGCTGATTTCCTTTCATGAGGAACCCATCATAAATATGGAAATCACTGCTAGGTTGTTTGTCCCGACACAACGCCCACGCATCCTTAAAATCGTTATCACTTACGTATAGATCTTTCATATGCTCAAATCCCACCACTTCAGTGTGAAGTGTCACCAACAAACTGGCTCGCCTACTCAAAGCATCTGCGACTTTGTTGTAGACTCCCGATTTATGTTTAAGTTTAAACGGGAACTTCTGTAAGAATTGAATCCACCGTGCATGCATGTCCTTACTAATCCTGGTCTGATTATTCAAGTGCTTAAGAGCATCACAGTCGGAGTATAGCACCAATTCCCTGCCCACTAGGTAATGTTCCCAGGTCCTCAAAGCATGCACCACCGAATAAAATTCTTTGTCATAAGTGGACCAATTCTGCCTAGACTCGCATAACTTCTCGCTGAAAAAGGCAATAGGCTTCCTTTCCTGAGATAGCACCGCTCCTATTCCCACCCCACTTGCATCACAATCGACTTCAAACAATTTATCAAAGTCAGGTAATGCAAGGACTGGAGCATTGCACAACTTTTCTTTTAACAGCCCGAAACTACTTTCAGCTTCATCACTCTACTGGAACTTCCCTTTCTTCAGGCACTCGGTCATAGGTGTAGCAAGGGTGCTGAAGTGACGAATAAACCTTCTATAGAAGCTCGCTAGTCCCAAAAACTCCTCAAAGCACTTACGATGTTGGGAATGGGCCATTCCCTAATAGCTTTTACTTTCTCATCATCCACGGTAATTCCATCACCACTAACGACAAAACCCAAAAACAACAATCTCCTAGAGAGGAATACACACTTCTTGAGATTCACAAAGAGCTTGTTCTCCCTCAGAACATTTAACACTTCCCTCACATGATCGATGTGTTCCTTCTCAGTTTTGCTATAGATCAGGATATCGTCAAAGTAAACTACGACAAACCGAGCAGAAAAGGGTCTAAGTACCTGATTCATAATACGCATGAAGGTGCTTGGGGCGTTACTGAGGCCAAAAGGCATGACCATCCATTCATATAGGCCTTCCTTAGTTTTAAAGGCTGTCTTCCACTCATCTCCTAGTCGGATCCGAATCTGATGGTAACCACTTCTCAAATCGATCTTGGAAAAGAATTTGGCCCCACTCAAGCAATCTAGCATGTCTTCCAGCCTTGGTATCGGGAATTTATAGCCGATGGTAATTTTGTTGATTGCTCTACTGTCGACACACATGCGCTAACTACCATCTTTCTTTGGGGTCAACAAAGCAGGCACTGCGCAAGGGCTCATGCTCTCCCTGATGAATCCCTTCTAGAGTAGTTCTTGCACCTTTCCCTGCAATATTTCCGTCTCCTTTGGGCTCATCCTATAATGTGGAAGATTAGGTAGGCTAGCTCCTGGAATCAAATCAATATGATGTTGGATATCCCTCATGGGAGGTAATCCATCGGGTAGCTCCTCAGATGTTATTTCCCTAAACTCCTCCAGTAGCGCCTTCACACTGTCTGGCAACTCCTGATCACTACTCTGATCTTCCACCACAAACATCACCTGTCAGACAACTAATGCATGGATTGTATGCGTCTCCTTAATTGCTTCCCCCATCTCCCTCTCAGATTGGATGATAGTGAAGAAAGAACGCCCCTCCGTTTTAGAAGTTTTAAGGCGGTGAGATGTTTTGAGAGGTAGGAGAGTGAACTTTACCCCATCCTTCTCTAACCGGTAAACATTCTCCCTTCCTTCGTGTTTAGCATCAACATCAAATTGCCAAGGTCTCCCAAACAGAAGGTGGCATGCATCCATGTCCACGACATCACAATAGACCTCATCTCTATACTTCCCTATAGAGAAAGGTACTCTGCATCGCTCGGTGACTTCTATTTTCTCAGCCGCTTTAATCCACCCAATGGTATATGGATTCGGGTGTTTTTCAATCGTCAAATTCAATACTCTCACCGTTTCCCTACCAATGATATTCTCGCAACTCCCGCTATCCACTATCAAGTCAAACACCCTACCATCAACAGTACATCTAGTCCGGAACAACTGATGTCTTTGGGACTTCTCATCACACTTCGGTGCTAACATCAACTTCCTAATGACATACGTTTCCTCATCATCTCCATAACCATCATCACTATAAAGCTCATCCCCTCCATCCAGTTCACAGCACACCTCCTCATCCTCCTCTCTATTAATAACATTAATTGGTCTCCTACTGGGGCACTCATTGGAACGATGACCCGGTTGGTTGCACCTATAGCACTTTCCCATAACTGGTTTAGCATAGGGATTGTTTTGCTTAGGTGCTTCCCTATTTTCCATTGGTCTCCTACTTGTTCCCCTTTCTTCTCTCTTCTCATTGCTTCCGCTTGGAGCTTCCAGGACAGCCTTCCCTCTATCCGTACCTACGGTACTGAATCCTTCGTTCTTAAACCTTCGGTTACCTCCATCAAACCTACTGGTCTTTTCTTGTAGCATCATCTCTGCTCGAAGGGCCATGTTTTTCGCCTCATTGACGTTGCGCAAAACATGAACCCCTATCTTAGAGAAAGCTTAGAAAGCTTAGATAGAGAAAGCCACTCCTGCCTATTTCATTACTCACAATAGCTCATTGTAATGGACTAACTTATATAAACATAGATGATGTAGTATCTACAATGTCTAGATCCAATTTTTTTAGTATATTTTGAAGTCAAATTTAAACAGCTATTATTAATAAGTAGATGAAAAATACACTCTTGAATCATGACACGTGTCGAATTCATCATTTGTCATCTTATCAGTTCACTCAAGAAAAACAAACCTCAACAAAAGCTTCAGATTTCCTTCCACAAACTTATGAAACACGTTAAAGACCACAATAATCTAACAACTATACAATTCATCAATAATTTTTAAGTCACAACCATCATTTTTACCCCCTGTTTTTTTAAATAAATCTCAATCCTACCTCTAAATCTCCAATAGGTGAAAATGATGGAGTTATACTTACCACAAAATTTCTTCCGTAGAGAGTGTGTTCCCTAAATGCTAAAATACCAAAATGATGGGGATTTAGGTTGTTTTGATACCAAATGATTGGTCTTACAACCAATCTTGTACCTCCAAAACTTACACCAAATGAGTTTAATATAAAAATTTTATTATAATAAACAAAGAACAAATATACAAACTATTATTTCAACCTAACCATTTGTCATGCCAATTCACTTCTAACTTCATTTCCCTTAAACACCCATAAGGATCTAATCATATCTCACCAATAAGTAATCTCTTTAATCTTTATATTTTGGACAAATTACAAGTAACCCCCTTAAACTTTCACTTAGGTATTGATATATTCTTTTAACTTTCAAATATTGCAAATCACTCCACTCACCCCATAAACTTTGATCAATTAACAACATAAAGAACATTTGCTTTTTTAGTAAAAAAAGAACATATTGAATTCAAAGTTTATTAAGGTATTAAAGTATATTTGATAAATTTGAAGGGTATTTTCACACCAAAACCAAAGTTTAAAGAAATTATTTGCCAATTTAGCAAAATGTAGGGAGGTGATTTGCAACATGTGAAAATTGAAGAGATATATGTGCACCTAAATCAAAATATGGAGAGATATTTTGCATTTTTCCCTTTATATTTATACCCATGAATAGCCATTTGTCCTCTTCACCTTAATCAAGCCATGATCTCACACCTAGAACGAGGGCACCTACGACCAAGCACTCCATGAGCAAACCTGACCCATGGTTAAATTTGGTAGAGTTAGTGCTTGACCCACGTTTCGCATCTATCCCATCACTTTCTCTATATAGTGTGCATGGCTTTCACCTTCGTTGTTTGCCTACCAGCCAGGCTGACGGGAATGGCAGTAATTAATAGGTTGGTTATAGTACTACTTTTCTGTGATTGGATGAAAGTCGAGGTAGGTGGAGCAAAGGATGGCATTATAGTTATTCTTAAGGTCGAGCAAAGGATGGTAGACTAGCTATTCTTACTATGTTACATTATGGTAATTATTTTCAAAAAAAAAAAAGGGAAATCCTCCTATTAAATACGGATAAAATGTAATATCCAATTAATAAATGTTTTAGAGCTTTCATTAAGATTTTTCTTTATGTTTTTTTTTTAGAATTCGTTAAAAGATTAAAACGTAAGTTTTATATAAGAACCAAAGATAAAATGTTTTTACCCAAAAGCTACTATTAAGTTTTTAGCATCGATTTAAATCTCAAATTGCGTCTTCTTTCACCTTTCAACTAGGTGCAGCACAAACAAAGTATGATTTTGCTTACATTATTTGATAAATGAAAAGGGATTTGTTCCAAGATTTGTAATAGAAACCCTAACTGGCTGGCAATTAATGACCATCAAATGTTTATCTATAGTCACGATAATGTACCAGAAATTGTATATACAAGATTACTTGCACATAAATGCCATATTATTTATCTGGCCGAAAGAAAATAAATAAATAATGTCATTATTTAGCATCATCCTCGCTCTCTTTTGTTTCTAACGATTGTTGAGCATCCTATCCAGCATTTATTTCTTATAGATATTCATGGCTATGTGCTCTATATGCGCAATTCATTGTGCAAAGTATACTTCAAAATTTAGTTGCATGTAACATGAAAAGACGAAGACCGATCCACTAGGAAAAAAAGGTGTCGTCCTTGGCTACTTCCTTTAGATGACTAACATTTTCTCTGCATGTTAACAGAGGAGGATACCTATTTTATCCCCTTTATCCTAATATATTGGCTATTTTCGTGTTTAATTACATTTTAAAAGCATAATAGCTAATCGAAGAAATTCGTATTACTTAAAATAATGAATATATCTATTCATCACTCAACTATAATTGATGGTAATTCATCATTCCAAACCATGCCTCTCTTTTTTTTTAATTTCCAAAATAATGGCATTATATACTATAATACAACATTATTTCACTCTTCGTAATTGTAATTTCATTATAGGATTGGTTGACTTAGTCAAGTGAGTCATCTGAAATGAAATGGATTAGAATGGAGTTAACAATGAAATACTAAGTTCATTATTATATTTGAAAACATCCATGATTATATTTTTATATTATGTTTGGTTATAGTATATTTGGAATGGTATTATTTGTGTATATAGGGTTATTTATAAAAAATTATTTTAATTCGTGGATGTAATAAACGGAATCATAATTTCATTGCGGGCTATTTTAGTGTACTAAATGTGTAACAAGAGGACACAATTTGATTCTATTTTATACTTATTTGGTTTTAAGTACCGCCCACAATTAGCAGTTTTTAAAATATATGCATTATGCGTTTCCTCATCATCTCAAGGAATATGTTTGATTCCTTCTTCTCCTATCCTAGTAAAATATATAGATAACAAAAAGAAAATAATGATAATTATTCTTTTAAAGAAAAAAAAAATTATGCATTAAGCATATGAATAAATGAAAAATAAACCTTTCCCATTTCCCTTTTTTCAATTTCTATCAATTTATAAATCATTTGTTAAGTACCCACCTTACAACGATCACCATCATGTTGTTGACTTTAATTTTATCATAGATTTAATCGGTTACATATTTGTGTGTTTTCATGACAGATTATTGCTTCTAAGTCAAAAACGACAAAGAGTGCCACCTTATGCAATGCGTTATTTGATGCGTCCACTCTATACGAGCTGTTTTATTAGAGATAAGTAGGAACGAAGTCGACATCATTAACGTAACATCCAATGAACCTTCGACTTCCACCTTAAGACTAATTACACGGCACTTAATTGGTTAATTAATTCACTTGTATTTCCTATGATGAAAGGACAAAAGATTATTAAAAAAAATAGTATATTACATATCCAATTATTTCTTAGAATATCTTTAATAGTGAATTCTTATAAAAGTTTTGATAGTATCACATTGATATTTTAAAAAACTCTCTTTTAAAAATCTCTCATTTTTATTCCTAAGGTTCTTTTAGCTTTCATATTATTATTATTTTGAAAATAATACTTTGGATATTTTTACAAATTAAGTGAAAATTTTATAGTAAAAATTACATATATTAATAATAATTTTTCATTTATTATTATGAAAATATAATTAACAAAATATAATGTTAGGCTTAAAAAAAAAAAAAAAAACCCTTAAAGTCCCTAAATCAACTTTGAGATGGGAAGGAACTCAATTTATTGGTTAAAGCTGCTTCACATGGAGTGCTTAACATTGGAAACTGGGAGATGCACCCTAGTTAGAGATGCCCTAGTTGACGAGAGTGTTAAGTCATTCTAAACATGGAGTACATAAGTAACTTTGGAAAGAAAAAGTAGAAAAAGAAGCCATAGGGAGAATAGTGCTTTACTAAAGAATGGATAATACATAAAGGAGAATTAGCATCTTTTATATACAAAAAGCCTTCATAATAGCATAATCTATATTAATATAATCTAATGGTTAAGATTGATATCTACTTACCACCATAATTATTACATTCACCCAATTCCTACCTACCATAGTTACTATTGGCAACTTCTTCCGGCGGACCTCCATCTTGGACAGAAACTAAGCTGTCTACTCTTATTGGACCTCAAGTTGGAGCTCGAAGAAACTTGTGACATTTGAGTATTCTCCTAAGCAATTTGGTGTATACGTCAAGTATCCCTGCGGGAGTAAATTTTATTGGGTTAATAAGCTCACTGTAGAAGCTAGTGGTCGAGCAGAGGTTTTGATTAGTCTTTTGAACTATTTATATCTTATATTAATTTTTCGTTCCAATGAAGAACTGTAGCTTATATTGACGTACGATATATCAGATGTTTTCAATTTGTAGCAGTCCAAACATCATGTTTGGCCTTAACTGTAATCGGACAACCCAGCTTCCGTTGTTGGGTTTGAGATACCGACATAGGCTCCCGACAAAATCTCCAACCTCGAACTGGAAATGAAATACTTTCTGTTATTTACTAGTTAAACCCCATCCATGTCTGTTTTCTTACACTATGTTTGGAAAGTGGTAAGGAATTAGAAGGAAAGGAAAGTGGAAGGAATAAATTAAGAAAAAATAAAGAGAGAAAAGAAAGTAAAAGAAAAGATGATAATATAATTTTTTATTTGTTAGATTACTATAAAAATCTCTATGTTTTAAAATAAAATATTTTTTTTTTCTAAAGATGAATTTGTAATTATATTACAATTCCCTCTAGATTCTCTCCAAATTGAAGAGAACTGTTTTTAGTGGGTCTAAGGAAAAACATTCTTCCTTAAATTCATTCGCTTACATTCTTCCTTTTCCAAATAAGGGAATTATACATTTTTTCTCCAAATTCTTTCTTTTCTATACTAATTATGAGCAAAAGTAGATTTAGGAACTTGATGAACATCCTTCCCCAACTTTGAAAATTTTTTAAAAGTACAAGTGCGTACTTAACCTCACTATACAAGATATCTACTTGTATCATACTCGGTGGATAAGTTTCTTATTAAAGATAGTAGAAGGTTCTAGCTAATAATTTTGCAAAACCTACTTTCACAAGGTAAAGTACGAATATGATATTTTGTCTCTTCTACTAATCTTGACACCTATATTCTAAATTATATAAGGTAGAAGTTCAATTTCCAAGATGCCTTATATTCACCTAGTGAAATTCATAAAAAAAAAAATATCACATATTAATGACTAAAAATAACTTTATATTTTTCCAATCAAGAAAAAAAATAAAAATAATATTATATTTATGTAAAAAATAAACAGCCCAAACTCAATAAAAACCTTAAATCTAAAACTTATTATCTTTCTCTAAATGATAATTTTCATTTCAATTTATTATAAATTACACAAGTTTTGGTTCACATAATATAAACTTGAAATAAAATAAAGAAATAAATATATGTATATATACTTTTTTTGATATCATAGGTTTTACTACATGTGAAACCCAAGAAAAAAAAAAAAAAAAAAAAAGCCGCTACTCAGAATAGGATTTCAAAGGTATTCTCCATTTTAATTCAAGATTACCAAATGGTTACAAAAGTTGGACCGGATGACCTTATAAACTTCGATCCTTAAAACGAATTAATTAAATTATTATTTTTGCTATATAATTACGTATATAGTTGTGACACATCAAGTTCCAAAAAATAACTCACTAAAAATATATAGTACGTAATACATATGTATACGCATGTTAACATAAAACCTAATAGATATGGTAAATAACACCCCAAATTACATAAAATTTACACGTGGAACTAATAATTTGCAACTGCATATGTCTTGGCAAGTAATTGCATCCTAGAGCTTAGCTTAAACTTAGGTGTAGCCATGGTAATTTAGCACTTAGACTCAGTATATATGAACATTTTGCCTTATGCTTGCACATGGATGGCATTTTGCCAAGGCCTACCGATCGACACATAAAAAAACCTCCACTCAATGTTACTTTAAATCTTACTGTTTTACAAAGCTATATAGAAACAGAAAACAAAGACAACCAACAGCAACAGGAAAAATGATTTCATCATAGGTAACATTAGGGAAATTCTTCATGTGCTTCGAAGAATGCTTCCCGACGTGTTGCTGTCAAAGACCAGGTAAATGATTTTTAATTGCTTGTTGCTTTTATGAGTGATTTGGATGTCCGTATAATCTTTTAGAATCGGAAATAAATGACTCGTAAAAAATACAGTAGGAACATTTGGTGATTAATGCATGCACACATATAATGTGATAGTTGTTCTGAAAACCTGAAACTACCACACACTGAGCAATACTATTTGCATGACATCGGTAAGTTGAAATTAAATTTATTCTAAAGGATGATCAAATTCATATGGCTTAAGAAATTATCATCTAAATGGCTAAAAACTATAATATTATTATAATACAAACTGTGGCAAATTTTGGTTTAGACACTACCAACTTTTTTTTTTTAACTATCAAACATATTGATAAGTTATTTTGAACATAGGCTCCGTGGTCAAGTCACCCTCTCATGTGCTAAGGATTTGCTAACGATTTGGTCCTTTAGGGCTAGGTCTGCTTGATTAGATTCAAGTTGGTCATTCTAGTCCACAATTCAAATAAACCATAGGCCAGAAGAACTCAAATGAATAAAGCGGGTTAACCCCATAATTTGCTTGATTCTTTTCTATAAATCTCAAGGTCAAGGAAGAGATCATGGATATTAACTGCCTTCCTTATCCAGTTTGTCTGCCTTCTCTATAAATTCATAGTCAAACCTCAAGGTAAAGTATTCACACTTTTGCTACCCTAAACTCTCTTGTCACTTTAATCCTACACCCAACTGACCTAAGCATTGGAATAACTACGCTGAAACCAACTTCAGCACCACCATAGCTTTTTTTTCCTTCTCTTGTGCAAGTCATTTGCATCGTCAATAGGATCGAGTAACAACAAAGCTACCAGTGACCCTCAACCCCTCAAGATAGGTTACAAATGAGTTAAGCTACTGTTGAACTACTTGAACTTAGCTTACTTTGAGCTCTATTAGTAAATGAGTTAAACTTGAATTTAAAATAATACTCTTTCATTTAAATGAGTCAAGCTTAAGCTCCTCGCAAGCAAACTTGGAAACATGCCTATGATAGGATTCAAGAGCAGGCTCTTTTATATTGTTAACAATCTAGCTTGTGAGCCTCGTTTACATTATTAATGAACTAGTTCACAAGCAAACTTGTAAATAAGCTCGCCAATAAACTTATTTATATTGTTATCAAGCTGGCTTAACAAGCTCATGAGAATGCTTACGGATAGGCTCTTGTTTATATTATTATCAAACTGGGTTAAGAACAAGCTCGCAAGCTTGTGAATCAATATATTATATTAAAAAATATATAACATAAAAAAGGACTTCTATGATGCAATAACTTAAAATCTAGGTTTTAGATCTTCATGTTTTTTCATTGCTCTCATATTAAGGAGTAGTAGACTTTAAAATATATTCTGTTTAGATAATGCATAATTTTGTATAGATGCAATCATTTATTAATATCTTATGAATTTGTCTTTAAAATTATATTTTAAATTAATTTCAATAAAAATGATAAAAAAAAAAGTAAATTTTAAAGTTTTGAATTAATTTTGAGTTTTAATTTGAATTCAAGCTTGTTTTTTACTTATTTATTTAAACAAGCTCAAGTTTAGACTTGTTTAGATAAGCTTATTTAGACTAAACGAGTTGAGCTCGAGCTTTAAATTTCTTAATGAGCTCAAGCTCAAACTTGAGTATATAATTTTCAAACTTGATAAAAACTCGGTTTAGCCTAAACTCAATAATTTTCTAACAAGTCGGGTTGAAGCCTTTAAAAGCTCGGTTTAGCTTAACTCAACTTGTTTACAAACCTACCTGAAGAAGACCTACTTATTTTACCGTAGTATAAATATACACCTAGTAGTTGGAAGAAAATTTTCCAAAATCCTACAGTTACTCCCCATTACCGTGATTTTGTATTATCCTACTTCCTAAATTAACTAAAACTATTCAGTTTAGAAAAAACAACCCTCTTGGAGCCTCCTCCACACACTTGCCTAGGCCAGAATTCCACCCGCGAACACCGCAGATGAAAGTCCAATCTTACACCAGTGAAAGAAATTTTCAAACCCACTCGATTGTTTTACCTATGATTTAATGCAGTAATTATCACGAGATTATTTGATGTTGTATGCCATTCATTATGCTTAAATTACTACTTAAATTCTAATATCCTAGCATGTGATACTTGATGAAATTATGATATTGCAATGCTGGAGTGGCTGATCAGATCTAAATGTGGTGTATTTATAATAAATATTGAAATATCCTCAGTCGATGATTTTGTGTTTGCATGTTATGGTTACGATAGAGATGCAAATTATTTAGAATTGTATGATATATTTAAATTTCATACATAAATATAATCGTCGTGTATGTATCATGTCTTCCTATGAAGATCAGATTATTTAGAGATACAGAAAGGGTATTTCTTGAAATTGAAATAAAAAAAGGAAACCCCTATTATGTCTCGTTGCATTCTTACAAACTCTACGATATGCTAATATTATTAATTTTGGTTTACTATACAATGCAATGAATCATGTCTTAGGACATCTTTTCCGTAATAAAAACATAACTTAATCATGGAAATCTATGTTTTGATACAATTGAAACAATGAGCACATATAGAGGGTTATTTCGTTATTGGGACTTTAGCTCAATTTAATGTCATGAATTGGTTTCTTGGACTAATGACAAGGTCTAAAAAATTGGGCATAATAAAAAATGTCTTAGGTACCGTTTGGTTACGGGTACTGGACAGAACAAGGAGTACTGGACTGGACTAAAAATGAAGGACTGGACAAAAAAAATTTTTGTACCACGTTTGGTTTGTTCAGTACTAGACAAGGATTTTTGTGCTGTCCAGTGTTTGGATTGCAAAGTACTGGACTGAACATAGGTAATTTGACTGTTTTGCCCTGGAGAAAGCTTTTGTGCTGTCCAGTGTTTGAAATTGCAAAGTACTGGACTGGACTAAACAGAGTAAAATTGATAATTTTGCCAATTTTGCTTATATCATAGTTATTTTTATATATTTCATATTATTATAAAAAATATAATTTGAAGGTTTAATATATAATATTAAATATTATAGGAAATATGTTATATTTAATGAAATAATACATTATTTATGATTTTGAATATGTCACTGAAAACATTTCAAATACTTTTACACTGAACCATCCACATATCCATCAACCACTTTAAACAAGTCATTGAAAGATCTGAAAATTAGAAAATCCATACACGAATTAGATCGATTAGATTAAAACATCAATCACTTTTATATTTCATAAGGACAATGCATAAATGACATAGATAAGATAATAATCATACGTTTCAATAGTCAAAGTAGTTTATATGATTATGACCCGCCAACTACATCTGATAGAAAACCTGCTAACTCTGTTGCAAGAGACACATGAGGTTACAACTTCTACAAAATCCAAAAACTGGTTTAACCATAGAAGGTACTAAACCAGGGTAGAGAGGTTTGATAATACAAAGCCAATAAAAGAAGTCTTAATTACATAAATACTACAAACATGTTTTATATCAACCAATAATTCGCCTAACAAATGCTAGGTGTTGTTCTCCTTCGAGCCTCCAAAAAAACTTCTCATACTGTGGATTTGTTGCCATTTGCATAAGCACATCCAACTCTTCATTTCCCGACAATCCTAACGTTTTCAACTCTGCAACAATATCGTCCCTAGGAGGATTAGCAATTTTTCCTGCAAGTAAAGCAAAATCACTCCTAACATCTCTAATCACCTCTCGACGTGTTTCATATCTAGCTATTGCTCGCTCATTCAATACACCCCTCTCCACTCTCCTATTCAAAACAAAGTTTATATAATAGAAACTAGCTGCCGCCATTGTAAGCATATTGATATAGACTCTCCATCCAAGAAGACAAATCAAAAATCCATGCTGATCCATGATCTATAGGAAATATCAAAGGAAAGACCTATAAGTGTAACGTTGGGGATCGAAAGATCATTTTCATAATACAAAACATAATGGACAACATCATATGCTACATAATATCAATAAGATTTTTGGGATTTCCGATAAGAAACAAAATAAAAATAAACACACACCCAGAACACCATGACATTAAAGAAACAAATTTCGTACAACCAAATCAACTACAATCAGCTAAATCACGCAAAGTTACACAAAAGTACAACCCAACAAGCCAAAGTTTACCAAACTTAGCTGAAAGATAAAGATAAAGTCGATGTCCTCCTTTTCCCAACAAATCAAAGAACCTAATGAATCCAACTCATACATTTGAGAGAGTTGACAAGGGCTAAAAGAGCTAATTAAATCACAAATGCAGTCGTTAGTGTCTTCAATCAGTCCTAGTAAAATAAGCTGCGCAGGAAAGGCCCAAAGCCAATCCCAGGGAACAGTAAAGCTTCAATTGGTCTTTCTGTCCAGGTGCAGGGGCGCGGAGACGTCATTCCAAGGAAAGAAAGACTCACTCCAAGGGTCAGGCTTTTGCAGCTCTTCTGGCGTCAGGGTTGCGGGAAGCATTGCTTCTTGTTTTGATTTAGAGCAACTTCTTCTTGGCTCTCAGGTTGAGAAGCCCTTGGATAGATCTTTGCATAGTCTATTCCTGTTCGAGTAGCTAGAACTCATATACGGAACGAGGGCGACCCGTGGAAATACATCGGTTTCTGTTGCGGCATGCTCTTCAGATTTATGGATTCGCAGGGGGCCTAAGGCCTTACTTAGTTAACTGACAATGACAAAGGCTTGCGAAACTAAGTAGGGCCTTTTCCTTTTTCTCGATTCGTTCTGGAAGTGCCCTCCATCAGGGTGTCATCTGTGTTGGCGGATCAATTTGATATAGCAACTGCAGAGATTGAGTCGAAACAAAAAATGTATGCTAGCGGATCTGCTTGAGCTTCCTTAGCCTTAGGCAAAGTGGAAAGCTTAGTTTGAGCTATTCATTGACCAGGTGAGTAAGGATGCAGCTCCGTGGACCGCTCGTCGAGCCTGATAGGTGGTGGTAGTACTGACCTTAAGTAGGTCAGGGCTCAGATACAAAAGATGAAAACCGCCCCCATTCAGTGGTTCCCGTGCCACCACAATGGCATGGCAAGTAGGCAGGCTTGCTGCCACTTCATTCATATGTATGGTAACTGAGGTTGCCTCGTCGTCGACAACTTCTGGTACGAAAAGAGAGGTCGTGATGATATCATCTACGTCCGTACCGCTCCTCGTGGAGTAGATCCCGCATCCAACCTCACCTCGCGTAAAGCGAAAAAGAAAGAAAATGCTTCCTTAGTTTTTGGCGCGACACACGATTCTTTCGCGAAGCGCTGTCTCAGACGTTTCCACTCTTGCCCCCGCAAGCAAAGAGCTTTCAAGATACCAGGCCACAAAGTGAAAGTGAACAGCCCCGAGCAAATCTTCTAGAGAGCGGACCGGCACGAAGCCGCTGACGCCGAGTCGGCTCTTACGCCGCTAGCTATGCCCTGCTTGGTCCCCCGGCACGGTGTCGTTCGTGCACCTATCCCCAATGGAAGAATGAGTGATCCGTTCCCCTGCAGATCATGGCCTTACCACTTGGTCCCCGATGGCCAGCGGGGGATTCGGTATAGCAGCTCACGTTCGTTTGGGCTGCGCGTTCTAATTACCGACTTCACAGGTGCTAACGACATGATCAACCGGCTGCGAGGAACATTAACCTAAACCCTAACCCTAAAACCTAAATCAAAATCCATTAACCTAAACCCTATTCCTTAAGCAAGACAAGGAAGGAAGGATTTGAGAAGAGATGGAAGCATACAGACCTGATCGTGGAAGGACCGGCGCTGATGAGATGTCGTTGTTCCTCCTCTGAAGCCGTTGCACGATGCGCCAAAAAATTGCAGAACAGTGAAGGAAGAAAGTGACGAAATACGCAAATCTTGCAGATGGAATACGGAAGGGAAAGTAAAACGAGATAATTGAGGGGCAATTTCGGGATTTCACAAATATTGGGTTGTCCAGTCCAGTGCCGAATTTTTTGTCCCGAATTATACACGGTACTAATATATCCGATTTAGTCCAGTACCATATTTGTGTTTAGTCCAGTACTTGCTTCAAGGATGGCAACCAAACAGAGGACAAAAAATTTTGTCCAGTCCAGTACCGGATTCCTAAGCCAACCAAACGCAACCTTAGGGATATTTGCCTTGGTAAGTTCAAAACAAGAATTCCACTTTTGGCCTTACTTGGTTGTCTCACACATGAAAAGTAGAATCAAAAAAATTTTTTCTAAGTCATTTTGGGTTTCAATTGCCCTTGATAAGCTTAAGGTTATAATTATAGAGAAATGGGCTTCCTCTTTATAAGTTTAAGAAGACTAAGGCTTAGGCTTGACCTAAACCCAAGACCAAAGCAAATGAGTTATATAAGAATTTGACGTTTTAATCTCAATTGTCCATCATAAAAAAATGATCTAATGGTTCTCATCAACAGCTCATCTTGTCCATCTATCTTAGCTTTATTTAATAGCAAGATCAAGGGCTAAAATCATATAAGAGTCTCCTCTTCCTCATAAGCTTTAGCAAACTTCACACAAATGTCGTTACTCATCTAGAATCATAATGCATAAAATTAAACAATAGATATTTATCAACAATAAGTTAAGAACACATAAAAAACTATATATTCAATCTACTGTCATATGTGCATATATGGGGCATCGAGCTTAACTATTCCTCCTCCCACACCTCTCTTTGAAATCATCCCTTCACTTGTCATCAAATAAAATATTTTCCAAAATTAACCTTAACACACATTGCACATAATCTATTATCAACAACAACCCATGTATAGCACCTATCTTAACTAAGCATATCAAAAGTTATTTCAATTGTTGTTTTGTAACATAAACTATTCCTATATCTTATTAACTATATATATACAGATCTCTCACCAAATAAATATATGACTTATTTCAATATATATATATATTCACTTATGAAAGAAGAGAGAGAGTGAGAGAGAGAGAGACAAAGAGAGTAATATATATATATATAGCAATTATGAAAACATAATTATAATTTAAAAATAAATTAGCTACAAATAACATTTTTGTAAGGAGTATAAATCTTTAAGCTTCATTACGTTATATAGGAATTAACATGAATGAAGACATAGTGTACTTAGCATTTGAGCATCCAAATTGTCAGGTAAGTGGGTTTATGCTTTACCACATGTATGGGTATGCTTTAAGTACTTTGGAACTATAAGCCGTTAGACCTACTTGTGTTTGTTTGTAATCAATGATGAATATACACACTGTGCTTGAGAACTACTATGATTGTTTGATGCAATACTTGGTATACCTTGTTGTGCTATGAAGTGTTGTGAAATTGCTTGGTTACTAGCTAAACAAATTAACAATGGTCACCATAAGCTTGAACAAGAGAAGCATATCTACCCATTAAGAGATTCATTTGGGGATGTGACACCAAACACTCGTCTTTTGAGGAGAAATTAAGTATTCTTTTTCTACACCTCGGTGATCTAATTAGTAGGGGAGAAGGTCAAGACAAAGGTTAAGAACTTGCTCCTTAGGTCTTTAGAAGGAGCTAGAGTGTCTTCATTGCACGTTCTAGGCTTAGTGTCAAACCATGCCTAAAGTTAAACTCCTAAACCTAAGGTAAAATGGAGTTATTTTATTTAGCTTCAAGACGGACTGAGCAACAATGTGCAAATAGCATTTGTTTGTTCATGTATTAATTGCTAGAAAATCTTGCTTGCTAGTGTTTGTACAGTATGACACTTATCTTGTAACCTATATTGAGTTGTGATTTACTCACTCCCTTATAGACTTTTGTAGGTAACTAACTCAAAATTGTGACAACTAGAAGACGATAGCGAGTGGGCTTGAAGTGAGGAAATGAAGCTATTAAATTATTTTTGCCCCTTCTTATATCTCTCTTTTCTCTTACGAGTTATCTCTATGCGAAAAATCCTGAATCCACCTAGGGGTGTACTTTTACTAAATTTTTAACATCCTAAAGTAGCCCTTGCCCTCCCTTTAGAATTGTTTACTTATCACTGGTGTAGTTCGGAATAGGTCTTTCTCCAACTTGCAATAGGGTCCAAAGTAAAACGAATCTCTTGGATGTGGAATGTATATTATGAGTTGTGAAATATATAATATATATGGTTCCTCTTCTAATAGCAAAATCCAAAGGAGAAGGCTATTAAATTATAAATATAAAAACACAAACCATACTAACATGTCGTCGTTTTTAGACCGGTTAATTATGAGGCCAATTTCAATATATTATAAGAGCAGCACACTCCTAAATTCAAATCCTTGCTCTATAGTTTGACCCTCATTGATTTAAGTTGCCCACTAGCCTCAGCCCTTTTATTAAATCGTTCATTTAATGAGTTTCAATCGAGAGTCCTAACCCTCAAATGAGAGGGTAAGAAAAAATATTGAGTAATATAGATAAAAACCCACATCACATCTATAAATTTCACTTCGTAAATTGGCTGGTTGACAAAGGCATTGCTTCATGTAAGGATTTTTGTCATGAAATCAAGTTTTATATGATTCTGATTCTGCACCAAGAGCTGACAAATGCGAATTTAATCAGAACAACATACGTTTGTCTTAACAAAATTACATAAGTATGCTGCCAGACCGAAAGCATGCATTTCCCCAGCCATGTATGTAGCTCAAGATCACTTACTCTAACTCGGAAGAGTATGAAGCAGTGGCTTCCATCTAAAATCGTGAAAGGGCTTCGCAGAAACTCAGGCCATTGACAGCCCTTCCTTATTAATTACAGTGTTTCCGAAAACAGAAAACGTTCAATATAGTGGTACATTAGCTGTGGCAAAGTCTGTTGCAGTGAATGATTTTCATTTGGTAAGTGCAGCAAGAGTTGAAAGAAAAAAATGAAGGAAGCACAGTTATCCTGTACAGGGATAAGTAAAAAGGTGTCATTTTACATGGACTTTTCCACTACTAAAATTACAATGCATCTGAGCGGGGGATTTCTATAGTCCAATCAAAGTGGACCATCAAGTCAATCATCTGAAATCAAAATCAACTATCAGAATTTAAGAAGTTGATTTCAACCAGTTAGATGATTAGCTGGACCATAGAGTCATCTGAACCCTCTAAAGGTATTACATGATAGGGGATCAAAAAATGAACAGGTACTTTTTTCAAGGTGTATCACTCATAAATTTATAGATTATCTCGCTTTCTGTATAGCAGCCAATAGAACTATAAAAATGGGGGAAAGAAGAAGTAAAATATAGGGAAAAGATTGACTCAATGCACCTTCTGTGATCCCATCATTATCTGAAGACAAGTTGCTCTTATCTTCAATAAAAGCATCAAAATATTCTTGGTAGCCTGTGTTCATTGTCGGTATTCTCAAGTTCCCAATCTTCATCATTTCCATGGCCTACACAATAGGGATCAAGCCAATGTTTGAAACAACATAAGTTGATAATGTCTAACAAGGATAGAAATGAGTTTCTATATATTTATCCTCTCCAAAAGTCTTCAGCTATTTTTTCACTAAAAATCAATCAACAAAATCTTTTGCTAGCTAACTCCTTGGGAAAGTTATCCAGCTTTTGGCTTCTAATGCATTAAATCAGCAAAATGACCACAACAAAAGCAGGTGGCACCCTGTTTCCAGTAAGGATTCGGAGGATGGATTAGTTTCAACAATAGTTTTGCTTTTGATATTTTTCCTATTGATGATATTTTTTCTCTTTCTTAAACAGAATGGATAGCTACCTGGAAGCTGAACATAAATTGCATAGCTCTCTTGCTAACTTTTGCATTTGGATGAGACTGAAGCTTCTCATACATTGAACAAGCCTCACTTCGTCTGCAATAGGTGACAATTTGATTTTTTATCTCATGCAAAAAAGGAAGACCATGGCCCAAAAATTCTAGAGGAAAAGGGCAAAAGAACTTTCAGCTAACTCAAATTAATACATAGGGCACAATACATCACTTTCTAAAATGGGAATTCATATGACACAATACAGTTATTATGATAAGGAGAAATGCAAGAGTTCAGTTTTGGGGAAATCATATCAAAATTCTCTATGGAACAGGAGAGAATTCAAATTTCTAAAGGAAAAAAACATGCACAAGGCCTTTACGAGTTAAATTAGACAAACAAACCTTGTTAGTGAATCTTGACAGATGGACCACTGAAGTGCAGCTAATCCATGAAGCTCACTCTGCAAAAGTACGATTTGTGAGGATTAGTAATATTATACAAGGGGAGACTTCATCATTGCAACTTAGCATCAGAGAGATGGACAGAAATCTCAATAACCTATTACCTGTTTAAGATATGAAAGGGATTAAATCGTCTTGCATGATCACGACTGTCACAAAAATACTTACAGAGAACTAAAAGTAATCCCACTAAAGAGTCAAATGCCAGTGATTCTGGCAGGAAAACTTTGTTAGCTTTTAAAAAGCTTTAGATAAATGAGTTAATAGGGCTATTTCTGGCTAATTATTGTATTTTTTGGAAATCGATTATTGAGAATAAGTCCCAAAGTTAATAGGTTTGCATTATTTTGCAAGTGATATATCATGGCATGACTAGCTCTTAAAATCCTGAAATGTGGAAAGAAGAAGGATATATATATCTCTGATAATGGCCGATGAAACATACCGTGAAAATAGAGGTGTCAAAGTTATAGGATCAAGCATTTACCACTGCACTGAAAACTATAGTTGATGATCACGTGCAACTAAAATTTTTCATCTTACACCAACTTCAAAGAGTCATTCTCCACTGTAGTTTGACCCACTCTGACCTCCATTATGACCAAGATGCTGAGGCACTCATGCTAACAGAAGTGTGGCTAGAACCTCCATCTGCTAAAGCTCTACTATTAATTTAAATGTGATGACATAGCAGCTGTTTTCCTGATATACAGGGACATTGATGTTCCCCCAATGCCCAGAGTCCTAACCCAGGACCAAACGAGACTTGAAAGTTGTTCAGTATTGTCATGGAACACAGTCATTCATTACCCTCAACAGAAGGTAACCTTGACAATATTCTCTTTTTTTCATCAATGTCAATTTGATTATACCATACTAGATGATTTCACAAGCAAAGCAAACCTATACGAAATTTACAGTTAACCATGCAGCTTGTGCTCTCTCTTCAACCATTATACCCTTTTTTTTCTCTCTTTTCTTTGGAATTCTAGTGAGCAACAGAGAGAGAAAAGGAAGGTTGAACCTAATACAGTAGAAATAACATCAACAAGCAGTAAGCAACACAAATTACCATATAAGATTGGACACATGTGCTTTTTAGCCAAGAAATGGAGTTACCTTAAATGGCATCCTATCCATAATTCTTTCATAATATGGTATTGCTTCTTTGAGCCTTCCAGCATCCATCAAAGAGTCACCATCCTTCAATGCCTGCAATACCAGACATTTGAATTAGAGCTTCTTGTGTTTAATGGTTCCGATATAGTACCTTTCATGTTATGAGGGCAAGGTATATAAATTAACATCTATAACGTGCACATCATAATCCAAAGCTCCATACATTCATAGAGATAATAGACCAAGATGAAATGGCAAATTCCATCTTTGTTCTTAAGGACGGGGAAACATGCAAGGCACAAGACAAACTCTATTAAAATCACTGATTTGATATCTATCCAATAGTTATTGAGGAATATTTTAAGCAACCACTTCTACTCATTTGCAAAAAGAAGGCTGTAAAAGTTGCAAACCAGCATCAGAAATCATACTGATGCATACAAACTAAGGACAGCATGACTAAATTCTGCATCATGAATAACTAAGAGGAATAAAAAAAGTATTAACTCTTGAAGCATCATTTCTCAGTGACTAAATTCACTGCAAGATCAGTTGGGTTGAAAGAGATTTTGAGTGTCCAAAAACAAATTGAATACGATATAATGCTAGCCCCTCTATGATAAGTCCGTCAATATTGGAAGCAAAATCTAGCTAAAGTCCTACTTTATTGTGGATTCATAAACTATGGACAAGATACTTAACCAAGTAAATTCACAAAGTGTGGCCTGACAACCAAAGTTGTGAAGGAAAAGATACCATGTGGACATTCTAAAAATGAAAAATCCTGGAAGACAGGGACTTCATATAAACAATATTAATAGTTATATCAGCCAGTATATAGACTCATTTAAAACAGATGGAAAACTTTAGGATTTCATACTAATGCAGATAGTGAGAAGGATTGTGCATGCTAGAGTATGACAGCCCTGATTACCTCAATATTTGTAAAGGAAAAGCATAATTTTAGGTGTAAGCTGTTAACCATATTTAAGCTAGTCATAAATCTTTTCCAATGCTCAATTGAGTCATGAACCTCTAAAATCTTATCATTAAGTCCATTGTGAACATCTTGCATACCTTGCATTAGGCCTACAGAAAGTCATGTGCTCAATTGAGTCATGAACCTCTAAAATCTTATCATTAAGTCCATTGTGAACATCTTGCATACCTTGCATTAGGCCTACAGAAAGTCATGTGTGCAAAATGCACATTAGACTTGAGCACCAGAAAAGGTTTCACACTGAATTTTGTCAAAGAGGTTTAGGATTAAATTGCCTTTGCCCCTTTTTTCTTATTAATTCATGTAATCATATGGAATAGCCAACCCCACCAAGTGGGTGTTAAAGTTAGCACTATAATCATCCAATCTAAAAACTTAACAATGGAATAAGGCTTGATTATTGTTTTTGTGTAATTGTATGAGATGAGGATCTTGACTTTAACATATTAAGTATAAAGATGCATGTATGCAGACTGTGCAACAGAGCCTGATAATTACATTCTATACTGAAATAAAACCTTCAAATTTTCTCTTGTAGGATGTACCAAACAGCTGTATCTACATAGTCTGCATTTCTGCTAAATTCATGAGAATAAGCCAGCATGCAGGTCGAAATAGTCTATACTGGATGCAAGCAATAAGTAAGGATGCCATGATTTAAACAAACCTTCTCACAATCGGATTTAAGTTTTGGATCCACAGTTAATCCAATTCCTTGTTTATAAGTGGCAATTAGTTCCCTTGTCCGTGCATCTTTAGCTGCTCGCTCCTCGGGTGTCTCCAGCACATCTCCAGGCCGAATATTTCTGCCACCTCCAAACTGAAGTCATATGTAGAACAGATTAACTACTTAGATTTGGTTGTCTAGAAAGCATAAAAAAAAAGAGCCACAGAATAAGTCCCAAATGACCTTGAAGTTTAACAAATGTCAGAGAAAATGGTCAAGTACTTTGTACTGGGAAGTGGCTTGCATACCGTCTTGGAGATGTTGCTGGGCCTAGGGAAGACTCCCCACGTCGAAACTTTTGGTTTATAAGTATCTGAACTATCTTCAGGTGTCTGTTCAGTCTTTGATGCTCTTGAATCCCCAAATTTACTGGTGTCCCCAACAATGATCTCCACCTCTTTAAACTCACCTTCAGAAGAAGGGTCAGCAACTGGAAGCAAACCAGGTGGTAGCCCTTTGGTCTTTTTCTTATCCACAAAGTCAAGCCCCATAAAATCGATGCTTGATACAACTAGCTCATTCTTATTGAGCTTCTCATCCGATTTTCGTTTGGCAGAATTCACCCCATTTTCTCCCTCCATCCCTAGATACCAAGTATGGAAAAGTGGAGAGGAAGCCCATCACTGGTGTATAAATGAAATTTCCTCATTTAAACATGTAGATTTAGATACACATTAGGAAGTAGTAGATTCCTGCGTGAATGCACTGTCATGTTCCACAATTTCCATTACTGAATACATGGATTTTCTTCAGGAAATGAAGCAACGTAATTTAAAATACTCAAGCAACATAAGCATTTCTACATTACTAGTTACAAATCAAATGCACCAACCTTTCATAACTTTACCAAATCGAGATAGGAATCACAATCATATCTACTATAACCAACTAGAATCTGCTGCAATGTCAATTCATGCCACCACGTGAGGATTAAAAAAACAAATAAATCATATACCATGAAAGAAATTACATGGGCTTGAAATAATAACTAATTTTAATCCACAATTAACACAATCTTTGGCCCGGTTTGGTTAATTCATGGAATAGGATTCCAAAGAATCCAAATTTCTATAATTCTTTCATGACGGCTTGATGAGAATGTAGTGTAGAGAGACTAATATGACTGTTTTCCAATTGCTTGATTCCTAATAACTAGCGGACGGAAGGGATCAAATTCCTAGGAATTGGGATTGTAAAATCATATTTTCTCGATATCCTACTGTACCTTCCTCGTAAACAATGAAAACCTGAATTCCTTCGGATCCTATTCCACAGAATTATCCAAACGAGGTGATAATGAAAAAAATGTTTAAATTTCTCCAAACTATGGTAAACCAACAGAAGTAGCTGTTTGGTTAACAATCAAAAGCAACACCTGAAACTTCTTTGGTCTCCCTGCTTTCTGTTCCACTTCCATCATCCACAACGCCCTTATTCTTCTTATACTCCTTGGCTTTTTCCATTGCAATCTTAACCGAAACCGGCACCTCTTTTCGCCCATCAGTGGGCCCACTATCCTGTTCTCCCACCTGTTTCTTCTCCGTGCTCATTTCCATATTCTTCTTGTAAGCCTTGGCATTCTCAAAAGCCAGCTTTACAGGGTCCTTAGGACTTGGTTCATCAGAACCAGGGTTGGAAGACTCGGGTATGTGGGGTGTAAGGGGAGAGCATGAGACTTTGAAGGAGTGTTTGGAATGGAAAAAAGAGTTAATGGTGGGCTTTGAGGGAGGGAAGGCGTTGATGGTGTGGAGAGAAGGGAAGAGTGAAGATGGTGGCTGGAGCTGAAGAGAAGTCATGTGGAGAGAGAGCGTTGAGTGGCCGTGGGAAAGATGAGATGTGTCAGTTAGTTAGCACAAAAACAACCAAAGAGTTGTGCTATTAAAGTAATAAATACATTCTGAGTAAGAAAATGTAATAAATACAAATCCAGGCAATGTACGAGAAATTACTGCTGATTTACTGAAAAAAAAAATTATTGATAGTTCACATATAATTGTCGACAATCTTTAATATTTTTTATTATTAAAAGATCTTATTCTACCATAATTAAGGTAATTCTATCGTAATTTGGGTGATTGGTTCATAAAATTTACTATAATATTATATATATATATAAATATTTATTTATTTATATGGTATTGATTTTATAAGTTTGAATTCCTATATGGTCTTGACTTTTTCTAATCAAATAATTTATTTAATGATTCCAATAAAAATTTCAATTTATAAATGAAAATTTCAGTTTAAACTTTAATTTTATAATTTTTTTTATAAACAAACACACTATCCAACAAGCCTTATTAACCAATGTTTTAAAGCAATGCATTAGACAAACAAATCACCTATAATTTTCCTTCCACTTACACACAAACCACCCTCATTCTCTTCTTCCTCTAATTTTATTTTCAAATGCTCCAAGAAAGGGAAGAAACCCCACCATTCAATCGCCACTTCCACCACCCACATGCCAAACACACCACTAAAACAACCTCAACTACCAACAACTTTCCATACCATTAGGAGGGCACTTATGGAGCTTTCAAATAGGAGGAACAAGGGATAATCACCTAGGCAAAAGGAGGGACTAGTGAGTGAAGCTAGGAGACGCCGCCTTGAAGACCACCAAATGTAGGATATCATCTTGTAAATGTTTCCTTCTTTTTCCTTATAATTTTTGCATGTAAATTAGGCTAAAATAGAAAGAAAGTTACTATTATTGTAGCATTTAGTTTTGTATTTAGTATACCAAGCAAGGAACTCATGCAAGTAATGTAAACATAAGTTATGTTAGTGACAATGTAAACACAATATTCTTTTCTCAAGTTTAAAAGTGTAAGAGTAGAAAATAAATGAAATGAGCAAACTTAAAACTTCTTTTCCTTCTTTGGTCGAAATACTTAAGAGGCTTACGGATCACTTTTCTTTAATAAATTAAGTAGATTTTAATGTTTAATAGCCTTAGGTAACGATTGGCATGGATTAAAGATAAAAAAAAAAAAAAAGTTAGAAAACATGGAGAGTTTACTTTCCAAATCTCCAAACCGATGCCTAAGAAGAAGTTTGATGATGTTTTCTAAAATTTCCAAAATTTAAGCATAATAAAATATCATCAGGAAAAGGTTTGGAATGAAACAATTTAGTTAAATACAAAAAATAAGACATATAGGTGGAAAATAGGTAAAACTAGAAACAAAGCTAATCAACCTTGATTATTTAACGAAAAATCCAAAACCCATAGTAAATAAAATAACCATTACATGCCCAATAAAGGTCTAAATATGATTACAAATTGATTAGAAATGATTTCCTTTAAGCATTGGCCTAATTAAGAGAAAATGGTTTCAAAATGAACTTGAACAAGTGACATCCGAATCTATTCAAAACAAAAGTTAAATTTCCATTATCCAAATGGCCAAATGACCCCAAAAATGAAATGTACACTTGAAAACCTTTGAAACAACTATAAGAATGCGAAAAAATAATTTAAAACAAGAAAGTTATTATCAAAACGGTAAAATAACCGAAACTGATAAAACTAGCAAATTTGATTAAGACACTCAAATAAGTTAGCATACTTAAACTTACAAATCATTATTTTCCTCTTTAGGTGATGTTGACTTTGAGACCGAGCTACCTTCGAACTACTATGACCAATAGAAGATGGTCGGGTGAGCATTCTTATGAGTATTGTACTTGTTATGTATTTGTAGATTTAGTTGCACTTGTATGTTTAATCAACTTATATGAAATTGGTTCATTTATGGGGTTAGGTGAATTGTATGTGTTTGATTGTCATGCTATTGATTGTCAAAATATTGTAAATAATACTAGAATAAGTGAGTGAATTGATTTCCTTTGCATTAGATTAGCAATTTGTGAGTGTTTGCAAAATTGTGGTGGTCACTATATAAATGAACTTAACTTTATTCGACTTAAATAAACATGAGCCATGCATTGTATATTCTCGCATTTATGAAGGCCATTAACATCATGCGATGGTATGAAAAGGCCGTATGGAGGTGTATCTTCATAGTTAACCTTGTCTCAACCTTTGGAAACTACTTGGAATCGACAAATACCACTCTCTAATTGAGGTCAAGTCTAAGGATTCACCACTTATGGGTGGATGAGATTGAGTGCACTATTTACATCCGTACCTCTCATGGGCATATATGTATATATATACTTTGTAAAGTTTAAACCTATTTTATCATAAATAAGTAAATTATACTTTTATCATTATCTTAAAAAAAAATAGCTTGGGGTAATTAGAACCTAGAGTTGATATTTAGTTCATAATGTCTCAACCTATGTAACGAAGAGCATTAAATTCGTACTATATATAGTTTCTGAATAACTGTATATATTATTACATTCATATATTTGTTTAAGTAACTTGATTGATAATTGCATATTGGTACAATATGAGGATTATCTCACTAAGTTGAATGTAGTTTACACTCCTATAATGTGTACTTGTTGCAGGATCCAATATGGTTAAAACTTGTCAGATGCATGTCAAAGGTTAGTACAAGAAAAGAAGGGAGGAGTGAAGGATGAGAGTAATCGATGATATATTTGTTGGACTCTTAATATTATGTTTTATTTGTATTTTATGTTAGTAGTGACTTAGATTGCTCTAGATACTATTATCCACTGGTTACTAGTATCACCCTTTGAATATTTGATGGGATCTTAGTCTCATATTATTATGATATTTACTATAAAGTGTTTTAGTTATACTGCTTTTATATTGCTTGGAAAGAACAAGTCCTACTCAAGGTAATTGAATGTGAATACACCTTATATATCGTATAATAAATCATTGAATAACAAGGAGGGATATTCTCAGGTTTCTACATAATGTATGATGAGTTGTTATGTCTAAGATGCCCATCAGCATGTGATACCCTAAACTCAAATTGACCCTAAAGCTAAATGAAAAAATTCAAAATAAGTTTTATAAAAATTAATTGAATTGATTCAAAAATTTAAAGCTATAAGATTGATCGAAAGATCAAATTGCAAAAGATCTAAGGGAAATTGCAAACAACTCCCTTAAACTTTTATTTATGTATAAATATACCCCTTAACTTTTAAATACTACAAATTACCCCCCTTAAACTTTAATAAATTGGCAACATAAAGGATATTTGCTTTTTTAGTTCAAAAATGCACACTTAGCTCAAAGTTTAAGGAGTGTTAAAGCATATTTTGATAATTTTGAGGAGTGTTTTCACACCAATGTCAAAGTTTAGGGGGTTATTTGCAACTTCAAAGGGTTATTTGCCAATTTATCAAAATTTAGGGAGGTGCTTTACAACATTTAAAAGTTCATAGGGGTATATATACACTCAGGTCAAAGTTTAGGGTGATCTTTTTGCATTTTCCCCAAAGATTTATTTACAAACAAAACAAGTGCAAGTGAATGGTTAGTCTATCTTGTCTTGATTGGTTATCAATATTAGGCTTAGAAAATCAACTTAACTATAAGTAACCTCTAATTGATATTAAATGCAAGCTGTTTGTTTTGTACACGAAGACTAATAACCATTTTAGATAGGTGAGTCATGAACTAGGTATTCATCACATATTAAAGATCAGTCATTTGGAATGAAGTAACTTATTATTAGACACTAAGGCCAACTTAATTTGGATAAGAAGGTCATTGATTTAGCAAATGTTGTGGTTGATACATATTAGAACATCTAGAGAAAAGCTATTAATGAGTTGTAATAGTGGAACAATGAAATGTAGAGAGAAGCTATAAAACATAGTTATCCAGCAACTTTCAACTTTAAACATCCAAAATATATCACAACAATAGCAAGCTACATGGATATTTTCTAAATAATGAACTATTAGTAGATCACACCATGGAGATCTCAAAAAAAAAATAATAATAATAATAAAAATTGCAAAAAAAAATTAAAAAAAAAAGACAAAAAAAACAATCAAAGCTAAACTTGTCAATCATCCCTATAGCCGACCACTAACATTAGGTGGCCAATTAAGGCTAGCACGACGGTCATGACCCACTCATTGCAAGTGATAGGAATCAAAATCCGTCAAGACCTATCATTAGGGCAAGAGCCAAAGGATTTCAAATCTTGGCGATGAAGGCCCATTTTGAGCACATTGACCCCCGAATTATTTGTTTACTAAACTCTTTTCTTTTATTCATATATTATATATTCCAACAGGCACACTTATCATGCTTTACAAGGCGATGAACAAACTCACTAAGACTCAGCTTGTAGGTTATCCATGGACCAATCTAAACCGGCAATGAGTTGGGCTAACAAATCCTATGGAAGAGCTAGGATGATAAAGACTATTTTTATTTGCAATTATTATTTACTTGGACTATTTATTTTGTGATTTTTTTTTTTACACTTTCATTTGCTTGTAGTGCCATCCTAAAAGTGGCATAGTTGTAATTTTGTGAACTTTTTAATCCTAAAGGGAGCAAGTATAAATACTTGCTTAAGTAGGATTTTGAGGGTATCTAAATTTTCAAAAATAGAACACATTTCATGTGTGAGGTTAGGTTTTTTCCTAAAATCCAAATTGCTTTTATCAATTTCAATACCAAGAATTGAAATTGTGGCGAGTTGCAACAAAGAGAAATTGTAAGTAATATTAATTCCTTTTTTATTATGTTTCCTTTTCATCACTAGTAAGTTATATCTAGGGTTGATTAGGATTGTTCTTGGTCAGATTTTGATTTCATTTGAAATCATTCTATTATGTTATAAAATTGATTGGTTTTGACATTAGTTTTAACCATCAAATTTGTTTCAATTTGTGGCGTGGATTACCTTGTTGGGAAAGAGGAATACGACCTTGTTTTGATTGTTGAAGATTGGTAATCTCTTGGTATTTTAAGTTGATTTAGTGATTCAATTGAGGATTTCATCATTGTGATTTTCATTACCTTGAAATATAGCCTTCAGATCATCTTTCACATTTAGGTTTCACGCAATTTTTGTGCCCCTTGGAACCAAATTGATCTTGCCATTTTAATGATTGTTGATTGATTCAATTACATGTGCTTAAACCCCTTTTTAGGCACACCATCTTTGGGTATCAGAGCTATATCATACTTGGAATTAAGATTGATCATGCCATTGTTTGAATAATTGGGTACAAGTAGTGAAGATTTAACGCCATTGTTCATGTGATTGAAACTAGTTTGATTGACATTTGCTAATTGTCTTTCAAATTGTTTTGCATGTGCTTAATCTTGGTTTTAGGCACATCATAATTGGTATTAGAACTCAAGTTTAGAGAAGGGAGTAGTGTTGGTTGATTTCTTAATCTTCATGTTCAATTAGGGTTCTTCAATTTGTGATCCGAAATTGTGTTTTGTGAATTGAGGTTGCATAATTGTCTTGATTAAGAAATGAATTTGCTGCTTGTTGAAGTTAAATTGAAAGACTTGTTGTAGCTCCTTGTGGTTGATAATTTTTGTGAAAGGGAAGAGGAGTAGAAGTGTATTATTGATTCAAATTTCAGAATTTGAAAATTACCTCATTTGTGAAGGAAGTGGAAGTGTAATCCATTGCATGTTGATTTCGGAAATAAGAGTATAGTTATACAATTTTTCAGATTTGAATTGTGTAGATTATATGGAAATTATTTGATTTTCAAAAACACACATTAAGTAATAGAAGTTATTGTGTGTTCATTTAAATTTGAAAGTGGCTTTTTAACATTTGTGGAAAGGTTGCAATAAGTGAGATCATTTGAATTTTTTGCTACCTTGTTTATTAAGTTGTGGTTTGGAAAATTGTGTTGAGGTGGAGGAGTGTAACATGTGAAAGTGTGTGTGTGTGTGTGCTGCACCATAAGTAGAAGGTGTGTGTGTGTGGCGTTGTGTGTGTGTGTTAAGTAAAGGGATTGCAAGTGGTGTAAGTGGTGGTGGAGAGTGTTTGCAACCGTGAAGCAAGGGGAAGTAGTGTGAGTAGTGGTGTGATTTGTTGTGTGTGTGTAAGTGTGAGTGACGGTGTGAATTTTTGTATGTGTGAAGTAGTGTTAAGTGATCTTAAAGTGGACGTGAGGAGTAAAATTGTTGATCCTTTATGATCAATTAAAGAAGTGTGAATTGTGTAGTGTATTTTTGGAAGTGAGGAGTAGCAAATTGTAATTTTCATATTTGAATTTCAGAATTGAAGTGTGAGTTAAGAAGCAATTTGAAAGTTCAAAACACACATTAAGTAATCGTTTAATTATGTGTCATTTAAATTTGAAATAACTCCTTATCATTTGTGGAACCTTGCACTTATTGAACTCCTTTTGAATGTGAAAGTTGAGCTGCCTTTTTGTATTGAAGTTGCGATTAGATGTTTGTATGGAAGTGGGGGAAAGTGCACCGTAGCTTGAAGTAGTGTGTATGTAGTGTTGTATTTTTTGTAAATTTAGTAAAGAGTGCTAACATTTGGTATTGGTTGTTGTATGTGTTGTCAAGCCACTTGTTGTTGGTGGCGTAAACATTGTTGAAACGTAAGCAAAGGGGGAAGTTGTGTGGTGGTGAATGGTGTGTTGTGTATGTGTTTAATTGCTGCTAATTGTGTATTTAAGTGGTGAGAAGTCAAGACAAGAATAAGGAAAGTTGAGTAGTAGAATTTGAAATTCAAATAAGTCATTAAAGTGTGAAAGTAATTGAACTAATTACTTAAACACTTGTAGTTGAATTTAATTTTATCTACTTGAAAGTAGTTGAGTGTACTTCATTTGTAGCTTGGTTGTGTACTTGAACCATGAAGTGTAAGGATAATTATTGTGTTGTTGGGTTTGAACACAATCATGTCTAGTGAAATGTTTCATTATGCTAATATATTACACCAGACATTAACTATATTTACTACTAAGGATGATGAACAAAGGGAAAACTTGTTCTATACTTTTTGTAAGGTACAAGGAAATTTATGTGTCTTTATAGTTGATGGTGGTAGTTGTACCAATGTGGTAGCAGCATCGTTAGTATTCAAACTAAAACTTGCCACTACTTCACATCTTGAACCATATAAATTGCATTGGCTTAGTGATCAAGGGAGTTTACATGTAACCTAAAGAGTTAGGGTACCTTTTAGTGTAGGGGATAAATACTATGATGAAATCGAGTGTGATATTCTACCTGTGTGTGCATCCCATATATTGCTTGGTAGGCCTTGATTATATGATAGGAGGGTCTTACATGATGGTTTTAAGAATACTTATGTATTCCAAAGGGAAGGAAAACGTATTATTCTGAATCCGATGTCGCCTTCAGAGGTCCAAAAGGTTTAGCAACAGATCTGTAGACCATTAGAGATTTCTAAGAATCACAACCACATGAACCAACCTTCAGAGGGCCTCATTGTACAGAAGCAAACATGCTAACCTTTAGAGGTTCCTGAGGCTCCTAGTTACCTGAGCCAACATACAGAGGACAACATTTGTTAGACATAAATATACTAACCATCAGAGGATCTTAAAGGTGGGAGTGATATGAACAGAGCACCAGAGGGCCAGACTATTCAGAGATATTTGTGTCCACCTTCAGAGGTTTCAAAGGGCCATAAGCTATTGAGCCAACCATTAAAGGGAGATGAGGGTCAGCGACATACAGATGAGTTAGAAAAGAAGGAAACAAAATCAGTGGAACGGGTTGAGACAAGGGAGACCTCAGTGGATAATGGGTCATTATTTGTGTTGTAGATGAGATACATCCCAAAAATGAATGAGAGAAAACAATCACCCCTTGTGGTATTTTAGATATTGAGATTTTGCAATGATACTTCTTCAGGTGGCTTCTTAGGAGGAAATAGAGTCTCTACTGCATTTGATTTTTCAGATTTGAGGACAAATCTTTTTGAGGCCCGAGGAGATGATAGAAATCAAAATCCGTCAAGACTTATCATTAAGGCAAGAGCCAAAGGATTTCAAATCTTAGCGATGAGGGCCCATTTTGAGCACATCGACCCTAGAATTATTTGTTTACTAACCTCTTTTCTCTTATTCATATATTGTATATTCTAATAGGTAAACTTATCATGCTTTATAGGGTGATGGACAAACTCACTAAGACTTAGCTTGTGGGTTATCCATAAACCAACCTAAACCGGCGATGAGCTAAGCCAACAAATCCTATGGAAGAGCTAGCATGATGAAGACTATTTTTATTTGCAATTATTATTTACTTGACTATTTATGTTGTAATTTTTTTTTTGGACACTTTCATTTGCTTGTAATTGTCTTTTAGGACCAGCCACCCTAAAAGTGGCATAGTTATAATTTTGTGAATTTTTTAACCTTAAAGGGAGCAAGTATAAATACTTGCTTAAGTAGGGTTTTGAAGGTAGCCAAAATTTCAAAAATAGAACACATTTCATGTGTGAGGTTAGGGTTTTTCCTAAAATCCAAATTGCTCTTATCAATTTCAATACTAAGAATTGAAATTGTGGCGAGTTACAACAAAGAGAAATTGTAAGTAATATCAATTCCTTTTTTGTTGTGTTTCCTTTTCATTACTAACAAGTTATAACTAGGGTTGATTAAGATTGTTCTTGGTTAGATTTTGATTTCATTTGAAATCATCCTATCATGTTATAAAATTGATTAGTTTTGACATTAGTTTTAACCATCAAATTTGCTTCATTTTATAGCATGGATTACCTTGTTGGGAAGGAGGAATACAGCCTTGTTTTGATTGTTGAAGAATGGTAATCTCTTGGTATTTTAAGTTGATTTAGTGATTCAATTGAGGATTTCATCATTGTGATTTTTATTACCCTGAAATATAGCCTTCGGATCATCTTTCACATTTAGGTTTCACGTAATTTTTGTGCTCCTTGGAATCGAATTGATCTTGCTATTTTAGTGATTGTTGATTGATTCAATTACATGTGCTTAAACCCCCTTTTAGGCACACCATCTTTTGGTATCAGAGCTATATCATACTTGGAATTAAGATTGATCATGTCATTGTTTGAATAATTGGTTACAAGTAGTAAAGATTTAACGCCATTGTTCATGTGATTGAAACTAGTTTGATTGACATTTGCTAATTGTTTTTTAAATTGGTTTTGCATGTGCTTAATCTTGGTTTTGGGCACATCAGCAAGCCACCACTACAAGCCCCGAAAGGTAAGTTAAAAAATAAGAAAGAAAAAGAGCAAAATAAACCTAAAATCAACTTCTACCTCCCGTTTGCTAGTACTTAATACTCATTGCCTAATTAACTATTGCCTATAGAATTATTTAGACCATATTTCATGATTATTAATCTTTAATTATAATAAAATTTAAAAGAAACCTAGAAATATAATTCGTGAAGCAAACTCACTCTTGAAAAACATTTGATTAGCAAAACAAAACATTACATTGAGAATTGAATAATGTAGTACAAGAAGATTTAAACAATATAATTCTCTTCTATCACATTTGGTGTGTACAATACTAAAAATAAATTTTTATAATTAAAACGTTTTAAAAATAAAAAAAAATAATTATTCATATTATAAATCAAAAAGAAGTCTAATGTTGTGATTTTGGAACTTAGTGTAGAGTTATTTTTAGAATTTTAAATATATATTATTTTATATTGTGTAATAAATTTTTATACCACCATATGTAAGATATGAATTTTATATGGCAGTACAATTTTTATTTACTATATTTGGTATGTACAATATTAGACATGAATTTTTATGATTAAAAAGTTTTAAAAAGTTTTAAAAATTATTTATTTATATTATAAATTTGAAAGAAGTTCAATACTTTGGTTTTATAATTTTTTGTATAGTTATTTTTAAAATTTTAAATATATATTTATTTTATATTATGAAATAGATTTTTTTACTATTATATATATGGTGCAAATTTTATAGTTTTAATTTAGTTCCTTAGAGCCACTAGAAAAAAAAAAAAAACAAAAACAAAAAAAAAGAGTCCAGTACCTCAAGGCTATTTTACCTAGTAACCCTTTAGAGTAATTATATATGTATCACGTGAGTATCATGTTATATTGACTTTAAAAAAGTGATATAGAGATAATATATAATGGAATAATTAGGAGAGAATGATATATATGACTTCAAAGAAGTGACATAAAATAACACGTAATGGGATGATTAGAAGATAATGGTACGGAAGAGGAATGGCAATCACGATTTCTCAAATGCACAAGTGACGGACATGAAAATAAAAAAAAAACTTTAGATGTCAACCTGCAGCTTGAACTAATATAACAAATTATGTTAAAATATGCAAATCAAACAATGAACTAATGATATGTTGTAATATAAAAATACTGAATCAAATGATGCCTTAGTATAAGCGGTTAAGTATCTCAAATATTACTCTGTTTATGATTTTACAATAATATTATGCAACTTTCATGAGGGTTGACTAGTACGAACGAGAAAGCGTGTCAGAATGACTTACTGCAACATATAGTCTTGGTCAAATGCAAAATAAGAGCTACGATTTGTGATCATCTCTCTTTTTTCCTCTCATTATTTGGTTCCTCTTGCGATTTCTATCATTCTCCCAAAAAAACATGGCAGAAGCGCTCCTATCAGCTTTTCTGCAAGTATTGTTTGACAAGTTGGCTTCCAAGTATGTCTCGGACTTCTTTGAGACCAAAAGACTTGACAAAGCATTGCTCAACAAGCTGGAGATTACACTTATATCTGCTAA
The DNA here is from genome assembly GCA_037954665.1 of Laguncularia racemosa. Taxonomy (NCBI): domain Eukaryota; kingdom Viridiplantae; phylum Streptophyta; class Magnoliopsida; order Myrtales; family Combretaceae; genus Laguncularia; species Laguncularia racemosa. The sequence goes on from JBBMOL010000006.1 coordinate 3,284,508, forward strand.
TAAGTTGCTATATGATGCGGAGCAGAAATGGTTCATTGATCCACTGGTGAAGAAATGGATGGATGAGCTGAAAGATGCTGTGTATGATGCAGAGGATCTGCTGGACGAGATCGCGAGCAAAATGTTGGAACAAGAAGCAAAAGCTGAATCTGGAACCACCACTTGTCGGGTATGTAATATGCTTACGCCGCCTTTTATGACCGGTTCAATTGGGTTTGACTTGAATAATGTTTTTGAAAGACTAGCACACATAGTAGATCAGAAAGACAAGTTGGGTTTAAAGGAGGTAACAGAGAAAGAAAGGGATAGCGTTTATAAAGTTAGATCAACCACTTCTTTGATGGAAAAATTTTGTCTTTTTGGAAGAGAGAATGACAAAGAGGCTATGCTTGAACTCCTGCTATCCGATGCTCAAAGTGATGAGAGCAATGCGAGTGTGATTGCAGTACTAGGAATGGGAGGCATTGGCAAAACTACTCTTGCTCGACTAGCCTACAATGATGAAAAGGTGGAAGAACATTTCCAACTTAAAGGATGGGTTTGTGTTTTGGATCCATTTGATCTTTGTAAACTCACAAAGATTACTCTTGAGGAGTTTGGCTCACCGATGATTGAAACCGACAACATAAATCAACTTCAACTGCACTTGAAAAACGTGTTGACAGGGAAGAAGTTTTTACTAATCCTGGATGATGTTTGGAATGAGGACTGCAACAAGTGGAATGATTTCCTTACTCCTTTAACACATGGAGCTCCGGGAAGCAAAATTGTAGTCACAACCCGAAATGAAAGGGTTGCACAGGTCATGGAAGCCAACAATTTGCATAGGCTGGACAAACTGCAAGATGAAGATAGCTGGGGCTTGTTTTTGCAGCATGCATTTCATGGTCATAACTATGAAGAAGGCTCAAAATTTGAGCAAGTTGCTCAAGATATCGTACTGAAGTGCAGTGGTTTACCACTTGCTCTGAAAACCATGGGAAGATTGTTGCATTCTGAAAATGAATTAAGTAAATGGGAAGCGATTTCAAAGAGCAATCTATGGGAATCACAACTTGGTAAAACAATACTTCCATCTTTGCTGTTGAGTTATCATTATCTATCTCCACAATTAAAGCGATGTTTCTCTTACTGTTCAATCTTCCCCAAAGACTGTATATATGAAAAGCAGCAACTAATCTTGCTATGGATTGCTGAAGATATAATCATGAAGGATTCCAATGAATTTCGGACAATAGAAGAAGTTGGAGAGGAGTGTTTTGATGATCTTATCTCAAGATCTTTGCTTCATTATGTGGATGACAGGAAATTATGTTTTTCTATGCATCATCTTGTCAATGATCTTGCCAAATTTATTGCTGGCCAGACTTTCTTTAGCTTGGATGGTGGTAGATCACATGAAGTTTCTGTTAAGACTCGTCATTTATCATACTTGAGGCCATGGTATGATGTCTATTCAAAATTTGAAGTGTTGTCTGTTGCAAAGAATCTAAGAACTTTCATGCCATTAGCTTTAGAGATTGATTCTATACCATCTCTTAATCAATTAAATTATGAGACCATACGACATTTGGTCCCGAGCCTGACACGTCTGAGGGTATTATCATTAATAGGCTATGAGAGGCTTGATCATTTACCTATTAAAATAAAAACCTTGAGGCATTTGAGATACCTGGATCTCTCTTACAACAATGTTCTTAGAGAACTGCCTGATTCAATTTGTTCTCTACACAACTTGCAAACCTTACTTCTTGTAGATTGTTGTTTCCTTGCTGAGTTGCCTGCCAACATTGTTAGGTTATCAAAGTTGCGTCACCTAGACTTAAGGGGGACATATAGTTTAAAAAGGATGCCAGTTGGAATGGGTACACTCGAGGACCTGCAGACACTTACTGATTGTGTATTGAGTGAAGGTAATGGATCTCAAATTAAGGAGTTGAGGGCACTTGAAAATCTCACAGGTTCACTTGCAATTCGAGGTCTAGGTCATGTTGTAAGCAGCAACGATGCTGAAGCAGCCTTATTGAAGGATAAGAAGTTCTTAAAAAAGTTGGTATTGGAATGGGGCTTTGGTAGTTACGGCTTGAAGCAAAAGGAAGAAGAGGTCTTGGAGAGGCTGCGTCCTCATGAAAATCTCAAGGAGCTTACTATTGAGGACTATAATGGCAAGATGTTTCCAGATTGGTTGACAAATTCAATACCAAACATTACAGTGTTAGAATTGATGGGTTGTCAATATTGTGAGCTCTTGCCTCCTTTAGGACAACTTCCATCTCTCAAAAGTCTGAGGATAAGAAAACTCCATGGAGTAGTAACGGTCAGAAGTGAATTTGAGGGTAATAATCCAAAACCTTTTGGAGCACTTGAAAGCTTGGAATTCGAGAACATGGAGAGTTGGAAGGAGTGGATTATTTTTGAAGGTCAATATGAGGAAAGCAGTTCTGCCTTTCCTTGCCTCCAGGAACTTATAATAAAGAATTGTCCCAAACTGACAAGAGCCTTGCCTAGCCGTCTGCATTCTTTATCAAGATTAATCATTGAGGACTGCCCGAAGTTAGAAGCTTCACTTCCAATTGCCCCAGATCTACAGGAGCTCAAGTTGGAAAACTGTGATAATTTGTCCACGAGGAACAAAATTGAAAGATTAAAATCTATGCAGGTGTGGAGACTTTCAACCTTTTCCGTACTGTCTGTACCTCCAAGTGTAACGAACCTGAGAGTTATAGACTGTGATGAAATAGAATTTGAAACAGATAGTGAGCATGCAGTTCTTCAATACATAAACCTAAATGATGGCTATGGTTCACTTGTGTTGCTTCCACTTGACAAGTTCCCATCTCTAAGAGGCCTTGCAGTAGAATTTGCTGATAATCTTGAATATCTTTCATCCTTAGATGGGACTTCTTCTTTGCATCCTATTGCTCTACTTCAACTCAACTCATTGTTCCTTTATTTCTGTAATAAACTGGTGAGTTTTCCAAGTGGAGGACTGAATGCTCCATCCCTCACATTACTTCGATTATGGTGGTGTTCAAATCTGAAGTTGCTTCCAGAAAACATGCATACACTCCTGCCCTCACTTCGATCACTGGAAATAGTGGCCTGTCCACAACTGGAGACGTTTCCTAGGGGTGGTTTGCCTCCAAGTTTAGTGGAACTACAGATTTCTACCTCCAAGAAGCTTGTGAGATGCCACATGAGTCTAGACCTGCAACAATCACTGTCCTCTCTCAAGAAGCTTGTAATTGATGATGGTCTTGATGGAGAAGATTTATCGGTAGCACCATTTCCTCAGGAGGGCCTGCTCCCCACCTCTCTAACTTCTTTATCTATTGACATACAAAACATGGTTTCTTTAAGCACCGTGAGGCTTCAACGCCTCACTTCCCTTCAGGAGTTAACTATAAAGGATTGCTCGGATCTGCAATATTTATTCTCAAAGAAAGACAAGGAGAAAGACATGCAGCTCCCTCCATCTCTCATCTCTCTCTCAATCACTGGTTGTGTAAAGCTTGAATCACTGGAAAACATAGGCCTCCACCGCCTGACTTCTCTTCATGAATTGAGTATCTATGAGTGTCCTAAACTCCAGGCCATGCCAAAGGAGCCACTGCCAGCCTCCCTCTCGGAACTATTTATTGATGAATGCCCTAAATTGAGTAAACGATGCCAAAGAAACAAAGGCAAAGATTGGGAAAGAATTTCTCACATTCCTTACATAGTGATCGATGGCATTGTTGTCTCGGGTTGAAGATCCACTCCCCATCGAAACAGAGGAGCAATCTAGAGTTAGCGATTCCTTTGGTAAGTGAGAATGAGCCATAGATTCAGCTTCAGCTTCCGAACTGTTACCTTAAAATTTATAGACACACAATCAGCTGACCTAAAAGTTTAAGTTCGTTAGATTTTGTGCAGTTTCATACTTATTGGTTGTCAGTATCTCTTGATTAACTTATTTTACCAATATGATAAAGCTCTATATCCTCCAGTTAATTCTTGAGCTTATGGAGTCTGTCTTGAAAAATAATTTCATTTTTTTCCTTAGAGAAGATGCAATGCATCACGAACCATTCATTTCATGATTTATCCTTTGGAAAAACCGATAGGACATATTGCTAGTATACAGCGCCTTCTCTTGATTGCATAGAACAGAGATCACAGAAGTACTTAATGGAGCAATGGTCTGTAGCATCAAATTGGTGTTGAAAGTGGCTTGCTTTCTTGACAGTTTTCCTACAGGACTTTGCTGTTGAGGTAACTTGGATTTGGTGTTGTCCGGACATGTTTGATTGGTATGGGACATGTGAAGTTTATATGCATGGTCTTACCAGGGACGGCCGTTTTTATCCCGTACGGAACACCTGGATAGAATAGTGATGGTCGATCAGGCTTTGGGTGGTCGACTGGATCTTCCATTTGTGTGAATTCCTTACTTTTGTGACGGTTGATCAGGTTTTCATATCTATTTCTTGGTGGCTTTTCGAGAATTGGCTTATAATTTTACATTGTGTCACCCGGTGTTATATCTCACTTAGGATGGTTGGGAAACATTCATACATGTTTTTTCCTCAGTGATTTATAAGTTATTGATAGAATCTCGTAATTCTTATGTACTTTTTATATAGTTTGGTGATAGTGAATTTTGTCCTACTTTACTCTTAATATTAGAGTTTTTCATGTTATATTATTATGTAATTTTTCTTTCCTCTTCTCATCTACTATTGTTTGCATTATTTGATTCATCTTCACAACTTTGTTCCAACAATTAGTTTTAAATTATTGGTCATTATCGTTTGGGATTCAGTTCTAGTTGTTGAGTGACTCAAATTCCTTCATCTTTAACTTTGCTTGTCTAAGGAGGTTCTTTGTAAAGTGAACAAAGAAACTGCCACTGCCTTACAACTAAGCTTCATCTTAAGGTGTGCCTATATATGATATGTATGGTAGTAAATAGTCCTATTCAAACTCATCTTAATGAGTTTAATTCTATTATTATGGATTTAGAAAACATTGATATTAAGATTGAAGATGAAGATAAAGCTGCTTTGTTGGTAGTATCCTTGCCTTCTACTTATAAACACTTTAAAGAACTCATGCTGTGTGGTAATAATGATACTTTATTCTTTGAGGATGTTAAATCTAATTCATTGTCCAAAGAAAAATTCAATCTTGAAGTTCATTTTGAGGACAAGGGTGAAGGTTTAAGTGTTAGAGGTAGAACTCTAGAAAAAGGGAGTACAAGTAACAAAAAGTTCTGGTCTAAATCTAAGGGATAGAAATCCAATAAAACTTGTTGCTATTGCAAGAAATTAGAGCATTATATTTCTAATCGTTTTATCTTGAAGAAAAAACAAGAAAAGGAAGAAAAAAGAAAACCTCGACAATCCGTTTAAGTTGCTAATATTGAAACTAATTTTGACAGTAATATTCTATTATTTGTTGTCACTTCTAATAAGAGTAAAACTGAATGGGCTCTTAATTTTGGATGTACTTTTCATGTGTCATTATAGGGACTTGTTTAACACTTTTGAACGTTTTGATAGTGGTATTGTCTTGATGGATAATGATGCCCAATGCAAGGTTGTTGGAATTGTTACTATTCAAATAAAGACTCATGATGGTGTTGTTAGGACCTTGACTAAAGTTCGATATATTCTTGACTTGAAATGAAACTTAATTTCTCTAAGCACCCTTGAGTACCTTGTGTGCAAGTACTCAATTGAAGGTGAAGTTCTAAAGGTATCAAAAGGTGCCCTTGTTTCAATGTAAGCTAACTACATTGGTAGTTTGTATGTCTTGCAAGGCTCTACTATGATAGGTTCAGTAGCCACATCTTCTTCATTACTTGATACTGATGTCAACAAATTATGGCACATGTGCCTAGGCCATATGAGTGAAAAAGGTATGAGTGAAAAAGGCATGCACCTCTTGAGCAAGCAAGGTCTCTTTAGTAAATATAGCATAGGTAAGTTGGAGTTTTGTGAATATTGTTTTTTTAGAAATCAGAAAAGAGCTAGTTTCTCTATTGCAACTCATTATAATCTTTAGGGTCCTTCTAAAGTTCCCTCTCACGAAGGATGCCCTTATATGATGACTATTATTGATGATTTTTCTTGTAAGGTCTAGGTTTATTTTCTAAGGTATAAAAATGAGACCTTCCCTAAGTACAAAGCTCTTGTTGAAATCTAGATAGGAAAACAAGTCAAGAAGCTTAGAGTTCTATGAGGATGACTTTAGTGAGTTCTATGCAAATCATGGTATTGTTAGACATAAAATCGTTCCAAGTAAACCTTAGCAAAATGGTGTTGCAAAACAAATTAATAGGGTTGTACTTGAGAAAGCTCGTTTTATGCTTTCAAATGTTAGGTTAAGGCATCGACTTGAATTTCGATTTGAGGTAGTAGCTATTGCATGTTACTTGGTATTTCGTTCTCCATGTTCATCACTTGATTCTAAAATTCTAGAAGAAATTTGGTTAGGTAATTCTATTGATTATTTAAATTTGAGGATTTTTAGATGTCGTGCATATGCACATGTTAATGATGGAAAATTAACTCTAACAACTGTTGAATGCATATTTCTTGGTTATGCATCTAAGTCTAAGGGATATTGTCTATGTGTTTTGATTTTAAGTCATAGAAAGTAATTATTAGTAGAGATGTGACTTTTATTGAAGATGCATTATTCTCTTTTGGAAATTAAACTTCTATGTCTTCTTCTACTAGCACCAATAATCTACAAAGTACTAGTGAGAAGGTGGAGTTGGAATTGAAGTTTGCAACTCCTAATGTCAATGCTTCACCTTCCTCCACTAATGAATTTAGTATTGATGATCACTATAATGATTGTGATCATGATGATAAATACCATTTCTCTTGTTCAGCTACAATGAGATGATTATTCAATTGCTTAAGATAGATTAAGAAGATAGATTAAAAGGCCAACTAGATATGCTGATGATGATAACTTAGTTACTTATGCATTGTTTGTCACACAAGAGGTAAATGATGGTATTGAGCCTACCAACTATACTAAAGTTGTTTCTTGAGTTGATTCTTCAAAATGGCTAGTAGCTATGAATGAAGAAGTAGAGAGTCTTTATAAGAATGGTACATGGGATTTGACTGAGCTTTGTAAGGGCAAGCGACCATTCAGATGTAAATGGGTTTATAAGAAGAAAGGCGGCATTCTCAAGGTTGAAAATCTTATATGCAAAGTATGATTAGTTGTTAAAGGATTTAATCAAAAGGAAGGTATTAACTTTAATGAAATTTTCTCACCTATTGTTTCTCATACCTCCACTCCTATTTTGCTTGCCTTTATTACTTTGTTTGATTTGGAATTGAAGCAACTTAATGTTAAGATAACCTTTCTACATGGAGAGTTGAACGAAGAAATTTATTGGGAGTATCTTGAGGGATTTGTTGTTCTTGGTAAGGAGCATCTTGCCTACTAACTAAAGAAATCTTTATATGGGCTTAAGCAAGCTCTTATATAGTGGTACAAAAGATTCAATTTCTTTATGATTGAGTAAGGTTATTATAGAAGTCACTTTGATAACTATGTTCATTTTAGAAATTTTCTAGATGGGTCTTTTATATACTTGTTACTTTATATTGATGATATGTCGATTGCATCACATGATAAGTCTTTGATCAGAAATTTGGAAAATCAACTCAATAATGGGCTTAAAATGAAAGAACTAGGTGCAATTAAAAAAAATTCTTTGTATGGGGAGTCATAGAGACTACCAAGTCGATAAACTATTCTTATAACAAAAGAAATATATTAAGAAAGTGCTTGATAGGTTTAATATGAATAATTGCAAACCTATTTCTACTCCACTTGCTACACATTTTAAGTTATCTTCAAATCTTTGCCCACAAATAAAGGAAGAGATGGAGCATATGCCACACATTCCTTATGCTAATGTAGTTGGTGGCCTTATGTATGCTATGATATGCACTAGACTTGATTTAGCATGTGCCGTTAGCATATTGAGTCGATATATGCATAATCATGGTAAGGATCATTGGAGTGCTGTGAAATGGATTTTTTGATATCTAAAAGGTACTTTGGATATTGGTTTGGCATTTGATTGAAACAAGGCTACAACCAATGATGTTGTAGGTTTTATTGATTGAGATTATGGTAGTGAATTAGATCTACAAAAATCCCATTTTTGCCTCATGAATCTAGACAATTTTTAATGCCTAAGGTTAACCATGAGAATCAACTCAAAAAGTGATATATTTGTTGGTTACAAGGCATGACCAATAACCGAGCATAGCTTAGTGGTTTAGCAAGTCAAATGGGAAGAAGAAGGTTATGATTCGAGTCTTGAAGGATGCGAATTTGCACCCCATTCTATTTTTAGTCAAGTGTGTGTGTGTCACCAACTATGCAAGCACGTCTACAAACAATGTCGAACACTGTTCATTGTCTCCTCCCATCTAGTTCATGAATTATTCAGAATAGGAAAGAAAAATATTCAACATGACCCTCTTAATTTTTTGCCCATTTTTAACTCATTCTTTCACTAGATTGAGCTAAATAAAAAGCAGAAATCAAGTATAGGCATGGGATACAAGGTAAATAAGTCCAAATTTGTTTCAAATTAATTAGGAAACTACTTCAAAATTGGACTCAAAGTTAGGAAAAAATATGAATGTGATAAGTAAACCTTAGTCTTTTAGAACAAATTTGGGACAATTCTCGTTTGGTAATCTTGAATGAATAGCATGTATAAGGCAAGTAAATCATGAGGAACATGTCTATAATATTTCATTAGCTCAATTGATTCAAATTTGTGCTTAATTTTGGACTAAAAAATTCATAAACCTTAAATATCTATTTTCGAAGAAGATCCAATCTTTAACGAATCTATGGTTTCGTAGAGCTAAATTAACACCATAATACTATAAATAAGGGTCCTTAGAACCAGTTAAAGAGGGCTTATCCATCAAACAATACTCAATTCAATCTGAATTTCTTGCTCTCTCTCTCTAACTCATAACCCATCTATTGCACCTTTCTCTCTCTTTGATTTCTCTCCATTAGGAAAAAATTAAAGCAAACTGAAGCACCCAAACACTTCCTCCATCATCATTAGAGTGAAAACCAGTAATCAATTATGTTTAATCAAACGTGATTCATTCCAATTTAATTGAGTAGCGAAGTTAGGGTTTAAGTTCATCTTAACAACAACTCAATTGAATTGGACAACTTAGGTCTCGATTCTTGGGAAATTGATTGGGGGTTTTGGAATCTAACCTCTCCAAGAGTTGAGCTATCGTACCACCATTGCTAGAACCAGCTAGAATTGACCCAAACCAAACTCAATTCAACTGCACGCAAGATAAGTTTTTATTTTATTTTATTTATTTAATATCATTTTCCAAAAGTGTAAAAAAATAAATATTTTTCTTATAAGATTATTATTTTATGAAGTAGTTTAATTTTTTATCCTTTTTCTCTTTATTTCATGTTGCTAGCATTAGTGATAAAAATCCTTTCTAAGATTAATATTGTAGATTACTAATACTTTTGGTCTCATGATGTAAATTTTTCTTTTTCTTGTAAAAGGAAATATTTTTAATAAAAAGGCTTCTTTTACTAAAAAAAAAAAAGAAAGTCTTCTTCCAATCCTAGGAATGTTTTCTTAAATGAAAAACATCAATTAGCCTTTTTCCTCAAAATTAGGTTATTTTTAATAGTGTTTTTTTTTTAAAAAAGAAAGAAAGAAAGAAAGAAAGAAGAGCAAATTTTTTTTTTAAATTAACTTTTAACAAGCATATAGTAATTTGTTTCTTAACAAATTAAAAGAATTCAACAAATTAAAGATTTTTAAAAATAAAGAGAACTACGACTTATTTGATCTTGATTAATGAATATGTAGGCACCTTCATGAAGCAATTCTAAAAAATAAAAAATTTATTTATTTATTATTATTATTGTTGTTGTTGTTGTTCTTCTTCTTCTTCTTCTTCTTGTTGTTGTTGTTGTTGTTGTTGTTGTTGTTGTTGCTGTTTACCTCTTTTCTTCTTGTAATTAAATATTTTTTTATGCTAAAAAGGATATAATAAAATATAGTCAAAATTTATAAAGTTAAGATAATAACTGTAGGGTTTTAATAAGTTAGCTCCCAAATCTGAAATCTCTAGTTTTATTCTATTATTTTCAAAAAGATTTATTTTATTTATTTATTTATGTATTATTTTTGTAAACTAGTGGCTAAGTTATGATTAATTTGCTCAATTAATTCTAACTTAACATTTTTTCCCAACTACGGTTGGGTGGCGTCTCCAATTTCCAAAATAAATGAGAAAAATTAGGTTTTCCCAAATTTAATTCTATGATTCACATGAAATGGGTATAGGGTTTAACATGAATCAAATGAGGAAAAATTAAAAATTAGACTTGACAACTTGGCAACTCCACTAGGGAAATTGTCTCAAGTAGGCTTACCACCTAAACCTTTTAAAATTATAATTTATTTTAGGTACTCTTAATTTGTATTTTTTTATAAATATTTAATTGTACTAATGTTTTTATTTGAGAGTGATTTAGGGATATAGACGGAAAGTCATTGTGTAAGTTCTAGGTACAATTGGGTAACTACTGCTTGGGGCCGATTAAGCTAGCCTACCCAATGCTTCGATGTGGCTTGAGATTTGTTTCTTTGAAAATGTAGGAGACCATAGAGCTTGAAGACCTTTAGAACCTACCATTTTACATACATGAATTTCTAAACTAGTAAATAATTAATAATGTGGCATCTTGTAAAAGTTGCATCTCAAATTTTCAAAATAGCTTCTTTTTGTAAATTTCCTTGTAAAGCTTTTGCTATTGTAATGATGATGTATTTTTCCATGCAAATGTCAAATGTGATTTAGAATTTTGTAAAATAGGATATTCGTTTGTAACATAGAAATTTTATTTGTAATTTCACTAAATGGCTAGCACTTTGATTGATCATCTTCTTTGTAAATAGGTCCACATCTACAAGCCCTTAGACCCGAAGTTAATATTGAATCACTAACTTATTTTGTACAATTCAAGAGATTAGGATGTCAAAAAGGACAAAATTGGGCACATGCTCTCACTAATAAAGATCAACGTCAACATACCTTTGATTCGAGCCACATTACACTTCTAGGAGCCTAAGCTTATGGCTTTCTTTATTAGTCCACATGAGATTACACTAACCATTGAAGAATATACACAACTTATCCAGGCTCCTTCACTTTCCAGATTTAATAAACTTTTAGGGATCCGCAGATTAGTGATTAACAAAGCATTAAGGGATGGTAATGGACATTGCCTTTGATTGGATGGCCTACAGACATGGTTTAGGGCACATTTTGATGTTGAAAATAAGAAGGACATCCTATGTGGAAACCTTAAGGGCTATAGACATAATCGAATCCATGCCTTCATTTTAAATGGCATTTGCAACCCTTCTTTTCCCTACAAGGGTCTTCCACATTCATTACAGAGTCATAAAATTAGTGGCTCAATTTTTAGAGTTAAAGTCCTATGCTCTAGCCCTCTTAGCTAAACAAATCCAAAACTTGAATTTTGTGAAGAAGAAGAAGGGTTATGGAATCTTCCACTCCAACATCAATCTTGTCTTAAACTAGTTTGTGAGCTATCCTAAGTGTTTTAGGCAAAACATGGTTATACAATCACTAGCCCAACAAATCAACTTTATAGATTCTTGTGCCGATAGGATGAAACTACTAGATGATGTTCCTAGCCATAGTTAGGTTAAGGTGCTTAAGAGCTTTAATGCTGAAGATATCTTATGGACCGCCAGATGGAACTACTATAACATAGTTGTTTTGAGGTGCAAGAACTTTCAAGTGTTTTCTATTCATTGGGTTTAATTGGTGTATAGGCTATCATCTATATTTAGTGGTTTGTTAATTTGGTACCATCCAAGACATAGTCCATAGACCCTCATAAGAGGTAGTTGCATTTGAATTTCAAAACCTAAACATATTAGTAGTTGGCAAGGTTGTTAAATTGATAGAAATAAAGGCCTTATGGGAATCTTAAATTGAAATCCGTAATATTGATCTAGGAAAACTGGATTGTGAAGTAGGAAAACATCGAGCGAGTATGGATTTTATCATTAACCAGTTGTACAAGACAGGAGAAAGGATGTATCAGGCTCTCGGTGTCATTTATCCCACACCAAGCAACTCAAGCCTAGAAATAACGATTTATATGGAGCAAGTACAAGCTCAGATGAAAGTCCATTTTGAAACTATGGAAGGCAAGAAGGATGTATGGAAAAATAGATTCAAGGAATCTAACTAGAGGAATAAAGCACTTGAAACCCAACCAAAGAAGGCTTAAAAGAAGGTTAGGGAAATAGAAGCTGTTGCAAAAGCCAACGGGAAGAAGAAAGATTTAACATCCATTCATCAATAGAAGAGGAAGTTAGAAGCTATTACAGAAATTAACGACTAAGGAAGAAGAAGAAAAACTTAGATTATAGGACTTTCTTTTTACTTCAAATATTTTCCTCTTTGAGTAATATAATCAAACTCCAAAATTTCAATAATAATAAATTTTCAACATTGCCACATCTCTAATTAGTTGTTGGTTCCTATTTTTGCATTCATATGTTATACATGCATCATATTTTATTTTCTTACCTTTTACATATGAAAAAAAAAAAGAATTAAAGCTTGCTAACGGGATTTGAGTGTAATCTAATCAAGGTATCAAAGATAGCTCCCAAATAATCAAAACCCATAAGAAGTCCAATTAATACTCGTTTTAGATCTAAGATGGCTAGTAGTGGCAACAACAATACCAATAGCAACAGCCCATTAATGGGAACCTCAATTTCTTGTACCTCCAGTTTACCTTCAGCTCTTAATAATTGGTTTTTCTATCCTCTTAATAGCACTATGTCTACTTTAGAATAGGAAGTAATCATAGTTTAATATTTTTTAGTTTACAATCATCATTGTTTAGAAATAAGTTTAACTCTTTAGCAAGTTAATTAATAAAATTACAAGTTATTTCAATCATGTCTTCTTCCTTTTTTTTTTTTTTACTTATACACTTTGCTTCATTTCCATATAGATTCAACATTCTTGATGAACGCTAGGGATATCATGCACATGTAGATAATGAAAATGTTGCTATCACTTCCGGCTCTATTGGCTTAGCCATAAAAAATGATATTAATCACCATAAAGTAATACAAAAGAGCTAGCAAAAATATGAAGAAGGCAGAATTTCTATTGATGAACCGATAGAGATAATTAATCAAAAAACCAAAGAAGATCCTAGAAACCTTAAAATTGGGAGTAAGTTGAGTAATGAGCAAAAATGTGAGTTAACCGAGCTACTCTATTAATGTTTGGATATATTCGCCTGGTCATACGGAGGTATGTTGGGACTTGATCAATCAATAGTGGTTCATAAGTTATCCACAAGAGAAGATGTCAAACCTAAAAAAAAAAAGTAAGGAGATTTAAACTAGACATCTTATTAAAAATTAAAGAAGTCAGAAAGTTGTTAGAGGTCGGGTTCATTGAAATATCAAACTATCTAGAGTAGGTAGCAAAGATAGTCTCGATTTTAAAGAAAAACGAAAAAGTTTGAGTATGTGTAGACTTTCGAGATCTAAACTAAGCCACACCAAAAGACAATTCCCCTTACCCCATATAGATGTCTTGGTAGACAACACGGCCGAAAGTCGTCTCTTCTCTTTCATGGATGGCTTCTCAGGCTATAATAAGATAAGAATGGAAAAAGAGGATAAGACCAAGATAACCTTTATCATGACTTGGGGCACATTCTATTATAAAGCCATGCCCATGGGTTTAAAAAATGCTAGGGCAACATACCAAAGGGCGACAATTGAATTACTTCACAACATGATGCATTAGGAGGTTGAAGTGTATGTTGACGACATGATCACCAAATCTAAGAAGGGGAAAACCATGTGGTTGTTTTAAGAACGCTATTTAACTGCTTGAGCAAGTTTCAATTGGAATTGAACCTAGAGAAGTGCACTTTTGGAGTCACATTTGATAAGTTATTAAGGTTCATCATAAGTCAAAAGGGCATTGAAATCGATCTAGATAAGGTGAAAGCCATATTAGAAATGTCTTCCCCATGAACCACCAAAGAGATTAGAGGATTATTGGAAAGATTGAACTATATAGCTCGCTTCATTTCACAACTCATGGATAAATGTCGTCCACTATTTAGGCTTTTAAAGAAGAATGCTATAATGAAATGAGATGATGAATGTGAAGAAGCATTTACAAAGATCAAGGAATATCTTATGAATCCCCTAATTTTAGTAGCCCCTAAACCTAGAAAGCCCCTATTCCTATACCTCACCATAGTTCTCGAGTCAATGGAGTATGTACTAGGGCAAAAAGATGAAAGAGGATATACCATCTAAGCAAGAAATTATGTCTTGTTAGCAGTTCAATGGAGTAATATAAGGTATTTTGAGATAGAAAGAACTTACTATACATTGGTCTGGGTCATGCATCAACTAAGGCAATATACCTTCTATTACTCCATTGAACTGCTAACAAGACATAATTTCTTGAAATATTTAGCAAAAAAGCCAACTCTATTAGGCAGGATTTCCAACTGGCAAATGCTTTTGTTAGAATTTGATATTACATACATGAATCAAATTCAAGGAAGGGGAAAATGCTAGTAAATCATTTGGCTAAGCACCCAATTGAAGAGGATTCTCAAGAATCACAAGCCCAATTCCCGAATGAAAATATATTAGTAGCAGATGATGAGTAAAAAAAGGAGTTTAAAGTAGAAAAGGACCCCAAATGGAAGATGTATTTCAATGGAGTTACCAATGTGTTTGGGTGTGGAATTGGGACAATGTTGATATCACCGAAAGGAATGCAATTGCTAGTAGTAACAAGACTTATATTCCCATATACCAATAACATTGCAAAGTATGGAGCATGCATTTTCAACCTCAAGATAGCACTTTATGTGGGAATTCACAAGTTAGAAGCATATAGAGACTCCTCACTTATCATACTATAGCTATGAGGAGAATACAACACTAAGGATCCCAATTTAGTGCCATATTACCAACACTTGACAAAATTAATAGAGAAGTTCGAGGTTGTCACATTCACATACATTCCAAGAACTCAGAACTAGTTTGTTGATGCCCTTACTACATTGGCATCTATGATTCAAGTAACAGAAGGGATAGATATTTAGCCCTTGAAAATAGAAATTGAAGATAAACCCACTTTTTGTCTAACAACTGAAGAAGCACAAGATAACAAGCCTCGATACCACGATATCAAGACATTTCTTCAAGAAGGTAGGTACCCTAAAAAGGCTAATAAAAATTATCAAAGAACACTCAAAAGGCTAGCAAGCCATTTCCTATTAAGTGGGTCTACACTCTATAAAAGATCATTTGACACAATGTTGCTAAAATGTATAGACAAAGAAGAAGCTGATACTCTAATAAAAGAAATACATGAGGGAGTATGTGGCCTCGATATGAATGGCCATATGCTTGCTTGAAAAATCGTGAGAATTGGCTACTATTGGCTAATGATGGAATCATATTACATTAGACGTGTAAGGCATTGCCACTTGTGCTAAATTTATGCTAATAAGATAAACGCTCCACCTTAAGAGCTCTATTCACTCTTGGCACTATAGCCATTATCTATGTGGGGAATCAACATTATTTGACCAATCACTCCAAAGGCATCATATGGCCATAGATTTATACTAGTAGCCATTGATTATTTCACTAAGTGGGTTGAAGCCTCATCACATTTAGGGAGTTATAGTTAGGTTTATGAAGAAAGACATAATAGCTCGGTATAGAGTTTTTGAATCAATCATCACCAACAATGGCTCTAATCCTAACAACAAGTTAATGATGGAATTATGCCAACGGTTTGGGATAAATCATAGAAACTCGACTCCACACCAACCTCAAATGAATAGAGTAGTGGAAGCAGACAACAAGAACGTTAAGAGAATTATTGAAAAAATGGCTATCACTTACAAAGATTGGCCTGAGATGCTACCCTTTGCATTTATGTCCTATAGAACTTCCATTCGAACATCTACTAGAGCTACTCCCTACTCCTTAGTGTATGGTATTGAAGCAATATTGCCTATTGATGTTGATATCTCATCCTTTAGGTTCTTATCAGAAACACAACTGGATGAAAGTGATTAGATGAAGAAAAGGATTGACCAAACTTGATTGATGAAAGAAGACTTGTGGCATTATGCCATGGTCAATGTTGCCAACAAAGAATAGCTCGAGTATTTAACAAAAAAAAAGTGTAATCACGGAGTTTTAAGGAAGGTGACCTGATATTAAAGAAGCTTCTACCTAATGTACAAGACCCAAATGGCAAATTCACTTCAAATTATGAAGATCCATATGTTGTGAAAAGGATATTATTAGGTAAGGCATTAATATTAGCTCCAATGGACAATCTAGATTGGAAGGACCTTGTAAATGCAAATGCAGTTAAGATGTACTATCCTTAAACAAGATTAACGAAAAATTTGCCAAAGTTTTATTAAAGCTAGCAATTGCTACAACTTCATGGTTTAGTTTTCATTTCCTACAAGTAAAGTTGATATCTCGACAATTATTAAATTTTAGAGCAATCATTGACCAACTACCACACTTATAAGTTCTTACTTCACTCTCATATCTTATCTACGTTCCAATCCATACAAGAGAGAAAGGTGAGGAATAGACAATGATGGAGTGATAAAACTCATTAAATATTTCAATATGATCAAAACCTTCTCGAATGGTAGGCTTGGTGTTGTTTTAGGATAAGGCCAAATCATAAGAGCCAAATTTGCAAAAAAATGCGAAGACTTATAAAAGAATTGGAGATATAAAAGATAAGGAACAATGTCTTGGGTAAATGATAAACACAAGCAAAAAAGTGATTAGAAGACTGCTAATATCAAATTGTCTATTCAAGTCAAGGCAGAGACAAACAAGTGATGATCATAGGTGTTGGTTGTTTAGTTGCTATCTATAGGAACCAGGTAAGTATCTACACATTAAAGCAAAATAAAAATAAATAAATAAAATAAAAAGAGTCATCATTAAAAGTTCTTAGACTCCTCGTCTCTACTATAAATTAATCTTTTAGTGAGAATCCTTCATCTTAAAACTATTCCACCAAGCTCACAATGATGAGTCATTTTCCTTTTAGAGTAACTAGTTAGTCAACCTATAAAAGCACTTTCCTAGACAATCTCTTCTTTAGGGTTGCTAGTCTAGTGAAATGCTTCATGTTGTTAGTTAGTTGGCCCATAAAGCACTTCCTTAAACATTTCACCTTTCAGGGTTGCCAGTTTAAAAAAATGCTTTCCATTGTTGGTTAGTTAGCCCATAAGGATGCTTTCCAAGACTTTCAGGATTACTAGTTTAAAGATATACTTCCTAATATCGATTAATCAACTTATAAGAGCACATTCCTAGATATTCACTTTTTAGGAATGCTAGTCTAGAGGGACACTTCCCACTGTCAGTTAGTTAGCCCATAGGGCTACTTTCCTAAACATTATTTTTTAGGGTCACTAGTTTGGAAAGATGCTTCCCACTATTAGTTAGTCAACCTATGAGGGCAATTTCCTAAAAATTCCTTTTTAGGGTCACTAATCTAGAAAGACACTTCCCACAATCGGATAGTCAACTCATAAGGTCACTTTCCTAGATATTTTCCTTATAAGGATGCTAGTCTTGATAGACGTTTCCTATTGAACATTAGTCAACCTATAAGAGCAATTTCCTAAGCATTTTTTTAAGGTTGTTAGTCTAAAAAGATACTTCTCACTACTAGATAATTAGCCTATAAGGGAATTTTCCTATTTTTAAAACCTCTCCCTAAAGAATGTGAGTCATTGTCCTCCTTTTCAACATATGTGTCTATTTATGAAGATTGCTAGCTCAAGAAGCAATTTCCTCACTCAACAATTTAGATATTCAAATCTTTAATGATACATAATTCGAATAGTTAATGGACTACAATGTTGTCCATCCTTTCTTTCAGGTAAAAATGGTATCTTTTTTATCTTTGTAGTAAAGTTTTCTTCAAACTTCACCACAGAGGGGCAATTATAGACATCTTATTTTTTTCTCATGAATCCAGATGATTTTTAATGCCTAAGATTAATCACGAGAATCAACTCAAAAAGGGATATATTTGTTGGTTACGAGGCATGACCAATAACTAAGCATGGCTTAGCAGTTCGGTAGGTGGAATGGGAAGAAGAAGGTTATGGGTTCAAGTCTTGAGGGATGCAAATTTACACCCCATTTTATTTTTAGTCAAGCGTGTATGTGTCACAAGCCATGCAGGAGTGTTCATGAATAATGTAGAACACCGTTCATTGTCTCTTCCCTTCTAGTTCACGAATTATTCATGCTAGATAAGAAAAATATTCAATGCGACCCTCTCAATTTTTTACCCTTTTTTAACTTGTTCTTTCACCAGACCGAGCTAAATAAAAGGAAAAAAAATCAATTATAGGCATAGGATACAAGCTAAATAAGTCCAAATTTGTTTCAAATTGATTAGGAAAGTATTTCAAAATTGGACTCAAAGTTAGGAAAAAATATGAACAAGGTAAGTAAACCTTAGTCTTTTAGAAAAAAATTTAAGACAATTCTTGTTTGGTAATCATGAATGAAAAACATGTCTAAGGCAAGTAAATCATGAGGAACACATCTATAACATTCATTGGCTCAATTGATTCAAATCTGTGCTTAATTTTGGACTCAAAGATTCATAAACCTTAAAAGTCTATTTTTGAAGAAGATCTAATCTTTAAAAAATCTATGGTTTCATGGAGCTATTAACACCATAATACTATAAATAAGGGTCTTTAGAACCGGTTAGAGGGGGGCTTATATATTGAATAATACTCAATTCGATTGAATTTCTTGCTCTCTCTCTCTCTAACTCATGACCTATCTATTGCAACTTTCTCTCTCTTTGATTTCTCTTGCATTAGAGAAAATTGAAGCAAACTAAAGCACCCAAACACTTCCCCATCATCATTAAAATGAGACCCAGTAATCAATTGTGCTTAATCAAATGTGATTCAATCTAATTTAATTGAGCAACGAAGTTAGGGTTTGAGTTTATCTTCATAACAACTCGATTAGATTGCATAACTTAGGTCTCGGTTCTTGGGAAATTGATCGAGGGTTTTGGAATCCAACATCTCCAAGAGTTAAGTCGTCTTACCGTTGTTACCAAAAATGGCCAGAACTGACTCAAACCAAACTCGATTCAATTGCATGTAAGGTAATTTCTTATTTTATTTCTTAATATTATTTTCAAAAAATTTAAAATAAATAAATAAATATTTTTCTTGTAAGATTATTATTTTATGAAGTAGTTTAATTTTTATCCTTTTTGTCTTTATTTCATGTTGTTGGCATTAGTGCTAAAAATTTGATGGAGATACAAGAGACACGGGCTTACACACGGCTTGTCACACGGCCGTGTAGTGATTGGAAGGAACTCACAGAAGCATACACAGCTTGAAGCACGGTCGTGTCTCGAGCAGGGGATCGAATAGAAAATCTTCACAGAATCCAGCACGGCCTAAAGCACGGTCGTGTCTCAATGCAGGGTATCGAATAGGAAATCTTCACGAAATCCAACACTGTCTGAAGCACGGTCGTGCCTTCGACCGTGTACGCGTAGATTTTCCTTTTCTTTTGATATTTTAAGGGAGAGTATATATACCCTTTGTCAACCATGTTAGGGTTACATCTTATTTGATATTGAAATACATTTTGTGAGAGAGTCTCTCCATTTTCGAGTTGTGCGCAACCAAAGTTTGCATCAAAGAGTGTTTCTTTGTTGTGTGAAACCTATCCGTAATCGGATTTGTTTCGTTTTCGCTTGCCGCGCTGCGTTAGTTGATATCAGAGTAAGGCTAATTCCTGTGGAGATGTCAACTCATCAAGGCGATGATAGCGGTTGTGTTCTTGACGGTGTTCAAGATGCGAGGTTACAAGGGAACCATCAATGGGTTCCAAGGGCAGAGTTTGACGCAATGCATCAGAAGGTCGGGCGTATGGAACGGCACCTTGATGAACTGATCGAGCGTTTTGATGCTCTAGTGGTAGACCCCAATAGGGCTGGGGGCGTTGGCAGGAATCCACCACGTGCGGTGGAGGAATTCGGGGGATGCGTAATCCGACCTGTCATTGAGAACAAGTGGGGACGTGTGGAGAGTGAGGAATCCAGCGAAGAGAGTGATGATACATACGGGAGTAGGCCACGGCGAGGACGTGGTGGAAGAGGTGGTGGTTATCGGATGGCTCATCATGGAAACCACCCTAGAGACGGCGAGTATAGGAGGAACCGTGGAGGCTATGATCAAGGGGACGGTGGAGACTACCGTTTGAAGGTTGACATTCCATGGTTCGATGGCAGCCTCAACATCGAGGGCTTCCTCGATTGGATTGCGGAAGTAGACCGATTCTTCGGCTATATGGAAATTCCCGAATACCGTCATGTAAGATTGGTGGCATGCAGGTTGAAGAGTGGTGCCTTGGCATGGTGGGAGAGGCTACAAAGTAGGAGGCAAAGGGAAGGAAAACACCCTGTGAGATCATGGTATCGTATGAAGCAGTTGCTGCAACATGATTTCCTCCCACCGGACTACGAGCAGATATTGTTCCAACAATATCAGCAGTGCCGCCAGGGACAACGTTCTGTGCATGAGTATACGGCGGAGTTCATGAGGTTGGCTAAGCGAAATGATTTGAGGGAAAGTGAAGGCCAGCAAGTTGCAAGATATGTGGAAGGACTGAAGCTCCAAATTAAAGACAAAATTGGGGTTACGATGGTGAGGACTCTAGTAGAGGCAAAGAATTTAGCTCTCCGAGCTGAACTAGTGTTGCAAGAACAAGGGAGTAGATATGGAGGAGGACGGAAGGGATATGTAGGAGAAGCTGTGGGTAGTGGTAGTAGATCGACATTTGAGAAAAATAAAACCACACCATACAAACCAACTGAGGACATGGCCAGGAGGAAGAGAAGAGTGAAGGGAAGAAGCCGGTGGAGCATAAGGGAGCTTAGAAGCAGCATAACCCCTATGCCAAACCTATATTGGGCAAATGTTTCCGATGCAATCAACCGGGTCATCGGTCAAACGAATGTCCAGCGAGGAAAAGCGTAAACATCCTTGATAGGGAAGATGATGAGGAGATTTGCTGTGAGCCTGACGGAGAGGGCGAATGAGGAAGAAGAAGAAGTAGCAGAACCAACTTATGTAATTCGATGCATGATGCTAACCCCAAAGCAAGAAGAGATCACGCAGAGACACCAGTTGTTTCGCACACAGTGTACTATCATGGGGAGGTTGTTTGAGCTAATAGTAGACAGCGGCAGTTGCGAAAACATCATAAGAAGGGAGGTTGTGAAACAACTGCAGTTGCCCATAGAGAAACACCCGAATCCGTACACCATTGGTTGGATTAAGGCAGCTGAAAAGATTGAGGTTAAGGAGAGATGCAGGGTACCTTTCTTAATAGGGAAGTACCGCGATGAAACATTCTGCGACATTGTAGACATGGATGCTTGCCACATCTTTTTTGGGAAGCCATGGCAATTTGATGTGGACGCGCAACATGCGGGCAAAGAGAATGTCTATAGATTAGAGAAGGAAGGTGTGAGATACACCTTGTTACCGTTGAAGAGGGAAGGACACGCAAAGGAAAAGAAGGTTGAGAGTCGTTCGTTCCTAACCATCACTCAATTTGAGAAGGAAGTGATGGAAGATTTGAAGGAGTCGCGGGTGGTACACGCCCTCATCGTGAAAGGTGTGATAGAAGAAGAGGAGGAGGTTGATAGAGAAGTACCAGAGGCAGTGAAGAATCTACTTGAGGAGTTTAAGGAGGTGGTTCCAGACGATCTACCCGAGGGGCTACCCCCTCTGAGAGACATTCAACACCAAATAGACCTGGTGCCCGGAGCTAGTCTCCCAAACCTCCCGCATTACAGGATGAGTCCCAAGGAAGCCGGGATTCTACAAGAGAAGGTCCAAGAGCTTTTGGACAAAGGGTTTATCCGAGACAGCTTAAGTCCTTGTGCGGTTCCAGCCTTGCTAACCCCCAAGAAAGATGGGAGCTGGATGATGTGTATTGATAGCCGAGCTATCAATAAGATTACCATAGGGTATAAATTCCCTATCCCACGCATCGAGGATATGTTGGATCGGTTGAGTGGCGCTACTATCTTCTCCAAGATAGATTTGCGGAGTGGATACCACCAAATTCGGATCTGTCCCGGTGACGAATGGAAGACGACATTTAAGACCAAGGAGGGGCTGTATGAGTGGCTAGTGATGCCATTTGGGTTGAGTAACACACCGAGCACCTTTATGAGGGTAATGAACTAGGTATTAAAACCTTTCAATGGTCGTTTCCTTGTTGTGTACTTCGATAATATTCTAATATTCAGTAAGTCTGAAGAAGAACATTTAGAACATCTAAAGTGTGTGTTATCTGCACTAAAGGCGAACAAACTGTTTGCTAATCTTAAAAAGTGCACGTTCATGTCAAGGCGACTGTTGTTCCTAGGATTTGTGGTCAGTAGTGAAGGGGTAATGGTGGATGGCGAAAAGGTGAAGGCGATTAGAGAATGGCCTATTCCGAGAACTGTTACGGAGTTGAGAAGCTTTCTTAGCCTAGCTAGTTTCTACAGAAGGTTCATTAGGCACTTTAGTACCGTCGCGACCCCCTTGACTGAATGTTTGGAGAAGGGAAAGTTCCAATGGGGCAAAGAATCTGAAACGAGCTTCATGAACTTGAAGCAAAGATTATGTAGCGCTCCTGTACTAGCACTACCAGACTTTGAGAAGTTATTCGAGGTAGATTGCGACCCAGTGGGGTTGGAGTTGGTGCAGTACTATCACAGGAAAGAAGACCAATAGCCTTTTACAGTGAAAAATTGTGCGAAGCAAGGAGGACTTAGTTTACATATGACAAGGAGTTTTACGCTGTGGTGAGGGCCCTTAAAGTATGGGAGCACTATTTGATTGGGAAAGAGTTCATTTTGTACTCGGACTGCGGGGCTCTTAAACACTTGAGTGGTCAGACTCGGATTAGTAAGGACATGCACGTCAGATGGATTGAGTTCTTGCAGAGGTTTCCTTTCAGGCTAATGCACAAGTTGGGTGTGCAAAACAAGGTCGCGGACGCCCTGAGTAGAAGAGCGAATGTCCTACTTACTTTAAGTGCGGACATTATCGGTTTTGAGAGGTTAAAGGAACTATATGAAAATGATAGCGACTTTAAGGACACTTGGATTAAGTGTGCCAACAGAGAACCATGTGATGACTATCATATCCATGAGGGGTACTTGATGAAAGGGAATCAGCTGTGCATTCCTGAATCTTCCTTATGGGAAAAGCTTATCCAAGATTTGCATGGTAGAGGACTGGCGGGACATATGGGTAGAGATAAGACCCTAGCCGCAGTTACTGAAAGATACTTTTGGCCTTGGTTAAGGAGGGATGTGTATCGGATTGTGGAAAGGTGCTACATTTGCCAGGTGTCTAAGGGGCAATCCCAAAACACTAGCCTATATACTCCTCTTCCCGTGCCAGCAAACATTTGGGAGGACTTGTCGATGGACTTTATACTTGGTTTGCCTCGTACCCAACGAGATGCTGACTCTGTGTTTGTTATGGTTGACAGGTTTTCCAAGATGGCTCATTTTATTCTCTGCAGGAAGACCGCCGATGCACGCGCTATTGCGCGGTTGTTCTTCAAGGAAGTGGTGCGGTTTCATGGAGTCCCAAAGTCCATTACTTCCGACAGGGATAGCAAATTCCTTAGTCACTTCTGGAAGACTCTCTGGTATATGTTTGATTCGTCCTTGAATTACAGCAGTACCGCTCATCCTCAAATCGACGGTCAAACCGAGGTGACTAACAGGACCCTCGGAAACCTCATTAGAAGTATCTGCTGTGAGAAGCCGGGACAGTGGGATCAAGCATTGGCTCAAGCTGAATTCGCTTACAATAGTTCCGTCCACCAAACTATTGGGAGGTCACCGTTCTTGGTGGTATACACCAAAACACCACAACATGTGCTGGACTTGATTAAATTACCTAAGGATATGGGGGGTGATGTGGCTGCTAAACATATGGCGGAACAACACCAAGCCACTGCCAAGGAAGTTAAACGAAAGATAGAGGAATCCAATACCCGATACAAAGGGGCTGCAGATAAGCATAGACGGAAGAAACTCTTTACCGTGGGCGATCAGGTAATGGTTTACCTCCGAAGAGAGCGTTTTCCTGTAGGTAAGTATGGGAAACTCCAACCCAAGAAGTACGGACTTTATGAAGTTGTGCACAAGATAAATGACAACGCATATGTCGTACAACTTCCGGAAGATATGAATATTTCTTGTACTTTTAATGTTGCGAACTTATCACCTTTTTACTCCGATGATACGCCTTTATATCCTGACGAGAACTCGGGGTCGAGTTCTCTATTAGTGGGAGAGACTGATGGAGATACAAGAGACACGAACTTATACACGGCTTGTCACACGGTCGTGTAGTGATTGGAAGGAACTCACAGAAGCATACACGGCTTGAAGCACGGTCGTGTCTCGAGCAGGGGATCGAATAGAAAATCTTCACAAAATCCAGCACGGCCTGAAGCACGGCCGTGTCTCGATGCAGGGTATCGAACAGGAAATCTTCACAGAATCTAACACGGTCTGAAGCACGGCCGTGCCTTCGACCGTGTACGCGTAGATTTTCCTTTTCTTTTGATATTTTAAGGAAGAGTATATATACCCTTTGTCAACCATGTTAGGGTTACGTCTTATTTGATATTGAAATACATTTTGTGAGAGAGTCTCTTCATTTCCGGGTTGTACGCAACCAAAGTTTGCATCAAAGAGTGTTTCTTTGTTGTGTAAAACCTATCCGTAATCGGATTTGTTTCGTTTTCGCTTTCCGCGCTGCGTCAAAATTCTTTCTAAGATTAATATTGTAGATTACTAATACCTTTAGTCTCATGATGTAAATTTTTCTTTTCCTTGTAAAGGGAAATATTTTTAATAAAAAGGTTTCTTTTACTAAAAAAAAAAAAAAGTCTTCTTCCAGCCTTAGGAAAATGTTTTCTTAAATGAAAAACATCAATTTGCCTTTTTTTTCCCAACTTTAGGTTTTTTTAATAGTTTTTCTTTTTTAAAAAAAGAAAGAAAGAAAGAAAGAAGAGAAATTTTAAAAAAATAAATAATTAACTTGTAACGAACATATAGTGAAATTTTTCTTAACAAATTAAAAGAAACCAACAAATTAAAGATTTCCAAAAATAAAGCGAACTACAGCTCGTTTGATTCCGAATAGCAGGTACCTAAGCATCCTCATGAGGTAACTCTAAAAAATAAAATATTATTATTATTATTATTATCTCTTTTCTTCTTGTAAATAAATAATTTTTATGCTAAAAAGGATATAATAAAATATAATTGAAATTGAAAAGGTAAATGCGGTAACAATAGTGTTTTAATAGGTTAATCTCCACATTTGAAATCTCTGGTTTTATTCTTTTTGTTTTTTTTCCTAAAGAATTTTTTTTTTCATAGACTAGTGGCTAAGTTAGGATTAATCTGCTCTATTAATCTTAACTTAACATTTTTTCCCAACTTTGGTTGGATGCCGAGTTTAATTTCCAGAATCAATGAGAAAAAAAATAGGTTTTTCCTAATTTAAGTTGATGATTTACATTAAATGGGCATATGATTTAATACAAATCAAATTAGGAAAAATTAAAAATTCGACCTAATAGGATCAAAGAAGATTTCTTTTTAGTTATATTTTATTCTCTGCAATTGTGCTATCAATTAAAAAGCTACACTTTATTCTATTGCTATATTATATACAACTAAAGCAGAATATGTTGCAATGATGAAGGGTATAAAGGAGGCTCTTTAGCTTTGAGGTTTAGTTAATGAACTTGGTCAAACATAAAGAGTTCTTGGTGTATTTTGTGATAGCCAAAGTGAAATTCATTTAACCAAGAAGAATCATTATCACAATAAGACCAAACACATTTATGTGAGACATCACTTTATTACAAATATTGTTACTATTGGTAAAATTATGATATAAAAGATTCACACATTTGAGAATCCAGCAAATATGCCTACTAATCCACTCCAAATATCAAATTTCAATGCTACTTGGAATTGCTTGATCTCTATAACACTTACGTGCTCTTAAGGATTTTATATGGTATTGAGCAGCTCATTAAATTCGAGCCAAGGTGAAGACCGTTGAATGACTCAAATTCCTTCATTTTTAACCAATGAAACTAATAGTTAAAGCACATACAAACCATAATTTCATTCAATGGCCAAAAATCATTTTTGTCACCTTTAAAAGGAGATTGGCCACTTTGAGTTTTCCATCGGCTCATTAGTTCTTTATTTCCATTCTAGAGAGAATTTTGTAAAAGAAAAAATTAGTTCTTCATCCTCATTGTTATTAGAGGATTTGTTATATTTTCATTTTATAGTAGAATTATATTACTTTTATGCTATTTATTTTTTGTTAATTCTCCAATTGATGTGATATGTGCTTCCGCATTGCGTATATACCTTAACACTAGCCATTGGTAAAACTTTGCAGTTGTCTATTAGAGCTTTTTTTTTTTTTGGGACACCATTTGATGGATTCTTACATGTGAAGTTTGATGAGAGGTAACTTTTAGAGGCATCCTACTTTGGAAAATCTCAAGAAAGTGTAAGATCTGACACTGTTATGGAATGTTTCATCGAGAGGACTTTGGACAGCATATATACTTGCAAGTGGATGGTTAGCAATGCTAGAATCAAAACTTGGCTCAAATTTGTAGTTTTATGTTTCCAATTATGTTGTCAAAAACTCCTGTGATTGAATGATATAAATATTGATTTTGGAGTGAGATAGATTAAATTTGAATCTTTCCTTCTTGAATTGTAATAATAGATGAGGGAAAAAAAAATCTAACTATATTGTTTAGGATTATATTTCAAGTGTTGGAACCAAGCCTAATCGGGCTTAGAAGTGTTTATGGGATGGTCCTCAAATGATTCATGAAGTACTGTACTTGTCCCACAGTAGCAAAACTATTGCCATTATTGCTTATATTTTTAAATTTAACATTAGGCGAAGTTAACTTTAAAACAATGAAATTAACAAAATATAAATGGCTATGGTATTTAAATTCTAGATTCATGGGATAAAATTTGTAATTTCTTAACCTATTACCAGTTAAACAACAAATCTAAGATATTCTAAATTTTTGAGATGCTAACATTGCACCATATGCTTTCACCTAAAGTAAAAGCTAAGCTAGTATTTGATTGATGCATTAGTCTATTATTGTACACTAAATAGATATAGATTAGATAAAAAAGGTTAAAAAAGGGATTTTTCCTGGCACAGTCGATAAAAGAAGGAGACCGTGACCATGAATGACAAGCATCAGGTTCCTGCTATTGTGCCCTTTGGAGTGTAGCTGCTTTCATGTTTTGCGTCTGATAGGAACATTAAAAGTGAACAAAAAGCATCATGGTTTCTCTCAAAGCGTCCTTCTAAATGTTCTACGATATTCTTATTCTATAACGCACAGAACTCTAAATCTAAGAAGGAATAGCAATGCACACAGGAAAGCAGAAGATGAAGGGTCAGGAGTGTTGTAACTCTTAAATGAACAACATTTGCCATTTCAATTGTTGTAATGAATTAATCCCAGTTTACTTAGTTAACATTTCTATGTCCAAAATTAAAATCACAATGTAATATCTACATAATTATTATGTAGCTTTGTTTTATCGATGCATATGGGATATGCAATAAAAACTTTGTAATAAAACCTATCTCCGTTTTAGTGAGGATATGTTGAACAAGTAAAAATCACAAAATCTTATTTGTACTTATAATGTTAAAACATCAAGTTTCCACATTCGTCTTTATACAAGCCTCTTAAATCTTCTATTTATCTACTTTCTTTGAATTTTTTTGTGTGCAATACCACTTCGTTCTTGTTTCCTTTATTATTATTAATCGGAATTCTCTTATATGAATCAATTAAAACTGCATATTCCTACTCAAACCAATGTGAGGGTGGACTATAATTTATTTTCTTGATGAATGAAATATGTATTTTGAGTGGTATGTGATTCTCATTTGCCCCAGCTATCAATATTATCAAATGCAATAAGATAAAGAACCTTATGTACCTCTTAATTGAACAACATTTGCTATGTCAATGGTTGTAATTAATTAATTCCAATTTTACTTAATGAACATTTCTCTATCAAAAAAAAAAATCTGCATAATTATGTAGCTTTCTTTTATCAATACATATGGAATATATACTAGAGACTTTGTAATAAAACCTGCCTCACTTTAAGTGAGTATATGTTAAATGAGTAAAAATCATAAAATCTTATTTGTAGTTATAATGTTGAAATATCAAGTTGCCACATTCGTTTTTATGTTGATCACTACAAGCCTATCGAATCTTCTATTTACCTACTTTCTTTGATTTTTCTTTTTTCTTTTTACTATTACTCAGAATTCTCTTATTAAAATTTTATGAATCAATTAAAACTGCAAATTCATACTCGAACCAATGTGGGATGAATTGTGTAATTTATTTTCTTGACGAATGAAATATGTATTTTGAGTAGTATATGATTCTTATCTACCCCCAACTATTACTATCATTAGATGCAATAAGATAAAGAAACTTATGTACCTTTACAACATCTTGTTGTAATTAATTAATTCTAGTATTACTTTGTGAACATTTCTCTATCAAAAATCAAAATCATAATGTAATATAAATTACAAAATTTTATTTTATGTTATAATGTTAAAATATCAAGCTAGCTTATTTGTTTTTATGTTGATCACTGTAGACCTCTCGAATCTTCTATTTACGTACTTTCTTTTATTTGTATGGTGTGCAATGCCGCTTTTTTTTTTTTTTTACTATTAGTCAGAATTCTCCTATAACATTTTATGAATCAATTAAAACCATAGATTTATACTCAAACCAATATAGAATAAATAGTGTAATTTATTTTCGTAACAAATGAAATATATATTTCAAGTGATATATGATTCTCATTCATCTCAGCTATTACTATTATCATATGCGATAATATAAAGAAACTTTGGCCAAAATAAAAAACCATGAAGGAAAAAGAAAATAGAGAATTAAATCCGAGCTACAGATTTGAACCAGCGACCTAAGGATTGCCTGGTACGAATACAGTCCTGCGCTCTGCCAACTGAGCTAATAGGTTGTTGATACCATTTTTAATATAAATTAAAAAGCTTGTATACCAATGCTATGAGCCAGAATCCGATTCTCCTGTACCAATTAGTAGTCTAGCATTGCTTGCATAACAACAAAATAACATCAAATAAGATGCTGTCGACACCAAGATGGTATTCCCCGCTCGAAGAGAGAATTGAAACCTTCGTCATGCTTAATTTTCATTTAGCAAATTAAGATAATCAAAGCCATTCTGTACACAATAGAGAAGAATGGTTTTTGTGTTTATTAATCTACAAGGTTTTCACATACATGTGTAAATTGTAGTTCTCAAATTTTCACATATATTTAATCCCTTAGGGTAGTTTATAAAGAATGACATGGATTTTAGGACATCATATAGCTTAATAGTACATGTAACTATGTAAGTGTGGATGGTTTGTGATGTAAGTTTGAATCCAAAGGTATGATGCTATACCATCTAAAATAAACTAGCGTCTTAAAATGTTAGGTCCCCATTATAGGATATAACCAGCTTAAGTACCCTTTAACAAGCGAATCCTTTTAACTCTCCGTTTGTCCCTCTTGAGTTAGGCATCATTTGGGGTCATAGTGATAATGAGGATGATAAGGGTCATTAACTTGTGTTCAGCATGTCCGTTTGCTATATGGTCGTACAGCTACCAAAATTATGGGATTGATCTTACAGAAAAGGTGAGGATTTAAGTTGGATGTTAAACTCCTTCCTTTATGGTTGGATGGCTTATGGGAAGTCTGTACGTTGGAATGTGGAATCGGGTAAATATTTTTATTATACTCATATGTTAAAAGAAAGTTGAGAGAAGGTGGAGTGAAAATTAACAGGAGAGCTATATTCTTGGTGGAGATCAACATAAGGATCGCAGTACAGGGTTGTCTTCCTCCATAAGCAAATGAAGACTGTCCACGAATTGTAGAGATCAATGGAAGTGTGCTTATTAATTCTTAAAAAGATCTACAATGGAGTAAACAAAATGCCACCTTAGCTGGTGATGCACATGTTGGCAATTAAAAGTTAAAAAAATATATAAAAAAATAAAAATAATATTTAATTATAAATATAGTTGCAGTTAGGCCACGTTCCAAGGCAAGAGAACAAACTAAAGCAAAAAATTCTCTAATTTCTTTTGCTGAAATTCTCATTCCTGACAGCTCGAAGAATGGCATCGGTTGTAAGAAAATAGTTAGTCACCGCTAAGTTAGCAAAGCAAAAATCTTCATCAATATTCCTGAGTGGGCCAAAATAATCACTATGTATATAATCAAATGGCATACACCAAGGTTAAAGCAATGTTCATGATTCACGTTATATCTATATCTATATCTATATCTATATATATATACATAAACAAGTATTACAAAGGTTATACACGAGTTCTCCAAGTCCAGGCATCTTTCGTCGCAAAATGTCCGAATGCAACACTATTGCGTCGCCCTTACAAGGTCTCTTTCTCTATATATTCTTCTGTCGTGTGTTTTTGCCTTCTTGTAAAATTTCTTTTCAAGAAAATTGCACCTCTCTAGTTTTGTTGTGTCTTATGCATTTGAATTCAAGTCGCATCTTCGATTACATTTTCTTGAATATAAAATATATAATACGTGCTTGAAGCTGCTGCATAGTTCTCACTTGTGTCATGAAGAACAATCATCATTGTTGTAAGATGCGACCAATAGAAGATTCTACTCTATCTAATTCCTTTACTATCATCGTAAATTTTTCTTTTTGGGTCGATTGTATACTTACTTCTACTTCATAATTCATAAGAAAATTATATGACCTATTTGAAAATCGTAACATTTGGATGACATAAATCCCCTTTTCTTTCTTTTCTTTTCTTTTTTTTTTTTTTCCGTTTTCAACAAATTTTTCTTGCTTAGACTCCATCTAACAGACCATATATGATATGTGAGAGCAAGATGCGATTACTAAACTCGTATACTTGCGCTTTGCTATCGAATGATCTATAGACTTTGTTATAAGTGGGAGTAGTTCTTTTTTTTTTTTTTCATCATCTTCCATGTACTAATTTAGGTTGCACAACAATGTCGAACAGGACCAGCAACAATTAATGCACTAGATCAATCAAATAAACGAGGCAGACTCTGGAAATCATGGTGAGTGCTTCCTTCACCCATTGATCTGCATCTCCATCTCCATCTCCATCTTCTTCATTGATCCACTCGCCATATCCCAACTTTTCCTTGCCTGATCGAGTGGGAAATTTAATATTACATTTGCACGATTATGCAGCATTCATATCTTATGCTGTTGTTGCAACTGGAAAGCCGGCTCTGCTGAATCTAAGAAGAAATAGCAATGTGCATAGGGAAGCAGAAGAAGAAGTCAGGGCTCTTAATTGAACAACATTTGTCAGTTCAATTGTTGTAATTAATTAATCCCAGTTTTACTTAGTGAATATTTCTATGTCAAAAATTAAAATCACAATGTAATATCTACTTAATTATGTAGCTTTGTTTTATCAATGCATATGGGATATGCAATAGAAACTTTGTAATGAAACCTCTCTCACTTTGATTGAGGATATGTTGAATAAGTAAAAATTGCAAAATCTTGTTTGTAGTTATAATGTTACAATATCAAGTTTGTGCATTCGTTTTTATGTACTACATGCCTCTTCAGTCTTCTATTTATCTACTTTCTTTTATTTATTTATTTATTTTGTTTGCAATACTACTTTGCTCTTGTTTCCATTACTATTATTAGTTGGAATTCTCTTGTATGAATCAATTAAAACCGCATATTCCTACTAAAACCAATGAGGGGGTGGACTGTAATTTATTTTCTTGATGAATGAAATATGTATTTTGAGTAGTATATGATTCTCATCTACTCTAGCTATCACTATCATCAGATGCGACGAGATAAAGAAACTTATGTACCTCTTAATTGAACAGCATTTGCTATGTCAATGGGTGTAATTAATTAATTCTAGTTTTACTTAGTGAATATTTCTCTATAACAAAAAAAAATCTGCATAATTATGTGGCTTTGTTTTACCAATGCATATGGAATATGTAATAGAAACTTTATAATAAAACCTCTCTTACTTTAAGTGAGGATATGTTGAACAAGTAAAAATTGCAAAATCTTATTTGTAGTTATAATGTTAAAATATCAAGTTTGCGCATTCATTTTTATGTACTACAGGACTCTTGAGTCTTCTATTTATTTTTTTATTTGCAATACCACTTTTTTCTTGTTTCCTTTACTATTATTAGTTGGAATTCTCTTGTATGAATCAATTAAAACCACATATTCCTACTCAAATCATGTAGGGGTGGACTTCGTGATTTATTTTCTTGATGAATGAAATATGTATTTTGAGCGGTATATGATTCTCATCTACCCTAGCTATCACTATCATTAGATGCAACAAGATAAAGAAACTTATGTACCTCTTAATTGAACAACATTTGCTATGTCAATGGGTGTAATTAATTAATTCTAGTTTTACTTAGTGAACATTTCTCTATCAAAAAAAAAAAAAATCTACATAATTATGTGGCTTTGTTTCACCAATGGAATATGTAATAGAAACTTTATAATAAAACCTCTCTCACTTTGAGTGAAGATATGTTAAATGAGTAAAAATCGTAAAATCTTATTTGTAGTTATAATGTTGAAATATCGTGTTGATACATTCGTTTTTATGTTGACCACTACAAGCCTCTTGAATCTTCTATTTAATTACTTTTTTTTGTGTGTGTGCAATGCCGCTTTTTTTTTTCCTATTAGTCAAAATTCTCTTATTAACATTTTATGAATCAGTTAAAACTGCAAATTCATACTCAAACCAATGTGGGATGAATTGTGTAATTTATTCTCTTGACGGATGAAATATGTATTTTGAGTAGTATATGATTCGTATCTACCCCCAACTATTACTATTATTAGATGCAATAAAACAAAGAAACTTATGTACCTTTATAACATTTGCATTTCAATTGTTGTAATTAATTAATTCTAGTATTACTTTGTGAACATTTCTCTATCAAAAATCAAAATCATAATTTAATATCCACATAGTTATGTAACTTTATTTTACCAATACATATGGTATATGTAATAGAAACTTCTAAATAAAATCTCTCCAACTCTTAATGAAGATATGTTAAACGAGTAAAAATGATAAAATTTTATTTGCGGTTATACTATTAAAATATTTGGCACATTTGTTTTTATGTTGATCACTACTGAGCTCTTGAATCTTCTATTTACCTACTTTCTTTTATTTTTATAGTGTGCAATGCTACTTTTTTTTTTACTAGTAGTCGGAATTCTCTTATAACATTTTATGAATCAATTAAAATCATAGATTTATACTTAAACCAATGTAGAATAAATTGTGTAATTTATTTTCCTAATAAATGAAATATGTATTTTGAGTGAAATATGATTCTCATCTACCCCAGCTATTACTATTATCAGAGACAAAGAAACTTTGGCCAAAATAGAAAACCATAAAGAAAAATCCAAAAAAGTATAAAATCCGACCTGCCGGATTCGAACCAGCGACCTAAGGATTGCCTGATACGACTACAGTCCTCCGCTCTGCCAACTGAGCTAAGGTCGGTTGTCGATATCATTTTAAATATTAATTTTAAAACTTATATACCAACGTTATGAGCCAGAATCCAATTCTCCTGTACCAATTGGTAGTCTTGCACAACAACAAAATAAGATGCTGTCGACAGCAAAATGGTATTCCCCGCTTGGAGAGAGAATTTAAACCTATGGAATTTAGCAATATCTTCATGCTTAATTTTCATTTAGCAAATTAAGATAATCAAAGCCATTATGTAAACAATAGAAAAGAATAGTTTTTGTGTTTATTAATCTACAAGATTTTCACATACATGTGTAAATTGTAGTTCTCAAATTTTCACATATACATAATCCCAGGTAGGATATAAAGAATGGCATGGATTTTAGGACATCGTATAACTTAATAGTACATGTAAGTGTGGATGGTTTGTGATGTAAGTTTGAATCCAAAGGCATAATGCTATACCATCTAAAATAAACTAGTTTCTTAAAATATTAGTTTCCCATTATAGGATATAACCAGCTTAAGTACCCTTTAACAAGCGAATCCTTTTAACTCTCTGTTTGTCCCTCTTGAGTTAGGCATCATTTGGGGTCATAGTGATAATGAGGATGATAAGGGCCATTAACTTATGTTCAGCATGTCCGTTTGCTATATGGTCGTACAGCTACCAAAATTATGGGATTGATCTTACAGAAAAGGTGACGATTTAAGTTGGATGTTAAACTCCTTCCTTTATGGTTGGATGGCTTATGGGAAGTCTGTATATTGGAATGTGGAATCGGGTAAATATATTTATTATACTCATATGTTAAAAGAAAGTTGAGAGAAGGTGGAGTGAAAATTAATAGGAGAGGTATATTCTTGGTGGAGATCAACATAAGGATCGCAGTACAGGGTTATCTTCCTCCATAAGCAAATGAAGACTGTCCCCGAATTGTAGAGATCAATGGAAGTGTACTTATTTGTTCTTAAAAAGATCCACAATGGAGTAAACAAAATGCCACCTTAGCTGGTGATGCACATGTTGGCAATTAAAAGTTAAAAATATATATATAAAAAATAAAAATAATATTAAATATATTTAATTATAAATATAGTTGTAGTTAGGCCACGTTCGAAGGCAAGAGAACAAACTAAAGCAAAAAATTCTCTAATTTCTTTTGCTGAAATTCTCATTCCTGACAGCTTGAAGAATGGCATCGGTTGTAAGAAAAGAGCTAGTCACCACTAACTTAGCAAAGCAAAAATCTTCATCAATATTCCTGAGTGGGCCAAAATATTCACTATGTATATAATCAAATGGCATACACAAAGGTTAAAGCAATGTTCATCTGTGCGTGATTCACGTTATGTCTATATCTATATACATACGTACATATATATATATATATATAAACAAGTATTACGAAGGTTATACACGAGTTCTCCAAGTCAAGGCATCTTTCGTCACAAAATGTCCGAACGCAACACTAAAGGTCTGTCTCTCTCTATGTTATTGTGTTGTGTGTTTTTGCCTTCTTGTAAAATCTCTTTTCTTGAATATTGCCGGAAAGCAACACTATTGCGGCGCCCTTACAAGGTCTCTCTCTCTATATATTCTTCTGTCGTGTGTTTTTGCCTTCTTGTAAAATTTCTTTTCTTGAATATTGCACCTTTCTAGTTTTGTTGTGTGTCTTATGCATTTAAATTCAAGTCGCATCTTAGATTACATTTTTATTTAAACACTAAATCAATGATTGAGGTTGTAAATAAATCAACCCAACCTTTTTTGAAAGTTCAAGCTCGTTTGATCAAAAAAATTATTAAGTTCAAGCCAAACTGAACTTTTATAGAACCTCAAAATTATAGGATTAAAGCTCAAACTCATTAAGGAATTTAAAGCTCGAAATCAATTCATTTAGATAAACAAACCTAATTCCAAGCTCATTTATCTAAAGAAGCTTGAACTTGAGCTCATTTAAATAAACAAAACTATCGAGTCGGAGTCAAAACTTCTTTTTTGAATTCGTTTACAACATAATTTTTTTACTTTAACTTTTTAGAGGAACTATGTTCTTACTAAAGAGTGTTATTTTATTTTATTTTTCTTTTGTAATGAAAAAATAAATTAAGTGAAATGAATTTTTGTGGTTATATCATCTTCTCCTTTTAGATTTGTTTTATTTTATTAAGATTTATTTGTATAGTATGTTATTATAGGTTAATATTAAATTGCTTAAAATAAATTGTTCATATTGGTAACTATACCATCTTTTAAATAATTACATCACATAAGTTCTCTCTTATATTATATTTTTTTATATAATATGATTTTTAATATAATGCATTAGCTTATAAGTGTACTCCTAAACTTGTTTGCAAGACAATTCTTTAACAATATGAATAAGTTTACTCACAAGTTGGTTCATTAACATTATAAACAAGCCTACTCTCAAGTCTACTTACACGCTGACTCATTAATAATATAAGCAAACATATTCTCAAGCTTGCTTGTGAGATTAAATAGAACTCAAATTCAACTTATTTAAATAAATAAGCTTTATTTTGAGGTTAAGCTTAGCTAGCTTATGAATCAAGCTCAAACTAAGTCCAGTTTAAAGCGAGTCGAGTTTGAGTAGTTAGCTTGTAAGCATATTAGCTCATTTACGGTCTTATCTATAATATAGTCACTTTAAAATAACTATATAATAAACTCATATTTTTATTATTAAATATAAGTCAGGGTGATTTATTATTTAAAAAAAATTGTCAACAGCTTCTAAAAGCTATTGATAGCTTGTTTTACTATTGATGGATTTTTTTTATTATCATTATAATTTGGGAAATTTTAGTATAATTAGAAAAATGACTATATATAATCTCTTTTGAGTGATTACACCATAAAATTTCTCGAATTAAAATGGTGCTTCTTCATTCAAAGTGACTCAAACGGTGCTTCGTGGATTTAGTTTGAAATCGTGATTGTTCCATCCGGTTGGTTTGATTTCAATCCAAATTCTTGGACCGGTGTGAATACTGTGGCAGATTAGGATGAATTTGTATACCAACACAAACAAAGAACTAAGTCGATTTGGTACATTTCTATTTTAATCAGAAGCAAAAGACCCAAAGGACAATCGGGCAAAGCCAAAGGGTTCTATCTGGGAGGGATGGTAAGTGATTAAGCCATACATATGTCTCTGTGAAAATCCATTTAACTAGTTATGTATTTTGTGTGCTTTTTTCTTTTTCTTTTTTTTTTCTTTCTTCGTGATTTATTATATATATATTACAAAACTTCCCTTTTAGGTTCGTCGCAAGTATATTCCTATTAAGTTTGTAAATGACGAGGCAACTTTAATGTTGGCATGCAGTATCAACATCTTGTGCTGTGGATGTTTCTTCAAGACCACAAAAGAAGCGTACACTCAAACCTAAAAAGAACAAGGAAGATGAAATGACATAATGAAGGGATAATTATAGTGTAAATTTCTTATTAGCTTGCACGTTCTTACGGTTCTGGTATTTAAAGTTTACGTTTCCATGAATGTGTGTCTCAACTTTGTAAACGGTCTGAGTTTACGTGTTTGTTATTGTTGATTTTGTGGTTCGAATTTTCCGTAACATTTGATTTAAGACTGTTTTTTTTAGAAATGATAGACCCGATAAGAGTTATATTTGGACGTATGTGGTCAGATCCTAGTTGACTAGAGCTTTATAAAAAGAGAAAATGGATCAATCTATACCGATTTGTTCAACATCCATCGAACTAAACAGTAGGCGATCGACTAAAGGAACTTGGACCGCCACCATAGCCAATCGATTAATGATGGTGATATAGGATAGTAAAAGTGAAAATGACAAAGGGAATAAGAATGACATGTAAGCTATGCTTAATTATGGAAAAAACGTTGAAATCGGCTTAGAACATCATTTAACAATAATTATATTATTTTTCAATTTAGACCAATTAGTCTTTCTAACTTCTCCTATAAGATTACCTCAAAAATGTTAGCAAGTAAGGCTTCAAGCAACCCCCAATTCCATTATTTCTCCTTTCCAAAATGCGTTTACGCCTAGCTGGCTCATAAAAGATAATTTAATTATATAGCCCATGAAGTGTTTCATGCTCTTAAGATTAAAAATTCATAAAAGAATCATTTTTGTTCTATTAAAATCGATACGGCCAAGACATAGGATAAAATGAAATTTATTACAAGCTTTAATGGAAAAGATGGGTTTTGACTCAAAATGGATTAAATGGATGACAACTTGCATTTCTTTGTATCATCTAACTTGATAGTGAATAAAAAACGAGTAAAAAATCTTTCTCTTACAAAAAGAATCAAACAAGGGGACCCCATTTCATCCTATCCTTTTCCTCTTATAGTCAATACATTATCCATAACAATTTAGAAAGAAAATTTAAGGGGATATCTAAAAGGTTTAAAGATTAAGAGTAGTAGTCCTAAGCTTACCCATCTTCTTTTTTTTGTCAATGACTCGCTTTTGCTTATAAAAGCTTCTATAGCAAATGTAAGGAGATTCAAACATCTTTTGGAGGCTTATTATAGTGCATCGAGGCAACTTGTGAATTACTGTACGTCATCTATTACTTTTAACTTAGAGATTCTTGTTGTAGGAGGTTACAGATAGACGAAAATCACTCGTGAAGAAATTACTTAGGATCACTTACTGAATAGGGAAGATCCAAGAGTGAAGGTTTAAGAGTAATGAAGAAGAGAATTCTAGGGAAATTGCTAGGGTGGAAAAGCCTCCTTTTGTCTCCAAGAGACAAAAAATTCTGATCACGTTAGTGGCATTTACGATTTCAAATTATGCTATGAATGTGTTTAAGTTTCATAAAAAAATCGGTGTAAAGAGGTTTCAATGATAATTGCGAGAATCTAGTGGGGAGGTAATTAGGAGTGTGGAAGAATTCATTGGAAGAGATAGTAACCTAAGTTGCCCAAAGGTGAAGTAGGATTTAGTTTCATTGAATTAAAGTTGTTTAACCTTTCTTTATTGGGTAAAATACCATGGAGAATAGTGAAAAACCCTGAAGTTTTGTGGATAAAAGTTATTAAAAGCATATGTTTCCTAAATAAAATTTCATGGATAATTCTCATGGAGGTAAGCCATCTTAGTGTTGGAAAAATATACAAGAAGGAAAAAATGCCATTCATTCTTATGGATTATGGTAGGTTAGATATAGCAAATGCATTTAAGCATGGAAGGACCCCTAGATCCTTAGCATTAGAGATTACAAACTACATCCATTAAGTCTAAAGAACAGTAACCACAATCTTAAGGTGAGCAGACTGATCAAAGGGCCTAAGAAGTTAGAGGATCTTTCAACTATTGAAAATGATATCATTCATGAGGATGTTGTTAAGAAAACTCAGGTAAATAGCTTAAAAGAGAATGATAAGTTCATTTGGCTAGAAAACAAAATGGGGACTTACTCAATATAGTCAAGTTATTTATGTTCATTTAAACAGTAGCAAAAGGATTTAAAATAGGAGTAACAAAGCTTCTACAAGTTGTGTGGTTTGACAAATGACTTTGGAATGTAATAAGACCTAGAGATTGGTAAAGAATCCTAGTCAC
Source organism: Laguncularia racemosa (assembly GCA_037954665.1). Taxonomy (NCBI): domain Eukaryota; kingdom Viridiplantae; phylum Streptophyta; class Magnoliopsida; order Myrtales; family Combretaceae; genus Laguncularia; species Laguncularia racemosa. The sequence continues at coordinate 3,324,054 of JBBMOL010000006.1, forward strand.
AAGATCTATCTTCAAGCAATCACCAAAAATGTGTTTTTATTGTATATCAGGATTTTAATAATAACAACAATTGATAAAGAGTGTATTTTTTTTTTATGAGACTTAATGGAAAAAGAAAATGGATATGAACAATTGTAATAGAATAAATCCAATTAATACTTGAACTAGTTGGTTATTAAATTCTTATAATATACATGTCACATGGTTATACAAAACAATATGGAATTAATTAAACATGTTGATACATTACATACAATAAATCTAACTAAGATGATCACCACAATCAAAGAAATTGATTGATTGGTAAGATCAAAAAATGAGAAATCTTTCAATTGATATTGAAAAGTTTCATAGTACGAATAAAGAGGAACAACAGTGAACAACTATCTTTTAATATTGAAAAAAAAAACACTCTTAATAATCTATTAATCTAATAAAAAGGGAAAAATAGACATAAAATGAAAATATAACAAAACTAAAAGCAAACAATTCTAGTCATGCAAAATGATGGATGCTCCAGAACATGTGATAATACTTTAAACCCTTTAAAGAATGTTACATGCATAGAGACCTAGCTAATGATAGTGCGTGAAATTTTTGCCATTCAACATTGCATTGGAAAGCTGATGTAGTGAAAGTAGCAGTCATATTACGACTTATTTAGAAACATAGGTGTTTGATCAAGTGCTTTACCACTATGCCAAAAGTTATAGTTGATGGTGATATGCAACTCAAACCATTTCAATTATACAACAAATGATGTCATCAAGTTGAATTGTGCTAGGGTCATTTGCAAACAAATAAGGAAAGTTGATTATGGCTTTGTGGCTTTATTGCACATTTTATAAAAAAAATAAAGTTTTAGAAAAATAATTTTACATATGTATACTAGACTAATTAATTGGTTATGAGACAAAGTCTTTTTTCAAGAGCCATGAGACTGGGGTAATTTCTAGGGCCTAAAGTTAATTGTGTCTTTCAATAAAAATTGGCCCAAGAGATTATTAAAGTAAAAAACTATGTACATGATTTAACATAAGCTAAGCATAGCTCAATTAGTTGGGCACTTACATGAAGTGCTAGACATTTGAAGTTCAATCCCAAGGCATGCAAAAATGAATCTAATATTTTTTCCTATCTATGCCATGTGTTGCTTAGCCATTGAGCAATACTTTACAGTAGATTATCTTCCTCCCTTTATTAGATCGACAAGAGCAAAAGAGGAAACTAAGAAAAATAGCATGTTCCTTTATTTATTTATTTTGGTGATTTTTAACTCATTTTTCGACTTTTTTCTCAAATAAAAAGAAAATATCAATAGTGGTCATGGAATAGAAGCTAAATGTAATCAAACTTGAATAGATAAATAATAAAAAGTGCTTTGAAAATAGACCTAAAGTTGGTCAAAAATGAGAAAGTCTACTTTTAATCCGAGTTTTAGATATTGAGTTTGGAGTAATTCTTGCTTGAAATTTACGAAGTAAATACATATTTAAAGCAAGTAAAACTTGGGGAACATGATTATATTGTTCGATTCATTCAATTTATACAAAAATCATGTTAATTTTAGACTCAAAGATTGTCTAAATCTAAATATCCATTTTATAAAAGATTTGATCTTTCTTTGAATCTAAGGTTTCTTGAAGGCTATATCATAGATTATTATAAATAGGGATCCAAACAACCAATTGGCACAAGCATTTCTATCCAACAACACTTGAATCAATCAAAATCATCTGTTTCTCTCTCTAGCCCATGAAGCACATACACCCACTCTCTTTCTTCAAAATCCTCTCAAAAGAGAGCAAATTGAAGTAACCTAAAGGCACAAAACACTTCCCCCACATCCTTAAGATTCAAAACCACCCATCAATTGCATTAAATAATCCATGGATTACTTCAATTTCACTTGAGATTCAAGTTACGTTTCACGTACATCAAGTTTCGATTCAAGTGAAATTAATTAAGATATGCAATTTCTTTGACGAAATTGCTCGAGGGCATTACTTGCCCACTACAAAAGGAGTCTTTCCAACCACCCATCGATGGCCAGACCAAAGCACTGCCAATTGCCATCTACTGTCTTGCGTGCTATGTAAGTTTTTTTTTTTTTTCCCTTCTTTTTCTCTTTTTGATTTTATTATTTGATAGCAATATTATTAGTTTAAAAAAAAGGTAAAAAAACAATGTTTTTTTTTTAGAATAATTACATTAGTAGAGTAATGTTGTCTTTGTTGCACGTTTATGAAAACAACAAAAAATTGAAAAGCTTTATAAAATTAAAAAAAAATCCTGATTATATATTTTATGCAAGTTATAGAATTATTTAATGTTATTGCTGTTACTAACATTTTTTTATTTAGTTGTTTTTTTAATATCTAGAGTCTTATATTCTTTTCAAAAAATCTTTTTTTTAGAAAGATTATTTTTCAAAATAAAAATGTTCTTTTAAGGAAAAAAAACTTTCTTATTTCTATCAAAAAAAAATTATGACCTAGAAAATTTGTTTTTTCTTAATTGGCTTCTTAAAAAAATTAGGGTTTTCTTTAGCAATTTACAAAAAAAAAAAAAAAAAAAAAAAAGGAGCTCCAACTAGAGTTTAGGGCTTTTTTTGGTCAAAAAATGAAATTGGTAACAAATGTAAATTAGAACCATTTTGGCAAATAAAATTGACAAACAAACTAAAGTTTTCTAAATAGAGCTAAGTGGTTTTGATCTTGGTTAGCAGGTATGTAGACACTTCAAGTAACCTTAAAAAATATATATTTTTTTCATTTTTTAAGTAAAATAAGTAATTTTTTTTTCTTTCAAAAAGATAGTTGGCCTTTTTAATTATTTTTGGAAACTTCCTTATAGAAATCACAAATGTTTTAATAAAGTAGTTTTCAAACTTACGAAATCTCTAGTTTCTATTTTTTTTGTTAAAAAAAATCTTTTTAGAAAAACCATAAACTAGTGATTGAAATTAGGCTTTATCCATCCATAAATGATAATTTCACGCTTTTCTTGACTTAAGTCAAGTGGTGACTCTATTTTAAAAATATATTTTTTTAGAAAATGAAAAATTTTTTAAATTTAATTTAGAAACTTATATTGAGTGGGTTAGACTTAATATAACCCTAATTAAGAAAAAAGGAAAACTGAAATTTAGGATGGATAATGGATATTAAACTGGTGGGGGCAAAGGCTATGAGAGAAGCTCTTTTATTCCTACAGTCGAATGGATACCGGATAGTACATGTGGATACTAGTAACTCCTTTTTGCATGCTAGTCATTTAATGTCTAATAATGCTTCTTGGATAATTAGCCCAGTTATGGAGGGCATTTGTTCTTTAAAACTCTGTTTTTCTAACTTTTAATTAGCAACTCGGGCGGATATAAAAGGCGTTGGATCCCAACCCCTTAACTTTCCTTTTTAATGCAGCAATGTTGTTAGCCCTATATATATATATATACTAAATATGTTAAGAAATCAGCACTAAGAACATAATTTAAACAATCCGGTAGTATTAGACTACCACATTAGATTTGTTGTTATGTTATGTTATGTTTTACACCATAATGATTAGTTTTTTTTTTTTAATTTTTTTTTTTAAGATTTTACACCGACAAAGTCTTGATGGAATCACACTAATAAGAGAGGGATAGTATGACATTACACTATCCTTTAGTTTACAATGAAGCCACACCATCAAATAAAAAATAAATAAACATCCTACTAATTCCTAAAAGGGCAATTTTTATTCAATATGTATCATCTGTCTCTCAAAGAGTAATTATAGTATAATTTCTTCATGTTATTATGGTTTTGGTATTTACAATTTGTGTGTCTTACATATGTGCGTCTCAACTTTGTAAACGTTATGGTGTATGTATCTATTATTGTTGATTTGTGATTCGAATTTTTCTTAACATTTGACTTGAGGCTTTTTACGAATGATAGAATCCGATAAGAGTTATATCTAGATATATGTACAGTTGATCCTAGTTGACTAGAACTTTGATAGGCGATCGAGTAAAGGGACATCAACTACCACCATATCCAATCGATTAATGATGGTGATGTAGTTTAGTAGTAAGTGAAAATTATAAAGGGAATGTGAATGGCACGTAAATACGATTAATTATGAAAACATTGAAATCAAGTAAAATTGCAATTTAAACAATAATTATATTCTTTTCCAACTTTGATCAATCAGTCTTTGTAACAACTTCTATAAGATTATCCCTAAAATCTTAGCAAGTAGGCTTCAAGAAATCCTCAATTCTATTAAGTCCAGAGAAGCAATCGTAATTTGAAGGTGAGCAGAATGGTTGAGGAGTCATAGAAGTTGTGGGATCTTTGAGCTATTGAAGATGATATCGCACCTGAGCTATCAAGAAAATATAGCTAAATAGCTTAAACACTTAGTAAAGTCGGGTTATTTATGCTTGTTTCAACACCAGCAAAAGGATTTGGATAGGAGTTACAGAGCTTCTACGAGTTATATGGTTGATAAACAACTTTGGAAGATACTTATAAAAGTATGGTCAAACATGAGTTTTATAACAAATAATCATAAAATTCTATTTAATTAGATAAGATAAAATAAAATAAAATAATGATCCTTACTTGCTTGTATCATGATGGTGAAGAGGGTAAATAACTAGCTAAACTAAACCTCTTTGATGATAATGGTGTTAGTATTTCGCACTTAAATAGAGTGACTCTAGGAAAAGAGGGATTTTGTTGGAAAAAAGAGATGGAATTAATGGAGGTGGCCATGCCTAAGGTTTTAAAATTAGGGTTCACTTATTTATTTATTTATTTATTTTTGAAAAAAAAAAAGAAAAAAAAAAAGGAGAGAATCATGGCTTCAAGTTTATAGAAAGTTATGATGAGGTAAGTTTTTTTTTTTTTTTGCTTTTTTTTTTTTTAACTGAAGAGGATAGATGCGTATTATAAGTAAAAAAGCATTTACATTACAATTTACCCTAGTCTTATCTATTAAGAGTAAAATAAACCAACTAAAATGTATTTGTTGTTAATTACACCAAACATTTTAGTGTTACATTTGAACTATGAACGAAACTTCAATAGCTAATGGTGGACTTTAGCCAAATTTCAAGTAGATGTGCATAAATATGCTTCGGGGGAGGAATATATTGAAGAAATATTATATAAATTACTTAGAAAAGAAATCAATAGTAGAAAAAAAATTAATGAAACTTCTAGGCAAACTGGCAAAGCAAGCTACTAGTTTTCTGGTACATATTTTATTACTTTAGAGTTAGAATGATCCGGCATCAAAAGAAAAAAAAATTATAATTTGGTTGGAGCAATATTCTCATTCTTTTTTGGAATGAGACATAATATTCTCATTCTAAATAGCTTAAACAATGTGATTGGCCGATATGCAATTGCAGAATCAAGATATTAATCTAGAAGGGTAAATTGTAAATTTTAAAATTTTATGTGAAAAAAAAAAAGAAAATTTAAGTTTTGTGGTATTGATTTAAAATATTGGGGATGGCTGCAAGAACCTACTCCTCCTATCCACTACTGCATAGGAACATAACTAGCTAGCATCGACTTAAAAATGTAAGACTTCTTCCTTTTGCTATCTTAAATCTCAACTTCAATCTTTGTAAATTCATTTGTTCCGGGTATGTGGAGTTCTTTAAGGATGAAGATAATCTAGTTACAAAATTGTAAAACAAAACCATCTAGCCTAAAAATGCAAAGGAGATTAATTTTTCAACTTTTAACACCAAGGCAATGCACAACATATAAATTAGAGGAGGCCAGATATATGTGCACAATATAGAGGTTCTATTTCAAGGCTCACACATTGTCTCAGCACACCCTTCCAGGGCATAAAGCTTATTAAATTGGTGTCGAACAGCACTCATAGTTCAAATTCATAAACCCAACACATAAACTGATTCCTCAGTCTTCCTTTCCCATCAGAGTGAGCAAGAACGCCTTGTAATCCCCAGATGTGTCCTTAGAAACTGCATGCTCGAGAGTGACACTGTTCCTCTTGTAATAGAGCTCCTTGATATCATTCAGATCCTTCTCTGCTCTTCTCACGATTACGCGAGTGAGTGCATCCTCATCGGTTCCGATTCTTTTGATCGAATTGCGCAGCACCTTCTCAAAATATTTTTTTGGATCTTTGATACACCGGACGGCTGTTCGCATTGCTTTCACGAATTCATCATGTTCTTCACTCAACAAGCACTGAAGGGAAAATGGATCGGACTATGGATTAACATTTATGTTTCATGCATGATGGTAGGAAGTTTAGAACCTACCTTACTACAACCTCTTAACCTAAACTTTCAGATCAAATGGATATAGTTTGGTTTAAACAAGTCCGGATACAAATCGTCATCACTCATTTATAGATTACAGGTTTAATTAATGTTTTAGCTTACACATAAAGAAATGCAAGAAAGTAACATGAAACCATGTCAAAATCTATTGGATCAAGTTTCTAAATGAGTAAGCTACCCCGGGACCAACTTTAACACTAAGTCTTCGACTCTTTTTGAAACTTTATAAAAGATTTAAGTAGAAATAAAGATGACCCAATCGATATATTAACAAAAAAAAAAAAAAAAAGAGATCATATGTAATGTCAAAATTGCTTGCATTAGTATTGACAAAATCAAGGCACTATAAAATGCATCGAAGAGAGGGCTTCAACTTGGTACCTTGGTAATGGAAGTGCCTTGATCATCTCTATAGCGGTTGAAAGTAGCTATAAGCTGTGTCTTGCTCCTTGTGCTCAAGATTCTTATTACGTCTTCGTGATTAAAGTCCTTATCCTTGATGCAGTCGTGAAGAATATCTGCCTCGGAGACTGCCAATCTCGCATTGATTTCTTCTCCATCGTACCTATATGCACTTACCAAACCAACCAGAAGCTGTACAGCATCAATCAACAAACACAATATTCATCATCTAATTCGATCATCAATTACTTGTGTGTCTGTGAACCATAAAATCGGTGGAAAATTACGTGAAAAGAAAGAAGCGGATGGAGATATTATGTTTAGCTGTTTAAAACAGGAAAGCAAACTGAGGAAGAATGAGTAGAAACATATCCCATCTTGAGCTCAACTTATTCCTCTCCCAAAGTAAAGAGAAAGATGTAAAAATAGATAAAAATTGAGGTTAAACTACCAAAATACCCCTATAATTGAAGTTAGTTAAATAAATTATGGGACATTTAGTTAAGGTATTTTAGTCCAACAATTTTTATTTCCCTTGTGTTTTTTTTTTTTTTCCCTATATCAAAGAAACATTGAGAAAATGAAATACATCCTTCCATTTCCTATTATTTCCTTTCTACAAACTCAAACAAAAGGTGTGTTCTTATTTCATTTCTTCCTATTTTCACTCATTTCCAATTTCTACAAATTACCCTATAAAATAACAAAAATATAAGGTGAAATAGTAAATATACTCCTAACTATTGTTCACATGCAGATGTATCCTTTAAAACTCCTTGAAGTATATTTTTCACATCATCATAATTCTTAAAAAGTATGTATATAGGTTCAAACTATTACTAAAATTTTAAAATTATTCCTATTTATGATCCTTTATTGAAGATTTTAAGATGCTGATGATGTTTATAGGATTATTTGTATATTTTCAATATTTATAGTTTGAAGGGTTTAGAAAGTCCACACATGACCTTTAATCTAAAATGCTATTATCAAAAGAAAGAAAATAAAAGTAAAATAGAGGGAAAGATCAATCGATCGCATGCCTTGCGCATATCGCCGGAGGTATGTGCGGCAACATCTTCTTCTAGGGATTGTTTGTATCGAGCCCTATATGCCCTTCTAACCTCCAGCAGCTCCTCCGGGGTCAAAGTGCATGCAATTTCAACGACGACGTCGTAATCCGGACTGACTTTTCTTATGGCAACATGAGCTAACACAGCATCACGTTCGGCTGGGTGCAACATCCATCTGTACACAGCTCTCTACATTCCCCCAAAGAAGAAAATTAACCAAAATACTATATATTCTATATGTTGACATAAATAGTTCCAAATAATTAAATGGGATTAAACAAGAATCGACATTTACTTTTTCTTTTTCTTATTTTTTCATCATAATAAGTCTCCACCATGTAACATTAAACCTACAAATGTTCTCTTGGAAATGCAAGGACAAGGTTTAATTAATACATCATCAGCGAATATTATTTGAAAATTCTAACTTAATTAAGTTGTATAATATAATCTATATAATACTAATTGGCTCTTAAAGAAGAGTTACTTGATGCCGTGATAATCCTGGTTATAGATAGATCATCCGGGCTTAGATCCATAAATCATATGTACGAAACAAAATTCATTAGATGATCATAACTTAATTAGGGGAAAATATTGAAATGGGTTGTTCAAAAATGAAATTGTTGATGAGTTCTATTATATAATCTATATAATACCAAATTGCTCCTAGATTAAAGCTAGTTACGCTATGATCATTCTCGCCATTGTGATTAATAGATTAACTAGGTTTTATTCCTTTGGCCACAAGATTATCTATCTAGGTTTATTTTTCATAGTCATTGACACCATCAAAGCACATATTCTACTACCGTGGAGGTTTCTAGGTGATGATAGAAAATCATTAACCCAGTGTTTGGATCGAGGGAAAAAAAAGGAAGGAAAGGAATTCCCCATATTTGGAAAAATAAGAAAAAGGAAAGGAATTTTTAGCATAATTGTTTTTTTATGGATCCATTAAAAAGAAAAAAAAAAAAAAGGTATTCTTTCCAATTTAGAGAGAATTTGAAAAGAAAATACACATATTTACTTAAATATCCTTTAGTAAACAAATATTTTAAATTTTTAAAGATATTTTGATACTTTAATAAATTTTAAAAAATATATCTAAAACTTTTCATCCATAATCATTTCTTTCTTTCTTTTTTTCCATCTTATCTAAATAAGTATTTTCCTTCTGTCTTCTTTCCTCTCTACTCTTTTTTTTTTTTTTTTCATTTTCATTTATTCGGCTTTCTTTCCTTTATCCTTAAATTGAGATGAGATAATTCATATGATATGTTGACGGTAGCTAATTAAGACTCATTTTAAATGCTCGTGAGCTGTTCTGATAGGCAAGTAGGCAGGACAAGTAAATTCTGGGTAAATTAGGTGACCTGAACAGCATAAGACGTGGCAGACAACTGAAAAGGTCAGATGTGTTTTATCATTCCTAGGTAATATTGTCTCATAAGTCACAAATTCCTATGCCTGTGTCCAAGTTTTCTTTTGTCATTGTTGGAATAAAGGACAGTTGCGTGACTCGAGTATCACTACACGATTTTTTTTTTTTATTTTTTTTTTTTTTCGTTACGAGAGAAAAAGCTTACCAACTAAAGTAGATTTTTTTATTGGATCAAATATGATCTCATAGAGTATTTGAAATTTGAAAAGTTTGTTTCTATTTCACAGCTCTATATAAAAGACTTAAACCATATTAATGAATCCTTACTGGATTAGCTTAGAATTATATGTACACATTCTATACCAATGTTATTAAAAGCTCTTTTAGTTGATGGTTCGAGAGAGAGAGAGACCTCGAAGTCTCCGGAGATCTCAGACTCGAGGCGCTTGACAAGGTCTTCCTGAAACTGGCCAGCATAAGCTTCCCGAATCATCTGCCTTTGGTCCGCAGTTCTCCGACCCAATATTGATATTATAGCCTTCTCATTAGTTCCCCATCCTAAATCAATTTCACATATATCCCAATCAACCCTAAATCATCATTACCTTTTTTGTCTAACTGCAAAACAAAATCCTATGCCAATACTATTTAAAAAAAAATAAAATTGATTTAATTTCTCGTCACCAAAGTTCTTTTCTAATTGTATATAATATTCAAGGAAAACCATGAAGACACTCCAAAATCTATTGATCGGATTCAGCTTTTTAAACTTTCAAAATGTGTAAATAAACTTTTTTGCAACCCAAAAAAGCATGTGCATACAAACCTCCTTAAAATCCTAAACTATGCCACTTTTATTTTTAAATTTAGACCCATTTTTGAGAATATTTATATATTTTTAAAAGTCTCAAAAGGTAAAAATATACTCTAAAAATTCAAGAGTCTATCTGTCTTCAGTTTGTAATTATAGGGTATATTTGTAATTACCATATATTTAAAACATATATACAGATCGAATGTTTGAAAATCTAAAGGAGGATGGAATCCACAATTTTGAAAAGTATTATTTGTATCGTGAGTCTTTTTCAAGAAGATTTACCTTGGTGCACTATTCTTCCATTGATTAAAAAAGAAACGTACAAGCAAAGGCAAGTATAAACATAAACCAAACAAATGTCACTAGTTAATAGATCTTTACATATTCATGAAAAGTGAAAATAATAATAATAATAATAAAGGATTACTGGGTGTCCAATTGGTGAATAAACTGACCTTTGCAAGCCTTATGGAGAGCCTCCGCATCTTGAACAGCATTAAAATCTAGAGGAGCAACAATTGTAGACATTATATTATATAAATATGGAGTTGCGTAGTATGTTCTTTTGTTGCGGAAATATGTTAGAATGCCCTCAAAGAGGTCATCTCACTCCCTATTTATATACACACTAGAGTCTAGACACACTAATTATTTTTTAATTAGGCGTTTCATACATAGCACGTATAAATAATATATATATATAATATATATATATATATATATATATAAAGACCCTTTTTTCTTGAGGGTGCATGGCATTAATGGATATTGTTAAATTAATTGGCATGCCATCTACTGCCTCGTACGTTTTCCCTTAAAGGTTAATTATTCATGTCGGTCAAGTGATTGGTTCCAACTAATCCACTTTTCTTCTTTCTTTCTTTCTTAGTCTTTCTAATTACAAAAGCAAAAAAGCAATAATAAAAGGCCGCGTTTTGCATCACTAGTCTGACTATACACAAGCCATTCGTGTAGGATGAGCGAATAACCTACTTTATTGGATAAATTGGTCTCGAATAATAATTTTTTAAAGCATGTTCTTATTATAACTTATTTGAAATCTATACTTTAAAATATAATATACATATTTCAAGGTATTATATATCCATTTTATAAAAAATTATTAAATAATATTACTTTTTTTAACCAATAAATATTTTAATTGAAGAAATTAACTGAGTCTAGTCACATAAGTTAATAATCTAAGTGGCTAAACTAATATAGCATCTTTTACTTTATGTATTCCATTTTTTTTTATACTTATTCTTCTCTAATTTTTTATTTTTTATTTTTTCTCCTTATTGTTTTCCTATTTACTAAGTATTAACTAAGTAGTAAAATCACATAAACTTAAAATAATAAAAAAAGAAAATTTTACTATTTTAATTTTACAAGTTCCACTATAAGTTTTATAGGTTTTGCATAAAGAATTTGTTATGTTATATATAGATTACATTTTCAATATTACATAAACTTGAAATTTATTAAAAAAAAAGAAGAAGAAAAAATTGACATATTCCACAAAGATACACAGAGTACCTTATATCTCGTAAGTTTTATAGATTTAGGGTATAAGGTGGTTCAAAGGTATTACAAAGTAGGCTTTAACTTCAAAATTGAGGAATTTGTACCTTATAAGGTAGGGTACAAGTAGAACCCCAATATCTTACTCATCTTGTACTTGCTCACCTTTAGATCCATATATCTAAAAATAAATAAATCCGATTCAATATTAATAATAAAGTTTTAATATATTATGATAACATAGATTAAGAAATTTAAATAAATTAGTTTTTTATTTAACTCCACCAAATTAAAAAAAAATAGTATGAATAAACAAAATTTGAAAAATTGACAATGAAGCAATTGTAAACTAGAGAAACACCTATTTTGACATTTAATAATATTATGGCACTAAATTGTGTACTAATGGATGGAAAGATTCTAGAAGGTAATTGTTCATTATGAAGAAAGTAAAATGAGATATGCTATCATTATGAGCAAACATTTGCTTCGTTAGAAACTGTGAAGAGAGAATTGTTAAGATAAAATATTTTCCCTTTAGATCCCTTTGTAAGTGCTCTAAATCATTTCCTAAAGGGTTATAAAAAGCCTCTTTTTTTTTTTTACTTTCTCTAATATTAGTTACATACTTAAAAAAAAAAATCAAATTAAAAGATGAAAATTTACTCCTTTACCATTTTTCTTTTTTGTCATCATAAAATTGGGCAATATTGAAATGGATAGGTAAAAAGGGGAAATGGAGAATCTTTTTAGTATAGGAATTTTTTTTCCACCTATTAACAATGTGAAGTTAATTATATATTGGATAAAAATTGCTATTCCTCTTTATAGTATTAATACCAAGTGTTTCGTTTGTTACATAAATACAACATAAATTGTTACCAAATAAGGATCTATAATTTCTTTTCAATTGTAAATGATTAATTATTTCTTTGTTTTTCTTTGCATATTTCCATATTCTACTCATAAGCTTGTAACATACCGATCAAGTTATGGCTAAGACCACCTAACCTAGCCATCACATTCTTAAAACTAACCTAAACAAACCATTTAATGATGATTTCTAGATCTATACATCCTAAACTATCTAATGATAACCATCAAACCCATACAGATGGGACCACGTAAACACATCAAAGCCCATTAAACTACTTGACTACAACCATCAACATTATGCAATTTAAGCCAACTAGTCATGATTATTAGCCCAAATGACCTAAACTATTTGTTTAGAACCCCTCAAACCACATGACCATGACCATATGGCCCATGCAATCTAGACTACTTAGATGTGTGAAATCCCCACCAAATCACTTGACCACGAGCATTAAACCCATACAACTTAAAACATCTAGCCACATCAAACGCCTAAACTAACTTAACAATCTACACCAATCTGATGCATGCCATGATGGTTTTATTGTATATAGTGAACTAAATAAGGTATATGGTCCATGTGAAGTCATGCTCAAGGCTAGGTATGGTGAGCAACGAGAGTAGGAATATTTTGGAACTTTTAAATAGGCAATCTAGTATTTATGTAATTTCAAGCTTAACTAAATAAAGTAATAGCTTATACTTTTCTATTCAATTTCTTAGGAATTGCATATTTCCTACTTTAGATAAGAAATTTATATATCTATATATAGAGAGAGAAAGAGAGAGAGAGAGAGAATAGTGGGAACATGTACTTCGCAATACTTTTACTTAAAAAAATAAAATATAAATAATATGATAAGAACTAATTATGGCATTAATATATTTAAAAAATTAATATAAATAGATGATTAAATATTTCTCTACATAAATTCTAATTCTTGAAATGAAAATAATAGAGGACTTTACTTAATGGTGAAGAACTGTTCACAACAATTACAACTGATTTAATAAATGAGCTTTTACTTAATGGTGAAGAATATGTAGAAGTTATATCTTCAATAAGTCAAATAATTAAAATGGAAAGTGTAGATTGATACCTAAAAAAAAAATTCACACTTATTGGATGGCCTATTGTCAATAATTGAGTCAAATAAGGAAATATTCTTTTACTAAGAATAGACACTTCATTTAGTTAAGTTCATAGCTTGTTACCCATATTTCAAATACAAGCTTAAAGAGTTTTTCTCTCTTAAGTTGTCTCGAAGTATGTATTAGAAGGGGCAAAAAAATATATGATGAAATGATTAACCAAGTTGTATCTAACCGTAAAATTTATTCATTTATTATTATTATTATTGCAATTGTTTCGATATAATTAAGTAGATTCACCATCCATAGTTTGGATTAAATATTTGAACTAATCATAATATATTTTATTATCCATTTTAGACCATACACCAAATCAATACTGAAAGATGGTTGTCACTAAACCTCTACACAAATGTTGTAGTATAGATATACAATTATGAAAATTTGATATTTATACATATGTATATATGTTGAATTTATCGTATTAAAAATATTAAGCTAAACTCGCCGCAAACTTGGGCTAGACTCCTTGGGGTAGGTGATAGAGCTCGAGGAGTTTAGTTCATATTTGAGATGATTTAAGAAGAATTGGCTTTGTGAGCTCGAAACAATTACGTTTTAACTTCAAAATTGAGGAATATGTACCTTATAAGGTAGGGTACAAGTAGACACTTAATACGCTACTCATCTTGTACCTGCTCACCTTTGGATTCATATATCTAAAAATAAATAAATCTGATTCAACATTAATAATAAAGTTTTAATATATCATGATAACATAAACTAAGAAATTTTAATAAATTAGCTTTTTATTTAACTCCAATAAATTAAAAAAAAATACTATGTATAAACAAAATTTGAAAAATTGACAATGAAGCAATTGTAAATTAGAGAAACACCTATTTTGACTATTAATAATATTATGGTACTAAATTGTGTACTAATGTAAAGATTCTACAAGGTAATTGTTTATTATGAAGAAAGTAAAATGAGATATGCCATCATAGATTTTATTTGAGCAAACATTTTACTTCATTAGAATATGGACAAAATTTTCAAGAGGAAAATGTGAAGAGAGGATTGTTAAGATAAAATATTTTTCCTTTAGATCCCTTTGTGAGTGCTCTAAAGCATTTCCTAAAGGGTTATAAAAAGGTTTTTTTTTTTTTTTTTTACTTTCTCTAAAATTAGTTATGTACTTGAAAAAAAAAAATCAAATTAAAAGATGAAAATGTACTCCTTTATCATTTTCCTTTTTTGGTCATTGCAAAATTGGGTAGTTTTGAAATGGATAGGTAAAAAGAGAAAATGGAGAATCTTTTCAGTATAGGAATTTTTTTCCCACCTATTAGTAACATGTGTAGTTAATTATATAATAGAATGAAATTGCTATTCCTCTATGTAATACTAATACCAAGTGTTTCGTTTGCTATATAGCTACAACATAGATTGTTACCAAATAAGCATTTATAATTTTTTTTCAATTGTAAATGATTAGCTATTTCTTTGTTTTTTCTACATATTTCCATATTCTACTCATAAGTCTATAGCATACCAATCAATTTATGACTAAGACCACCTAAACCTAGCCATCACAATTTTAAAACCAACCTAACCAACCATTTAACAACGATTTCTAGATCTATACATCCTAAACCATCTAATGATAACCATCAAACCCATATGGATGGGACCATGTAACCACATTGAACCCCATTGAACTACTTGACTACAGTCAACGACATTATGCAATTTAAGCCACCAAGTCATGATTATTTGCCCAAGCAACCTAAACTAATTAACTACATTTAGAACCCCTTAAAACACGTGACCATGATCATATGGCCCATGCAATCTCGACCATCTTGATGTGTAAAATCCCTACCAAACTACTTGACCACAAGCATTAAACCCATACGACTTAAAACATCTAGCTACATCAAACCCCTAAACTAACTTAACAATCTACATCAATCCTACGTATGCCATGATGGTTTAATTGTATATAGTGAACTAAATAAGGTATGTGGTCCAAGTGAAGTGATGGTCAAGGCTAGATATGGTGAGCGATGGGAGTAGGAATATTTTGGAATTTTTAAATAGGCAATCTAGTGTTTATGTAATTTCAAGCACAACTAAATAAAGTAATAGCTTTTACTTTTTTGTTCAATTGCTTAGGAATTGCATATTTCCTTCTTTAGACAAGAAATTTATATATCTATATATAGAGAGAGCGAAAGAGAGAGAGAGAGAGCGAGAGAGTAGTGGGAACATATATCCCGTGATACTTGTATTTAAAATATATATATATATATATATATATATATATAATATAATATAAAATGATATGATAAGAACTAATTGTGGCATTAATATATTTAAAAAAATTGATGTAAATAGTATAATGAAATATTTTCCTACATAAACTCTAATTCTTAAAATGAAAATAACAAACGGCTTTACTTAATGGTGAAGAACTGTTCATAATAATCATGTTTGATTTAATAAATGCGCTTTTACTTAGTGGTGAAGAATATGTAGACACTATATCTTCAATAAGTCAAATAATTAGTATGGAATGTGTGGATTGATACAAAAAAAAAAAAAATCACACTTATTGTGGTAACCTTTTGTCAATAATTGATTTAAATAAGGAAATATTCTTTGCTAAGAATGGACACTTCCTTTAGTGAAGTACATCGAAGGGAGGTAGGAGCATCTCTTGCAAATCTTATGGCTGGCTTTATTCTTCCTACTTTCTCTTCTGTGAAATACATGTGAGAAGCTAATCGATAGAAGTGGTAGAAAATATATGATGAAATTATCAACCAAGTCGTATCCAACTGTAAAATTAATTTATTTATTATTTTTGCATTTGTTTTGGTATAATTAAGTGGATTCACCATTCATAGTTTGGATTAACTATTGAAACTAATCATAATATATTGAATTATTCGTTTTAGACCATACACCAAATCAAAACTAAAAGATGGTTGTCTCTAAACATCCACACAAGTGTTGTAATATAGATATACAACTATGAAAAGTTATACGTGTGTGTGTGTGTGTTGAATTTCATAAACTATCCTCTTTTATTACTATTAGCAATATTTAATTAATTGTAACAATGACAATTAAAATAAATAAATTGTTTATAAATAAAAGATAAGGGTCAACAAGATCTAGCAAGTATTTATAGAGGTTCTTCCTTACAAGTTAGTCCTCTCTTCCAGCCTGCAACCAAGGATCTAATCATCTACATCGGTGTATTTCACTATATCCAAAACAAATCCTTGAGAATTACAAAGTCTGCCTCCTTGGCCTAATTGCCCATTGCTATAGTTAGGTAAAAAAGCAACTGAACCGTAAAGTCGAATGAACTGAACCAAAACGAATTGTAAATTAGGTTCAAATAGTTTTTTTAGGTTCAAAAAAATTACAAATTGAACTGAACCATTTTTTTAAGGTTTGAAAAAACTGTAAACCAAACTAAATTGTGAGAAGTAAAGCAAAAAATGGTGATGAAAATTTAGAAATGTATGACTAAAAAAGAGGATTCCATATCACTTATACAATTCCTCCTCTTATTTGATTTTCATCAAGTAACTTACTACTTTTTTATTTTACATTTTTGCTTATTTATTGATATAGAAATTATAATTATCTTAAGAAATACAATAACACATTTTTAAATATATCAAATAGACATTGAAGATTGTGAGCGATATAGGAGAAATGATAATAAATTAAAATTTTCTATATCAAGTACAATTTTTCATAACTCATTAATTTGTATATATAAAAAAATTAACAATACATGTAAAAACGGTTCAAACCGTGAATCAAACCTAACCAAATCCTTTTTTTTTTTAGGTGTGAAAATATTGTAAATCAAATCATATGGTTAGGTTCGATTTAAAGAAAAGAAAAAACAAATCATACCAAACCACATCTTACCCACCTCTCCTCACTACTTTGCCAATCTAGCTTTTCCTTTAGTTAATTACAAATCTACAGTGACAATGTGTTACCTCTCAACTAATACTCCAACACTCTCAATCACAAGTATAATCACTAATCAATGAAAATAAAATAAGAATCCTCAACAATTTTAGCATACTAATAAAATGAATACTTTTTATAAAATGATGTTTCAATAGTTTTTCTCTTCTTTTCTTTGCATCTTCTTAAGTCTTGTGTAGTTTCTTATATAGCCATCATCTAAATGCTAATATTGAAATAACCATTGTGATAATATTTTCTCTATAAATAATTTATCCATTAATTCTTCCATTTCTTCATAAGTCTTCATAAGGTAACTTCTGTATCTTCAAATAATAGAATATTTGATTTTGAATTTAAAATATTTCCTTTTCTTCAAATAATCTTTTCCAATTCGTAATGATGCTTCCATTCTTCATTCCAAAGTCAACAGATTTTGATGTCATCTAGACCTATTGGCCATATTGAACAAAGAACACATGATATAATATGGACACAACAAGACCAATCTAATTCCTAAAAGTTCACAAGAGAGAAACACTCAAAATGTCATTCATCAACTCTAACTAAATTGTTTATTATATGTCTTACCTACTTATAAGCATAAAATAAAACCTAGATAATCTAGAAAATATCTTAATAAAAAAAAAAGAAACATAATAAAATTCTAATAATTTAAGAAATAAGATAGTTCTCTTTTAATATTGTCCTAAAAAACTATTAAAGATTTCATAAAAAAAAAATATAAGAAAGGAAACTAATCAAAATGTCTATAGTAACTAAAGCATGATCCTTTATAGAATTGACGTAAGTAGTCAATGACTAAACCTCAGTTGAAAACCTAGTCGAACGGTGGCAAGTCGACCTTATTGTCTAATTTGTTTAAGTTAGTCTAGCAGTTAGCCTTTCTTTAGATGTCCTTACTTAGGTCTATCTCTGAACTTCTATTCATGCATCAATCAACCATAACCAAATCCAAAAGGATGCAAGGGACAATTTGCGTCTTTTCTATCAAGATCATAATAGGTGTCATATACTGAGTTGACCACCTATATTATGCCATTAGGAGCATTATCTACTATAAGGCTAGAGAGAGACTCAAACTAAAATGTTTATAAGATAAGAGAAGCTCTATTGAAATACTATTAGAGGGCTAAAATGGTTTTGTAGGCTTTATGTCCAATAACAACTTGAGTTTGACTATTTGGGTTCTATGGTATGGTTCATGGAGTCAAGTCCATGAATTTGGGATAAATTAGAGAGATTTGTAATAGTGGGCTTTGGGTAGGAGCTATTGAGTCAACTTGTTCATTCTTAACCTATCCTTGAAAAGTTGATAGACTTAAAGAGGCTCTCTATAGAACTAAACTTAAGAGGAGCCCATGAAAGGGTCTATCAATAGGTGGACCCATCTTTTCCATCAATAACATTGTCAATTATCTAACTCTCTAAATACTTAGAGCTCCTCCTTATTAGACAACTTGAAGATATAAAGAAGTTGTTATAATGCCATTCTAAAAGATTAAATGAGGCTTAAAACGAAGAACACATTGCCTCTCATCAAGAATAGTGAGGTAAATACTCTGTAACTCCTCCATCTATTATGTGCACATTCAAGCTCCTTGAAACTATCTACTCATCCTTCCTACTTCAAGTGATCTCTATGTATCATTCCACATCACTCCTCTAAAGCTATGTTTAGCATGAGATACATGCTGCATATGTGTGACCATTACAAACAAATCCCCTTATCTACACTATACAACGCTAGGTTCACTCAAGCTAACTTTCCTACAAGTTCAAAGAGGCTAGAGCTAACCTTTATGAGGTAAGCCCTTGACACTTGAGATGACATAAGTTGGGTCTTAATGATGATGAAAACTTAATAGAGATTTTTTTGGCACTCTAATTTGATCAAAATTGTGGTAGCGTTTGGTTGTCAATATTTTGTAGTATTGGACTGGACAAAATTTTTTGTCCTTTGTTTAGTTTGAATATTTGGTTTAATTACTGGATAAAAGAAGTCTTAGAGTACTAGACAAAATAGCTAAATTTTGTACCATATAAAATAAAGTACAAAAATTAATTTCATAGGACAAAAACAAATTTAGTTTGAAATCCCAAAAATGTCCTCGTCATCCAATCATCTTCCCTTTGGCTAACCAAATCGTCTTTTTTTCTTCCCTCTTCATCTACACACTCCACTCTAACTTAAGCAGCTACAAGTGTGTTCTCCTCTCTCTCTCTCTCTCTCACACACACACTTGCTCTTATAACCCATAGCAAATCTGTTATGTATACCCCATCTGTTAAAATATGTTTAGGCCTTTAGGATGGTTAAATAACATTTATAAGGAATAGTTCGAGAACTATTTTTCAGGGCACATGCTCTAACTTTATAATAGGTGATGATAGGCACTGAAGATTAACTAATAGAGGCATGAATTAGCAAATTTTTCTTTTCCAATTCAGTAATTTTAATTTCTAATCTAATTGCTAAGGTTGGTTAACTATCAATTTATTTTCAATTCTTGAAATATTGGGGATTTGAAAAAGCAAAGTATAACTATTAACTCTTATGAATGCTTTTTGTGTTCTTGTTTTTGTTTCCGTTATTATATTTAGTCAAGCCATCTACTTCATGGAGCCTGTTGTTCTTTTGTAGTGTGTAATGTTGCTTTATCATGTAGGATACGAGGTTTAAGAAAATTGCACTTAATTTTGTCCTTAGCAAAAGACTTGGCTTTGAAAAAGATAGTTAAAGTGACTGAAAAAGATATGAAGTCAAAGATACGTGTGGCCATTTCTATAGATTTGGGAGGCTATAGGAAAATATGAACCCATTTGAGGCTATAGGGAAAACATGTTTGCTTCCTTTCTTCCTCCTATTTCCTTTTAGCCACTTGCTAACAAATGAATGTCACACTTGTACATGAAAGAAAGGAGTGATCTACATATTATGATCTGTGTCACTTATGTAATCAGCGTGTATGAGATTAAGATGTCGATTTAAGGAACCGACTTTTGAGGAATAGCCATCAAGAAATAAACACTTCTCAAGATGGATAAGATACATTAGTTAACAAAACAAGAATGGATGTTTTAGCCTATTTTTTTTGTCTTGAAAATATTAATTGCTTAATTTAGCAATTACACATTAATCGTTGTTGATTAAAAATGCTTTTTCATTTTAGCAAAAAACTAGAGAAAATTAAAAATCTTCCATGACATGATCTTAAAATGCTTGCAATTTAAAGTCATCAGTAACTCTTATCCAATTTTCTGACAAGGTAGTTCCTAATTGCAGGGAGAACTATTTTAGATAAATGTTCAACCTTTAAATGTACCATTTTTTTTTTTTGGTGAAATTTAGACACAGGCACTTGTGTTGTAATCTTTCTCTAGAAGTAGTATTTTGAATCTACTACATGTTGCATTTCCCTATAAGTGCTGGGGTTTTTTCATTCTTTCAAGCTCTAGTCCCATTATAGAATTAATAAATAAAAAAGAAGGGTAGAGAAGATAGAGAAATATAAAAAGTAATCCATGCAGGTCCACTTTGGTTTGTTGCGCTAAGATCTAAAGCTCTAGGTGGCTACTTAATTGCATCTTCGATAAATCTCTCATAGTTATTGCTTTTCAAAAGTGATAAGAATCATAAAAAGAAAACACAGACAAAAAATGTTTAAAACCACAAATGTTGCTAGAAAAAGGAATAGACAGAAGATCCTTAAAAGGTTCCTATTCAAAGGTTAGATATGGCTTCCTTAAGAATCTTACAATAATATAACAGCATTTTTAGTACAGTATTAAAAAATATATATATATGGTACAGAATTCAAAAAATATCTTTTGGTTTGTCTTCATATAAAAGGATTGTTGCCGCAATTTATGCATATACTCATTTTTTTGTCATTGGATGTGTATTATAGATTATGAATTTATCATGGAATTTTGATTTACCTTCTTTGATAGAGAGTTTATATCAACATACTTGCAATGACTGCTACTAGTTTTTATTATATAAACTTTATTTTGACTAGAAAAGTAGAGAGGGGAGTATTAGATGAATGAGCTTTGGCTACATATGAAACACTTTGAGAAGTGATTGATTCACCTCACAACAAATGTTGTGGGAGTATGTGATCGTGACTTGAAACTTGTCTATGTATTAGCAAGATGGGAAGAATCTGCATAAGATTCTAGAGTATTACGTGATACCATTATTCGATCTAATGGTTTGAGAGTTCCACCTAGTATGCAAATTTTTTATAAAAAAAATTGTACTACATTTTATTTTTAGAATAACAAACTTTTTTGTAAATTTTTTGAGTTGCATTTATTTATAGGTTCATATTATCTAGTACATTGTGGATATACTAATGCATTGGGCTTTCTTGCCCCTTTTACAAGTAGGCGTTATCACATTCGAGAGTGGGCTACAAGTCAACGTAAGCCTCAAAATCGTGAGAAATTATTTTACTATAAACATGCAAGGGCAAGAAATGTCATAAGGTGATGTTTTGGAATTTTAAAGAAATGATGGGGTATTCTAAGGAGTGCTTCATTTTATCTCATCAAAACACAATGTCAAATGATATTGTCTTGTTGTTTACTATACAACTTCATTCGAATGTACATGCCACTAGAGCCCTTGGAGTATACTTTAATAAAAGGTGATAAAGTTTCTACTGGAAAAAAATAGAATTGATGCAATTGGAATGATATAAACTAGTGTGGAATGGACTCAAATGAGGAATAATTTAGCACAAGAGATGTACAATGAATGGAGGGCACGTCATAGAAACTAAAATGTCACTTAATTATTGTATGGTTATGTTTGTTGGAACATTGTCATTATTGAATTTTTATTAGTTATGTATTATTGAAATCCTTTGGTAATTGAATTTTATTTTGTAATGTATACTGAAATATTTTATCTATCAAGGTTGTCAAACTCTTGATTCTACCTAAAATCGTTAAAGGGTTTATAGAATCGGAACGTAGAATCAGAACGTAAAATTGTAAGTTTCTACAACCTATATAAAATAGCTTTAAAAAACTATTGATATATTTACTATAATTATAAAAAAAATATGAAATATAAGATGGAAATAAATAAATTTAACATGAATTTTAGTCACAACTCGTAATAAAAGTTATATATTTATAATATAAATAAATTAGCATAATTTATTATGCTAATGCATAAAACTATAATATGAATAATAGTACCAATATGGAATGTATTACAATATGAATTATAATAATAAAATACAAAGATAAAAAAAATTATTTACTCCCTTTTCATCATTAAACGTAAAAACTATTGCGAGCTCTCTCCTCGCCATAACCATCATTGCTACCATTTTCATTATAAAAGCCAACATTATTATTAGTACTGTTATCAATTATATTCTTATATTCTAATTCCAAGTCTTTCAAATAAACAATAATATTCATATCTTACAAAAGTTAAGATGTATTTTTCAATATTTAATCCAATTAACTTTAATATGTAGAATTAGTATATTCGATTAAAAATGTAAGATTCTACTGATTTTATGTATAAACTCATGATTCTAGCATGAGTTTATATAAAAATGATTCTATACCTAAGTTAACTCGAAAAAACATCCTAAAATCGTAAACTCGTAAAGTCTTATAAATAAAATCATGATTTTGACAACTATGTTATCTATTATTTATATACATGAAAATGGTTTTAATTATTATCATTTTTTTACTTGTATTAATGCGTTACAATATAGATGGGTTTATAGTCATGGACATTAAGGATAAAAAATATAGGCGTATTTAGAGTGAGGTTAAAGAAGAAACGTTACTAGTAGTATTGGAGGAGTTAGTTGTTGAAAGATATAAAGGAGAAAATGGCACTTTTAATAATGAGACTCATAAAGAAGTTTTAAAGAAGATGAAAAAATATATTCCAGAAATAAATCTTAATGTGAAACAAATTATTAACAAAATGAAGAGGTGGTCGATTAAGTTGTCAAAAGTTGTTGATACGATGAATACTAGTGAATTTGGTTAGGACGATGCTAAGAAATGTGTTTTGGTTGATAACGATCAATTTCCTACCGAATATATGGAGGTATAGTCAACATATTCTTTACTTTTGAAGTATAATCCCTTTTTTTTCAATTAATTCTCAATTATTACAATAATTATTTAAATTGATATGTAGAAACATCTAAAGCTTTATAATCATGCCAACAAAGACTTTAAAGAGTTACAAGATTACATGGTATTTTTGAAAAAATAGAGTAAATGGCAAAAGAGTTGAGACACTTGCAAATGCTATAAAAGATTTACAAAATGAGGGTCTAGATACTTTTAAAGAAGAGATGGAATTAGAATAAGTGCCACAATCCCGTGAACCCTCTAGCTATGCCTTATGTGGTCCATTTGTGGGACCTACTCGCAAGTATCAAATGGTATAATATGTTGCTGAATTTATTTCAACATTTGAAAATAGCATAAATAATGTTATGAGTGATTTCGTTTTACTTTAGTATTATAAAAAAAATAAAGAGTTGAATGTTCTTATGCAGATGACTGCAAATCCATAGTATGAAAAGTTCTTTTAGAGGCTCCAAGGGGAGCAGAGGCTAACATTTGTTATGCGTCTTATTAGTTGATTTTAAAAGTATTTATAATATTTGTTTAATTGAGACTTCTTTGATTGGCATGTTCTTAGTTTATATGGAACCTTTTTTTTTTTATTGTGATGCTTATGGTTGACTCTATTAAGAACACCTTTGATGTGCATATTTTGTCTAAATACCAATCTTGTTTCCAATTTATAAGTCATTCCAAAATGCATCATGTGATGATTTTTGGTATGTGTCAATTATATTGATAGTCTATTAAGAGTATTGATACTAGTTTCTTAATACTAGTTCTTATATTATCAACTATTATATTAAGAATATTGATTTAATTTATTTATTAATATTGTAGTAATTAAATCTTAAGATAGACTATTGGAATTTGCAATATATATCAAATTATTGTAATTTAATATGTATTAATTTGTTGTAACATTAATTTAATTAACATTATAGTTATTAAATATAATAAAAATTATTATAATTTATAATATGAATGATTATTTTTTTAATTACATAGCAAATCAATGAATTTATATTTATTATTTTATAATTTGTTCAATTACGTAAATTAAGTAATCTCTTCAAATTGTATTTTTTTAATAATATTAAAAATATAATTAAATAATTATAATATTATACAAATGGTATAATTGTTAAAAATTCTATATTTAGTATAGTATTTTGTAATTTTAAATAATAAACATCACAAAAATCTTTGTTTAATACTAAACATATCAAATACGGTATAAAAAAATTATTTTGTCATGTTTTTTTTTTTTATTTTGTACTGTTTAAATTACAAACCAAACGCTATATTGATAATACCATGACAACTCTTAAAATCAAGTTCGCATATCACTTCATGCTAGTAGCGTCTTTACTATCCGGAGCTCTTGAAATTAAAGTGATAAATAAATATTATTCCTCACGTCGAGGTTGCGGCTAAAGAAAATGTCGTGAAAAATATTCAAGAGTGACATCTAGGCTTCTAATTAAGTGGGGATTGATCGTCAAGCATCTTGGGGAAAGACTTCTTTGAGGTGGATCCATTGAAGATGGTTTAAGAAAACCCTAAAGCTACAAAGAAATCACAATGTTTTTTTTTTTGGTTTTCCTAATTTCTTGGTAATTTTTTCTTTAATTTCCTATTATTTCATTTTTTATTATATTATTTAATTAAATTTATTTTATTTCAATCATAAGCCAACACGTATTTATCAATTAACATCAACACATGACATGTTCCGTTCAATAAAAAAAAAAAAAGTGGGTTCAAATTGATGGGGTTTTTACTTTTCATATTGTACTAGCTATATGACTTAAAAATTATTCTTAGAAAGCTAACTTTAAAAAGGAGGAGCCCACAATTCCACGAACTAAACACAAACGCCTCCTAATCCATAGTATTATGATCCGCTGTTTGCAAATTGTGCCGTCCCGATCCAAATTCAGAGGATTGGAGGCACAGCTGAGACTGGGTCCCACGGAACAGACCCAAACAAACCTTCGCCACTAGTTGAAGCAGTACCGGGCCCCACACCTCCTAGAAATGCAACCCAAATCCACCGCAAATGAAACTCAGACGCGCTTCCACCCAATCACGTCTCAAGAAAAGATCGCCTCACTCCTAGCCACTACTTCGGATACGATGTTCATACGTGTCTTAAAACGCCGGTTCCGTCTGTTAAATTCTCGGCTTCCGTCACGTCACGTGATATCCCTCTCGCTCTCTCTCTCTCTCTCTTGTAAAACTTAACGTCCGTCGCGTCACGTGACCTTTCTCTCTCTGTGGCTCTATCTAGAAGCAAGTAAAAGAGAAAGTGGTGTGTGTTTGGAGGTATTGGTAGTGTAGGGTTTGAGTTGATTGTTGAAGAAGTAGGCGATGTGGTGGTTTTCTGGCAATTCCATTGATGAAGTGGATTTTCGTGTATGTATATGGTGCCATGGTTTCTTCAAATATGTTTGATTGGAACGACGAAGAGGTAAATCTATGATCTTATATAATTTCGGAATCGTCTTCTTAACTTATAATTTTCTGTTTGTTACTGTTTGCTAGCTTCTTCTCCTCTGCTTGGCTGATCTTAGGGTGCTTTTTCGTTAATTTTATGGTTGACAGTTTAATTATTGATTATGCTGAATGTTTTTGTTTCTCTTTGCTGTAAAGATGATTTCTTTGTTGGATATTTTGAAAATATGTATTTCCTTTTAGGAACAGTTTGAGATTTAAATACCGTGTTGAAATGGACTAGCTGTTAGGGTATGACTGCTTTATGGAAAGTATTCCTTGGACCATTTTTCAATTTTTAGTATAAGTTTGCCAGATTTTTCGTGTTGGATTTTCCATGGAATAGGAAAATAATTTTCCTTTTTTTTTTTTCCATGGAGAAAATAATTTTTTTCATCCATAATCGCTGTGGTTTGAATTTTAATTGATTAGTTAATATTTCAGTATCGATTAGTGTGTTTCCTGGGGAAAAAGTGTATTCTTTGGGCACTTTTTTTTCTTAGAGAACCATTTCCGAAATTTTCATTAATATTCTTCACATCTAATTCATAATGGCTAAAATTAGCGGGGTTGTGGAAATATGCTAATTAGTAGGGCTTGATTGTAGGAGGTGGTGGAAAGTGACCCTAATAGCCTAATACCGTTGGTTATGGTCTATAAAAGCATAAGATCTCTATTGAAAATGAGGAAATTGATTCCCACTATAGAAAAGGGAAAATATTTTGTCATTTTTTATTCTAATTAACATCAGCAACGCAGATGGTTGTTACCACCATCTCTCATCACGATCTGCCAGTCACCACTATGAGCTATTGGATACAACTACCATATATTCGTTGCTTTGATAATATTTGACCATTTTCTATACTAACACACCATATACATTAAAAGTGTTTCCAGAAAGCAAATGAGCCCTTAGATATCTAAGCAAAATTCACTTCATAGGAGAACACAAACAAGGAAGAGCTGAATTATTAGGAGAAAAAAAGAAGTATTAAAATGGCAAGAATTTGGAACATGCTGTGTGGTCCTGAGAGGAGATGAAGACGGCATAAACAATTTGTCTAATTGGACCTCCATTGGCATCTTTTATGGTGCAGGTGAGCCCTGAGGGGAGTTATCGTCTGTGCAGTAAGATAGGAAAATGATAGGGGATTCACATTTAACAAAGGGGATTAGGATAAAATTAGGTAAGAGATGCTGGAGGCTGATGCATGAGGATAACAAGCTCTTGCTTCTTACTGCAGACATTTAAGTATGATGCAGAATGGGATGGTCTTAATTATAGCTAAATCTTGTGATAACGTCAAGGGATTTTGCATTGGCAGTGATAAGGAGAGATACAAGGTGTAGATTTAGCACCTGTTAAGATTTGGCAGGGTTTGGGTAGATGGTAGATATTTCAAGTGTGTCTTATTTATATCCCTGCTTACATTTAATGTGTCTGGAGTGAGGGTGTGGTGATGGTGCTACCTCACAGGTGCACTGCTGCTGCTGTGATTAGCTTTTAGAAGAAAATTGCAGATTGTTTGATATGAAATTCACTTTCCAAGCTTCCCTAGATGACTTGTAGATGATGTTAGCAATTGGCTTTTTTTCTCTAATCTATTGCACATTCAGTAAGATGCATTGAGCCCTCAACAGTGATATATTATCTTGGGAATTTAGCTTTTGTCTGTGCTGTATTATTTTAGTCACTCAACTTAAATATTGTTTCTGGTTTGGATAGATCCCTTGACCCCAGGGTAAACAAAATATCTGGATTACTTTTCTATCACAGTTCAAGTTGATGATTTTATGTCAAGTAATAACAGTCTCTTTGAGGAGATGCAGAGATACACCTTTCAGGCATAAATGTCCTCTCTATGCTGGCAACTTCAATAATAAAAAAGTGCTGATACTTCTTAAATTCAAATTCTTTAGCTTAGTTATCATTCTGAATTTTATTGCTTTTGTTTAACAAACTCAATTTGATGTGTATCATACTGGTTGAATGCAAAGGCTGAACTAATTGACAAAATCTGTTAAATGAGTACTCCGATTTGGTGATCCAAACTCATGAGTGCCCTATTCAAGTGAAAAAAATATACATTTTAGTCATGTGAGAATAATTTATTGGAATAAACATAATAATTAGGACATTTGGATTCGAAATAGTTCCAATTTAGTACTAATAATAGGCATGTTTTTTATTTTAAAAAATGTGCAAACATGCATGCTCACTTATTTGCATAATTCCCTGCACTATCCAATTTGTTATTCTTAATATCGCGTTTTAGCATCTCACCTTGTATATATAGTTGGCTTTTGGTGGATCTTGTGTAGAAGCACTGTTGCATGCTCATATTGTTTCATATATTATAATGGCAAGATCTTTCAGATTTCTAATTTAATATGGGAGGACACGGGAGATGGTGATGACCACATTGTACCTTATCCTGAGGGAATGGAAGGCAATCACAAAAAGAAAGAGCAGGACCAAGAAGATTCTGTAATTAAGCTGGCAGAAGACAGGAATCTCGAGAAGAAAGATGATTTTCATGACAAAAAGACAGAAACAAGTTCTAGCATAAATTTAAGCGGAGTTATCAGCTCAGGATTGCTTTCAGATTCTTGGGCTGATCTGTCTCTTTCAAATGCTGCTTGCCATCAAGACTTTGTGGGAACTGAAGCATCAAAAGGTTTAACAGAAAGAACCAAATATGATCCAATGGCAGGTTTGGAGAACACCAGTCACTGCTATGGTGGGAATATAAGTTATTTTCAGTTACTGAATGGTAGCTTTGCCATCATTTTGCCTGCAGAAAATGCTGAAAAGGATTTAGAAAGTTTTGGAGGAAACCCTGAAATCAAAGACCAAGGTGATTTTACCGACTATGGCTGGGCAAACATTGGCAGCTTTGAAGATCTCGATCGCATGTTCGGGTATTATTGTCTTTGTTCATCTATGTACCTTGGAGATAGTGTAGGTCTCAATTTTTCTTCCCTCAATCATATGAGGAGATTTTATTCATGTGGCTTTATTTATAATTATACAAAAACCAATCAATGAACAAACTCCACATCAGTAATAGTTAAGTACCAACAATTGTATTACCACACTTTTCATCTGCTCCTTGGCTCTTACTTGATTACAGCTGCTAAATGCATCAAGTTTTTTATGGTACAAATATAGGATGATGCAAAACACTAATTTATTGAGTTGCCTGTCCTCCACATAAGTAATAGTCAAGTAGCAACATCTTCACTTGCCCCACTTGTTCATGTTCTCTTGGGATTTGGCTATTTCCTTATTTGCAAGTACTGATTAGACAGATGTGATTTCACCGAGTGATGAACTAGATTAGAATCACCAATCCATTTTTTTTAACAAAAAGTTTTGCAAGATTGATTATTGCTCTAATTTTTCTGTCATAAATCTTTTGTTTCTGATCATTTGTTCTTCAAAACAACTAAAACTATCCTCCAAATGGTAAATATGCAGTAATGACGAGACAATGTTCAGCAATGCAAGCTTTGATAATGCCAATGAGCTTTGGTCTTCTTCGAAGGATGTGACCAATAGTCCAGTTAAATCATTTTCCATGTCTGTGGATTCTCATGTTGGGCCAAGGGGATTTACCAGTGCATGTGACTATCTGGAATTAAAACCAGAATACGATCAAGGAGATGGAAAGTTATACAACCCTAGCCAGGGAAAGATGAACGGTTCTGCATCTTTCAGAGTAGAGAGTCAAAGTACGTTTGTGAAAAGTACAGATGTGAAGGGTGACACGGACAAGCCCATCATTAAGGAGCAGGTTTTCTATATTTATTTATTTATTTTTCCCTTTGTTGCAGCATGATGTTACTCTTCACGTCCCTTTTTATGGTCTGTATGGGAATAAATCTTATTTGTCTTGGCTTTCTATGTAGCATGATTTTGACTGTGAAGGGAATACTCCATACTCCCCCTTTGTGGCCAGTGACATTCCGAGAGCTGAATTTGTTGACAAGGTATCAAGCATCCTATATCATGACGTGCTAGATGCATAAAGAAGTAATGCACTCTTTTTTATTGTGACAGGAAGATGCAGTTTGATTTTTAAATGATGGTCTTTGAATAAACATGATTAAATGGCTAAAGTATATTTCTTTTGAGGATCAGTGATGGTGAGAGGAAAATCTGCGATTTAGTTACCACTGGCCTTATAGTTTGGTGGTAGAGTTCTATGCCTTTTTTCGTAGGTCTAGTTTCAGACCCTAGTCTCAATGAGACAAATTCTTTTTTGGGTAAATTCAATGAGACAAATTCTAAATAAAATCTCTGCTAATTTTAGTGTTTTCCTAGATTTTAAGTAATGCTGTGATAAATTATTGTCATAAGGCAAAGAGAGAGGTCTAATGTCCACTGACTTTTTCACCATCAAAAGCTTCCTAATTCTTTGAAGTTCTTTAGCTGCTTTTCCATACCTCAAATTTGCTTTTGCACGTCTTGCAGCTGCAGATTGCTTCTTATTTTTTATATTGCCAAGTTTCCTCTCAACAAAAGTACAATTATCAGATGTCAGTCTCCTGAGATTGAGGAAACTTGCGGGATTTATATCTGTAAGAGGTTCTATGCCTCAAATGCTCTTCAATGTAGATTAAAAGTTTTTCCTGCTCCCATTTTCCTCTATGTGGGGTCCCAATATCCTCTATCTGTTAAAAATTAATCGAAGTTGCATGTAAAAATAGGTGAACCTAGGTTCGCCTACCTTTTTCCCATGTAACAGAAACTTAGGAGAAATCCATTATATGCTTCTTCTCCTCCCAAGTATGTGCGGAGATTTGCTTCTCGACATTATAACGTGGTGGATTTCACTCTTTGATTCACTATGTGTGTCAAAGAATTTTATCTTGGCAGCTAAAGTTAACAATTAATAAGATGTCCATCTCTACCTGAAACTTGTGATGAGAAACCCAGACTTTTACCTTTCATTACGTCTTTCATGCTGAAAGAGCTGTTAGCTCTTTTATACTCATTTTTTTTAAGGCTGCAATTTCTTTCATTAAGCTCTCTCTAAACTTGAAGTCATTAAGTGCTTGTTCTCCAAGCCTTTGGGAATAGGGATGGTAGGAAACGGAATAAACAATAACTTAAAAGGAGGAGAAATTCAGGGAAAAAGAAATTTGATAGTAGATTTAGGAAGGTAATGCAAAAGGGCATTGCAAGTGCAATAAGAAGATTAGATCATTGTAAATGGAAAACTATTACCTATAAGGAAAATTTAAAATAAGCCTAACTAGTATGGATGGATATGATGAAGCACAAAATGGCTCTAGATAAAATGATGTTAGTATCCTTTTTTCTTTTTGTTTCCAAGATTTCACAGTCACTGCTATTGCAATGTAAACAAAATGAACTTTTTATTACTTTTGGTTATTTAATCATGAAACTGCTTCATAACTAATATCTTTCTCTCCCATTATCTTTATTATTACTACACATGAATGTGATACGACCCTAGGATTAAAATATTGGTTATATTTAATATGAAGTAGATACCAACTCCAATTTGAGCAAATGCTCTTAACCCAGAGCTTATGGCTCCTTAAACACTCTCTAAGAGAGAATATGAAAGCAGTCAAATACCCTCTCACTGCTGCTCACCCCTGTTCGTACCATTTCTCTCCTATTCA
Source organism: Laguncularia racemosa (assembly GCA_037954665.1). Classification (NCBI taxonomy): domain Eukaryota; kingdom Viridiplantae; phylum Streptophyta; class Magnoliopsida; order Myrtales; family Combretaceae; genus Laguncularia; species Laguncularia racemosa. The sequence goes on from JBBMOL010000006.1 coordinate 3,355,844, forward strand.
TGTGCTACATGGCAATATATCACTAGGACTCCTTGATAAGTCATCCTATTTTTAATACTAACTATACTAGTACTATTATTAACTATCTCTAGTACCTAACAACGCCAACCCCCTTACAAGGCAGGCCATTGAAACTTTTCAAGTGATGGCTTCCACTAGCTGTGCTTCACCTTGGACAGGCAGCTAACATGCTGAAAAATTGGAAACACAAGCCACAAACCACCTTTGTCAAAGATAAACCAATAGCCAACAACATAAATTTCCTACTCAAGTACCTTCACAATGCTAATTTTATCAGTTTCAATATCCGCAACATCCAAATTTAATCACTTTGAGTTAGGAATATGACCAGTTGTAAAAAGAACATCATCTGCAGTCAACTCTTCACCATGTTTTGTGAATACTTTAATGCCATCTTCTGTTTCAATCAACTCTAAAAAGTTTGTTTGTGGATGCAATTTCATTGCACTGTCCTCTAAAGTTCTTGCAATAATAGCTCTCTTTTCACCATCCAAACAATTTTCCCTAGGTTCCTCTCCAAAAATCAGATCAATAGATGCAGCCAATCCCTGTAATTTTCCTGGTGTCACACCTTGGAAGCAAACTCCAACATGTTTGTTTGTGTTCTTAAATTTGTGTGATTCATCATGCCAACAGTAGAGGCCAATTACGTTTAGCATGCATCCTCGCCAACATTCTCCCATAGTTTCTCAATTTGACGGTTGCTTGGCCAATTCTTATCAAATGCTCAGAATTGTGTTATGTTCCTTGGCATAGGATCTAGTTATAGGTTTAGATACCAATAATTTTTTCCTAGAAGCTATGATAAACAACTGGAGGCAGACTCTTCTTCTATGGAGCCCCCTCTTAGACTATTTTTTCTAGAATAAAACTTGTTCTTTATTGAATAATAAGTCTCTCTTTATAAGTAACACCAAAAAAGGAAAGTAAATCCTTGATCTAGGATATGTAAGTATAGTAACTAAAACAAGAAAAGAAACAAAATAAAAGAGCTATCACGGTTATTCTTTTCCCTTTAGTATTGCTGATTTCTTTCTATTATATTGCCTTCGAAGAAAGGCATCTATATCAAATTGGCAGCACTTTGTCTTCTCCTTGATTAGAAATTTAGGAATTATGAATAGAAATTTTGGAATTAGGTCTTTGTGCGCCATAATTAGAACTTGACATTTCCTAAGCAATTTGATCATAATTAGACTAGTTCAATTTTCTATTGGGTGATGTCTCCACAAAAGTCTCAATTGGATGGAGTCTCCCTTTTCACACCCTCCCTCTTGTTTCTTCAACAGCCTCTCCATCATTAGCTTTAACTCATCTAGGCCCATCAATCAATCCTCCAAGTCTGAAATTTGCAATGAAACTCAATCATGCATTGATGATACTCAACCATGTGTTGTTGATGGTTGTGGCAAAACATCTTACTCCTAGGTAAAATCTAACAAAGCTTTCTCAAGTGAGTCAACTCAATCTTCCAAAGTCAGCATTCTATTGGGGTGTGTGTTGGGTAAAAAGAGGCTGAAGGTTGGTAGAAGATATTTTGGGTGAGTGTGGTCAGTAGGTTCAGGTCTGGGTTGCACTATTGGGTTTAGGGTGATGGGTTCAGAAAATAAAGAAGAAAGAGATAATAGATTTAGGTTGAGCTTGGGATGGTGGGTTTGAATGCCAATGGAAATGGGCATGAATGTTGTACTATTTCTCTCTTATTTATTGCCACGTTGCAATGTTACATTGGACTCCTTGATAAGCATCCTATTGCTAATACTAACTATACTAATATTATTATTAGCTATCCCTAAATCTTGTCCCTTTCTTCTGCTGGTAGATGGGAAACTGAAGAAATGAAGGAAATCAAAGGAAATGGAAGGAAAACCTATGTTTGGCAACTTAAGTAAAGGGTAAAAGTGGGTAGAAATAGAATGAAAAGAGTGGAAATGTTTCCACGTTAAAGTCCGATTCTTTTCTCTCCAAAATTGGAGAGAAACTGGTAAAAATAGGTGGAAATGATAGATGATCTCAAATTTGTCATTTATAACAATATTCATCAAAATAAACAAAGAAGTAATTTTGTCCAATACTAACTCTGTTTGTATTCATTTCCTTCTTTGAGACAAACCAAACAAGGGAAATGGAAACAATTGTTTCCATTTCCTTCATATGTTACCAAACACAAAATAAAAATTACACTTCATTTCATTTAAGTTCTTTTTTTTTCTTTTCCACTCGTTTCTGCCCATTTCTCTTCTATCAAAAATTGCCAAACACAGTGTTAGTGTTGCCCTACAAATTTCTTGAGCTGGGTGGGGGGAAATGAAGAGTAACCCATTTTTGCAGGGAATTGATGTGACAGGCATCTTCTGTTTCAGCATATAGCTTCAATTGCTAGTTTTGTTTTCTATACATTAGGTGAACATTAATCTGATAAAGAAAGTATGAATCATATATTAACTGTTAGCTAAACCCCTCTTTATTAAATATTGACCTGTTATACAGTTATTGCCGTCACAATATATTTTCAGGCTTTTGAAAGAAATAAGCTGTTGAAAAGTCGGAAGAAGCCGATTGATGGAAAAAATTCTGGAAGGATTTTGCAAGGTTTAGGTGATGCCCAGTACACCTCTGGTGATGCAGCTGCACAACATGAGCACCTAATGGCACCATCCATTATGCAATCTTGTGTCATTCAGGAGAGGCAGCCTGAGGGACCTGATTATTTGTATTACCAGCACATATCTGATGCATATCTATCTACAGCTGAAAACATGGAAAGTGCGTTTCTGCCAGTGCCCTTTTTGTCTCCTAAATCTAGCGAACATGAGCGGGAAAATGTGCTTTCTCACTGTGATGCATCTACTGGCATCACTGATTCAATAAGCAAGGTCAAAACTGTGAACAAACGTTTGACACCCCAGGAAAAAATTGAAAAACTGAGACGAAGGCAGCAAATGCAAGCAATGATTGCCATTGAAAAACAGCAACAACAACTGGGTCGACATGTATCATATCATTCCATTCCACAGGATTGTTCCCAGGAAAATCATTTTCAGCAAATTGGTGTTGCTGATAATGAAGCTAATGATTTGAGCAGTCTTCCATCTTGTGATCAAAGTTCACCTATGGAACAAGATGATTCCAATAGAGTTTCTGCACCAGCTGATGATGGTTGGGTGGAGGAGACAATACTCTATCAACTTGAAGATATAATTTCTAAGGTTTGCTTGAATTCATGTGGATTCTTTTCCTGTTGTCTGCAATCTTTCTTCTAGTGATTAAATACTGGTGTAGTGCAGCTGGACATGAAGACGAGAACGTGTATACAAGATAGCCTGTCCAGATTAGCTCAAAATGCTGCACAAAGAAATTATCCTTCTGGCCCACTCAGTGGCACCATTGGAAGAAATTTGCAAGATACTAAGGCAAAAGAACTAAATCTTAGAAACAGGTTAGTGCATCAACTCAACAATATCATCTCCTGTTTTGTTTGCTTGCAATGATGATTAATTTTTATCTATCACATTGTTTTCTTCAAGTGCTTCTACCTTCTTCAAGAGAAACTGCTTTGCTAAATTTTAAATGGTCATCTCAGGCTAACTGCATGGACTGACATATGGATCATTGGAAAGACGTTTTAGCTCATATAGGATGTCTTGAACAAAGGATATTTAATTACTATATAAAGGGATATTTTTAGTCAATACTTTTTCCTCATGCAGTTGAAGTATGAGTTAATGTAAAGTTGATCAAAAGTAAGAAATACCAATTGCAGAAAAAGTTTATGTTATCTAGTCACAAGGCCAAAAGTGCCAACAAGTCCTTTTTGCTGTAGTGCAATGTGGCCTTGTCCATCTAATACCCTGTTATAGGATCGTGTTTGGGTTCTAGTTTGTGGTTTAATTAGGGTGGCGTTGCCACTTAAAGCTTTCTTGCCCTTATTAATCTTTCTTCCTTGTTGACCTATTTTGCCAAGAATGTTTAGGGCTCATTAAGAGAGAACCCTGGATCTCTTGATACTAAATCCAGTAGAAAAATATGATAAGAAATGTCAGATGAATTCATTCCATTACTTTCCTTTGTTCTTTGTACAGGAGTGGGGAAAATAACTTCGTCCAGATGATCAGGAAGTAAGGCATAAAAATAGGAACTGCTGGGATATGGAACCCCTTTATATCCTAACCATAGCTGACTCTAGCAACTGACATACAACCAACACTATAATAAGCATGCTGACAAAACAACACAATGAATAAAAACATGTGAAATAAGACTAGACACGCTGACGCGATAATTAAAACATTTTTGTAGACATGTAAATAAAAGCTGCACTAATTCCCCTTCGCTGTCCGAGTATAGACATGCTTAGAGGGGGCGAGTAGCTGCATATCATGCATTACGGCTTCTGAACTTGTAAAATACACAGAGTTTTAAGATTTCTCAATGTTGCCTTTAAAGTTTCAAAAGTATTAGAAGCCTTCTAACTCAAATAAATTTACAAGTTCATAAAAATTGTGATGATATTTAAACAGCTAATCTAATGTCCATTAATAATCAGATGACATGTCAAGTTTAGTAATAGTTGCCTAGTCATGAGATTTTTAAGAGACGGTAGATTAATTGTGTAGTTGCCATCACAAATTTTAGTAAATGAGCAATTTATGAGAGGTAGGAGCCATGCTAGATAGTTGTGAGTGGGAGCCATATTTAGCTGTTGAATAGGTAAATTCAGAAATAACCATTAGTGCACAGTTCCAACTGTTCTAGGGACTTGTTTAAGCATCTGGATTCTGGCATAGACTGTATCATGTCATCTTATCATTTTGCTTTCACTAATAGATGTGCTAAGTAAACACATTGATAATGCAATTTTGGTGCCTGCATTCTGACATGATGTGGTATTTTGAGACATTGGAGTGATTAGAAATTTCAATTTTGCAAAGACATTTAGAGGCAGGGTTTTTTTACTTGAGTATTGGTGTGCAATTAACCCTAACCCCAACAACCCAACCCCACACCTTGGAAGGGTGACATAGGTGAAGCTACTAGTAAAACTGATGATCATTTGATTCTTTTGGAATTAGAGATAAAATTCTTTCTCCTTTGCAATTTGGTATAAAGGTCAGAAATATGAAGGGTCTACAGCTATCTTGGACATGATTAAGACATTTGCATTGTTCTTGTACATGGATTGGCAGTTTTAGATGCATTTTTATTTATGAATATTTGTGAATCTTTGAGAAATTTAGTAATTATGGCTTATTGAAAAGCAAAAGATGACTTGACTCGTAGGATACAAAATGGACTGATTCTTTAAAAGTTTTATGTGATTAGAATACTACTTATTTGGTGCCCCCCCCCCCCACCCCCCCCAAAGAATATTACTTAATCTCAAGGGTTATAGAACAGCCGTATGAAATGTGATGCTACGTGGGAAAGAATGCCAGATCTTGAGTATGGTATAATATAGAAGATGAGAGCCAAATGAACTAAGATTTCTTTGAGGGATGTTTTGTCATACGAGGAAAGATTGGTCAGGGATGAATATATATATACATTTGGGTTTGGCATGGTGCTAACTGATGATAAGGAAAGAGAAACCTTCCTAAAATATAGAGGGGACATATGAGAAAAACTCACAAAAGCCCGTAGTGGAATACTTAAAGATATGATAAAGACTTACATTGAAAAAGGAAAGGATACCCCACATAGATTTTATGTAATGTTTTCTTTGTTGTAACTCATCCATCATTTGACGGTTGTACACCATTTGGATCAATAAAATTTCAATTATCCAAAAAAAAAGGAAAAAAAAAAAAAAAGAAAGAATCTCTGTGGGAATAAGGTTTAGCAGCAGTATTGTCTTTGCCGTCACTGCTGCCATCATCTTCACATTTGTTTCTGTAGTTAGTTCAAAGAGTTAAGTAAATTTGATATGGTGATGCTTTTCTGTGCAAGCCTCAAGTACTTTGTTCAATTACTTGGATAGCAGTTGTTGCTGCAGTATTAGGCTTGAATATTTTTCCATTGTTAAAAGAGTAGTTGTGTTGCTTAAGATTATTGATGTACGTTAGTTATGACATGGCACTACAGGCAAGTCCAGACTGGAGATATTGAAAGGGGAACAAACCCTATAGACAGAACTATTGCTCACTTGCTGTTTCACAGACCTTTAGAACATTCAGTAAAGCCTTCATTCATGCCTGAATCGTCCCTTTCAACTAAACCGCCTTCTGAATGCAAAAGTTTGAGCGTAGGGAGCTTGCTGGCAGCAGGTTATGCTGAGAGTTCTAATGATGGACAAGTTACCTCTTTCTCGGGTTCAGAGACCCCTTCCGGTACTCTTTTCAGGTCTCAGCAAGTTGATCAGGTAGAAAGTAATCCCAGCTTAGAGTCTTCGGAGAACATGTCAAAGAGTCTCTGCAGCTGAAATATGGAGGATGAGTCATCTTGATAGCAAAGCATGAATTCAAAAGGGTAATTCCTTCCTTTATCTCTTCCATGCCTAATAATATACTATGACATGCCTAGTTTTACGGACCAACTGGTAATGCATAGATTTTTGTGTCATTGTCAGCTGTTGGTATTCGTGAGAGGCAATTTGGCTTATGGAGTAGGAGCTTGGAGATTGTAATCATTGGCATCAAAAAGATGCATCAGACCTTCTCTAATCCTATCTTCCAATTGCTGTTTATATGAAGATTAATTAGTGAATGACCTGGAATGACAGAGCCCTTTGTCCTTTCTATACGTACATAATACTCTGCTTTAACAGCTACTTCGCTAGTAGGATTGATGCTTTAGCAAAATGTAGTCACAGCAACTTTCGCCAGTTTGTACGCAGGCTCAAGTCTTGATTTTTGGCTTGCGTTGCAGTTGAGATGTCCATAAAAGGTTTTAGTCTTGGTTTAACATCTCTCTTCTCTGGTTTGTCTCTATTTTGTACCTGAAAGTCGTATCTGGAGCTCAGGACATAGACGAAACTATGGATGTCCTGAGACGAAATGATGGACCCATCCGCCACTTTTAGCTGGGCTGAAGATAAATTTAATTGCATTTTGTTCTTATAATATCCAAAGCTTCGAGACTAGTAAAATTTCTGCCTGCCATAGTTAAAGGTATGACCAAATTCCGTATGTTTTTGGGCCAACACACCATGTAGGCTTATTAGTGAGGATCCTCGAAGCTTTACGAGAAGAACAAGGATTCTGGTAGCTAAACCTGCTGCAAAGCAACACCTTGCACAGATTGAATACGTTGATGGTAGTGAGGGATTAACTACGACCCAACTTTCTTAAGCTATTTTGCTCGTTATATTGGAGGGCAACACGAGGACCTTGGAGCTGTACTTTTGTTTATGTGGTATGGTATTACATGGGACGGCCATGCATACAAGAAATTTCGCCCCCAACAGAGAACACTTCCTACTAACTTACTGAGCCACTCGTTTATTATTTTCTGGGTATTGGGCTCTTCATGGGAAACCCAGATAGTATTCACCATTGGTGCTGGGAAACCGCCATCCTGGTTGGGTCAAACTTAACTATGATGGATCTAAGAATCTTCTTAGCCTAGAAGCTACAAAATTATTACCTCGGTGGATTCATTGCAAGTGCACTAACTGGTTGAGCAAAACTTTTTTTTTTTTTTTAATATTTGAAGGTGTAGATGCTAAATTTTAAAATTTTGGGTTAAGTGCATATCGGACAAATGTATAGAGAGATATTTATAATTTATCCCTTTTTTTTTTCTTCTTCAAAGAATGATCTAAGAATATTAATCAAGTTAAATGTGTTTTACATGTATAACATATATAATTAATAGGTTTTCGTGTAATAATAATAGTATTAGGCGTTTTATATATTATGTACGGTGAGGAAGCTAATTTATGGATAAAATGTAATAAAAATTTTCAATGTATTTTCTTCATAGCAGTGCACTCATTAAAAGAATTTTCTTCATTTTTTTTAATGGAAAAATATCACAAAAGACTACCTCTAGCTTCTAGTATTATCTTTAATGCATTGACATGACAAAATCCAGACACTTATCACGGTTTGGTCACATTCACATGGGCAGCAACTCAGTGATGAAACGATTTATGAACTTAGAAAGGAAATTGGTTAAGCCTATTCACTCCTGTTTGAAGTCCCCTATCGACTAGGTCACTAGATTTTTAGAACCACCCCCACTATATGCACCCCTACATTAGAAACTTAACCGGTCCCATCCATTCACAGTCAGCTAGGGGCATATACATGCTTTTGAATGTATGTCGGATTGGCTTTGGATTCTCCTCTTCGTATCGATTAAGTTCTCTTCTATTATAAGATAATTCTCCCCCCACCCATTCAACCTGGCTTGATGTTTCATCTCACTAGTAATAAATCTTTCTCTTCGAGAATTTACTAAGCCATTGATATATCATCTTTACTGGACTAATTATTACTCACATAATCGTAATTATGGCACTTGATCACTTCTCAGAGTTTTCAAATCACAAGCCTTTTATTTTAATCTTGTTAGAGCATCCTTTGCTCTTTGAGTCACATGCTTAAATTATACAACTGCACTGGTGTTGCTATGATATAGAAACTTGCTAAGAAGTGTGTTCCTTCCGTTTTAAGTTATAAACAAGTTAAGTTGAGTCAAGATAATATAATATTGAATTTGAGCTTGAATTCAATTTGAAATTTCAATGTTTAAAGTTGGTCAAATTTAGAATTTTGAGCTTTAGCTTAATTTAATTAAGTTTGATTTCTCTTTTTTTTTTTTCTAATTATAATAACACTAATATTTAGACTCAACTTGAATTCACTCAATATTTATATTCAACTCGAACTTCATTAAGCTTACAAACAAGTTTAGCTAAATATTATGAAATATGTACTTGACTAGATTAACTACTCTTGTATCTTGAGCTCAAACTCAACTCTATTATTCTTTAATTGAAACTCAAGTAAATATCAAACCAAATTTAAGTAACTTATAAGCCCAATTCTTTCACTTTGACCCTTTTTTCTATCATCCTATCATTTTGAGCAATGAACATTTATATACAACACCATTCTATTTACCTTATCAAGTAGTTGGTTCTTAAAAACTTAAGTTTATTTCAAATGATATCCGAAAAGGTAGGGTTAAAGAAAATTATATCCCTTCTGTAGTTTCGTTTCTTATTCGTTTCTTAGTCTACAAAAGTTTGTTTAATAAATTGTTTCATAAAGAAAAACAAGAAAACAAAACGACGAAAAATTCAGACTAAATTTCCAAAAGAAGGAAAAATAAATAAATAAATAAATAATGACACGAGACTAAACTGGAGTAGGACAATAATTAGAGAGAACAATGATAAGGGAGGAGATTGATGAGGAAGCACTAGGATGACGAGTAAGAGAGACAAACACACAGCTAGAAAGGTCAACAATAGATACGGATGGAGTAGATAGATAGTAAAGTGTCAAATTAAAAATATTAATTTTTATAGGTTTTTGACTAAGATATATATATATATATATATATATATATACGAAATTTATCTAGTAAATGAGTTTAGATATTAAATTTAAATTAGAATATATTTATAAAAAGATCATGGTATGTAAATTTCGCATATACAAAATCATTTATAATAATGCCGTACAGTATCGGATTGACAAATGGTACACTAAATTACCAACTCTAGTGTAGAGAGACAAGCTTGTAATGACTTTTGAGTCATGAATAACATCAAATTTAGAATTAATATAAAAATATTATTTTTATCTATTAATTTTTGCTTTCATGAATTGATTCTTTATGTGCCCTAAAGCCATCTCAAGACAGCGAAATTTGTGGGTTCACACAATGGAATGAAATGGAGCATTTCATAGGCCAGCCTGCAGAAAAAGTCATCACCTTCATGCGTAGATTCTACTATTTTCTTGAGCTAGATTTTCACTTCAAATTGACAGCAGAGGGCAATTTAAGGGGATGACAAAATTGACTCTACGACCCTCTTATTTATTCAGCTTTTTTTGACTTGACCCATTGATTTGGCATACAGAGGCTTGTCTGATTCTTCCTTGTACTACCATTCATCAAGTTGAAGTCCTTCCTTCCTTCCCAGAACAGAAGAAGCTCTCGTAGCCTGAGTGGAGGATGGAGGTGCATGGGCATTCTTATTTCTCCAGCATTAATTAAACATTGCCATTTTGGTGTAACCATGCCCATCTTCCCTTAAATGAAGAAAGAAACATGAAAAATTTGAATCTATGTTTAGATCTATAGCCTGTAAACTATGTGAAAGGGAGTTTTTTTTTTTTCTCCTTTTTATTGCATCAAGTGTTGATAAGCTAGAGGGAGAAGGAGAGAGAGGAGATAGACAGATATACTGAATTAATTTTATCCATGCAACTAAATTATGACTTGTAACTTTTTTAACCAAATATCTCTTCATATGAATTCTTTAATTTTTTTTTTTCCTGTACCTGAAAAAAAAAAAAAAAGAAAATTTTATAACAATTCTTTCCAAAATGTCATGTATATATAAAGTAAATTACACCACCTAAAAATTCTAAAATTGCATGAAACCCTTACCTTTTCAAAACTAAGCATTGAATCCCTTAAAACAATTATGAGACCTACTTTGTTTATGTATCGGTTGCTTATATGGATTTTCTCGCTAACATAAATAATTAATTAGTATATTTGATTGACAAATATTGAAAATACTAAAATATTCATAAAATGAGAAGAAAAAATTGCTAAAAAATAAAGAAGAAAAACAGGATGAAATTAAATAAAAAGAAAAATATATATATGGCTATAGTTGCCCACTCCCTTTTCCTTGAATTCATTCGATCTTTATTTTCTTTTTCTTTTTTTACACCACTTTTTTTAGTATTTGAGTATTTTTAACATCAATTAAATATACTAATTTAATTATCCACGTCAACAAAAAAATCTACATAAGGAGTCAACACGTAAATAAAATAGAACAACAACTGTTTTAGGGAGTCCAAGTGTTAACTTTGAAAAAGTAGAGGATTCATGCAATCTTAAAACTTAAAAAAATGTTGAAAAATCCATAATCTTAGGGGATGGCATGCATTATCTATCAAAAAATTTCCCCCCTTTTTATAAGCCAATTGGACTCACTACACTACTTCTTTTTATTTATTTTTTATTAACACCGACATATAGTTACCACATGAACAGAACATTTAATGGGTGTACTCTTGATTGATAAGCAATTAAACACCCTTCTTAATGACATTATGACTGTTTTAGAATATCCTTAAGGGATGGCTAAGGTCGTGTTGATGAATGCAAAAATGAAAAAAAAAAAAAAAGGTCCTAACAAGTCATAAATCTTTTATTGTATATATTTTAGTCTAAATATTATTAGAAAATGCAAAATAAAGATATGGTTACTTTTTCATCAAAAACAGTAATGTGATAATTTGATATATCAATTTTACCACATCAATCAATATATTTGACACTGTTTATTGTCACATTTGATAATAAAATTAGGTCAAGTTTAATTTGGTATGTATACATATATAATAGAGTAGTTACTTACTAACATTTATTACTCACTCCCTTGTTAGGGATTTGCTTTTAAAATTCTTTTACATATAAGAATTATGGATTTAAAGACTTACAAATTGAATTGTTTCATATTTTAGAAATAGCTTTCAATCATTACATCTTATGAAGCTCTCTTTAAAAATAATAATATATTAAATCTCTATCACACTTCAAAAAAGTTAACCAAACAAATTCATAATAGTATCTCAATAAAATAAATATATGAAATTGCAGGTGAAGAAAATAAATTATTAGAATGAGAGTTGCTAATGTTACCAAAACTTTAGGCATAAAATTCAGTCCAAATGTTTTATTTTGTTAGGAAATTTTAAAATTATATAGAATTTTAATTTATATTATTGAGTAAAACTGGTTAATTAACTCTACAAGTTTTATAATATATAATCTAAATGGAAGTTTTGGTTCACCTAATAGAGGATTTGTATATTATATAGTTTTAAGCTCTTTTATACATGCATGGCTTCTACGTGTCCCTCAAATGCTACGTATCCAATTTTGAAAGATAGTCTCTTATTTTAGAAATGTCTGTAACTAGGTATTGGTTTTAAACTATACTTATCGGCAAAAATAATAAACTTAAATAAAATATTATCTTAATTTACATACTAACTATATATTTTTACAAATTGTTATTAATATATATTTATTCATATAAAAATATAACAAATTAATGGTAGATGGTTTTTCAATAAAATACCGTACCATTTTTTCAAAACATGAAAGACATGAAAAGTTATAAAGTTATAACTATTTTAAAAAGTATTGTATGAAAAGTTGTATCTCTTGAAGTAAAAACTTAATGGGTATAAAATAATTACATATAAACTACTAATAAAAATAATAAGTATATAATGCATTTATTTACATAGGTGCCTAACAAAATATAAAACAATAATAAATTAAAATATAAATACTTATTATCATTATTTATATAATTTTAAGTTATGAAATTCGATAAAAACATAAAAAGTCTTGGCGTTCTTATTTGTTAAAATAAGTTATGGTGGATTTGCTAATAATAATAATAATAATAATTAGTAAATAGTTCGGATCTGAACAACGAATTGTTCTTAAAAATCATCCCACAATCGAATAGACATGTCCTTCTTTTTCTCTTGTATTTTCTCGAGAAATCTCTCTCTCTCCTGTGTGTGTGTGTGTGCGCGTGTGTAATTTCAAATTCTACGCGCACTTCGTGTCTACTTCCCGTTTATTCCTTCATTAATACCACCGTTCCAGACAGTGACAACACCCCCTCGCTCTCTCTCCTCCCTCCCTCCTCCCTCCTTCTTTCTCTCTCTAAATCAATCAAAGGTTTCTGCTTTATGAATCCTTTTGCATTTACTTGCATTATTATTATTATTATTATTATTATTTACAGTGATGATCTTGTTTCCGTCCCAAATGTTAAGTACTATTATTTATCTGTCGATTATTAATTTCCCAGATCTAATGATAGTTAAATTTATGATCTTGCCATGTGATGTAACTTGTTTAATAAGGTTTTTGATGTGATGAAATGATTGAAATTTTATAAGTAGGCGTAGTTTGGTTACTGTTCGTGGGTCAATGGATATTTCCAAGTCAAAGTGCTCCATAGTTTAGAACTTAGTGTTTGTTTTATATGTTCTATTCTTCTGGTCTGGTTATAATTCACCGTAGTTTCGATTTATGATTGCTATTATCTAAAAAAAATAAGAAATGAGTCTCTTTTTAAACAAAGATTGGGTCACATTGTGGCTAGAAGAAAGTAGGTTGTTGTTGTGTGTGTGTGTTTTTCCATTTCATTTCATGTGTAAATGGGGGTAGTCCAAAATATATTTTGGATGCCGAAAAAATCTTTCTTGAGCGCCATTCTTATGTTAATGTATGGTTTTCCAGTTTCTCTGTCTTTGTGAATTCGGTGCTTTTGTGTTGTAATTGTAGGCATTGAAATTGTAATTTAGACATACACATTAGAACTTGCTTTCGCTCTTATATTATTTATAATACTGATGATCTAGGTTCTGATATTATTTTTACTGAGAAACTAGAGGATGGAAGGTTTTGTGTTATTAAGATAAAGAATGGTATGTGTACCCAACCCATTGCTTATTTGAGACGTGTTTGGTTTTGTTTGCTTATTTGCTTGTGAAGTTTGATAATTTTGTTCGTGAGTTAGTGAAGTTTCATTCTTGGTATGGATTTGTATTGAGAAGTTTTTATGTGTAGGGTAATTGAGAGAAGAGAAACTGTCTTCCAGGAGAATGACATCAATAAACTTGTTTTTTGATGATATGCTAAACAAAACTGAGATTATTGATCATCCTCAAAGTAAAGAGATCGACATTGGTGAAAGCATGGATGATTCTAATCAAAATTCTTGTAAACCTAATGTAGCTGCATCAAGCAGTGTTCGTGAGTTATTGGAGTGTCCTGTGTGTTTAAATGCAATGTATCCTCCTATCCATCAGGTATGAAATTTTGAATTCAATTTATTGATGTAAACCATGCCTTTGATGAATCATTCATTATTTTGAGCCTTGGTTTATAACTGCAGTTCTTAAACCCTGCTCTTGTCCCGTATCTCCTAAAAAGAGATCAGCTAAGCATGCATCAATGAGAATGCTTAATCTCATTTGTCTTGATAGTGTGTTAAGCTGGCCTTATCACCTCGAGGACTGGTCTTAGCTCCTGGTTTCCTATATTGTGTAAATGGTCATTGATTTGTTAGTTAGCCTTCTGTGTTAGTTGACTTAAGAATGCATGGGTTACTGTTTTCTTGCTTTTGTCGCACCAAGCATTGTTCTGAAACATTGCATCTGGAATAGTTTTGTAAAATGCTTGTAATCAAACTCTCAGATTGGCTCTTTTCATTGCTATATGAAGTATCTAGTGGCATCATGATGGAAAAATCTATAGGTTTTAACCCAGGGAGACTTCAGCTTGCCAAAAAAAAAGGCTTCCCTTTTTGGGAAGTCGCACTTACCATTGGACTACAATTTGTATACATGATTCACATAGGGAGATGGATTACTTATGGAATTATCTAGGTGGAAAATATGGTATCTTTTGCATTAAGTTGGTGATCACATTGACTTCCCCAATGGCTGCACAGCTTGTCATTGTTTTGTGGTAACGCCAATCTGTCCACTTGCTGTCATATGCATGAATCTGGATTTCTGATAGCTTTTGTACATCAGTAATTGTCATTTTCTAGCAGACTTTACATTAAGGTTTTTTATTTTTATTTTTATTTATTTTTGCAAGTTTTGGGATAAGATAGTCTTTCATTCATTCTACTTTTTACTGTGCCTGTTCTTGCAGTGTTCAAATGGTCACACCTTGTGTTCTGGCTGCAAGCCGAGGGTGCAAAATCGATGTCCTACCTGCAGACATGAACTTGGAAATATAAGATGCCTTGCATTGGAGAAGGTGGCTGCTTCACTTGAACTTCCATGTAGATACGAGTCATTTGGATGTGGGGGCATATATCCTTATTATAGCAAGATAAAGCATGAAAACCAGTGCACCTTTAGACCATATAATTGTCCCTATGCTGGATCAGAATGTTCTGTGGTTGGTGATATTCCATTCTTGGTTGCCCATCTTAGAGATGATCACAAAGTGGACATGCATAATGGCAGTACATTTAACCATCGATATGTGAAGTCAAATCCTCATGAGGTTGAGAATGCCACGTGGATGCTTACGGTAATGTTATATCTTTTGTTTGTTTCTGGTTTTCTCAATTCATGTCCATTCAGCAGTTGTTGCATTTTAACTTTAAAAAGGATTGATTAATGTATATTGTAGGGAAATCTGGCTTTGCTTTCTTGATGTTGCAGAAATATCTAAGCCAGTTGTGTTTCTAGATAACCCAATCTTAGCATAAGACTGATATTACTGCTTGACTATAGAAAGAGTGCAGTCCCCAATTGATGTCATAACTATCTGAATATGATTTATCTACATATGAAGTATTGATCATCTTAATGAATGATAATACCCAAAAGGCTGAAAGCCAAACTAGCGATGTTGGTTTTCGTCCTTCAATGAAAAGAGTTGCTGTTAGCGGTTTAGATTTGCTGTTTTGTTTTCATTGGCTTGATAGCTGTCTGGTAGATATCTGTCAAATAGGGCCCTTTTCTGGTTTAGCCATTGAGTTCTGCACATGAAGCTTTTGCTTGCCCATTACATTGAGCTTTTGTGAATGTTGCTTCTGCTTCACTTATGGTAAAATGGATATCTAACCAAGTGAAGGCATTGTTGATTGCAGGTTTTCAATTGCTTTGGACAGTACTTTTGTCTACATTTTGAAGCTTTTCAGCTTGGCTTGGCCCCTGTCTACATAGCATTCTTGCGGTTTATGGGGGATGATAATGAAGCAAAGAATTATAGTTATAGTCTTGAAGCTGGTGGATTTGGGAGGAAGATGATTTGGCAGGGTGTACCTAGAAGCATAAGGGACAGCCACAGGAAAGTTCGTGATAGCTATGATGGTCTCATTATTCAACGGAATATGGCTCTCTTCTTCTCAGGTGGAGATAGAAAGGAACTGAAGCTTAGGGTTACTGGTAGAATTTGGAAAGAACAATGAAGGGCATTCTTCATTGCAATTTTGCAGATATTCATCCCACCATTGGAGCGTAGCGGCTTCACTATGCTATTCAAGGGGTCTTGTAGTCTGTATTTATCCTACTGCAGAAAGCAATTAGTCTTTGCTTGTCCTTAAGAAAATGGAGGGGCACGAAACCTATATGGCTAGCCGTAGTATATCTCTAGTGGAGAATTGCATTTATCTTACCGTTTCTTTTACACTGAAGAGCCTGTGTTCAACCTAACTATTGGTTATCATGAGTGCTGATAAAGATTTATCAATGTCTTATTTCAAACTTATGAATCTTTACTCGATGTGCGTTTTGCCTCAACTTTGCCCCAGTTTCATTAAAACGTTCATCAATGGCCCTTAGATTCCAACAAGTGCGCTTAGATTCTACTTTTTTTTTTTTTTTAAGTTATATAGTAAGGATAAAAATGGTAAGGCTGATTGCAACATTTTAGAAATGAAAGGGTGTTGAAACATATTATTTAACAAAAGAAGGTGAGTAAACTTAAAATCGCGTTAGTGGGACAATTAGCAATTTATCCTTTGATATGATATCTTATTTGAAAAAAGTCACATATGTTTCTCTCCACACTAGCACTAGCACATGAAACAGAAAGCAGAAAGCAGGCATAATTTAAAACCTTTATATATTTGTTTTTTTTTTTCGGGAGTTAGTACAATTTGGAGGGGAAGTCAAAACTTTTTGTCTTTATAGAAGACTATACGGCTTTTGGCATAATTTTATATTATACTTTGCTCTTTGAAAACCTAATTGAGCAAAGATAGCAATCAGCCCCCAAGGGCAATAGGAGGAAGATCGATCATAAATCCTGGGTGTTCCTGTTTATGATACAGGATATTGTCATACACAGTTGATACTTTAATGATATCCTAAGCGACTTAATCATAAAATTCCAGAGGGCAAGGATTGTGACAAGGGAATAGATTAGATGCATGAAAGTTTTGTCTTTGTCATGCGTGTAAGTGACGTTTTGGTTCCACTATAGGTCTGACTCTTGATATGTTTTGCTTGCGTATTCGTCCAAGTCCTTTCGGTCATTCGGAATGTCAAGGTACAGGGAAAATCGCAATTTCTCCTTCAAAACTATTCATCATGGATCCCTCTTTAAATGTAGAAACTCGCTTTAAGCTTTTTATGGCTTAAAATGTACCTATCCTCCAAAATAGCAACCTTTGGAAACGTTATTCTCACTTTTAAGGAGGAAAACCACATCTGAAAACTTTTGAGGACATAAACATAGATAGGTTTATTTACATATGATTTAAAAAAATTTAAAGGTGAAATTGAAATTATCCTTAAGAAATATTGTAAAAACCTAAATGTTTCTAATAATTTAAAGATATTGAATTACCATAAATAATTAATCCCAATCTAGATAGTGATGAAGATGGGAGGCTATCTAAAGAAAGGACAAAACTGATACAAAAAGTTAGGTCCCATGATTTCATATGACATGTGCACTACATTGGTGCTATGATCTTTATAATAAATAAATGTGACAGACTTCAAAAGGAATTTGGTACGAAATATTTTATCTCTTCTAAATAGTACCATTGGAAATTGACCTTTATTGAAAGTATTAATCTGGAGATCTTATTTGGCTAATTTTATAAATATTCTTAAGAAGAGTTTGGTAGGATTGTAATGATTAGAATTGAAAAAGAAAAGAAAAAAAAAAGTTTCTTATGACTAAGATCCCCATGTTAGTGTGCTCCATGAGACAGCTCGAAGGTAGGCATAGTAAGATTGCATAATGAGCTAACTATTACTGGAGCTAAAGTGTTTGTACATGTTAAATTGTTGAAAATTCAAGTCAAGATTGAGATTATTAGAATGCGTTTCAAATTTTCATTAGACTTAAGTTTAGAGCACATAGGGGTAAAGACTTAACTTTTAGAACTTAGATTGTAGACATAGTGTTTTGCACGATTAAGGGAGAGAACTCTATGGTATGTATTAGGGGTGAACGGGTAACCCTGTTGTATAGGGTATCCACATATATCCTACTTAATCTAGTAAGTTTTGGGTAGATAATGGACATTAAGGATTATAGGGTAGTTTTTTGTATAGATTTTTTAGAATTTGCTCCTATAGGGTAGAATACGAGTATGAAATCTTTTTATCCTATACTTATCTTGAAACCTATATTTTAAGATATATAGAGTATAGGTTTTAAGGTACCCTTACTTATCCTATAAAATGTTATTAAATAACATTAATAAATAAATAGTAAATAATAATATTATAATTTTTTTTGCAATACATGTTTTAGTTAAAAAGAAAAAAAAAAGGTTTAAGTTCATAAGTTAATGACCTTAAATAGTTAAACCTAATATTGCTCCTCTTTCTTTTCCTTATTATCCCTCAATTGTCTCTCTAACTTTAGGTTTTCTATTTATTTATTTTTTTGTTCTTTTACATTTGCTAAGTAGTAAGATCGTAAAACTTGAAATAATTAAGGTCAAAAAATTATTTTTTTAATTTCACATAATTTGTCACAAGTTTCACAATTTTTACATATTAAGAATTTGTAGTTCACACATAAATTACTTTTTTCACATAAACTTAAAATTTATAAAAAGAAAGATAAAATTTACAGGTTTTACGGAATACCCTATACCTTGTAGGTTTTATAAGGTAATGAGTACAGGGTGATTTCACGGTATTATAGGGTAGAATTCAATTCTAAAAATTGAGAACTTATACCTTATAGAATATGATACAGATATGACTTTATACCTTATTCACCATATACTCGCTCATCCTTAGTGTGTACTAATACTCTTATATTGGTAAATTTGTTAATAGTCTAGCCTAGACAAAGGAATGGGTCGAGTCAAACTGCTGACCCCACCTAAACTAGCCTGTGGGAGCCGATTTAACCCTACATCAAACCTGCCATGTACCTAGGTTTTGAACAGGTTTGCTTAAGCAACTATCCAAACTGGTAAGTTGTGAACCAGCAGTTCAGCCGATTCACCAACTCGTCGACTTAGCCTAGTTCAACTTGGTGGGTTAGTGAGGTCCTCTTAAAAAAAATAGAAAAATAGAAAAGGACAAATGCAACATGACATCTCAAAAAAAAGAAGAGAAAAAGCAAAAGACAAACAATGCCTGACATTTGAAAAGTACTAGAGGAAGAAAATTTCACCTTGGTTACTATTTTCAAAAGGCAAAGAACAATTGCAAGCTCTGACAAAATAAGATTTGTTTTTTTGGAACTAAAAATAAAAAAAAGGTGAAATTGCAATTATCCTTAAGAAATATTGTAAAACCCTATATAGTTCTAATAATTTAGAGGAGATGTTGAATTACCATAAATAATTAATCCCAATAGCTAGATAGTGATGGAGATGGGAGGCTATCTAAAGAAAGGAAAAAACTGATATAAAAAGTTAGGTCCTATAATTTCACACGATATGTACACTACTTTTTCATTAGGATTGAACATGTTAATCTTTCCTTTTTTATTGGTGCTATGATCTTTATAATAAATAATTGTGACAGACTTCAAAAGGAATTTGGTATGAAATATTTTCTCTCTTCTAAATAGTACCATTGGAAATCGATCTTTATTGAAAAGCATCAATTTGGAGATCTTATTTAGCTAATTTTATAAATATTCTTAAGAAGAGTTTGGTAGGATTGTAATGATTAGAATTGAAAAAAAAAAGAAAAAAGAAGAAAGTTTCTAATGACTAGGATTCCCAAGTTAGTGTGCTCCACGAGATAGCTTGGAGGTGGGTGATAGTAAGATTGCATAATGAGCTAAATATTAGTGGAGCTTTGGTAGAGCTCAAGTGTTTGTACATGTTGAATGGTTAAAAATTCAAGTCAAGATTGAGATTATTAGAATGCGTTTCAAATTTTTATTAGACTTAAGTTTAGAGCACATTAGGGTAAAGACTTAACTTTCAAAACTCATATTGTGGAAATAGTGTTCTGTATGATTAAGGGAGAGAACTTTATGGTTTGTACTATAGGTAAACAGGTAACCCAGTTATACAGGATATTTATCTGTACCTTGCTTGATCAAGTAGGTTTTGTGTGGATATTAAGGATTATATGATAGTTTTATGGTATATTTTTTTTAGAATTTTGTCTTATAGGGTAGGATACGAGCATAGAGTTTTCTTATACTATATTCATCCCGAAACCTATATTTAAAGGTATATAGAGTATAGGTTTCAAAGTACTCTTACTTACCATATGAGATGTTATTAAATAATATTAATAAATAATTAGTAAATGACAATATTGTAATCTTTCGGCAATAAATGTTTTAGTAAAAAAGAAAAAAAAATTAAATTCATAAATTAATAATCCTAAATAGTTAAACTTAATATCACTCCTCTTTCTTTTCCTTATTATCTCCCATTTTCCTCTCTAACTTTAGGTTTTCTATTTTTTTTTTTTTTTACTCTTTTCCATTTGCTAAGTAGTAAGATTGTAAAACTTGAAATAGTTAAGGTCAATTTTTTTTTTTTTAATTTCACATATTTTGTTACAAGTTCCACAATTGTTGTATATTAATAATTTATAATTCATATATAATTTACATTTTTCACATAAACTCAAAATTTATAGGAAGAAAAATAAAATTTATAGGTTTTACAGAATATCCTATACCCTATAGGTTTTACAAGGTAATGGGTATAGGGTGATTTCATGGTATTATAAGGTAGATTTCAATTCTAAATATTAGGAACCTGTACTTTGCAAAGTATAATACAAATATGATTTCATACCTTATCCACCCTATACTTACTCATCTTTAGCATGTACTAATACTCTTATACTAGTGAATTTGTTAGTAGTCTAGCCTAGACAAAGGAATGGGCTGGATCAAATTTTTGACTCGGCTTGAACCGGCCTGTGGGAGTTGGTTTGACTCGGCATCAAACTGGCCAGGTAATTGGGTTTTGGACAGGTTGTGAATTGGCGATTTAGTTGATTTATCAACCCGTTGACCTAACCCGGTTCAAGTCGACGAGTTGGTAAGGTCCTCTCAAAAAAAAAAAAAAAGAGAAAAAGAAAAAGACGAACAACGCTTGACATTTAAAAAGTAGTAGAGGAAGAAAATCTCATGCGAGTTACCATTTTCAAATAGTAAAATAAGATTTCAAGCTTTGATAAAATAAGGCATTTTTTTGGAATACAGGCAAGCAGATAATAGGATTGTAGGCTTTGTGCACAGTTGAAAAATTTTCAAATTTAAATTTTGAAGTAGGTTAGAAGACAAAATGGACAACATGCAAAAATTTATAGGCAGTAGGCTTTAAAAATAGCACACATGAAAATTTTTGAATTTGAATGATGTGAGGCAAGAGGAAATTTCAAACGTTCTACAAAAAGGTTGTATATATTTGTACCTATGCATTCATTCGGTCCTTTATGGAAAAAAAAAATTCTATTCATTCTCTTATGCATTCATTTGTTTTTGTGCTTTCATATGCTCAACTCTTCACTCAACTCCGTTTTGTGCTTTCAAATTCTATAATTTATTTAGTTTGTGAGTACTTTTGCTATCTAGATTATTTTTGTTGCTTATATTTAAGTGTCTTTCACCAAATATATATATATTTTTCTGGTAACCAGATCATCAAATTACAATCTTCTCATATCAATATTTTCTTTTTATACTAATAGAAAAAATGGTAAGTTTCTTTCTTGGTTCATCTTCTAATAAGAAGGGGAGTTCTGCAAAAAGTGATAAGGAAAAATCTATTCACGTGAATTTGAGCAATTTTTTAACGTAGAGAATTACAATCTCCACAGCTTCATTAAGGAGCATTTAGAGGGTTTAATGATGCTACCCCTAGGCTTTGAACACATGACTCATAATGGATAAAGTGAATCGCTGCTACGATAGGACAGTGAGGAGGAAGCGGAAGAAGAAGAGGAAGATGATGTCTAGGAAGTGTCAGAGAAAGAAATACTAAGCTCCATACATGGCAAAGCCGGCTCCATAGGTAAGTTATCTATACCTACTTAAATATGAAGTTTTTACTAAATATTTTTGTAAAATTATAGGGAAAAAAGGGACTACCCTTGCATATTGCAACTATTATCAATCAAGTTACACATGGAAAAAAAGGGAAGGGCTATGAAACTTTGAATAGGCAAATGCGATTAAAGCATCCAGTAGAGTTTAGTATAGATAAGTCATAGTAACAAATATCTCAGTCCAATAGTTCTCAATCATCAGGCCTATTCCAATATTCTACTAAGAGGAAAAAGGTTACCCTGGAAAAATACTTAGCTAAATGTTACATATCATGGAGTCATGCATCTTCTACCCACTGCTTGGAGTATGAACTTGAAGCTTTGAATCCAAGCTCACAAAGGTAAGAGCCGAAAACGATGCAACAAAGCACTATGAAATTATATCACAACGGTAAATGTAATTAGCTATTGTATTTAATTCTCTCGATACACAAGTTTCTAGTTGTGTGGATATATAGACTAATCCATGGCAGGATGATTTTTACTTGGAAATTACATGTCATTGAATAGATGGTGCATGATAAATACAGAAGTGACTAATAACACTTGAGATTTTTAACGAATGCCATATGACGTAAAATATTTTTCATATAATAAATATTATTTTAGATGAATACTCATTGACTAAAATTATATTTTCAATCAATTTTGACAATGCAGTCACTAACACTACATCTATTGATGAACTTGAAGTGTTATGTCAACCCATGCTAGGTGGGACTTTTTTCCACATACAATGTGCCTGTTATGTTTTAAATCTTTGCGTTAGAGACGGTTTGAATTATTTAGATTTTAAGACATCCCTTATAAGAAAAGTGGTTAGTTTTTTAATTGACTATCTATCTGTAAATAAGTCATGGAGGAAATTTTGTATTGATAATAAAATATGACCTAAAAAATTTAGAAAAGATGTTAAACATAGGTGGAATTCCACTTATCGACTTATGGAAAGTACAGTTCTCTATAAAGATGTGTTATGTTCTTTTGCTATGAGGAATGTCCCAGACATTCCATTACACCACAACGATTAAGATGTATGTAATATAATGCTAAATTTATTTAGAATTTTTCATGAGTATACTATAACATTTTTTCAAGTATATCAGGTTAATATTCACTTTTTTCTAATGAATGTAGTAAACATACTGTTAGTGTTGCTTGAAGCCTAAAGTGACCAATTTCTTCAGGTAGCTATCAATGAAATGGTTGCAAAGTGGTTGGTTTATTGTAGAAAAATTCTTGCCCTTTATCTTATTACTTTTATTTTAGATCCATGTTGTAAAAAAACATGCTTTTAGAATATCTCAATCTGTATTATGAAATTGTTGACACATTTTTTGAGACATAAGTCACCTATATCGTTACCGTGACACAAGAATAATGACAAGCGATCTAAGTAACAAAAGACTTATTTTCTAACTTTTTTACTACATATGGTGGTCAAGTTCCTGTGACTCCCTCACCATCTCCCAACTCACATGGTGTCACATATGATCATACCCTCCCTATGCAATGGATGATGATGCAATGGTTGAAGCGGCATCATACTAGTTTGAGTGAGTACATGGAACTTGAACACTATTTCAACATGAACTTTACATTTGGTGACAGTAGTATCACAGACTTTAACATCTTAGACTGGTGGAGAAGGCATAAGAAGATTTATCCGATTTTCTCTCGAATGGCTCGCCAAGTTCTTACTTCTTTTGCATCAACAGTAGTTGTTAAACAAGCTTTCAATATAGCGAACCTTATCCTAGCACAATGGTAATCAAGACTGTCACTCGTTAACATTGAGGCATTAGCTTGCGTAGATGATTAGTCAAAGGCAAGAAGTAGAATACAAGAGTCGTACAGGATGTCTAATAAAGAAGATAAATTATTTAGCGACTTTATCCTGTCGATGGGAAGCTCCACTAGCTCAACTCTTGATCTCAGGTATGATGCAATGGGTTGAATAATATCTATTTTTCGTTATATAACTGTACTATAAGAAAAATTAATTTATAAGGGTAATAGTACTACCTTATTTATTCTTTTGCACTTAGTTAGAGATAATTTATAAAGGAAGTAATACTCCCTTATTTTTTTATTATTTACTTATAGAGTTTGAGAATTGTGTACAAGAGGTAGGGTTAAATGTCTTCATTTTTTCTATAATATTTTTAATTAATCAATAAAATTTGGGATCGGTATCCTCCCTATGTATGGGGCTTGCCAACAATTAATGAAGCAAACCCCATTCATTGTTGAAAAAATGGTGAATTAATTTTCCACGTGAATAAAATTTTGAAAGGAAAAAAGAAGAAAACAAAAACCCTAAAAAAAAATATAGATGGATAAAAAAAAAAGAAAGGAAAAAAAAAAACACCAACAAAAAATTATAGATGAAAAAAAAAATTCGAGGGTTGGCCCTTCCTACTACGAGCTGGTTCTAATTTACTTTCTCCTTGACTTGTGACTTAATAGGTTCAGGCCGAGCTCGAGTCGGTTTTGAACCGGTCCAGCATCTAGTCTAGCCCATTACTTTTTAATCTTAGTTTTAAGGTACAGAATAAATTCCCTAAAAATTTTCATTACATTCTTTCTATACATCTTTTTTCAGAGACCAAGATGTTGTGTCCTAATCAACTCAATTTGTTTGATTATCTATAAGGGTGGAGCAAGTTTGGTTCTTAAAATCCCCTTCTTCAATACGAATGTTTTGCTAGGAAGAAAGTAAAACACTGAAAATATTATTATCATTAGTTTCTTCCATGCTTGAAAACAATGTGATCGGACATTTTCCATTATACGGCAAGCCCCTCGATTAATTGTTATTAGCATTCATAAAACGAAGTCCCATTTATTTATTTATTTTACATGTAATAAGACCTTGCGATTGCAAAAGGATCGTCATTGGGCTAAAACCACTAATATGGATTGTCTCTAGACAACAAAGTTCTTCGAAAGTTGTATCATAATTAATAATCTAAGTCAAACACTTTTTCCCTAATGAAAAATGAACAGTTGATTAATAAAATCCATTCACTCATTCTGTTCGAAAGTTTTCCACTAGCATTAACATTCTATTTACTTCCTCTTCCTACGGACCACTAGTACTTCACATGTAATCACTTATAATATTTTGACTATCACTTGAATTATTACAACGATACAACATTCGTGCCACATTACCTTGTAATGGAACTCAACCCTTTTGTCTTTTTAATGTGCAATTTGGTCTCCCAATCTTAGAAGTTTACTACAAGGTGCACTTTGCTTAGCCCTTGTCTGCCAACACTTCCTACCTTCATTAAACAACCTTTTTATCTATATGGGTTGTTGCAAGTCCATCAAATATCCATTCCCTAATCATACACCTAGTAATAGGGGAACTCTAATACCATTCATGATGCCTAGCTTAATGTAGTAGTAAATAGTAGAGGTAGGGGAGAAAAAGTGACCAAAATGAACTAATATGCAAATCGAACAATATCAAACAAAAAATATGTTTTTCATTCTTTTTCAATTTGGTTTGGAAATTTTTTAATTTAAACCAGATTGAAAATTTATGATTAGTTTGGATGAATAAACTAAACTAAATCGTTTTGAAAAATATAATAATATTTTACTTATAACTAAAAACAAATTATTTTATTATAATATGACATTTAAAATAGTTTTTGATTTGCATTTATTAAAATATATATGCATTTAAATTTTATATTCATAATTTAGCAAATACATATATAAGTTGACTTGAAATTTATACTATATGTTAGCTAGTGGAATCAAATTAGCTATTAATACAAATCTAGAATTTTTTAGTTGCTTGAATATTGATTTTATCAATCTCTTATATGTTATTAATACATGTTATTATTAAATGAATTTATTACTTCTCATATAAGATTATATATATTATGAAAAAATAGCTTAGACGATAAAATATAGTTCAATTTGTAAACACAACCGAATGAAGTTGAAATTCTATGATTTAGAAGAGTTTCAAAATTGAATCATATGGTTGGCTCAAAGCAATAAAAAAATCAAATCGCATTTTTATGGTCTAATTTGGTTTAAAGGAAAAAATCAAAGCAATCTAAAGTGCATTCACCCTTAATCAATAGCCAAGTTAATAGGTAACTAATAAAAACTTACATCCACTTGGCCTCAAAGTTCTAATTAATGTTGGCTTTATGTTTTATGCATTAACCTTATATACCATTAACACATCTCTCCTTGTTTACATCTAACCTACAATCACTTATGATATTTCCATTATCACCATGAAGATTAATGTTTGACTATAATCTAATAAAATCATATACTAAAAAAATCTAAAATACACAACTTCAATTAATCAATGCTATTTTGGAATTTTTTTTTTTTTAAAGAAGAAGAAGAAGAAAAAGAATGACTATAATATAATAAAATCATATACATACAAAAAAAAATCTAAAATACATAACTTCAATTAATCAATGTTGTTTTGTTTTTTTTAAAAAAAAAAAGAAGAAAAAGAATGTTATATGAAAAGTGTGCAATTTTTTTTTTTTGAATGCTCGTATCTAAAATTACAAAGTTAGCACCATGCAACATGTTGCTTTGATAACAAGTGAGGAAAGCATTTACAAGACCTGTATAACATAAAGTGGCAAACTAAACTTTTAAAATGTAAACTTGCTTCTTTTTTTTTTCAATAAAAAACAAAAAAAAAGAAAGAATAAAGCTCTTCAAACTACTTATAAGAAAGTATATATTTGGGGTAAGTCCCAATTCATTAAGAAAGAAAGTGATGGCATACAAAACAAAACTCCACATCAACAAAACCCTAACCCCCGTCAGTTAAGCTTGGATTTAAACCAAATTCTACCATGTTGTTGCCCTCACGAAGAACCATACATACTTTGATATTAGTGAACTCCTTCATCCTTTCCATGTAAAAGAATAAGCAATAATAGAAACTTGAAGCCATTTTACAACTTCTAGTGAATCCAGTTCAAATATGATATTATCAACGCTCAAATGATGTGGTACTTCTAGAGCACTAGCTACACTCCATAATTCCATTTCCAATGGGGAGGCATAGGCAATATTCTTTGAAAATCCCTAAAGTATTAAACCGTTCACATTTTGCAAATACCAACGACACTAGCCTTCCTACTAGACTCATCAACCGCACCATCATGGTTGAATTTGACCCAATAATAAGGGGTGGTTGCTAAAAGACAATGGATCTCTGAAGGCATGAAGCTTCACCCTTACTCTAAGAAGTGGCCCCCACCACCAATTTGTAGGCCTAATCAACACTTGGTTTGACCATTCTTGGATGTCTTTGCTTGTTTTAAAAATTTTCTTTCTTCTTTCATTCCATAAACCCGATACCATAAAAAGGAAAGTGCATGCCCATGGTCTGCGAGGCAACTTGGATTTAGTCTTCTTTGACTCAACGACATGTGTCATGTGAGAAAATTACACAAGATTTGGCATAGTTTACCTCTTAACTTTATGGCTCCCTAGAAGTGCCCATAACATTCATCATTATTTGAGCATCACCCACAATAACTTCTCCAAACAAGAGGATATCATTTACAAAGAACATATAGGAGAGTTTTGTATTAGATCCTCTCAATTTTATTGGATTCCAAATTCCTAAGTTAATGTAATAATGAATGACTTTACTTAGCATCTCCATCATAAAAAGATAAGGTAAGATTGGATCTCCTCCCTTAATACCCTTACTAGAAGGAAAGGACGGAGAAGCAGATTCACTTAATGACTTCAAGGTTAATTGCCGATAGGCAAGAGCCAACAAAGTTAATCCAAAGTTCAGGGACATATGACACATAGAGAGTATTCCTCACAAAGTCTCACTTTTATATGGTCATAAGCCTTTTTTCAAGTCCAATTTAACAAACATTCAACATTTTAATCCCGTTTACAATAATAAATTATTGAGTAATGATTGAGGTTATTACAAAGCACTCACAATTTCCTAATTTGATTACTATAATTTTTGTAGCTAATTAACCCCAAAACCACTACTTATGACTTTTTAAGATCAATACTAATAATAAAGAATCTTGAAAAAAAAATTATTATTAAAAATCTTTTATCATATGCTAGTTTATGAATTCTAAAAAGATCGAATAGGATTGAAGAACAAAGGTAGTTGGTTGTAGAAAAATTCAAAGAGTAATTAGCAAACACACCTCTTTATATTTACTTCTTATAAACCTTAGCATGGTCTAGGTTTGAACCAAGAACTAGCCCAAAACCACCACACTCATTTTGGAACAATTATTAAACTGTGCCAATGATCCAAAAACTGTTGTTGACTTAGATGTTGGTCTTAAATGAGCAACCAAAAGGGATGAAAGGGGAGTGAATTGGTTCTTTTAAAAATTTGTCTGTTTTTTTTTTTTTTTGCAATTATCTCCCTTTCAATTTATTTAACCAAAAGCACTTAATATTAATCAAAGTTAGCAGGAAAAAGCTTTTATTGCTTGATTATACAAATGTCATGCAGATGATAACAAGTAAATAAAAGGTAACAATAAAATAAAAAAGATAAGATGAGAGAAGATAAGCTCAAATGTATAAAGGTTCTGCCTTATATGCTAAGAATCCACTAAGTCACACTTGGGAACAA
Organism: Laguncularia racemosa; assembly: GCA_037954665.1. NCBI lineage: Eukaryota > Viridiplantae > Streptophyta > Magnoliopsida > Myrtales > Combretaceae > Laguncularia > Laguncularia racemosa. Next base: position 3,384,701 of record JBBMOL010000006.1, read on the forward strand.
CTACAGAGTTTCACAAACAAGACTATTTTCAAATCCAATTGTAGAAGCTTTTCCCAATTGTTGTGTCCTTCATGGTTTTCTTGGATTCTGCTGACTTCTCTTAGTTTAACCCTTTAACACACTTCTTACACAACTTTCTTAATTTCTTGAACTTATGACTAAAATTAAAATCTTCATTTATAATACAACCTCATTGTAACCAAACCCCTTGACATAAGACACTTGACTAATAAAAAAAATAAAATAAAATCAAACAATCTATCGAAAGGTCCTATAAGTGACTACTAATTATGATGGGAATTAGAAATAGAAGCGAGAACTTTGACAAAATCAAGATTAGAATTAGAATCAAAAGGCTTAAATATAGTAAACCAATGACAAGATTGAGATCGTGAGATTAAGTAATATGTTTGAGAGAATGTTGGAAAGTTCTTTATTATAAGAAGAAAAAGTATTCGAGGATAATTTTATAGTTCATCATTTGAATGTCGAAAGAAGTATGCTGGTGAAGACTTTAGAAAAAGATGTTTTCAAAGGAAAAGAAAGCAAAGGAAGGCGCTTTTGAATTAAAGGAAGATGTTTCTAAATTAGTATCTTTTGACTTATTGGAAGCTTCTATTTCAGAATCTGTCAAATGTTATACTTGAGAATTGAGATTGATTTGAGTTTCTAAATAATTGAAGACAAAGCATGTAATATTCTATAAAAGATACACAAAGATTTAGTTGAAGATATAACTCTCAATATATTAGGAAGTTAGATAGTTGATAGTTATTTGATTTTCGCATTTATTTATTTTGTTTCCTTATCATATTTCTTTCTTTATATTCAATATTATCCTTAATTGGCATTAGGGTTTGCTTATAAATATCAATTACTCTATGAGGTAAAGAATCTTTTAACAAGTTAATGAAATTTCTCTTTGATTGAGTTCTTCTCTTTCAAAACCCCCTTGCTCTTATCAGTCTCTTTTGATTATGGTGAGTAAAACCATTTGGTCACTATTGGGTCAATCTTTCTAAATGAGTCATATTCAAGAAAGAGTCGTCCATATAGGGATATAACCAAGTGAATTGTTATGGGATCCCACTCGACTCAATAAAAACCTTATATAATAATACCTTATAAATTTTTATCGAGTTTTGATATATGATTCAAAATCCTATAACATTTAAGGTCAAGTTTTGGGACTACAAAAAACATGATGAGAATTTGACTTGATAAAAAATAATAAATTAATAATAGTGTCTTGTATCCTATGGTTAGTTATAGATGACAAAGTCATTATTTCATTAACCGTATTTGTTATGGAAGAGCCACTGTCCCAAGTTCAAGGGCTGAATCAAGAAGAAAGTCAAGTGGCTGAAGTTGAAGTTCAAAGGGATTCAAGTCCAATAAGCCTACCTCAAGGACCAATCACAAGATCCCGAGCTAAGAAACTGCAACAAATCCTAATTTCTCATGTATAGGGTTTGGTAAACATCACAAGTGAGAAGCTTCAAGGAACCCAAAGCTTCGAGCAAGGGTTGATCAAAGGGAACTTAATGTGATTGAAATCAAGTGGGAAGAACCGGTCCAGGATCAAGGCTGCTGACCTTGAAGCCGGTTTTAAAGGAGCTCCAAACCTACAACTGTACGCCGTCAAGAACGCTGCCGGCCTTTACATATACGCCGCTGGCCTTGACAGCCGACCATCTTTTAATTACGTTGTATTTTTCCTTATTCCGCGAATTACGATGTGTTGCTTGGATGTCTTCATATTTATACCGAGATAAGACGATGTAAAGTCAGTTTTTGTCATCTTTGAAATACCAAAAAGCTTGTTGCTTTAATTCCTTGCGTTATTGATTGAATGCATGCTAAGAAACTTTCAGGAGAGAGTTGATCGATCTTTTCCTGTGGAGAGTTTTAAGGTTATGGCTTAATTAGTTCTAGCTTGTTCATCGATTCGTCTAAGAAAACCTAAATCTAAACTATCTTAGGGTTTGATTCCAATTAGATTCGTGGGTTTTCGTGTTGTTGTTGTGGGGGTCCGTAATAGCCAAAGGGGTTCTCAAGCGCAACTACGGTGGTTCTCGGTATCATTTGGTATCAGAGCTTTGGCTCTAGATCAGGTTATATCTTTCATTGATCTTTGTTCGACTTTTAATTTTATCTTTGTTTAATATATAAAGTTGTGTTCTTTACATGTTCTATTGTGTTTCTCTCGTCAAGTTGTGACCTTTCCATCATTCTAGGGTTTGTCCGTCAAAAAGAAAAGAAAAGAAATTCGTATTAAAAAAAAAAGATATATATATATATATTGATTGATTGATAGGGATCTTGAATTTGTGGTTTTTTATTAGATCCTAACTTTGTGAAAACACCAAATACTCCAAAATTATAGTGTAAATTCATCAAGGGATATTGGGAAACACTAATTGTGTCTGTGTCATACACTTCTCTTTTGATTATTTCTAGGTATGATTTGATTAAGAACATCGAGGAGCAAGCTTGAGAGGTGCGAGGAACACCTGTGAGACCTGATTTGATTGTGTGACACATGAGAGTACAACCCCATCAGTTGAGTGTAAACACGAGAGGGAGTGCTTGTTAGGAAACTGAAATTTTAATTAATGTTTGTTAGTTTTGCAGGATAAGATGTCCGCTAAAGGTGTTGGTGTGAGTAAGGAGGAGAGAACTATGGATGAGAAACTGTTGAAGGAGGTTTAACAATCAGAGTTTAGGCGTATGACTCAAGCATTGATAGAGATGAGAGAGTATATGGAGCGAATGAACCTGAGGTTACAGGCAGTTGAAAATAGGGAGCCTAGTGCTAGAGAAGGGCATAGAGGAGGTAGGATTCCTATTCCACAGACAGTTGATGTGGCTGATGATAGTGACTATTCGGAGGAGGAGTATGAAGATAGTACAGTGTTGGATGTCAATAGGGGTCGAAGAGGTGGTAGAGGAATAGGAAGAGGAGTGGGAGCTGGTAGAGGAAGAGGAAGAACACATGAGCGTTACACTGCTGGCAGAAGTAGAGGGAATGATGATTATGTAGATCGAGGATTGGGTGGAATTAAACTGGAACTTCCCATCTTTCATGGTAAGTCTGATCTAGAGGCTTGTTTGCAGTGGGAGAAAAAGGTAGAGCTGAACTTTGATTGTCACCAATGTAGTGAGTAGAGAAAAGTGAAGTTGGCTGTAACCCAGTTTCAAGATTATGCTATCTCTTGGTGGGATCAACTGGTGACCAGCAGAAGGAGGAACATGGAGTATCCTATAGATAGCTGGCATGATCTTAAGGCTGTGATGAGAAAGCGATTTGTTCCCAGGTATTATCACAGAGAACTCATGCAAAGGTTGCAAATGTTGAGACAAGGTAGTAGGAGTGTGGAGGACTACTACAAAGAGATGGAGATGATCATGATCAGGGTTGATGTGGATGAGGAAGAGGAGGCCACCATGGCACGATTCTTGGGTGGTTTAAACAAAGAAATTGCTGATAGGGTAGAATTGCAACATTATGTGGAGTTGGAGGATATGGTGCATCTAGTTATCAAAATTGAGAGACAACTCTAGGGCAGAGGCCCATACAGGTATGTTTCCAAACCTTCTTCCAATTCTCATTCTGCATGGAAGGGTTATGGAAAGTCTGATTTTAAGGGAAGTAAGCCTACTATTGATGTTGCAAAGGGGAAGGTAGTTGGGGTTTCACCTGAGAAACCTAAGGAGGTTGAACCCAAGGGCAGGAATAAGGATATTAAATGCTGGAAGTGTCAGGGTGTAGGGCACATTAGCAAGGATTGCCCTAATAAGAGAACAATGGTGATAAGAAATGGAGAAATTGTGACAGATGATGAGGGAGATGATAATGAGAGTGCAGATGATGACATGTCCGAGCTGGAGGCTTGTAGTGAGGCTGGTAGTGTTGAGGAGGCTGTGAGAGGTGACCTATTTGTAGCTAGGTGTGCACTGAGTACCCAGCTAAAGGAGGATGGTCCTGAGGAACAGAGAGAAAATCTGTTTCATACTAGATGCCATGTCCAGGGAAAGGCATGTAGTGTGATAGTTGATGGAGGGAGTTGTACTAATGTGGTGAGTACACTATTGGCTAACAGGTTGGGATTGCCTACTATACCACATCCAAGGCCATACAAACTTCAGTAGCTTAGTGACTGTGGAGAGATTAAGGTGAATAGGCAAGTCCTCATTTCTTTTTCCATTGGTAAATATTGTGATGAGGTGCTCTGTGATGTTGTTCCTATGCATGCTGGTGACATTTTGTTAGGTAGACCTTGGCAGTTTGATAGGAAAACCTTGCATGATGGATATCTCAACAGGTACTCTTTTACTAAGGATGGCAGGAAAACCATTTTGGCACCACTGTCCTCTAAAGAAGTGTATGAGGACCAATGTAAATTGGAGAGGCTGAGAGTGAAGCCCGAAAGCAAAGAGAAGGAGAGTAGAAAGAGCACTTCAGAAGGAGAGAAAAACAAGAGTGAAAATCAAAAGAGTGGAAAAATTGAGAAGAGTGAAAAGAAAGAGGGGAGTGAAAAGCAAGACAACAATCGGCCAGGAGAGAAAAAGAGTAAAAATGTGAGCTTGATTGCTAGGTCTAGTGAGGTTAGGAATGCTTTGAGTGCCAGTAGACCTATATTTGTACTTCTGTACAAAGGGGCTTGCTTAGCCACTAATGACATTAACCCATGTTTGCCTAGTTTGTTTTCTTATTTGTTACAGGATTTTGTGAAAAAGAATGTTAGTTTTACTTGAGGTGATGCACAAGAACATGCTTTCAATGAACTTAAGAATAAATTGTGTAATGCACCATTGCTTACTTTACCTGATTTTGATAAAACTTTTAAGATTGAGTGTGATGCTAGTAGCATAGGGATTGGAGCTGTATTGATGCAGGATCATAGGCCACTAATTTATTTCAATGAAAAATTGAGTGGGGTAGCATTGAAGTACCCAACATATGATAAGGAGTTGTATGCCTTAGTACGCTCACTGCAGACTTGGCAACACTATCTATGGCCTAAAGAGTTTGTTATACACACAGACCATGAGAGCCTGAAACATCTAAAAGGCCAAGATAAGTTGAACAAAAGACATGCCAAATGGGTGGAATTCGTTGAGACCTTCCCTTATGTGATCAAGTACAAGCAAGGTAAAGAGAACATTGTTACTGATGCGCTGTCAAGAAGGTACACTTTACTTAACTCTCTTAGTACATCTTTGTTAGGATTTGAGTTGGTGAAGGAGCTATACCCACATGATGTTGATTTTTCTGAGATTTTTGCTGCTTGTATTGAAGGGAATGGGATAAATGATTATTATGTGTCTAATGGATTCTTGTTCAAGAAAAGTAAGTTGTGTATTCCTAGAGGTTCTGTGAGGGAATTACTAGTTAAGGAAGCACATTGAGGGGGCTTAATGGGGCATTTTGGGGTAGACAAGACCTATGATATGCTGACTCAACATTTTTTTTGCCCTGGCATGAGACATGATGTGCATAAAGTTTGTCAACACTGTATCACATGTAGGGAGGCAAAATCTAAACTGAAACCACATGGACTGTATACACCACTGCCTGTTCCTGATGAACCTTGGACTGCTGTGTCTATGAATTTTGTGCTTGGGTTACCTAGGATTAGGAAGGGTAGTGATAGCATCTTTGTTGTGGTTGATAGGTTTAGTAAAATGACTCATTTCATTCCTTGTCATAAAATTGATGATGCTATACACATTGCTGATTTGTTCTTTAGAGAGGTAGTGCGTCTGCATGGCATACCTAGGAGCATTGTTAGTGATCGGGATGTAAAATTTTTGAGTCATTTTTGGAGAGTATTGTGGGAAAAGTTGGAACTAAACTGATGTTTTCGACTACCTGTCACCCACAAATTGATGGGCAAACTGAGGTGGTTAACAGGACTTTAATTCAGTTGTTGAGGGCAATCATAGAGAAGAACATTAGGACTTGGGATGATTGCTTACCATTTGTGGAGTTTGCATATAATAAGGTTGTACATAGCACTACTCATTTTTCACCATTTGAGATTGTGTATGGTTTTAATCCATTGACTCCTATTGATTTATTGCCATTGCCACCTAACAAGTTTGTGAGTTTTGATGCTGATTCTAAGGCAGATTTCGTGAGAAAGCTACATGCATAGGTAAAGAGTAGGATTGAGAAACAAAATGCCAAGGTAGCTTCAAGGGTGAACAAGGGCAGGAGACCCATGATTTTTCAGCCTAGCGATTGGGTTTGGGTGTATTTTCATAAGGAGATGTTTCCATTATAGAGGAAATCCAAGTTGAACCCCAGGGGAGACGGTCCATTTCTGATACTTGAGAGAATCAAAGATAACACCTACAGAGTTGACTTACTAAGTGAGTATAATGTTAGTGCCACTTTTAATGTCGTTGACCTGAGTCCTTTTGATGTAGGTGATGCTTTTGATTCGAGGACGAATCCTTTTGAGGAGGGGGGGAATGTTATGGAAGAGCCACCGTCCCAAGTTCAAAGGCTGAATCAAGAAGAAAGTCAAGTGGCTGAAGCTAAAGTTCAAAGGGATTCAAGTCCAATAAGCCTACCTCAAGGACCAATCACAAGATCCCGAGCTAAGAAGCTGCAACAAATCCTAATTTCTCATGTACAGGGTTTGGTAAACATCACAAGTGAGAAGCTTCAAGGAACCCAAAGCTTCGGGGTAAGGGTTGATCAAAGGGAATTTAATGTAATGGAAATCAAGTGGGAAGAACCGGTCCAGGATCAAGGCTGCCGGCCTTAAAGCCGGTTTTGAAAGGAGCTCCAAACTTGCAACTATACGTCGCCAAGAACGCCGCCGGCCTTGAGCTGGCCTTGATAGCCGGCTATATTTTAATTACGTTGTATTTTTCCTTATTTCGCGAATTACGATGTATTGCTTGGATGTCTTCATATTTATACCAAGATAAGACGATGTAAAGTCAGTTTTTGTCATCTTTGAAATACCAGAAAGCTTGTCGCTTCAATTCCTTACATTCTTGATTGAATGCATGCTAAGAAACTTTCAGGAGAGAGTTGATCGATCTTTTCCTGTGGAGACTTTCGAGGTTATGGCTTGATTAGTTCTAGCTTATTCATCGATCCGTCTAAGAAAACCTAAATCTAAACTATCTTAGGGTTTGATTCCAATTAGATCTATGGGTTTTTGTGTTGTTGTTGTGGGGGTCCGTAATAGCCAAAGAGGTTCTCAAGCGCAACTGTGGTGGTTCTCGGTATCCTTATTTCTCATATTTAAAAAAAAAAATTAACAACTATATTGAGCATTTGTTTATAAAACTCTTTAAGAATGTGCTTACAACAACTTATAAAATCATAAGCAAAATAAAATATTTTATGTAATTAGAGCGAGCAAGTCGGGTATTAGGTCCATAATAACCTTATTGGGGTAAGTTGTGGCTATATGTCCTCACCTCTTAATAGCTCTCTCTCCTTATTTACCCTATCATATTATTGGCTTAACAAATGTTCTAAGTTTAAATTTAGAATTGTTAAATGATTGAATTAACATTTTATTTTTATTTTTAATCGTCAATGAATGTTGTAACAATATTTTCAATGACATATCAATTAAATAAATGTAAATCTTTGGATGTAAAACTCTTTCAAAACAAGTAAGGTAAGATTCGATAATTTGCAGATTAGTGTTTTGAGTGCGGTAAATGGTAATCCAATGTCTTTTGTTTGTTTGTTTTCAAATCAGTTCTTGATTTGAAATCGAGAATGGTCACAATTTAACATGAAAAAAAAAGTTAATTTACATTAAGATAATGAGTGATAGATAAGTATTATTAATAATTAAATATATAAAATTGATAGAAGGTAAAAACTATTATTTATATTTTACAAAAAAAAATCACTAAATACTAAAATTAGACTAGAGTCTATACGAAGCTAATTAGTTTATGTAAATAACGTCTTAGTATCATCATTTAAAACATTTTCGCAAGAGAGTTCTTGAACCATACTAACATCATGGGGGCAAGATCCTAATTGTAATTCCACATTCCTAGAGGTCTTCTTAGGTGGAGAGCAGAAGAGGGAGTTGATCTTCACCTTTCTTCATGTCTTGACGTGCCGACGTTATTGTGCCCACCCCCCCCCCCCCCCCCCCCCCCCCCCCCCCGACAATGACAAACGTGCGCAGCTCTCACTTTTATGCTTTCAATTAGACTATTCTTCAAATGAAATTTTATATTCCTTCCCAATTTTTAGTGATACCCATCCAATTTTTAATTTTATTATTAATTTATATGTTAAAAATAAATATTTAATATTAATTATATTAAAATTTTTAATTTATAAAATTAAAAAATAAATTAATTTTATTAAAATAATAAATAAAACCATAAAAGGCCAATATAATAAAAAGAAAAAGATGGGACACCGTTTCCTACATTGACACAACTTTCTATCCTCTTGTTTCCAATGGGGTTGCGTGTCACATGTTTCCCTTTTAGCACGTACGGCATCCTACGCGCCACAATGCGTTTTGGCAGTGTTTTTTAGAGATGAAATGAGTGAGAGTAATTGGATATTTAAAAAAAAAAAGAATATGGGGAGAATTTTTTTATTTTTAATATTTAATTTACATCATATAAAAAAATTTAAAAAAATAAATTATTCAATAGACTATAATACTTTTACATTTATTTTGTAAACTTAAATATTAAAGATATTTCAATAACTTTAAAACCATTTATACTTATTTTTACCTTTTTTTTTAATTTTAAAAGAAATATAAAGACTTTAAAAATGGAATATAATACTTGGACAGTGGACCAAAAAGTCCCACCATCTACAAGGGTTAATTATATCTCTCATTCTAAGAGTTTGGGAAAATTTGTTTTGCAAATAATAAATAAAAATGAAATTCAGTATTCTTTGGGTTTCATTAAAGTAAACTAAATAATCTACCATGCTGATGATACCTACTTTTTGCTCACTGTCTTGAGTTATTTGTAAACTGATTAAATAAAATACAACAATGCATACTAAGTAAATAAACTTTATATATAATTATAATAAAAAAATAGACAAAAAATACCTTAAATTATTCTTATTTTCTATAAATTATCATTTTTCTATATGTATATATATTCTTTATTTTCTTATACTTATATAAGATTTTTATCGAGTACAAGAGTTTAATTTAAGAAATCTCATTTTTGTCTATATTTGACTTATTTATTTAATCTACACTGTCTTCCAACAAAATCGTATTTGTATTTTTTTTTTAAGTTATCGATAATGGATAACAAAATAAGGACTGTACACATTAATTTATCTTTTTAGGCAAAAGTTGTGCATTTTATTTTTAGAATAGTTAAAAATAACCATTAACGTTATTGGAAAAAAAAAATCCATTTATCCATTTAATACTTGAGGTCTTTCCTTTTCAACCTTTTAAACATACTCTTAACAACTCTACCAAAATATTTAATAACTAATAAATATAATGTTATATATATATATATATATATATATAATATTTTGATACTTCCTAGGTTCTTTTGGATATTCCTTCACAATAAATCTAAATAAAAATAAAATGTTTGTTTATACATTACATCAGAAAACACAACATACCAAAACAAAAAAAAAACATCCCAAAAGGAAAAAGGAGCTGGTTGGGATTAGAACGCCCCACATTAAAAAGGAAAAAAAATAAATAATAACAATAAATAAATAAAAGTAAAACAACATTCATGACACGCGCGACAATCCGCGAGTGGAAGAGAATGCTCCTTCTTAAACACATATTAAGTTCGGTAAGAGGGAAGCAACTACCGGAAAATTCTCTTTATTTTCCACCTTGACTTTTCTTTTTCTTTTTTTTTTATTACAGCACTTTCCGTTTCTTAAAAAGAAAAATAAATGAACGAATTAAATAAGAATAATATCCAAAATTCCAGATTCTTGACTATCTTATCCTTCTCAAAATTTCTGAATCTTTCCATTGTTGTGTGCCAATAAAATCCAGCACATAATTGTACACTCCGTTTGGTCTTTCCTTTGTTCTGTTCTTCTTTTGTCTCAACCTTTCCAGCACATAGTGTCCACCAGAATTCCCTTCATTGTTAGTTTCAATGCCATATATGTCCATGTAAATATTTTCTTCGTGTCCATGATGCATTGAAGAAGAAGAAGAAGAAGAAGAAGATTAATTTACATTGAAATTCATCCACCGCCTTCCACAAACAAAGGAAAAAGAAAAAAATTGATAAAAATTTCATAGCCAGAGACCCGTTTTGAATTATGTGTTTTTCGTTCAAGGTATGGTTTTATTTTCTAAATTTTTGAGTTTTTCTATCGTTTTGGCTGTCCGGGTGTGCTGTGTTTTCTATGTTATTGCTGAATATTTGTTCCATATAAATTTGGTTGATGCAGAGAAGGAGATGTTCAAATGGGAAAGGTAGGACTTGTAGGAGCGTGTGATTTGTTGGTATTGATTCGATAGCTGACATGTCTACCAGCCAAGATAGCTCCGCAACCCAGAATGTTCCTGGTATGGCCTTAATGTCTCCATAATAGCGGTTTGATTTAGTCTAGGTTATACATATATGTTGGCACAGGTTTTTCCATGTGTATATATTGTGTGGTTTGGAGGAGCTTCTGTGGAGCCAATACAAGCATTGTTTTCAAGCACTAAAAACATCAGGATTGCCTTCAGAAGTCAAAGATTGAACATAGGATATTTTTTTTCTAGACATTGTGGAAGAGATAATCTTGTATTTTATCTGGTTTTCTATTAATTTATTATGTATGGCTTGCGATTAGCAGAAGTGAGTTCTATAAAGAATTATTTTGGTTTTATGAAAACGATAGTTGATAGCAACTTAAGGGCTTAAACATAAATTGATTTCCTCAAATTCCGCAGAAGTATCAGCTTCGGAAGTTTAGCGAGTCCTTTTTCTGTATGGCAGCGATCTAGAGAAAGCCATTTGGTTGAAAGTAACTTGCAGAAAGATGTGTGAAATTTACTTTCTATCGGTATTAGTAAAATTTTCCTTTGAATTTAGAATATCGAAACTAGGTAAACTCATTGAATTGCTATTTGAGGAGCACATAATGTATAAACACCAAAGAAAGATGTGTCTGACCTAACACTAATGAATGTATCAAATGGTGCAGGCTACTAATGATATACCAACACATTACTTTATTCCATCACCTAATCAATTGTTTCGCTTGATGAGTTTCAGTCAATATCTTAACCTATAAGTAAGAGAAAGTAATAAAAAAGAACCATAAAACCTTATAAATATCTATCAGCTTAAACTTTTTGATTGGAAAATCCTGAACTTGATTCGACACCATAAATGTCTCACTACCTATCTTAGGTCTCGTACTTTTGTTACCTTTGCACAAGTATTTACTTTTATATTTGATAAATGGCTACAGCAACAAAACCTGTCAAGAAATTGTATATCCATTTCATTAGTAGCTTTGTTCCCCCCAATATCTAGGTCCGGGGTGTTGCCTCATTGATCTGCTACGTAAAGAAACGCCTGCATGGAATTGCAGAAGTGAGAAAATGACATCTTCTTCTGGTAAAGCAAGCTTTGATGCATAATTACTTTGTTTATGTCATTTTTCCTTGTTTACACTTACATGTTAGTCTAGGTAAACTCATTTTGGCTTGTTACTCTTGTAACTGCAATTAAGATACAACAGAGCTGATTTGTGGTCTAGTAAAAAGTTTATGCTAGTATAGTCAGTTTAGGAAGTCTCATTTTTCTCTGAATCTTCCTCCAAGTGATTAAAAGACTGTTTTAGAATATAGACATGCAACGCAAGTGAAACAAGAATGTTGACCGCAAGTGACAAGAAACAATTGTTATTACACTACTTAATCAATCAGTATGTAATAGTTGTCTCTAGGTGTTCAGAAATAAATATGAATTCAATTAGTAAGATTAATTGGCATTTTTACTAGTTCTTGATTCATGTTTTCGTGGTCTGGAAGAAAGTGGAATGAATCTCCCTCTCTCTTTGCAAATCAAATGTTATATTATGCTATCTCAAGAGACAACATGCGAGTTACATTGGTCTATAGTTGTGAAGACCAACTGAATTGAGGATCTGTCCTTGAATACTGTCCTTTTCCATATCCCTTTCAATCACATGCCGTGATGTATGAAGAATCTCTAATGTATATCCCACCTTTTTCTTTTTAACTAATGTTTAGTTACATTTGACTGGAAGGGACATGTATGGAGATACCATATCAAGACAGGGTAACATTGTCTCTAGATAGATATTGCTTATTATCATTTCAAGGCTGACTCTACACATTGAATTAGTAAGCATTACCAAAGCAATGCCCCGTGATGGGATTTTCCAATTTTAAACTTTCTACTTTTCACATCATGCAATCAAGTTATCTCTGAATTATAATCATGTCAATCCTGTCAGCAATATTTTGTAACATACACATTCCTGTTACTTATTATGAGAGGAAGCCATCATCTTTTTTTCTTGTATATATCAAGCAGGAGTGCAGGCAAGGCTAGAGAAATTGATGAGCCAATCTGGCAATAAGTTTTGTGCTGATTGTGGATCTCCTGATCCAAAATGGGTGTAAGCATTACACAATCCTTAAAATAATCTCTCCTGTATTAGCAAGAGAAATACCTCTTCATCCATCATGTCAAGATTTTCACTTCCATCAAGATTCAATCAAATAGATAAATTCCTTGCTTATCACAAACCTGGATACTAATTTTATGATCTATTTGCATGCAACTATACAGTGGAGGACTGTGTACACAAATGTGGAGTTTAACTCATGCAACTTAGTATTATCTATATGCGATTATCAAAATATCATTTAGTTGGCACAGCATGCCAAGATTGTGAGTCATCATTACATTTTGCTTCTCAGGTCTAACGACATTGTAAATACCACTTTTATGTAAATCAGAGCTTCTGCTAACTAGGCACTAACTGCAGGAAATTACCATACATGCAGTGCCAAGATTTAAATACTGCTTATTAGCATATTTAATTACCTCTTCCTGCAAGCTTCTTTCATTTTGTTTTATTCACGTCATATTATTCTAAGCTTGTTGATAAGATTGTTTTGCACATACCAGATCATTAAGCTTAGGAGCATTTATATGTATAAAGTGTTCAGGAATCCATCGAAGCCTTGGAGTTCATATCTCAAAGGTATTGCATCTTGAACTGACCTTTTGAAACCCTTTCTAGATAAGAATTATTGTTCAAATGAAAGTTTAGAGTGCATATTTCTTCCACTACAGAAAGCTGAAATAAGATGCTGACTGATAAGGAATGCAACAGGTCTTATCAGTAAAACTGGATGAGTGGACAGATGAACAGGTTGACAATTTAATACAAATCGGTGGAAACACTGCAGTAAACTCAAAATATGAAGCGCATATTCCAGATAATCTTACAAAACCAAAACCAGATTCCTCTTCAGAAGAGCGCTCTGATTTTATTAGGTAATAAGAGTACAGAACCCATATTTTTCGGATTGAAAAATATGAAATACTCTAATAATACTCTTATTTTCAGGAGAAAATATGAGATGCTACAGTTTTTGCACTCTGATGAACAGCTGTCCTGCCCCTTCCCAGCCAGCAATAGGAACGCATCCTCTTCCCAGAGCAGCTCTTCAAGTAACGGCCCAACCCAGGAAAAGAAACATTATGATAAGCAACCAACACATCATCGAATTGGGCATGCATTTCGCAATAGCTGGGGAAGGAAGGATTCTGAGCACAAGACCTACAAAAAGAAAAATTCCTCGGTAAAATCATCATCACTACTGATATATCTGAGTCCATCAAGTTTATTCAACTTGATTATCGTCCTAACTTTATTATTATTATTATTATTATTTTGATATCTAATTACTTCTATTTTTAATTATAGGCAGGAATGGTTGAATTCATTGGTCTTATAAAAGTGAGTGTGGTTAAAGGCACTAACCTGGTTGTGAGGGATGTGAGGACTAGTGACCCTTATGTCATCCTCACTCTAGGGCATCAAGTAAGCTTCTAATTCTTGCAACTATTGGCAGCAACCTTGTTTCATCCTGAGCAAAGGAGTTAAATGGCAGAAAATGATTTAATTGTTATTTGTTCCTTGAACTTTTTTAATTGCAGTCGGTGAAAACAAGAGTAATAAAGAACAACCTGAATCCAGTTTGGAATGAACAGCTCATGTTATCCATTCCAGAAAATGTCCCTCCTTTAAAAGTGGTATGCTTTTTCTCCCATTAAAATCTGGTTTAGCGTTATTTCGACAAGCACTCGGTGGCAAAGCTTGAAAGTATTCGTGACGTTTGAGCCTAGCAATATTAAATAGACAAATCAACAGGTGTTACTAATGGGCCCTTTTTATTCTCTTCATCTAAAATTTTCTGGCTAGTTTTAACTTGGTATATGCTACTTTAGACTTCTAAACTGCTATCACCTTTCCTCCACAATTCACTCCATTTATCAGGGATTTAGAGGTTTCCCAATAATACTGTACTCTAGTTTTTTTCTGGGTTAGGTGTACTCTAGTTTGCATTAGAAAGAGTTTTGGATACTTCATAAACCTTTTGCCAGTTAATTCCAGATTTATGCATGAACATTTTCAAGGCTGTCTACATGTTGCTGACTGTCAGTGAACATTCCATAAATCTTAAAAGCTTAAGCCTGTTAAATCTAGTGGTTTTTTTTTATATTTATTAGTTAACGGACAGAAGTTTCGAAATCAATGTACATGGTTGTGTTGTCGCTTGCAGCTTGTTTATGACAGGGACACATTCAAAGCTGATGATTTCATGGGAGAATCCGAGATAGATATCCAACCACTCCTAGCTGCTGCCAAAGCATGCGAGAGATCCTCCATGTCCGATCCAATGCAACTAGGAAAATGGGTAGCAAGCAAAGATAACACTCTAGTGAAGGATAGTATCATCAAATTGGTGGATGGGAGAGTAAAGCAGGATATTACACTCAGGCTCCAGAATGTAGAGAGGGGAGAGCTTGAGATTGAGCTTGAGTGTGTACCTCTCACTCAGTAGTTTCAAGTTTGTTTGTGCTAATTTAGCATTTGGAAATGAACATAATTTCGGAATTCGAAATTCGCCTTGTGTGGTTAGCAGGAATTTTCAGATAGCCTGCCAAATACTTGTTCTTGATTCCTTTCCTTTTCTTTTTTTTCTTTTTTCCCCTTTGGTTGGTGTAATGAATTCATCAATTAGAAAATATGAGCACGCTGCTCCTAATTACTTGGAATTCTTGTAACTAGTGGAATAGAGGAATTGAAAAGAGTTGAAAGCTGTGGATTTATGTGGGAAAATTGTAAATAATCCTCCTAAACTTTGACCTTGATATAGATTTAACCTTAAACTTTCAAATGCTGCATATATCTTCCTTAAACTTTGATAAATTTGCAATATAAGCGGTACTTACTTTTTTTAGTTAAAAAAAGTACACTAACTTCAAAGTTTAAAAAAGTTAAAGCATATTTTTATAAATTCGAGGTATTTTTGCACCAATGTTAAAGTTTAGCAGATTTCTATATTCTTTTTTTAATTATTTGTTAATTTATCAAAGTTTAAAAAAGTGATATGTAACATTCAAAAGTTTATGAATATATCTCTATCTAGGTCAAAGTTAGAAGAAGTTATCTCCATTTAAAATATATATATATAGCTTATATTCATCTTTACATATAACCAACCTCTCACTAAAAACAATAATGAATTGAATTCCATGCAATATAAGTTTCATTGAGAAAAGGAACAAGCTTTTATTCAAGCTCTTCCATGGGCAAGATGACACAATGTTGTATTTTGCATCAATGACTTGCTTTGTGAACTCAGCCACAAATTTAGAAGATACTGAATGTCAGCTATCTAGATCTCCTTTCACCATTACGTTCTATCTTTAACGATATCTTTATTAGTATTTATATATGTCATACAATTTGTTATTATTGCTCTCCATATCCATAAGCACAATGGTCAAAAAATTGTAATTTATGGCCATATAAGCTACTTTCAGCTAGTGCAAGCACACTATCAATTAAGTTTAACTAGACGTAATACAATTATAAATGGATTTATATTATAAAAAATCAACATAATTAATAAATAGATCGAATCCATTTAAACTCATTTATAATTTTACCTAATTTTACGTTTAGCATTTAACCCTATTTACAAACCCACTAATTCGATTCAGACTTGAGTGGTTTGTATTTTTATTAAGTTTTTAACCTAAGTTCTTAACTAACTCTAATGGAATTATTGCTTTATATCTTTAATTTAGTTTTACATTTTCAACAATGATGTCTTAAAATGGAAACTTAAGGTTTCAATTTAGCTTATGATAGGAAGTTAACTTTATTTAATAGATTCACATGATCACGTCTTGTGTAATGACTAGTTTTTATATGTTATGAGTTTCATTTAAGATTTTTCTTTGATGTAATATATAGATTATATTTTAAGATATTTTACATATCTAATACTCGTATTAGAATTTGGCTTTGTTTTTTTTTTTTTTTTTTTTTATAATGTTAAGGATATCCTTTAAGGAGTTTATATGTAGGATTTTATTTCTTTATACATTCCTAAAGTTTTAGTATTTTTGAATTATCCAAACATATGCTATCATATACACCTACCTTTGCTTAGTATACAGATGGATTTATATGATTTAGATTTGCTTTTTTCAATGATATTTTGGTTCAGCTATCAGACTTTTAGAAATACTGAAAGAAGATAAAGAGGATGAAGATGGTGAACTCTTCAGCAATCTCTCATAAAAGGCTGACAAAGAACTAGTTGACCTAAATAGTGACATTGATATTCAGTTAGGTCATTGCTCAGTTTGACGCTTTCATGTGATGCATTAAATGAGTGATTTCTTTTGCTATGTTTAATTAAACTTAATTTACTTAAATATTTTTCTTTATCAAATTATAATTTTTTGTGTTTAAATAATTTATTATTTTAAAGTTAATTTATTAAGATTTTTGTTTTAAGTATTTGATTAGATGCGGAGGAATATATTTTAATTTTTTTAATCAATAAATAGATCTAAGCTAAACATAAAATCTATTTATTAAATAAATTAAATTATAAATTTTCAAAATATATATCTATTTAAATTCACAAGCCGGTTCCAATTATCAACCTAATCATTGCTTTCGCTTTTATCGTATCCAACGAATTGAAATATGACATTTGTCCATTTTTATTGCTTTATTTTTTTTAAGTTTATGTATTTAACAACTAATACATATATATATAAACAAATATTAATTATATGTGATAATATTTAAAATAAATTAATTAAAAAGAAAGTTAAAAGAAGGTAAATTAAGAAAATTCATTTTTAATGCTAGAGTACGAGAAAACTTTATCAAGAATAAAGTAATTTTAGTTTCTTTCGGCTTAGAATTTCGTGTACAAAATTTTCTGTCAATATATATTATTTAATTGAAAATGATAAAATATATTTCGAATTCTTGGACGAATAAGCCATAAAATATCCATACCAATATTCTGTCTTATCCTTTACGGGTTGCCCAAATTTCGTGTCATAGGGCGTCGCCGTCTCCAATATCGTACTGTAATGTAGGTATCATTAACAATTTATAATTACGTTTAAAACCTAATCAAACCTATTGAAAAAAATCAAGTGTAAGCCCGAACTCGACCAATTTGAATAAATTCAAATCGATTCTAAATATAAATATTATTTTAATTAAAAATAACATTTCTTTTAAATAATATAATAAAAATGAATTTAATTGAATTCATTGAATATCACTTTAAAATTAAGTTTGGCTTAAAATTAAAAACTCAATCCATTCTAAGTCGATCTAGTATTTTCAAATTTCAAATTCAACTTCAATTTCAACCCCTTGTCAATTCATTTGTAACCCCACTCGTTCTCATCTGCGATAAGCTTCTTCTCGTGGATATTCCAACTCATCAATTTGTTTTTTTTTTTTTTTTTTTCAGTTTTTAATATGATATTTAATATTAACAATTTAATAAGAGTAGAGCATATAAGGACATGTATATTTAATTTTCAAAGGTTGGACATTTCAAGCACAGAAAAATGGAACTTATTAACAAGAATCCTACAATACTTGCCAAGAACATAAAAGGGGATCTCCTCATTTATTGTTCAACATAAAAAAAAAAAAAAAAAGACATGAAAAGATAATTTCTATTTGGGTTAATATTTTAATAAACGACACTAGAATACTTGAAAAATTATTAAAAAAAAATCACCTAAAACAACTTGAAATAAAATCATAATAAAAATTACTATATAATTCACCATAATTTAAGGAAGTAATATTATAATTTTTACTACGATTTTATTGCAACTTACGTCAATAAAATTTCTAAAATACTCATTAACATTTTACTTAACAAATAGAGATGTAATTGGGCATTATAGCATATTAAAATTCAATCCGGCACAACTAAAAATGGTCGTTTTCGTCACCGAGGCTTCTGTTAAATCCAAAATTGAGACTCTCCATGTTCTGCCACATCACTAATCTGCCAGCATTGTCCGCTTACATGCATAAATGTACAGATGTAAAGCATGCAGCATGCACATAGAGAAAATATGAGATGCGACATTGAAGACCAGAAGAACTCCACAAGTGTCTCAAAAAATCATAATACGACAACTTCCCATGTAGCTTTGTATGAGAAATAGGAGTACTGCCATTATAGTATTAACGGTTCGTCACGTGTTTTATTTAAGTATAATATGTAAAATTATGATTATTAAGTGGGTTTTTAAATTAATTTTAAAATTCTAAAATTGTTTATTAGATTTTAAAAATATTTTGACAAAATATTAAAATTTAAAAAATCTTTGATAATTGTTGGTCATAAAAAAATGCATGATAAAATAAAAAAGAATAAACTAAGTCTTAGAGCCCACAAAAGATATAATTTATAATTAACAGGTCGTTGAGCCACAAACAACCTTCAATAAGTCTTAGCACAACTAAAAATATAAAACCATAGTCTAAAATATAATGGATCTCAATCATAAAAACATTCGACAAGGTCTAACTCCGTAATTTTATCCCATATCTCCTCATCGAAGCCATGACCTATTGAGTCGTATAGTAGATCAATAAAATCCTCACTTAAAAAAAAAAAGGTAAAGGGAGAATGAGCCACAAGAGCTCAGCACATAGTAACATAAACACATACATGCATATCGAACGGACCTACGACTAATGCAACAATCAATTAATTATCTTAATTAAACACTCAACATAAGAGTACTCATTACTTAGGACATAACAATAGGGGACAAGGGGTCTGATTCCACTGCAACGGACATTTGTTGATGAGAATTTTCCTAAAAATGCCCTTAAAACTCAATTTAAATAATCACCCTTCAAGAAAATAAGCTTAAGGGCATTTTAGTTATTTCATCCAATTCACCTCTAAATTAAAAATTTTCTTTTCCAATTGTCCCCAAATATTTTTTAATTGATTCTATTCATCTAATTAAGGTCTTAGAGCTATATTTAGGGTCTCTAAAACAATTTCGGATCCAATTTTGATAAAAACCATCTTTAAGGACAAAAAAGGCCATCTTTAGTAACTTGTCTCCAAATTTCAAGAGATTACTCCCAATAATGTAAAATAACTCTAAATGACCTTAATTTAAGTTATTTGGTGATTTCAACTAATTTCAAAGGCTAAATCGAATTTAGGAGCAAAATGGTCATTTTGTAAAATTGATCTCCAAACTCCAATTTTTCCTTTCTAATTAACTCCTAATAATTCCTTAATGATTTTATTTACTTAATTAGGATTTTGAAATTTTATTTAGTCACCGAGTCATTCGGAATTAGTTTTAATAAATTGAATTTATGAGTATAATGATCATTTTGGAAAAATTTAACCCTAAACTTTATAAATCCTTTTTTGATTGAGTTCAATTTTTTTTTCTTAAACCTTATTGAATATTTTGGGATTTTCTATGGACTATCACAAGGCAAGGGACAAAAAGAAGAGCACATGCCTACCCTCATGCAAGATATGCCATGCATGCAACAGAATACGCCACTAAAGCTCCCTTCATTTCATGCAACTCTTGGGGTAACCGGTAACGTGTCACCATGCTCAAATAGACATATCTAACGTCTATCGCATAGATTCCTCCCAACTACTCACAAGTTATTCATGTTCAATTACACTCAATTTATTCATAAACTACTTAGAATCAATTAGACTATAAAAGGGTTTAAGCTCAATCAGCTTATTAATTAGAGTTCAAGTTTTACAATACATAACTTGACAAGTTAGTGGAACCAGTCAGGCTCACAAGCTTAAGCATAAATCAAGTGCCAATTAAGTTTAGGCATCAATAGTGTTTTAACTAAAATAAGAATCCAAAACAAGATTATGTTGAATACCAGTATACTATGTCGTACTAACTCGCTTGATCACACCCCTACCTAGAGAAGCCAGGTGGTGTAATAACCACCGCATTATTTGCAAAGCGCTTGTTGTAAAAGGAAGCCACTACCCTACATCCTTTCCCTGTCAAGATATTTACTACTTCTATTGAATGTAATCAAATCAGATTTGAATTTTTGTAAGGGGACTTTAACACCTCATCAATCATCCTTTGAATCAGATGTAAAGTCATTGATCATTGATAGAGGATTGGAACTTGGACCTAATCACAATTAATCATAGGAGCCTTAGAGAATAAGAAAATTAGAGGGGCTCCTCAAACACACACATCTTAGTCTTACCCACCAACGACAATGAGAACCACAAGACTAGATAACAACACCCATCCAAATCCTTATTATCATTATGATTCGTCACTACACTATCATGGAAACATTTAGGATCAGATATGTAACAAAAATCAAATTGCACAATATTAGGCAGTGGAGAAGTTTCAAAGCATTAATCCTCTGTACAAGCAAAATGGGGAAATAAAATATAGATATTTCCTGTTGCATGGAACCTCTCCCATAATTCCACTCCCAATATTGCATCCAACAGCAACCAAAATTTACATGCTTATAAATGTGCTTAGTATAAACAGATGAACGATCACACAATCAGAACTTCATCATTGTATGAGGTGGAACCACCATCAAAGTATTAACAATATATAACAAATACATATCATTCTGAAAAATCATGCTGCTTGAATATATGGATGGAACAAAAAACATCTTTGATACCGCTAAAACTGTTCTGCCATGCTCCAAGGATCATGTATTTCATGGAAAGTAATGAGATCACGGTGATACCAAAGTTATATGAAGTGTCAGTACAACTGCAATCGGCCATAGGACTATAACTAGTTTAAGCCTATTTGATGGACCTGGTAATGAGAGCAATAGTCAGCTCTCAAATTGAATCTCTGGACACATCAACTTATAAGTAGAACTCAGAAAATGAAAATGGAGAAAGAAATAAAATGAGATGAACTCCAAGGCATTTTTCTTGACGGGGCAGCATCAAAACACCACCAACTACCTGTTATCCTGTAATAACTGAAAATACATAAAACCATGCCTTTCACAAAAATCACATACACAGCCATGAAACACCACCCCATAACCACATTATCTTCTTCAGGGGAGGCCTCATCCGATGGCAATACCAACTCAAAGACATTCAAAGACATCAACAATAAAGAAAGCAAGGACATGAAACCAACGCCATAGTCATGTATTCATTCGTTAGGTCACTAAGGAAAGATACACAAATGAGAATGAACCCTTTCTGTTTCACACGGAGACTGAACAATTTAGTGTGCTGAAATAGTACGAGAACAGCATATATAAGAACCCCATGTCTCTTGCAATTCAATTTGATTGCCAAATAAAATATGCATGTCCTCTTAGTACCATGATAAAATTACTAGTATTTACATTGTCAAAGGAGAACCAAACTCTCGTATGAAATACAACCAAATGAGAGAGAGAGAGAAGAAAAATGAAACCCATCTTTTATTTTTTTTGGCTCCATATACTACCCTTTTTTTTCTTATTATTATTTTGCAATTCCCATATACTAAATATACAATACACTAAGTTCATAAACCTGTTCAGGGAGATGATGAACAAACATTATCGGCTCGAACCTAAATCGAGTTCAGCACTTAAACCAAATGCACCTCCTTGGCACATATTGTGAATTCATCATACTTATATTATAAAATGTATACATACATAAATTTATCAACAAACACCAAAGCCATGATTTTTAACCATCGATCATGGATTGAAACTTGAATCCAGCTCGATCAGGAGCAGCAATCGGGGCACTTAATCAATCCATTCTCGTTACACTCCACGCATCTCTTAAGCACATCCTCATCTTCATCAAAGACCTTCCTACTCCCACTACAATTTCCACATGGAACGAACCGTGCATCCCCACAATACTCGCATACGAAACCAGGAGCTCTTTTAGGGAACCTCTCGAGCATTTTCGCAAGCTCCCCAGTTTCATAGAGCTGTTTAATTACATCAGCTCCTCCTACATATTGACTCCTAATGAAAACTTGAGGCAAGCTGACATTTTTCTTCTCACCCAATGCATTCAACAGCTCTTTCTTATAACCTAAATCCATCGATATATCTCTCTCATCAACCCAAACCCTAAAACCCCTAAAAATCATCCTCACAGCATAGCAATCCTCAAATGTTCTCCGTATCCCACGCAAACTAGTGAAATACACAACAATCCTGTCGTCAGTACCCGGTAATCGGATCGAATGACCGATCTTTATCACGGGTCTTAACTTTGAGGGAGAGGGCAATCGCAATAACTGCGATTGCGACTCGTCGCCCCGAGAGGATGCGGGTTTCGAGGATTCAAACAAACTGCAGAGCTTTTTGACCTTACCCTTGATGGAATCGGAATTGGGCATTAGGGATTCGAATGAACTGTAGAGCTTTTTCATGGAACCGGCACGCTCGAAAGACGGGTGATTGAGGTAAGACTTTAGGTTAAATTCCGCGGGCTTCGATTCCATGGTAAAAGAGCGATTGAAGAAAGATGCCTTGGGTTTTGCAGAAATTTCGTGATTGCTGTCGGAATTCTCCGTTGAAGAAGCCATTTAGAGGAATAAAAAATCCAATCTTTAGGCTTTGGGATGGAAAAATTGGCGGAAGCAAGGAAATGGGTAATTTAGGGCTAGGGTTTTGGTACGAGAATGGAGGAAAATGAAGAATGTGAAGGATGGGTCGATTTGGGTTTGTTATGCTTAGCTTGCAACGATGGATTTTATTAGAATTGAACTTAACTGATAAGGCTTTGTTTGTTTGTTTTTTCTGTTTAGGGTTGGTTTTTTTTCTTTGGAAAGGGAAAAGTGAAGAAGATTGTTTTGTTTTCGGTTCTGGGTGATGGAGGAAATGGTAGCTTTCTGAGAAATGAGGAGGGAAAAGAAACAGGATTTAGGGAGAGAATCAGCTGGCTGGCTTAAGGCTTTTAGTTTAGAAACGTGGGTATAAAGTAAAGTCTCTTCTCATACCGTATCTGAAGAGAGAGAAAGAGAGAGAGAGAGAGAGACTTAGAAGGCTCATATAGATTTATGAAATTTGATGGGTAGTGAGAGATGAAGATGCTGAGGTCAAGGACACGCTCTTGCCGCCTACCCTTTTGATTTTGAAAGCCCCTCTCTCTCTCTCTCACTTTCCAATTTCAATTATGAATTATACTGGCGAAGAGTTCCCATACCACTATGATTAGGGGGGCAAATGAAATATATTATATATATTTAAAAATAAATCCTAAAATTCATTAATTTAAAATATATATCACTTAAAATTACTATTTAAAGTGCTGATTTCACCATTATAATTTAAGTACTGAATTTAGCTTTGGTTTTTCTTATTTTTATTTTTTGTAAAATAGACATTTAGTAACAATTTTAATTATAAACAATAAAATCAATACTTAAAATACGGATTTCAAATGCCGATTTTAATTAGTTTATTTTTTGGATTACTTCCCCTATTAGTGTATTTTAGGATTTATTTATTTTTTTAAAAAAGTGATTTATTTTTCCTTATCCCTTGTGTTCGAGATGAGGAAAGAGGAGGAAAGAAATGTAATGGAAAAAATTGTAATTTCAATGGAAGGAAAGGAAAATAGATGAAATTGTTCCCTCTCCTCAAAATGAAGAGAAAGAGGAAAGAAAGGAGGAGAAAATGTTGCATTTACAACTTTTCCCTTCTTTTCTTTTTATATAATTTCTTTTTTACTTTTTATGGGTATATTAGTAATTTTATATTGTAACTTAACATTAGTTCCATCTTTCTTCTCTCCATTATCCAAAAAAACATGAAAGGAATTAAATACTTGTACAATTTTTTCCTTTCATATTCTTTCCTTCCACTTTTCTTCTCTCATCTTAAACAAAGTGTAAGCAGCCCTAAAAATGGAAAATTATTAAATTAATGTGGCTAATGACTTAAAAACATCCAATGGTGGGGATTTTGAGAAAGTAACTTTAAAGAATTTGATCAGACAAAAGGAGACTAATTCATGAATTATTTAATATATTAAATTGAAATTTTCTTTTGAAGTTGCCAATAGTCTATTTATCCTAATACCATCCCCTCAAAAATTGATTGTTAATTGTTATAGATTGATAAATGATATTTTGTATGGGATAATCACAATGGAAAGGATATAGGTTTGCAATTGTGTGCCAATCTATGATGTATATTTTAAAATGATACAAACTGGTAATAAAAGACAAAATATATACTTTATGTTTGTCCTTGGTTCAAATAGAGATAGACATTACAACATATATTATAGGGCTAACAATTTGTGGTAATGAATCGTGTTTTGAGTCTATTGTCTTAAAAATCTTAAAATGCAACATGATCCACTTATTACTTGTGTATAAAAACTTAAATTTACAACCTTACCCATTTAACTAGTGTGTCTTATATTTGAGTTCAACCCATTTATTGATTAAAAATTCTAAATAAATATATTATAACTATCCAATCTTTATTTACAAGAATCAATGTCATTTTCAATTTGCTTAATGCTTATAAAGGAAATCATATTGAAAACTATACTAATGTCTGCAAAAATATTTTTCTATTTTTAGACTAAATGTGTGAATAAATTTAATAAAAACATTATAGCTCAAAGTATTATGTGATTATCTTAAATAAAAATTTATGGTATAATAAATTTATGGCTTAATCTATAGCATTACCTAATTGATTTAAATAAAAACTTATAAAAACATTCAATTCAGTTTTACTATGGATACTAAGAGACTATGTAAATGAGTTTGACACTTAATAAAGCGTGCTTAAATGGATATGTATAATAGTTTTAAATATATTATGCTATGCTTTACTTTCTTTTTAATGTTGGGATTAGAATATAGAAGGGAAAAAAAAGTTAAGAGTATTATTCATACATAATGAAGTGAAAGTAAATAGAGACAATAATATTTAGGGAGACTAATGACAAGGTGATGGTAATGGATGACCATATACATAATCTTCAAGTTACTTAATGCTTATAAAGGAAATCACATTGAAAACAATAATAATGCTTGCAAAAATAGTTAGGATAATGTTGTGAAAACGATCTAAATTTTGAGCGAAAGTTCAATTAACGACTTCAACTTTTAATTAGCTAAATTTAATACTCAATTCAAAGTTTTTGCATCATTGTTACTATTTAGGATAATTCCCCTAATGGTGTTTATCTAGTCATATTATTTAGCTAATATGTGTTTGACATGTGGCAAGTGAATGTAAAAAAAAAAAAAAAGTCCAATGTGGCACAGTTACACTTTACCTTGTGATTTTTTATACAAAGATAGATGCACGTGGAAATTGCCACACGACCCATAGATTTAATAGATTGAAAAACTAGCAAACTTCAAAATCAAATTGGGGAAAATACAAACTTTACTGGAACATCTTTAGCCTCAATCCACAAATAAGCCTTAGAAAATCAAACAAAAAACTCGAATAAACATGCGAAATTGCTCATAAGGGATAAGATCTTCTTCTTAATCCGTTGTGTCATCATCTATGCAATCCCCCATGCAAAATGAAAGTCTAGCATTATG
Organism: Laguncularia racemosa; assembly: GCA_037954665.1. NCBI lineage: Eukaryota > Viridiplantae > Streptophyta > Magnoliopsida > Myrtales > Combretaceae > Laguncularia > Laguncularia racemosa. Next base: position 3,410,846 of record JBBMOL010000006.1, read on the forward strand.
TAATTGTGGCTTAAAGCTAAGGATTTCAACAACGAAGACTTAGGCAAACTCTAGGCAAAAGTTTTATGGATGTCCTAGATTTCATAAGGTAATACTTATTTAATTTTCAATAATAGACTGTGTATCTATCGTCTTTTCTAAAATATCTTACCTTTACAAGTTTTATTGTCATCGGAGTGGTTATGGTGATATTTCTACAAATGTAATATAATGGGTGCAATTTCTTCGAGTGGGTGATGGGGAGTGACGATGACAAGTATGGAGTTGATGTTCATTTCAAAGAGATAATGTTATTGAACCTTATAGAAGATGCAAGAGCAAATCAATAGCAACTACTAGAAGAAACGATGTGCTAAAGAAGAAACTAAAAGCCACAAAAGTAGAGAATTTGAAGTTGAAGAGTTTAATTAGTATTTACAAGTGTTTATTGGTAGTTTCTTGAGGATTCACTTTGTTGTATTGGATCACTATATCTTAGAGTTCCTTGGGGATTAGCTATGTTATATCAGATATAAGTATCTATTATATAAGGGAGTAATCAGTTTAGATTGTTTATTCTTTTTTTCCTTTCCATTACTACTTCAATAGTGGAGTAATGTAATTAAGTTGATCCATCCAATTGTTCAATGAAGAAACTAGTGTTTTTGTACATAAAAGGGGGTTCCCATTTGGTAATTGCATTAACAAATGCATTATGTTGCAAGGTTTTTTTTTTTTTTCATTTATTAATTTTCTTTTATATATTATTGTTGAGAAGTCTATGGAAGTCTTCTAGTAAAGTTTTAAAATGAGAAAACTTCAAAGTGATGTGTTGGATGAGCATTTCAATGGTTCTATGAAGCTGCAATTTGGATGTCAGTTAGCTTGATTTATTTTTATGGAATTTAATGTTGAGAAGAAGGGCTTTAGCAATTAACAAACAAGATGTTTTGCTTTCACATGTGTGTACTCCAATGGAATCACTTTAAGGATTTCATCAACATACACTAATGATTATGAAACCTAAGATGCCATTGCCAACAAAGGGTGAAAGCTTCTCTAGAAACCATGCCCAACTATCTATATATTCACCTTCAACATAAGCCCAAGCAACACGATACCTCTAGTCATTAGCATCCCTAGCAATAATAGACAAAAGTTCCTCCTTCAAGTCATCTTTAAGGAAACAACCATCTAGACTTAAAATCAGCCTACAACTAGCTAAAAAACCCATCCTACATCCTTAAAAATAAACATACAACACTTAACGTATAGGGGCTATTTGTAGTAAGCCTTAAAGCAACTAAGGATGGGTAAGGTTTAATTTAGTATAGTTTGTCCCTTAAACTAAACCAAACTGTATATTATGGTTCAACTTTTTTTTTTTTTTTCTAAATTGAACCTACTCATATAATTCGGTTTGTAATTTTTTTGAACCTAAAAAAAAATGATTCAAACTAATTTAGTTCATGGTTTAAACCATTTCTATACGTTTTATTAATTTTTGTTTATATACAAGTTAATAAATTATGGAAAATTGTAGTTGACATAAAAATATTTAATTTATTATCATTCCTCTAATACCACTTACCATCTTTAATACTACTTTAATATATTTAAGGATAATTTATTATCTCTCTCAAGGTAATTATAATTTTTATATCAATTAGTCACTAAGTAAAAATACAAAATAAAAAAAAAAGGTAGGAAGTTAGTTGATGAAAACCAAATAAGAAAAGGGATTAAATAGATAACACAAATCCTATTTTTTAATCATACATTCTCTAGGTTTGCACTCCTTTTTTTTTTTTTTTTTTTACTTCTCATTGTTTGGGTCATGAATAAGCCAGTTTTTTTGCCTACCCCTAAAAGCAATAATATGACACGTGTTCTTATACTTATCACCTCTAACCTTGTAAACTTCATATGCATAGTCCCAAACCCGTGTGATCTCATACTCATACCTCCCCTTAATCACTCTCATAGCCATTTCCTTAGCATGCCTACACTAACAATAAGTCACATCTACTCTCATTTTTTTCTCTAACCAACTCCTTTATATCACATGTTTTGATGTTAGGAGTTAGCTTCAATCTGGATAGGAAATGCTTTGTAAAGACCTTGTATGTCACTCTCTTATTGTCAAAGGATGGCCTAAAATATTCACTATGCTCTTCCTTGAATTTCTTCACCTCAAACTCTTTAGACTGACTATCATAGGATGCAAAAATAGCAAACTCACACTTTTCATTGCTACACTTGAATTGGGTTCTCCTCTTATCAATCAATGTCATCCTTGAGGAACAGCAATAGTGTATTGAATACTTATTCATGGCCTCTTTGAATTGTTTTAGGCCATTAATGACTATACCAATACATATAAGTGGTGCATCTATGTAGGAATCATAATAATCCCTAGATTTAAGGCATCTATGTGGTCTCATGTCATTAGCTTCATTACTTGAACCCAACAAAAAACTTCCCTCATAATCAAAGAACAAATAATCACTCCCCTCCTTCCTCTCCCTCATGCTCACTCACTCCTTTTTCTTGTTTGCATTCTTAAACATATTCTGATAGTCATCTAATGTAGTATGCACTGAAATCTTAAGACCCTCCACCACAAATCTACTGTTGGCCATGAGAAAGGATTTTTTTTTTTCGAGTAACCACTACCTCCCTATTGTCATCACTTAACAAACAATTCACCTCAATTACTTCATCTTCCTCATAGTCATAGCTACTATCACTACTGTTGTTTTTAACACCTAAACCAACATGAGTATCCTTTCCTTCTTCATGTTTTACGTATATATTAGCATTATAATGACCTCTCAAGACACCATGCATAGCAATAAAACCCTTTACCAAAATAAGAAACCAGTATATACAAATGTTCACATACCAAAGATCATTGAAGAAATCAGTTAAACTCTCATATATAAGTGAGCTTGGATCAATTGTCCATTGTACCCTTTAAACATTTCAATATGAAACATTGCCTTCAGAGCGTGAGAAATGACCGCTAACAAATATACTGAAGTTAACCCTATTAAATAAAGAAAATGCTATTCATTATTTCACTTAAGGTTAGGAAATTTATCTATCTTTTTACATTTACAAAACTTGCTCAAACTTTTAAAAAATTTTAGAGAATACAAAGAAAACTCACTTATCGAATCCTTCCATCATCAACTTTGATGGTTAAGATTACTTTTTTCCTTTGAATATTTGGTGGTGGGGTCCTTCCATCTTCATCGTTATCTATCTCAAGAAGACAACAATCAGCATGGTCTTCCACTTTAACAAGGTTGTATTAGAGTTAAGACTAATAAATTACATAGATAACTAAAAAAAAGGAAGGATTTTTTTCTTTTTTCTTTTTTTGTTTACTTTCTATTTAACATTATATATATATATATATATATATAGAGGGAGAGAGAGACGACAAAGGGAAAGAAAATAACAAGCCATTGGTTTTTCATTTCATGATTTTCTTAACATGGAGAGTTTTTTTTTTTTCCATTTTGTCAATTTTTTTTTTTTACTTTTTTGGTTTTATTTCCACCTTCCACATGTGCAATGCATATTGTCATGCTAGAATTTTTTATATACTTGCCACATGTTGGGTACTAATTTGCTAATAGATATGATTGGACAAATGTTGCAAGGGAATTTAACATGGGTAATAATGATGGTGCAAAAATTCTAAAATGGGTATTAATATTAGCAATTTGAAATTTCAAGTAGTAAATTGAACTTTTGCTCAAAATTCAAGTAGTATTTATGACATTGTCTCAAAATCGTTTTCTATTTTTAGGCTAAATGTGTGAGTAAATCTAATAAAAACAATATACCTCAAAGTATTATGTGATTATCTTAATTAAAAATTTATGGTATAATTGTTTTACAACTTAATTTGCAATATTACCTAACCGATTTAAACAAAAACCAATAAATACATTCAATTCAATTTTACTAAAGATACTAAGTGACTTTGTAAATGAGTTTGAGACTTAATAAGGTGTGCCTGAATAAATATGTATAGCAATTTTGAATATATTATGCTATGCTTTATTTTCTTATTAATGTTGGAATTAGAATATAGAAAGGAAAAAAAAAAGTTAAGAGTATTATTCTTATAGAATGAAGTTAAAATATATATAGACAATAAAAACTAGGGAGACTAATGAAAGGGTGATGATAGTGGATGACCATATATAGGGAGGGGGATGCAAGTAAATACCAGAGAAGAGGTTAGAATTAAAATAAATAAAGAATGAAAGAAAGAAAGAGTGGTGTATAAAATTAAACTATCAATATTACAAATTTTAATTTTAAACGAGTTCTCCGATATGTTGACTTAAACCTAAACACATATATAAATGAGTCCAAATAGGTCTAATTTGTTTATTATTCGTATCGAGTTTTGTTTACATGAGCCTACTTATAATTGTGCTGTGTGGTATTTGGGTTAATGGGTCAAGTCTCAAATTGTCAACTTGAGTGCAAACTTTGACAAGTGCAAATAGTGAATGTATTTATTAAGGATGGGTAAAAAAATCGATCAAACTGCACTAATCTATAAACTAAACTAAACTAAACCAAACCAAAAGCATGGTTTTATTTATTTTTTTTTGCAATTTAGTTTGGAAAATTTCCAATCTAAGCCAAACAAAAAATTTATTGTTAGTTTGGAGGAATAATCCAAATTAAACTATTTTAAAAAAATATAATAATGTTTTAATTATAACTAAAAAGCACTTTTGTTATAACAAAACAATTAAAAAATTAGCTTACATAAGTTGAAAAATTATGTATTTAAACTTTATAACCATAATTTATCATATATATACATATATTTAAGTTGGTTCAAAATCTATATTATATACTAACTTGAGAAATAAATTAGTTATATTACACATTTAAAACTTTCTGGTTACTTAAATATTGACTTTACTAATCTTTTATATGATATCAACACATAATATTATTAAATGAAATTAGTATTGCTTATATGAGATTATATGTTAAGTAAATAGACTTTCTTAGAAAACTAAATATAGGTTAATTCATAAACAGAATTGAACTAAATCGAAATTTTATGGTTTAAAAAAAATTTAAATTGAATCATATGTGAACAATCCAAAAAATAATAAATGAGGTCAAAGGGAATAAAAAGGAAAATTTTGGAATTAATTAAGAAGGATTTATAAAGTTAGAAAGTCAAATTTACTAAAAATGACCTTTTTACCCTTGAAATCGATTTTATTGATTTTGGACCTAAATTTGTTTAGAGACCCTAAATATAGCTTCAAAATCTTAATTAGGTAAATAAAATCAATTATAAATTATTTGGAGACAATTGGGAAAAAAAAATTCAAAGGTTAATTGGGTAAAATGACCAAAATGCTCCTAAGCTTATTTTATTGAAAGGTAGCTAGATACTTAGGTTTCTAAGGGCATTTTTGGAAAAGAAATAAATCATATTTCAGTTGGAATAATTGGAAAAAGTTGAGGAAAAATAAAATGGTAATTAAGCTAAATTGAAAGACACATATCACCCTTAAATTAAATCCACTAAACCTTAGTGATCCCCATTTTTCTTTACCCTTAAGTACTACCTGGGCCCCCTTTCACTAAAACTTTTGGACAGTAGCCCCTCTTCATTTTTCAAAAAATCAAGGTAAGGTAATACCCAAAAAATCTTAGCTTAACCCCTAAACCTTCAACTTAGCTATAAACCTAAAATTAGCTACTAATCTACTTGTTTTCTTATAAGTTATACAAGAAAAAACAAGTGAGGAAATTAACAAGGGGGGCTCTCCTAATCATGGTTTGAGAAGGAACAAGATAAGTGATTTTGGTGAGATTTAAGTTAAATTAAGAGTGCAAATCATTAGTTTTGATGCTAAGCAAGTTATTTAGTTGCAAAGGATTGAGGTGGAACCAATTGGCACTCTATTTTAGCTTCTCAGAATGGCAGTCTGCTATTAATCAAGAAGAAATTGTAGACCTCCTTTAAGGTAGGCTCAAAACTAAACTTAAATGGGTGATTTAACGTAGTTATAAGTGATTGACCATAAGGATTTAGTGATTTCTTGAACATTGATAGTGTAATGCAAAATGCCCTTGTTTATCGCCACCTAAAATGATCCATATTGAGTGTAATTTGATGACTTGGTTGTAGATCTAAATTTTAACTTGATAAATGTGATGTTAGGTATTGGATTTGATGATAGTAATGAAGTTTGATGCATGATGATTGGATATGTGTAAATAGGTTGATGATGCCGCCATGATGATGAGAAAATTAGGATTTTATTTTCATGAGAAACCTGATTTTAATCTTAAAAAATGATAATTTGAAGATTAAAGTATGAGTATGGGGATTTTGCAATGAATGATATGTTAAAGGTTAGAATTGATGTTATGAATGAGCTAATGGAAGAACAAGATGATTTGATTGCTAAATTATGATTTTCCAACATGTTAAAATGTTTTTAAAAGCGATAAATTTGATGGAAATTGAGGTTACATAATGGATATTGAGCATGGAAAATTTTTGGGATGATTTATGTTGAATTGGTGAAATGTTTGATCTTAAAAGTATAATTTTCTTCATGATTTGATAATATATTTAATTTTGGAAAATTGTGATGTATTATGTTTATTTTTTAGTTAAATTGGCAGAATTATGATTAATAAATGAATAGGAATTGAATTGGATATAAAATGAGGCCTAAAAGTAAAAATATGTTGAAATTGGAATAATAGGAATGCAATTAGATGTTCAAGGCGTACTCTCTAAATTTTGCTTCGTTTTGGAAGTGTTTTGGACTTAAACATGAAAAGTAAATGATATTTAGGACTCTAGAAAGGAATAGGAACAAGTGGGGTTTAGTTTAGAGTGTTTTGTACCTAAATTGAATAAAATATGAGTTTTTAGAGTTGACAATTTGTAATTTTGTATAATATAAAAATCCAAGGGTTTTAAAAAGAATGAAATTAAAATAGATAATAGGGGTGATAAAGAATCTAATGACTTTGGTTTCACTTAATTCAGATTTAAATTAAATAAGTTATGACTTATTAAAATTAATGCCTTAAAAAATAACAGATTGAAATTAATTAATAGTTGGCTTAATTAACTCGAGCCAAAGCCGACCCAATTAAAAGTTATCCCAACCATATAAGCCCAAGGACTACACTTTTACCCTCTCTTTAGGTGGCCTATATGATTAAACATAATTGGATTAAATGGCTTAATTAACTAATTATCTTAAATTAACCTAAATAGAAATTTTGACTTCGTAAAATGAACTTAAGTAACCAATGAGCTCAAATGACCAATGGTCCCAAAATCTAAAATTTAATTGGACCCATTCTCTTTTAAGACTCATACCCTGAATAGGTCTTATCACAATAAACAACTCAAACTAGGCCTCAAATCATATTAAGACTCAAACCAATTAAATAACTTAAATAAACTAGATTTAGACCTAATAAAATAAAATGGACTTACATGACTATAATCAAACCCAAATGGATCTAAAACCAAAAACTTAGTTGGACCCATTAATCTTTAGGACCTATATTCTAAATGGGACTTAAAAAATAAATTAAACTTAAATGGACCTTAAACCTATTAAGGCTCTAAACCAATTAAAGGCCTAAAATGGAATTAAAATTAGACTTAATAAATCAATTAGGTCTAAGACATAACAAATAAGACTAATTAAACATGATGGGCCTACGTTGATTAAAATTGATAGAAGTAATCTAATTAGACTTGATATTAATAATTGAACTTAACTAATTTAATTAAGGTTAATGGACCTAATTCCAAATATAATTGAACTTAATATTCTTAAAAGGCCTAAATACCCTAATTAGGTTTTAAACACAACTAAACTTAAATTCAAATAACTTATTAGGTTTAACTAAATAAACTCTAAATAGTTTGAGCTAAAATTAGCTAAAAGCTAAGTGGGCTTATGCAACCTTAATTGGGCTTACAACTACTATGAGCCTTAAATAGCCTAAACTAACCCTAGAATAAAATTCAATCACTTAGAATAATCAATTGACTTAAGCTTTTTCTTTTAATGCATAAAATCAATTTAATCAACTCAATTTGAAATTTGGATTGTGATTCAAAAATCGTCGACTGTTGCAAGTACGCAGTAACATGTATATTGCTTACTAGGTTAGAAAACTTTAAACTAGACTAATAATCAAAGTTGGTTAAGTTCTTACTTGTTGTTTATGCTTAATTATTTGAGCTAGGAAGTGATACCCTTAGATCCAAATTATGGCTATGACTACATATCCCAAAATGACATGGTAGTTTAGGCACTTAGGCTATCGATGATTGCTTGACAAGTAGCTAATGAGTGAAATTGTGCTAAATAACAAGCATTATAAGTGGAAAAAAGTTATATCAAGAGTCATTCAAGGTTATAGGACCAGGTGGATGATATGATATAAATGGACTATGAGAAGTGAGTTCGCATAACAGTGAGGTCACTTAAACAAGGCTACTTTAGGTATTGATTTTTGGCAATGTGGAGTTTGGCTACTCTCATTAACCCCTGATGTCCACTATAGTGGAATTAAATCCTAAGTTCCTCGTCACGATGTTTGGAGTCATAAGTACTTTCGTGCTGGATATTTAAATAAAATAATTAAATAAATTGAATGATTGTCGGTTACATTAATATGTAGGCCTATTTGATATGTATATATGTGTTTATGTTATTGTGTACTAAGCCTTTGTGGCTCACTCCTCTTTTATTTTTTAGGTGAGGATGTGACTAATTCTTTATACAATTTTTTAGGGTTCGGCTTCAAGGAGGAGTATGTGGATGAGTTTGAGGACTTAGACTATGTCATTCACAACTGCAATTGATTTCCTATTTTCTTTTCTAGACTTAGTTCAAGTTTTTCTTTTTATACTTAGACTTTATCAAGAGCTAACTTTATGGCCTCTTCCTTTTGGTTTGTATTTTTTTAGGCCCCTTAAGATCTAGGACTTAGACTCCTCTTTTATGCCTATTGATACATTTTCCTGATAAAAAAAAAATCCATCACATGTTTTAAAAAATTTAACTATTCACCAAAATGTTTTTAAATTTTAATTAATGGTTTCAAAGTCCTAAAACTAGTTTAGACACTCATCTAGTAATTATAACTTTATGTATTTTACTTAAGTAGATTGTGTGATAAATTGTTGTTGCTATAGTAAATTAGGAGCATAATAGTATGGTTTAGTTTGAAGTGATGAAAAACCAAATAGTATTTTTATGGTTTGGTTTGGTTCTAAAGAAAAACTAAACCAATCTTGCATTCATAAGAAAATTAATGTAATTATTACAACAATTAATAACATCATTGTATGTCTTACATGTTATTAGTAACCACTACACATGCGGCAAATTTAAGAATATTCAATGTCTGAAACATTAATTGCAAGACAATTATGTAGTTAATTAAATGAAAAATTAAGGATTAGAAATATGGAAAAGAAAGTTTAACATAAAGGTTATTGAAAAATATCACAACATAAACTTACATAAATCTTTGCCTTTCTTAAAATAGTTAACACTATAATGATAATCACAATTTATTTACTTCATTGTGGCAAAATTAATGTAAGATATATAGATCGACTAAATTATTATATGACTATGTAAGAATTCCTTCTATGAGAATAAATAACCTACCAAAAAAAGTCATTAAACTCACTGCTTATTAAGGTGTGAATAAATTTTTTATTTTAAATATCAATAGATAGGGGAAATTATATAAGGTGCTAAGAAGAAAGTAAATCAATTTGTTAAAAAAAAAAAAAATCGTAAGAGCAAAATGTAATTGAGGAAACCTTGGTAAGATGAATGTGAATGGATGTGTAGGTGTTAATTCTCTTAAAAATAAATAATAATATAAGCTTTCTAATTGTAGTATTGCTTTACTTCTCCTGGAAAGTCCAAATATCTCATGTCTTGGATAGAGAAAATAAGATATGATTTGTAATGATCTATATTATTAAATACAATGATACATGTTTGGTGTCTTTAGTGCTTTTTTTTTTTATTCAAACTAAATTTGATAATACACATTCAACATTTATTTCTCTTTCATATTATCTATATCTATATTATTAAAGCCAATTACACATGTTTGCCATCTTTAGTAATTTTCATTATTTTCTATATCATTAAAGCCAATAGCACAAAATTGTTGCCTTCAATGTTTTTTATTATTATTATTCAAATAATATTTGGTAAAGAGATGCAATTCACCCTTTATTTTTTTTCCTATTATTTATATCTATATCATTAAGATCAATGACGCTTGCTATCTTTAGTGTTTTTATCGTCTTCTATTCATATTATTAAAGCCAATAAGACATGATTGCTGTCTCTAGTATTTTTTTTTATTATAATGTTATTAAAATTAGTAAAATATGTTTGGTGTATTTAGTTTTTTTTTTTATTGTTCAAATAATATCTAGCAATAAAATACATATTCACTCTTTATTTCTCTTTCCTAATATCTACCCAATTTCAATTTATATTGACTAATTGATATTTTTACATAAATGTAAACTAGTGCTTCTTATCAATTGTCTACCTCTATATATATTATCTTTGATTGCCCTTACTAACAATCAATTAAATATGGTATGATTTACTTGGTGTGATATATTTTATGTACTCAACTTTGTTATATGCATGCATTAAAATAAAATCTCCAATTAAATTGCATTTACTCTACTAGAAAATTACCGGTAGACACACCTGCAATGCCTCTAGAAAAAAATATATTAACCATTTATATGGAAATATATATTAGCAATTAGTTACATGGTCTATAAAAGTGAGAAAATTGATAAAAATATCAAAGACACCAAATTATTTATAGTTATTTTTAAACAAGACTTTATAATGGGTTTTACGATAGGTTTTATGTAGGGTTATACCATAGTCCCTATCATGATATTAATTTTTGGTCTAGTATGAAGTAAAGTTTTACTATTTTTCTTAGGAGAGTGATAGTTTATTATATAATACAAGGATTGATTAGTAAATGCAATGAGGTTATATGTGATATTTTTGGTATTTTTTATTGAATAGGTTTAGAAATTCTAATATAGTGGTTAGAAGTTTCTAAGTTATATTGGATGTTTTAAATAAGTTAATTATTTAAATCAAACTTTATTGAATTCCTTAAGATAGGGAAAATAAAAGTCATTAATAGTTGTTTTGATTACAAAGTATATAAGTTAGTAGGGTAGTTTAATATGTAAGTTAAATGAGTGATATAGAAAAAAGATAATACTAAATTAGTTCTTCATGTTGCAAGTAATTGGGTGTACAAGACTTAAAGTTTTGAAATAAGAAATTTTAAGAGATGATCAATATTGGTTATAAAATAACTGATAAACATTATAAAGGTCTAGTATAGGTCATGTACATATACATTTTCGATAACAATAAAATGGTACATTTAAATAGTAATACAATAGTATAGAGAAGTTTTAAAATGAACTTTTCATATAAGTTTACCTTATAACTTGGTTAAAATAGCCCATTCTTGATGAAAAACCAATGTGGGTATTTTTCTTAAAATTATTTAATTTTCAATGTTTTAGCTACTTATTGAAAAAATAGGCTTAAATTGTAAAATAATTAGAAAATATTTAACCAAAGGGTAACAAATGTTCCAAGCCATCACAAATAATGTTAATTAATATTTTTAAAAATACAATGGTTGAAAATGGACTATAACTAGGACTTTCTAATTTTTATCAAAAACTATGAAATTACTTAATATATGGATGGAACTTGAGAAAATTATTAAAAAAAAAAATACTAAACATAAGAAATTAAATCTAGGAAAATTAACATAACTAAATAGGGATATAAGGAACATACAAATGCAAAGATGCAATGAAATAACACCAGGATAATAGTATAAGAAAATTTTGACATAAACATGACCACCACCACAAAACACTACTTAAACAACCACCACCACCAAGGGTTGGACATCGTCCAACAATGAGCTTTCTTGGAATTTTGGGGGCCAACAACTCGAGTGTGGAGTGAGAAGAAGGATGGGATAGTATATATAGGCGCTAGACCAACTTTCAAAAATTATTATTTTTTATTTTATTGTGATAGAAAAATTATGAAAAAAATCCAAATGTCTTGATGCATGTTGATACATGTAGGGTTAATATTTCATGACTTTTGGACATGTGTACAAAATTTTGTGGGTTTTTAACTAAACATCTAGAATAATACAACATTATTTCGATTTTGTAAATTATTAATTAATTTATTCTTTACTTTTTCAAGGATATTTAGGATATGTCCCAACATTTTCTAGTCATGTTTGGGTGATTTGGCAATTATTTAGCCTTTTTAGGGTTATTTTATGGGATATTTCATTATATTTTTGCATCATACCTTATTATTTCATTAATTTATTTAATTTCCTAAATTTTTTATGTGAAAACTATTGGTGAACATGGTCATAATGATGTCCTACATGCATGTAACATAATTCTCTACCAATGTCTTTAATTTGTCTCTTACTAATTTACTTTTTACTCTAAATTTTTACATTTACTATATGTATTTTTATTTGTATTTTTACTATTACTTTTTACCTTTTACTATGATTTTTTTAACTTTTAGGGACTATTTGATCTTTTTATTATTTTTTCCTAATTATTGTAGATTATTTAACTCCTCAGCTCATATTTGCTACATATTTCTAATTAGCCCCTCTAATTATATTAGGTCTAGTTTTGGATTATATTTATTTAGTTATGTTTGATGATCTTAATGAAGTGGTTAATCCTTACTCTTGATTCCATTATTTATAAATTAACAAGCTAAAATCTACTATTGAGGTGCACTGTTATCAATTAGAATTACTTCAGTTGCTTTTGAGTTATGAGCTATGGGCTCTATGTAAATGGTTAAGCAAGTTGAAGGTCCTTACAAATATATGAATGTTTTTCTTTCCCACTTTTAGTTTCATGGTATCAGAGCTTCAATGTTGAAGGTGGGATTTTGTTTAGGGAAAAAAAAAATTGTTTGGTTTTTGGGTCATCTCTTTCACATCACTATTTGTTGATACCACATACCTGGGAAAGAGCACCACCTTCTAATCATTACTTCTAGAGAGATTCTAGCAACTAATAGCCTTGCAAGTGAGCCACAAAAATCTACCCTAGTCCTATGGATTGGTGTGCGAAGGTGATTCTATTGTTGGAAAATTCACTGACTACCACCTTCTCCCTCACCTAACTCTATACAACACATATTTGTGTCCTATTCAGTCAACATCTCTTTGAGTGAGGGACTTCCTTTAAAATAGGTCTCAAGTGACTTATTTTCTCTTAATTTAATTTTTCATCCTATGTGGCTATTCTATGAATTTTTTTGGGTCATGAGTGACATAAAGTTTGTAGTTGTATCTAATGTGGTTCATGTGATGTCAAAGGTCACGTAACATAAATTCAATGGTTCTAACTATTTGGAGTGGGGTAAAACCATTAGACTGCATTTGCAAAGTATTGACAACGATGACCATATGATTAAAGTTCCACCTAAATGAGGTTCGAGATAAACATGGCAAAAGGAGGATGCTAGATTGTTCATGTAGATATGAAATTCCATTAAAAACAAGGTAATTGGTTTAATCAATCACTGTGAATTTTTCAAGGAATTGATGGAATATTTGGATTTCTAGTACTCTAGAAAAGGGAAAGTTTCTTGTATTTATGAAGTATGTAATGTTTTTTATTGTGTAGAGAAACAAGATAGGTCTCTCACGAGCTATTTCAAGGATTTTAATAAAACTTATGAAGAGCTCAATATGTTATTACCATGTAGTCATAATGTGAAAGTTCAACAAGAACGGATGGCTACTATGTGTTTTTCAGTAGTCTTCCTTTTGAATTTGAAACTACTAAATCTCATAGTCTCTCGTGTTTCAAGATCTCCTCCTTGCAAGAAAAATTTACAAAGATACTTTATATAGAGAATTCTCGACCTATTCAACCTAACAGTGCTCTTACTAGTCGAAATAATGACTTTGAATCCAAAAGACAATAATACAGAGGTAGTAGTAGAGGAGGCGATACTCAAGGATAGAACTTGAGTGATTGTATGTTACTATTGTCATAAGCCAGAACATATAAAGCGTGATTGTAGAAAATTGCAAAATAAGAATCAAGAAATTCAATCAACTCAATTAGCACATATTGCCTCCACTAATGATGCATCTAAAAAGTCCATTTTAATCTCTATGGATGAGTTTGCCAAATTCTCTTAGTATAAGAATAATTGAAGTCTTCATCTACTTCTATCATTGCCATTGCTAGGTCAAGTAAACCAAACACTTATCTTATTTCTTCATCTTCCAAATGGGTCATTGATTCTAGTACCACTAATCATTTGATAGGTAATTCTAGTTTGTTCTCTTCTTATCAATCACATACATCTTCTTCTCCTATTGCTTTAGTTAATGGATCAACATCTTGTGTTCTTAGATATGGCATAATTGCCGCAACTCCATTAATTCCCTTCTCATCTGGATTAAGTTTGCCCAATTTATCTCATAATTTAATTTTTGTTAGCAAACCTACTCATAGACTTAACTGTTGTATCTCATTATTTCTTAACTATTGCCTATTCCAAGATTTTACAACAAAGAAGATTGTCGGTGAAGGACATGAATTCGGGGGGTCTTTACATCATTGACACAGACGTACTAAAGTTTGTTGCTTGCTCTAGAGTAGTAACCCCATTTGAAGCACATTGCCAATTGGATCACCTTTCTCTTCCTTTCTTAAAGAAACTTTGCCCTCAATTTCATGGCTTATCTTCATTAAATAGCGAGTCTTGTTAGCTTGCAAAACATCATCATCTTTAAGTTTTAAAGTCAATAAACGAGCAAATGCTCCTTTTGAGTTAATTCATTCAAATGTTTAGGGTCTTTGTCTAGTAATTTCTAAAATTGGATTAAAATATTTTGCTACTTTAGTTAATAATTACTCTCATATGACTTGGTTATATTTATAGAAAAATCTTTTTGAAATGCTTTCTCATTTTTGTGCTAATGTTAAAACTCAATTTAATGTTTCTATACAAATATTGTAAAGCTATAATATCAAAAAAAAAAAAAACTTATCATAATCTTTTCAATCTTACATGATTAAAAATGGTATTATTCACCAAATGCCTTATATAGATACACCATCTCAGAATGGGGTTGCTGAGCAAAAGAGCAAACATCTTCTTGAAACTGCAAGAGCTCTATTGTTTCAAATGCATGTTCCCAAACATGTTTGGGCTAATGCAATATATATAGCTTGCTTTCCAATTAACCATTTGCCCTCATCTATCCTTTATGGTGAGACTCCTTATCATACGCTTTTTTTGAATAAGCCTTTGTTTCCTATTTAGCCTAAGATATTTGTTTGTACCTGTTTTGTTCAAGATGTTCATCCTTAGGTTAAAAACTAGATCCCAAATCATTGAAATGTATTTTTCTTAGGTATTCTTGTGTTAAAAAAGGATATAGATGCTATTGTCGTAGCATCGATAGGTATCTTGTGTTAGTTGATGTCACTTTCCTTGAAGATGGATCTTTCTCTCCTTCTTCCACTTATGCAAGTAGGGGGATGACAATGATTTGTTAATCTATGCTGTTATAGCCTATGTTTCTACTCTTAAACCTCCCATTATTCAAGTCTATTCTCATAGACAACATCCCTTTGAACTAGCTCTTGATACATATCCTAAACCAACTCCTTCATCATTAAATCCAATTTCAAATGATGATCTTCCTATTGCCCTCCACAAAGGTAAGCAACAATGTACTTATCCTGTTTCTTCTTTTATGTCCTATGATTACTTGCTAACCTCTTCTTGTTCCTTTATTGGATCTCTTGATTCCATCTCTATTCCTAAGACTATTCATGAAGCCTTATCCCAACTTGAATAGTTTAGTGCAATGATAGAGGAGATGAATGCTTTAGATAAAAATGGTACTAGGAATTTGGTAAAAATACGTATAAGTAAAAAGGCTATTGGATGTATATGGGGTTTTGCAATTAAAGTAAATCTTGATAGGTCAATTTCTCAATTGAAACCTTGTCTTGTTGCTAAAGGATATGCTTATACCTATGGAGTGCATTATTCTGACACTTTTTCTCTTGTTGCTAAGTTAACATCTATCGGGATATTCATTTCTATAGCAGTTACATATAATTGGCCTCTTCATTAGCTAGGCATCAAGAATGCTTTTTCTACGTGGTGATCTTCAAGAAGAAGTAGTTTATATAGAGCAACCACTGGGATTTGTTGCTCAAGAAGAGTCTAAGAAAGTTTGTCATCTTCATAAATCTTTGTATAGCTTGAAGCAAAGCCCTCATGATTGATTTGGAAATTTTAGTCAAGCAATTGAAAGTTTTGGAATGTAGTCATTTTCTTTTGTACAAACAATTTGAAGCTAGTAGTATTTTGTTAGTAGTATATGTGGATGATATTGTCATTGCTAGTAGTGATACTATAGGTATTTTAGCTCTTAAATACTCTCTTCATAGTCAATTTCAATCAAAAGATTTAGGGATGTTAAAATATTTTAATGAGAAGTAAGAATCTTTCTTTCTCCACCTAAATATGTGTTTGACTTATTATTTTAGACAGGAAAACTGGAGGTTAAACCATGTAATACTCCAATGGTTCCTAATTTGTAGCCCACAAGAGAAGGTGAGTTGTTCGAGGATCCTAAGAGATATAAAAGATTAGTTGGGAAGTTGAATTATCTTACAATAACTTATTCAGATATTGCATATTCAATTAATATTGTGAGTAGATATATGTCTTCTTCAATAGTTGATCATTGGCCAATTGTAAAACAAATTTTATGCTATTTACAAGGAGATCATGGACACGATATTTTATACTAGAATTATAGTCATACTAAAATCAAATGTTTTTTGGATGTTGATTAGGTTGGATCTAAAGAAGATCGAAAGTCCACCTCAAAATATTGTGTTTTTATTAAAAGAAATCAAATCTTATAATTGAGTGCGGTATGAGATTATAGAGCTGGAGCTATGACATACTCTTTGTGTGAAATAATGTAGATACATAAGCTTCCGAAATGCTTTAGTCCAAAGTCCGTGAAGCATCTTAGTTTCCAAACAATATTTCCTTTCCCAACGATACTTCCGAATATAATATTCCTTTTTCTAGCTTTTGATTTCATGTTGAATCCCGATGTCAAGTTGGAAACTTGACTTCAGGCTTTATCTTTAATTTTAAATATTTGTCAAATTCTCAAACACATTCTAAATTCAATATGTCCTTATATTTCAGGTCTTCCTTCCAAATCATTGCCAATACCATCGGCCTTATCCTCCTGATTATGTAAATGATGTGACCTCTTTCAGTGTGGCTTCCGGCTGTTTTTCAATTTATGTGGAGTGGCTTCCGACTTTAATAACAATTTCCGAAGTTCCGATTTCAATTCTCCTTTTCCAAACTCAACAATGAGTTCATGACCGATGTAATATTCTAATCTCTAAATGCCGTAAGAGCATGTCAAAAATGACTTAATAATTTATATTCTACTTTTATCAAACAACTTCAATACATTCCGCGCTTAATATTTAATTAAATAAACGGAAATCAAATAAATTATCTAAATATATTCAACTAATAGAGTTGGACCTTCTATTAATAATCAAATAAACCAACTTATTTTTTCTTATGTTAAATTCATTAATAAATATTTAACACATATTTTATTATGTCAAACTAAAATTAAAAATCCCGTTCCAAACAGGGTGGAGGCCTAGCTTGATATAGTCATGACAAAGGGCCTAGGTACTACCCAACCTCAAACCCCGTTCCTCCTTCGGGGGCTCCCCCAGCTCGTCATATCTCCTCTAACCATCGGGAAGCCCTCATTCCCCAGTGGGATGTTCGTGTGGGGGCTCGGTGTTTGATAGCTCTTACTTTACAAACGAGAAAACGTTCCACTACA
Source organism: Laguncularia racemosa (assembly GCA_037954665.1). Classification (NCBI taxonomy): domain Eukaryota; kingdom Viridiplantae; phylum Streptophyta; class Magnoliopsida; order Myrtales; family Combretaceae; genus Laguncularia; species Laguncularia racemosa. The sequence continues at coordinate 3,428,903 of JBBMOL010000006.1, forward strand.
CGTACTGTGTGAGTGTTTTCCTTTTGTTTTTGCCGTGCTCTTTACTTAATTCGAGAAAATTCTAATTGCTGTTGCTTTACAGATGATCTACATGATGCATGCGAACATCAGGCTCTAGAGGGGGTAGAAAAGAAAAGTAGAGCAGTCATGTATCCGGCTTGAAGCTGCACTTGGGCTTAAAGACTAGAATGCTCCTGTGTAAAATGCAAGAAGGATGGAAGCCGAACTAGCTGAGATCAAAGCTGCTGTTGAGAGGGTTAGGGAAGAGAGTGCAAAAGCCATTGCCGAGGCCCAGAAGTCAATAAGAGTAGCTAGGTATAATGCGATGACGTGGGAGGAGACAAAGCGGGAGTTTTAGGGATCAGAACAAGGAGCTCTTTGCTAAGATTGAAGCTACTCATCAAGAGCGCCAATCTATTACAAACGAGGCTGCGCTCTTAAGGGCCAACCTAAACCATGCTCTCGAGGATATGCGGCAAGCTCGAGCCGCCTGAAATAAGGCTTCTGAGGAAGGGTCAGCCTGGAGAGGAAGATTTAATGAGCTAGAGGCCAATCTGGCAAAATGCCGCCGAGTCATCTTGCATCTTACGGGAGAAGTCGGTTCTCTTGATGAAAGGGTCAATGTAGCAATGCGAGAGTTCTTCGAGAGCAAGGAGCATGAAGATATACATGTGGATAACATGGAATTCGGGCAGAGGTACGTCCGGGATGAGGTCCTTAAGCGCAATCCGAACTTTGACTTCGGTTGGCTTCACAAGAGAATGCGCTACTATGATAAACTGGTTGAAGCTGCCCAGGATGAACTCCAGAATCTCCCTCTGTCTCCACCTTTAGTTGAAGACCCTCCACCGAACCCTGAGTGCCAGGAAAACTAGACAAACGACCCCCTTTTTGTACCTGCTACTAAACAGTGGGAAGGCCAAGTGGATGATCCTTCTTTTGAATGTGGGGCCGAACAGCAGGATGAAGCCCCTGCAACCTCCGAACAAGATGTAATCCCCTCGGAATGAAGACTAAGACTGACTTTTGTGTGTTTTTTGTCTCTACTGTTTCGCTTTTCTTCTTTGTTGGCGAAGGATTCCTGTAATGAAACCTACAGCTTTGAATGGAAAAGACTTTGCATTTGTTCTGTATTGAGCCGATCCCTTTACTCACGTTTTATGATTAACGTGAATTGGCGTGGTACTTGTTGAATGGACATATTCGTATATTAAAGCAATTAGGAAAACTACTTCTTGTTGGGAGCGTGCCATTATCAAGGGTATCCTTATGGTTCGGGGCATCCCAATTTGTCAGATTGGGATAAAAGCCCACTGATGAGCTTCTCTCGATCACTAGGCCCTATTAGAAGAGCCCCATCCCCATGCCTATTGGCAAACGGGGGATACCTCGTTCACCTTATACATGGTAGAGGTGAGCTACTATTCTAAGGGTTAGAGTAAACATCGGGCTGGTTCTGAATCGGCTCAGACCTAGCCTAGAATCGCTGGTTTAAGGGTTGCAGGAAGGTGGAACCGGAACCGACTTGTGGGGGGAAGGGTCGGGCCAGTTCCCTTAACCCAACGGTTCAACCGGCCCTTCAAGTTTTTTTTTTTAATATTTTTTTAATCTCTACTTTTAATTACATAGTTTCATATTCTTTGATATTATTTAATATTTATCTATGTGCATTCTTTTAGCTGGTTTGGCTTTTCTCCTTAAATTTATAAACATTAAATCTCAGGCCAATACACGATTTTTTGGAATTAATTGGTGGCAGTACCCTATAGCTAGGGGGATGATGCCTACCTCAAATTTTATTAATTGAATAAAATTATTACAGAAAAAGAAAGGGACATTTAGCCTTACCTCTTATACATGATAATAATACAGTGTAAGTAAATAACATAAATAAATAAGGTAATACTATTATCCTTACAAAATTATTTGGCTTACCCGATATCAGGATCCAAACCAGCGGAGCTTCCACTCAATGGGATGAGGTTGCTGAAGTATTCATCTTCTTCATTGGACGTCCCATACGACTCTTGTGTATGATTCCTTGCCTTCGACCAATCCTCTATGCAAGCCAGCGCCTCAACGTTGACAGGTGACAGTCGTGATCATCGTTGGGATAGGACAAAGCCTGCCGTGTTAAATACCTGTTCAACAACTACCACTGATGCGAGAGCACCCAAAACCTTAGGAGCTATGCGAAAGAGTATGGGATATGTCTTCCTATGCTTCCTCCACCAGTCGAGGATGCTGAAATCAGTAGTACTGTTGTCACCAAATTTGAAGTGTGTATTGAAGTAATCATCAAGTTCAGTGTACTTCGTTGACCCGAAATGGTGTCACTTCAACTTTTGAAACATCATTCATTGTGCAATGAGAGTGGGATCATAGGTAGTACCATGTGAGTCGAGGGACGGTGAAGGAGTCCGAGATGCTTAACCATAGAAAGAAGTGCAAAAGTTAAAATATAATTCTTCCGTTACCTAGACTACTCAGCGTAGCGATAACGGCATCAATGTCTTATGTGTCTAAAAATGCGTCAACAATGGAATAATACAAATTAAGATATTCTAATAACATGTCCTTTTTACACTGTAGATCTAGAATAACAGTAACTAGATAAATTACTGGAATTTATATATAATACTGCAACCATTTTGCCGCTATATCATTTATAGCCACCTACAGAAAAGTGTCATATCAAGAATCGAGCAGCACCGACAGTATATTCATCGCATTCATAAGGAAAAGATGAACACTAGCCTAGTACACTAACGAAAATGTTATAGTACAGTCATAAAAAACTTTTAAAACATTCAATATTCTACTCCATACATTACAATTGCTGGGGTGTAGTGGAATGTCTAGGACATTCATGGTAGCGAAAGAACATAATGCATCTTTATAAGCAAGTGTACTTTGTAAAAGTCGATAAGTGGAATTCCACCTATGCTTAACATCCTTTTTAAATTTTTTAGGTCGCATTCCATTTTCAATACAAAATCTCTGTTATGCCTTATTTACGAAAGGATGGTCAAATAAACAACATACTAGTTGTCTTATTGGGGACATTTTAAAATCTAAACAGTTCATACAATCCTTAATGCAAATATTCAAAATGTGGTAGGCACATCGAATGTGGAAAAATGTCCCACCTAACATGGGTTGACATAAAGATTGAAGTTCATCAATGGATGTCGTGTTAGCAATCGCATTGTCAAAACCAATTGAGAAAATATTTTTTTGTCAAATCGTATTCACCTAAAATAATACTTATAATACAAAAAATGTTTTGCGCCGTATGGCGATTGTTGAAAACCTTAGAGCTATTAGTCTTTTTTGTACCTGCCATGCATTATCTACCTAGTGGCATGTAACTCCTATGTATGAATCTTCTTGCCACGGATCGGTCCATATATCTATGCAAATGGAAACATTCGTCTCAAGAGAATTGAAAAAAGCGACTAATTTATGCTTACCACTATGATACAACTTAACGGTGGTTTTTCGTATGGTTTTTAGGTCGTAAGTCCATAAGCTTGGATTCAGTGCTTCTCACTCATAATCCAACCGGTGTGGGGAAGCTACGTGAGTCCATGACGGTTTATACTTTGCTAAGTATTCTGCAAGTAAAACTTGTTGTCTATCAACAGAATAACAAAAAAAGCCTCCTCCTTGCGATCATGTTGATTGCAAAATTTGTTGTTGCAATTTATCTATAGCAAACTCTATAAGGTGTTTCGCTCCCATGTGTCTATTAAGGGTGCCATACCCTTCTCCCTTTTTCCATGCATAACTTGATTGATAGTAGTTACAATAAGCACAATTGCAACCATTTTCTCCTGTAATTTTACGAAAATGTTTAGTAAAAATTTCTAATTTAAGTGGTGCTAGTGGCTTACTCATGGAACCGGATAGGCTACGTAAGTGCCTTAGAATTTCTTCCTTCAGCACTTCTTGCACATTGTCTTGCCCTTCTCCTCATTGCCCCGTCGTGGCAACGGTTCGCTTTATCCACCAAAAGGCCTTTCATGAAAGCCTGGGGGTGGCATCATCAAGTCCTCTAAGCGTTTTTTGGTAAAGTCGTAAATATTGTAATCATCCACTTTAAAATATTGTTGGGGTGGCTCTTGCACAGATTTCTCCTTATCACTTTTGCCAGAACGATCCCTTTTAAAAGAACCTGAACCACCAAAATGACTTGCCATTTTTTAATATTAGGATAATTATAAATTACTGATATGGGCAGATAAGGGGACATAATTTATTTAACCGTTGGCAACAAAATACAATAGAAATTATCTAACAGTGTAAAAAATGCAAGTACAATAAATAGAAGAGAAGAGCACATAGAATAAAATATGAGAGTACATAAATTGTAAGATGAGAGTAAAAGACAAGAGTGTTTGCAATTTTTGTGTGTGAGCAATTTTGCTCTTCACACTGCACTATCAATTTATACAACATCTTTCATCCAACAACATACTTAATTTCTTCTGCTCTATTCAAGCGTTTAAATTTGAAAATTTGAACACCTACACGTTGTACCTACACCAACAGCTATAACTTATTCCTCACTGCCTGCAATCCTATCAACCTACGTAAATTTTTCTTCATAATGCGCTCCATGCTATCAAATTCTCTAAGTAGAAATTTGATTGTTTTCAACCTTCACCCTCCTTCCACATTTCTCTCTAGTTGTCTTCTCTTTTTCTTTGTTTTTCCTCCCTAATGTTGGAGAGTTGTAGCCTTTAAGCTCAATATTTTATTCACTCTATTCTTGCTTCATTTGAAAAAAAAAATTCCTTCTTTTTTAACATGTGTCAAGGTACTATTTTTCTACGTTTACCTTCTTCTGTTGTTCCTTAATGTCGTTTAAACTTTCAACGTGTGTTTGGAACTAAGGATTGCTTTTCAAATTTTTTTTGTCTTATATGGTGGGTTGGACCTGCGGGTTCAAGTTGACCGTGAATTGGTAGGCCGACAGCCGGTTCAAGGCCCATTGGTTCACCGGGTTACATAATGCAACCCGAACATTGAACCATTAGGCTAATATCTCAAAAGGGCCAGTTCATGGGCCTAAACCAGCTCTCTCCAATGTCTAAGTTAGAGTCCCTTTTGACCCATTGACTACTAAAGGGCAGTCGAGTTAGTAAGTTTATATGGTGGACTTGTGAGTTGCTTGCTAGCAACTAGGTCAGCTTAAGCGAATCGGGTAAATTATTATATAACCTAAAGCGAAAAGATACAAGCCATGTTACGAAAACTTCTTTCATACATACTGTGAAATCCTACTCACTTTTAAATACCACAATAAACCCATAGCCTACTCACAATACTTCTTTCATTGACAATGCCTACATGTAACAAGTCTTTGCCAGCTGTTGGTCACCCTTGCATACTTTAACCTCAATAGGAAATAGGAACTTGGCATTCAAATGTGTAATGCCCAAAAACTTGGAACGCTATAGCCTACCATGTATCTTTACTTCTACAAAACTCCTATAACATGCGACATTTATTACTCACATTTAGAATAATCCATCTGACAACATTTATAATAACTCTAATAAAAGCATTACATCTATCATACTCTTTCACACAACCTTAGCAATTATTCTTAATTAGAAACTAAAAACAATCGAACTTCTAGAAGTTAAATAGTCCTTTATCTTCTAAAGAAAATCATGCTTAGTACATGTAAAGAACTCAAATTCTTCCTTTATCTAATCACCATAGTAATAAAAGTAATCTACACTGTCTCTTTCTTATACATTTGACCTTAGGTTCTCATCATAGGTAGTATTTTCATTTGTGCTTGCAACTAAAAAAATATCCCCAAGGGGTAAGCTAACATCGAATACGTATAACCCGTAACCACATATGCATGAACAAGCATAAATTTAGCCACATGCACCAATACAGACATCAAACGTCATACAACAAATTATTATTTTATTTAGTCTACATGCTATCAATGGGGTACTCATGGCCTTGCCAAACCATATATAGATACTTAATACATAGTACGGTGTTGAGAATTGCCACTATGAGCCCTAAAACTCATGAGTTCTTAAACTTATCTAGATCATTTCCAAGCACGACTCCACTAGGAATAGCGTCACACAAAGATCATCAGGGTGCCCCTTAAGGATTTGCCCTTACAAAACCCTAAGCTAAGCTAAACATAAACAACAACAAACTTAATCTGAATCCATTATAAGTTATTATAGTTTCATACTATCCTAACAATCACAAGAAACAACAAAGGTTACATGTACTTGGAAGGGTAGTCTTAAGCACATCTAGTTTTGGACTAAAAACTAATATGTAATCTATTAAAAATATCAAGAGTTTACTCTTAATACTAATCTAGGAATAATCTAAATTTCTCAATTCTATTCACTTAATCATTATAGGATTACTTATCTTTCTCTACTAGATTTTCTAGGGCTTTACTAGGTTTTTAGATTACATAGAAATTCGTTTAGATAAAAATTAAGTCAAGTAACATAATGTCTCTAAGTACACAACCGTACTTTAGGTCGATTATTTTAGCACGGCTGGATAGACAATAATGTATAGTAGACATGTATTTTTCTATGTATTTTAGCATGTTAGCATGCTCAAGTATACGATCATGTAGTTGGTGTGTACCTTTTTGTATGTTTCCATGATTTGACATGTTCAAGTACACGGGCATGTACTTTGTTTATGTACTTTCCTATACACAATGCATATTTCTACACGAATAGTTACACGGGCATGTACTTGACCGTATACTATGCTGTTACACACGAACTATTTTTCCTCTTCACCAATTCATTCCTTAACCTAATTTTTGTGTTTCTAAGTCTAATTGGATCATAAATTTGGCTAATTCTAATATAATGTACAGATTGGTATACTAATTCAGTAAATTTTTTTAATCCTCAATCGTTTGATTCCATACTTATTCCACCCCCTTTCTTTGATTTGAATTCTATCAATCATGACATAACACTTGCTTAAGTCTACAATTCTATCATAAAAAACATTGACTTGAGCATTAGAATCCCTTACTTGATGTAATCAATTAGACTTTTGTGAGTAATCACTAGGTTACCTTAGAGTTCTAGAGAGTATCCTCTGTTCAACTACTATGCAAATGGTAAAGAGAGGAGCGTTAGGTCAATATGGGTTTATATACCCTATTTATGAAAAGATTAAATTACCCCCAGGTCTTTTTAATAATCACACGTTTGTCTTTAGCATTATGTCTTAATATTATTATATAACTATGGAATTTCCAATTATTTACATTCCCCCCCCTTATAAAGACTTTCATCCTTGAAAGTTAGTTGAGTTTGGAAAAGTTATGGATACTTCCTCCACATATCATCTTCCAATTCCCATGTCACTTCACATTTGGTCTGATTTGTTTGTTGCACCTTAACGTAGGGAATTAATCTCCTCCTTAATATTTATTCTTTAACATCCACAATTCTGACCTATGTTTCAATAGAGGACGAGTTTGGCTATATATTCAAAGGCTTTAAAGCCACTATCTAATATGGGTTTAGTACAAACTTCCTCAATATTGATAAATAGAATACATCATATATCCCAGCCAAACTTAATGGGAGAGCTAACTTGTAAGTCACAATACCCAATTTTTCTAGAATTTCAAATGGGCTTACATATCTCCAGTTTAGCTTTCCTCCCAAACCAAACCTGTTTACCCCTTTAGTGGGAGAAACTTTCAATGGTATCTTATCTCCTACTTGAAATTCTAAGGGGCATCATCTCTTATTAGCATAACTTTTTTGTTGGCTCTTAGCTATTTGTATTATTTGCCTTATCAATTTTACTTTATCTCTAGCCTCATGAACCAATTCTGGTTCCAGTATCTATATTTCCCCTATTTCATCCTAGTATAATGGGGATTTGCATTTTCTTTCAAATATAGCCTCATAAGGAGCCATTTGGATGTTCGCCTAATAGCTATTATTATAGGCAAACTCAACTAAAGGTAGGTACCCATGCTCATTCCAGTTACCTTCAAAGCCTAGCACATAGGCTATGAGCAAATCCTCTAGGATTTAGATAATCTTCTCAGATTTTCCATTTATCCTAGGGTGGAATGCAGTGCTAAATTGCAGTTTTGGGCCCAACGCTTTCTATAAGTTATTCCAAAATTTGCTTACAAACCATATGTCTCTATCAAAGGTTATCGATACTGGCACTCCATGTAGCCTTATAATCTCCTGTATATACTATTTAGCTAATTTCTCCAATTTATATCCCACTTTAATAGGTAGAAAGTAAGTAAACTTGGTTAGCCGGTCTACTATCACCCATACTGCATCTTGTCTCTCTTTAGTATTCGAGAGGGCCATAACAAAATCCATTGTCACATGTTTCCATTTCCACGCAAGAACTGAGAAGGGCTATAATTCTCCAACTAGCCTCTAATGTTCAATTCTAATCTGTTAACAAGTAAGACACCTCAATACATACTTCGTTATCTCCCTTTTCATGTTCTTCTACTAATAGTGATTCTTCTGGTCTTTGTACATTTTATTGCTTCCAGGATGGATTGTATTGGTAAAGTAGTGTGCCTCTTTCATGGTTTCTTTCTCTAGTTCTACATCATGTTCCATACCTTAAGATCCCATCTGAGTTAATGTTAAATTCAAGAGCCTTGCCCTATTTCAATTTACTCTTGATTTCTTGAATGTCCGCATCCTCTACTTGAGTAGTTTTGATTCTATCCATTAAGTTGGTTTTATGCATAAAGTGGCCACCTTCGCTCCCACTTCATTAGTCAAATATTTAGTTCCAACTTACACACTTCATTTAGTAATTCTTGCTATGAAGTAATTAAAGTAGCAAGATTACCCTATTTCTTCCTATTAAAGACATCTGTCATCACATTGGCTTTTTCTAGGCGATATTGGATTTCTAAATCATAATCCTTAATCAATTCCAACCATCTTCTTTAGCGCATATTCAACTCCTTCTGTGTGAAGATATACTTCAAGCTTCTATGGTCCATAAAATTTTTACATTTTGCTCCATATAAATAGTGTCTCCACAGTTTTAACGACAGTACCACCACCGCCAACTCCAAATCATGAGTCGGGTAATTCTTCTCATATGACTTTAGTTGATGAGATGCATATGCTATGACTTGCCCATCTTACAGTAAAATACATCCTAACCCTTGGGTTGAGGCATCATTATAAATAATGAATTCTTCACCACTCTTAGGTAGTGCTAAAATTGGTGTTGACATAAGATTCTCCTTGAGTTTCTAGAAACTGACTTCACATCCATCATCCAACTCAAACCTCACCTTCTTTTGTGTTAATCTGGTGAGAGGAGTTGCTATCTTTGAGAATCCCTCTATAAACCTTCTATAGTAACCTACTAAACTTAGAAAGCTTCTTATGTTTGTTATTGTCTTTAGTCTCAGCTAGTCTACTACTACTCTTGCCTTTTCAAGGTCTATAGAGATTCCATCCTTGTTAACCACGTAACCCAAGAAACCACCTACTCTAGGCAAAATTCACATTTCTTGAATTTGGCATACAGTCTCTCTACTTGAATCCTATCTAACATCAACCTTAAATGTTCTTCATGTTCCCCATTACTCTTAGAGTATATCAAAATATCATCTATGAAGATGATCACAAACTTATCCAAGAAGTCCCTAAACACCCTGTTCATCAAGTTTATTAATGTTACAAGTGCATTAGTTAACCTAAAAGGCATCACCGAAAATTCAAAATGCCCATATCAACTCCTAAAGGCTGTATTCTAGATATCCCCATCTTTAATCCTCAACTGGTGGTATCCTAATTTCAAGTCAATCTTAGAAAATACCTGAGCTCATTGTAGCTAGTCAAATAGGTCATCTATCTTGGGAAGAAGATACTTGTACTTAATGGTGACTTGGTTCAATTCTCTATAGTCAATTCACTATCTCATGCTTCCATCCTTCTTCTTGACAAAAAGGACCGATTCGCTCCAAGGAGACATATTGAGTCTTATAAAACCTTTATCTTGAAGATCTTGTAACTGTTTCTTTAGTTCTTCTAATTCAATCGGCACCATCTTATATATTGGTTTTGATATTGGTACAATACCTTGTATCGAATCAATGTTGAACTCAATCTCCCTAGCTGGGGATAAACTAAGAAGGTCTTTTGGAAACACATTTGAAAATTCTCTCATTACTAACACCATCTCCAATTTCATTTCTTCACTAACCCCAATAGTCACAACAGCCAACATACTTTTTCTCCACAAATCATAAGTGGGTATTCTTATTGGTCTTTATGCTTCCAACTTAAATTTAAATGAATCTTTCCTAGGTGTGTTGAAGTGTACCACTATGTTATGGCAATCAATGGTGGTGTGGTATTCTAACAACCAATTAACTCATAATATAATAGCAAATTCTACCATCTCTATAATCAATAGGTCTATTGGAATTACCTTACCCTATATATCTATTCTTACTCTTCTATAGATTCTATCTAACATCCCTCCAACTCTCAAAAGAGTATTGATAGCCAATTGATCATCCATACATTCAATATTCAGTACACACTCACGTACAAATGATTCAGACACACAGGAAATAGAAGTGCTAGTATCAAATAATACATAAGCATTGCAAGCATGTACTTAAAGTGTACCTATAATGGTGTCCATATCTAGGAGGTCCCAGTGCTACTGTTACTAAATTGTAAACACTCTAGTGGGAACCTGTTGTCTGGGGCCCCCTATCTTTGGCCTACTAGTATGTAACCTTGCTAAAGGTTTTACTACCTATTAAGCTAGGACTCTTTGATTTCCTACCTACCCCCGGGGATAGTCTACTACCATGTGTCCCCTCTGCTTACACACATAGCAGAATACTAGTGGAATTGACCTTTCATTACAATGCTGACTTATATATCATATCTTTCCATAGGAGAAACACGTACCCTCTGACCTAACCTTTCATTACAATGCTGACTTATATATCCTATCTTTCCATAGGAGAAACACGTACCTTCTGGCCATCTACATTCCTTTAGTTCATGGGGCCCATAACACCTAGTGCATTTGATTGTGGGGGTTGTTGTAGGAAGTGCCAAAGACACTATTCTAAACTGTAAAGGAGTTGTTACAGTAATTTGAGATCTGCTTTAGAATATCTAGGGCTTTTTGCTCCTATCTTGCACCATCACACTTGAGGCAAGTCTCTTACCCAAAACTACCCTTACTTTGTAATTCAGTTGTTCCTCTACCCTTTTTCTTTGCCTTGTCGACCACTTTAGCATATGTGATCAACTGGAAGGCTCCAACCTCATGTTGGAGACTTAGCTCCAGTCCCCTTAAAAATCTTCTTACCCTGGATCTATCATTAGCATAGACTGTCTCGAGCAAGAACTGAATTAGGCGATTCAATTCTACTTCATATTCTTCCACTATTATCCTCTCCTATTCATAGTTAAAATACTCGTTCTCCATTGTGTCTCTAAAACTGCTAGGGAAATACCTGTAGTAGAATAGTTCCTTGAACCCCATCCAATTCACCTATTCTCTTACCAGTTTAGGAACTGACGTCCACCATTTTGCTACAATTCCCTTCAATATAAACGCAGTATAGTCTATTTTGCTATCTTTAGATACTTAGAAGGCAGCAAATGCCTTCTTAACTTGCTACATCCAATTCTCTGTTTCAATTGGGTTATCCACTCTAGGATTAAATTCCTTTGCCATCCTAATGAACTTTTTAAAGTTGATTGGTTCTTCTACATCTCTGTTCTATAAGGCATTTTGAGCTTGTTGTTGTTGTGTTAACAACCACACTAGGTTGTTCACAATCTACAGAAGTTAAGCGGTCTAGTCTACTACTTAACCTTGTCCCCCTTGTGGCTACTGTCCATAAAGATTCCCCTCATTTGGGTTCCTACACCTAGTACCCCTTTATGAGCCTGATCTAGTGATTCTTTTTAAAGGCATTCTATTTAAGAGGAGACAATGAGATAAACTCAAGAGTTAGTGTCATTTCATATGTTAGTGTTATTATATGTTGGTATATACATATATACCTCTACATATATATGAAAAAGGTAGAAATTAAGAAAACTACAAATACCAATAATAATAACAATAAAATAAATTACTAAACAAAAGCAATCATCTCATAACTTCACCCACTCACTTCATATCTCACTATCCTATAGATCCAATGCCTAATTCATCTAAAGATCACAACTTATTTTCTATTGTTTACAACCTATACCTATTAATCATCACCTAGTTTCTAAGGATCATCACACCAAAGCTCTAATACCATTTAAGCTATAACACTCCAGAACTTGAGACACTGCAACCTACCACATGTCCTTACTAGGCAATGACACATAAGGCTCTTAACTCTACAAAACTCCTATAATTTGCAATACTTGTTACTTACATTTAGAATAATCCATCTAACAACATTCATAATAACTCTGTTAAAACCCATTACATCCATCAAACTCTTTAACACAACCTTAGTAATTATTCTTAATAAAAAACTATAAACAATTGAACTTCTAGAAGTTAAATAATGTTTTTTTCTTCTAAAGAAAATCACACATAGTGCATATAAAGAACTCAAATTCTTCCTCTACCCAATCACCATAATAACAAAAGTGATTACATCATCTCCTTCCTACACATTTGACTCTAGGTCCTCATCATGGGTAGCATTTTCATCTATGCCTGCAACTAAAAAAAAAATCCCTAAGGGGTTAACTAATGCCCAGTACTTATAACTCACAACCACATATGCATGAGCAAGCATAAATTTAGTCATATGCACTAATGTAGACATTAAACATCATATAACAAATTATTATTTTGTTTAGTCTACACGCCATCAATGGAGTACTCATAACCCTACCAAACCATATATAGATACTTAATACATAGTATAATGTTAAGAACTGCCATTATAGGCCCCAACACCCATGAGTCCTTAAACCTACCCAAATCATTTCCAAGCACAACTCTACTAAGGACTGCGTCACACAAGGATCATTGGGGTGCTCCTAGAGATTTACCACTATAGGCTCCTAGGTCGAGCCAAGCACAAACAACAACTAGCTTAATCCAAATCTATTATAAGTTATTATAGTTTCATACTAACCTAACAATCACAACAAACAATAAAGGTTACATGTACTTAAAAGGGTAGTCTTAAGTACATCTAGTCTTGGACTAAAAGCTAATCTATAATCTTTCAAAAATATCAAGAGTTTACTCTTAGTACCAACCTAGGAATAATCTAAGTTTCTCAATTCTATTTACTTAATCGTTATAGGATTACTTATCTTTCTCTACTAGATTTTCTAGGGTTTTACTAGGTTTTTAGATTACATGGAAATTCATCTAGATAAAAATTAATTGGATTAACATAATGTCTCTAAGTACACGGCCATGCTTTAGGCTATGTATTGTAGCACGGTTTAGATACATAGTTATGTATAGTGGACATGTATCTTTCTATATATTTTGGCATTTTGGCATGTCTAGGTACACAATTGTGTAGTTGGCATGTAGCTTTCTATATTTTTCCATGATTAGTACACAAGTGTGTCCTTTGTCCATGTACTTTTCTATACACAATGCATATTTCTACACAGGCAAGTACACAGGCGTATACTTCCTTAGCCTGATTTTTGTGTTCTTAAGTCTAATTGGATCTTAAATTTGGCTAATTCTAGTACAATGTGCATATTGATATACTTACTTGATTCAGTAAATGTTTTGAATCCTCAATTGTTTGATTCTATGCTCGTTCTACCCCCTTTCCTTGATCCAAATTCTATCAGTCATGATATAACACATGCTTATATATACAATTCTATGATTAGAAACATTGACTTGAGCATTAGAATCTCGTACTTGATGTAATTAATTAGACTTTTTTGATTAATCGCTAGGTCACCTTAGACTTCCAAAGAGTGTCCCTTTTTCAATTATTGTGCAAATGGTAAAGAGAGGAACATTAGGTCAATATGAGGTTTATGTACCTTGTTTATGAAAAGACTAAATTACCCCTAAGTCTTTTTAATAATTACACATTTTTTCTTGGCATTATATCTTAATAATATTATATAACTATGTAATTTTCGAGCATTTACAAAATTCTTGATGGATGTCACCTACCTAACCAAATTCAATGTTGGTCGACTTAAAATCACATTGTAGGATGACCATGTGTCTACTACCAAAAACTTTACTAGGGCCTTAGCCTTCTCTCCAACATCGTTAAGCTCTACCAGTAGAGTGATGATTCCAACAATCTTCATAGGTTGGTTGTTAAAACCAAATAGCATGCTCAAAGTGTTTAAGTGTGATAGTCAACTTGTCCTTCATTTGAGAAAAAGTTTTAGTGAAGATGATGTTAGCTAAGCTATTGCTGTCTATTAGTACTTTATGGACATCAAAGTCAATAATGCAAGCTTAGATTGCCAACACATCATCGTGAGGAGTCAACACACCTTCTAAGTTAACTTCAGAAAAAGAAATTGATACATTCACCTTGGGCTTGGTCTACAATGAGAGGACTTGTTAATGCCTCCCTGATCTAAAAGATGCCTTACTTTGGGAGTGTAACCAACCTCTTGTAGCAAGCTCACCCACCATAACGCAAATAGTACCATGTGTTGGTCAATTGCTATTGTGTGGTGCTCCATTACTCAACTCCTCTTCCCTTCAACCTCACTTTGAGGGTCGATTTACACTTTCTATCCTCTCTTAGACATATTCCTTTAGGTATCCCCTCCTAATAGTGCGCTTCAATGTGTTCTTTAATTGTGCAAATTCTAATGTGTGATAGCTAACGAGGATCACAGATACATATGTAGAAGTTCACGTTAATGTTATTGGCCCATATGACATGAAGATTTTTATATTTAGTTCTTTATTTAGATTATTAGATTTAGTTATGTTATTATCTTTTATTTTATGAAAATATTTTACTTTCCTTTATTATTTTAGATGACTAATTATTAGCTTTTAGATTGTCTTTAAATTGTATGGTCTATATTTGTCCTTTTATATATATAACTAGTTTTTTTTATTAAGGCTTTGAACAAAACGATTGACCATTATTGAATCAAATTATTTCCTTCAAAAGTGATGTGATTCCATTCATTTTCTTCTTGTGGTGTGAGACCATATAATTCACCGGTGGTGTGATGCTATCAAACAACTTCTTTATACTCTTTCAATTATATTATTTAGGTTTTATTACTTTAATCCAAGGAACATATTACAACCAATTGTGACATCTGTCAAAGGCAAATCTCTACTTTGTTAAACCCCATATCAATTTTGATGTCGGAGAGAATTTATAAGGCCGATTCAAAGTGTTAATTGGTTTAATTCTTCGATGACGCAATTGGGTACTAGCAAGGATTCAATCCGTAAAGAATCATTACTCAGCAAGAAGTTCACGTTGGCTAAAGAGAAGAATCGAAAGTGAGTTTACAATGGGACGTCCAGGGGTATAAAGGTTCTTTCTTTATTCCTTAATTTCTTGATATTTTGTGGTGAATCTCTTTGCATATTTATATAACTGATGCTTATTTTGTTTTCTAATTAATTTTCGTATCCTTTTCAAATTGCATCTATTTTGTTAATTAGTTGCACTTCCGTATCTTGCACTAGTAGCCCTCATCGTGGTGCATTGCACAATATATATCAAAGTTCCTTCAAGCTAGGTCATGCCTCATCCTTTCTAGCCAAGTGAAGATTCCCCGGTCTCTAAACACCAACAAAAGGTAATCCTGTGGTTTTGTCGGAATGTGGTGCTTGTCATAAAGCGAAATTGTCCGGTTTGCTAGCTATGGGAGTCTAATATCTTAATGGCCAAACCTATTATCCACCACACGTGGACTAGGGCTTTCTCTCACTAGAGGTCAGCCTTTGGATTCTTTCCTATTGAGTTGTTGCTATTGCTAAGACTACTTCTAACAAAGATACAATCTTCCTGGGCAATGTATGTTACCTCTTTGCGCTAAAAATAAAAAATGTTGGTTGGCTTGTTCATCAGCAAGTAGAAAAATCAACTCCTATCTTTTACACCAAAAATTGCCGCATTAAGTGTCACATTCACGTCAAGATTTAGGATCTCAATCATGGTGGTAGTGACTCAGGCCATATAATCTCGAAGCATCTTGTTCGGATGTTGCGTAGTGGCATTTAAGAAGCATCCTTCTCTGGTTCTTTGTGTGTGATAAAATGTTGAAGGAAGGACTATTCGAGCTCCTTAAAACTAGCAATAGAGTTTGATTTCAAGCCTTGGTACCATTTCCAAGAGGCCTTCTTCAATGTTACTAGGAAAAGTCTTGCAAGCTATGGCATCAAATACACCTAGCAATTCCACCATCGAGCTAAAGTAAGTGAGATGTCCATTCAGGTCGGTAGTACCATCATATGTCTCCAACATAGGGATTTTAACATTTGAAGGGAGAGTCTCCTCTAGAATTTCCTAAGTAAATGGAGATTATCCAATTTCAAAGTCTCAAGGATCATTTTGCTTGGTTTCTTCCAAAACAATCAGTTTCTTAATCATATCATTTGGCTCATTAATTTTAACAACAATTAAAGATTTCTTATAATTAACTTCAAAGTGCTCCAACTAAGTTTTGTTAGAGCTTTACTACATGATATAGTAGGTTAAGTTGTAGTGCGTGAATTATGTTGAGAAGTGTTGTCATCAACTTCCATTGGGCCTTCAGTGTTGCGAAAAGAACATTCTTCCAAGTTAGTGAGTTGTCTCTTTAGGCATTGGTTTTCAACTACCATAGTGGCCATTTGCTACTTAAGGCAAGCAACATGGTCATCTTTATTTGCCCATTGTCTCCCTTAAGGTGGGGTCAGGTGAGTGGAAGTTTCACCAAGACTATTGTTGTTTTCAATCATTATTGCTTTTCTAGAGTTTTGGTGTTATAGGTGTTTCTAGGTTTTTCGATACTGTTGTATTTGCCATACCGATTAGGAAAGTGGTAGTAGTTAACAAATTGAGACCCTACGGTGGGCACTAAATGTTGCCAACAAAAATTCTCCTAGGTTCATGGGGACTAGTTGGGCACAAAGCTTAACCTGCACACAAACAAACATAGGCTAAGAGGGTACTGAAAGTTACTTCAATGCATGCATTTCAACGCTTAAGTCAATATAGTTAAGATGAAGAATTATACTCGACAATATCAATATAGGTTTTAGAGATTTCAAAATCCCTTACCATAGAGGCCATGGAGACATTTTATATGTGTGGTTAATCATCGAGATCGTGACAAGCATATGAAGGTCCTTTGCCCTAAATATTCTAGAATGCAGATGTTATCCACCTAACACCTACTAAGGAATTGTGGTACAAGGCCTATTCCTTGATGATTGTCGCCTTCATGGGTTGGAACAATTCTTATAAGCCTTATGACCAAAATATATATTCAACATATGGTATTTTAAATATATTCTAATATATTTCTTATCATTATAAGTGCAATAACACAAAATAATAGCATTTACTTCTTTATTTTGTTCCATAAGAATTGCAATTTTTATTTATGTTTCGTTCCATTCCACCAATTAAATACCTCATAATAGAGAGAGAGAGAGAGAGCGCGCATAATGCAATCATTAGGGTATGCCTCATTTCTTGGTTACATGAGTAATACATGATTTTCCTGAAAAGAATTTACATAATTGTCCAAACAAAAAAATAACATGTTTGTGGGCTTGTGCCTTTTAATCTTATAGCCTTAATAATTATAACGCCAGCCTAACCTCTTGTATCTTACCAATTTAGAGAAATAATTCAATTTAAAGACAATGACATAATCATTCTTATACTCATTGTTTTGGTAACTTAATTGACTGCTTCATCTTAGATTTGCGATATTACCTCAAAATTGGGTAGAAAAATGATAAGGCCAGTTGGAAAACATTATGTCTACTTATTACCAAGTATAAAGTTTATTCCATCTAGTAAATATAGAATTGTAAAAAAGAAAACTAAATTAAAAAAAAAAAAAGACCCAAGATCATGTAATGGCAAGATGGAAGAAGTGAGGATTTAGTTTCTATATCTTGACTTAGTATGTGTTAATCACATATTACCACACATGAATAAAAAGGAAGGAAGTAAAACATAATAAGTAATAATCATACATGGCATATATACTTAATAAAGAAATAAGCTAGACATAAAATGTGGATAGAAATCATAGGTGCAATATTCATTTTTGTGTGTTTGATTTATACAAGCATTTCTATAGGTTAATGATTATCGAATTATCGAAATGGCATTATGTGTTGAATGGATCTACATAGGGATGAGTACACCATATAATGAAATAGGCATAAGAGCTATGCCTTTATAATGACAAATGATCTTTAAGCATAATGAGCCTAGGTTAATTAAAATAGATGGAATTAATCAAATTCAACTTAAAATATACTTAGTAATTATAACTAAACCTAACTAAATCAATTAGGGCTAGTGGGCCTAATTCCAAATATAATTGGGCCTACTATAGTTAAAGGCCCAAATACTTTAATTGGGCCTAAAATAAACTAAACTTAAAATTCAAATAACTTATTAGGTTTAATTAAATAAACCCTAAATGATTCGAGCTACAATTAACTAAAAGCTAATTGAGCCTAGGTAACCCTAATTGAGCTCGTAATTAATATGGGCCTTATGTAGCCTAAACCAAACCTAAAATGGGATTCAATCACTTAAAATAATCAACTAACTTATAATTTTTCCTTTGATGTATAAAACTAACTCAATTGACTCAATTGGAACTCGGATTACAATTTGAGAAACATCCATTTTTCAAGTATACAGTAACTTATATGTTGTGTTACGGTAGAAAATTGAACTAGACTAATAATCAACCTAACTAAGTAATTGCTTACTGCTTGTGCATGGTTACTTAAGCCAACAAGTGACAAACCTTAGATCGAGATTATAATCGTGGTCATATACCCCGAAATGATATAGTAGTTAAGCACTGAAGTCACTAAAGGTGACTCGGTAGGTAATTGATAAGTGAGATTGCATCAGATAACAAGCACTATAAGTAGAGAGAAGGCATATCGGGAGTTTTTCGGGGTTATAAGATCCAACGAGTGATACGATATAATTGGATTGCAATCAATGAATTCACATAATGGTGAGATCACTTAAACGATGCTACTTAAGTACATGGTTTTCGATGATGTGGAGTCTAACTACTCCCACCAAACCCCTAATATTCATTGCGATGGAATCAAATCCCTTGTCCCCCATCATGATGTCTAAAGTCATAAGTACCCCTGTGCCAGATGTTTAATTAAGATAATTAACTTAATGAAATTATTGACTGTTGCATTAGTTGTAGGCTCATTTAACATGCATATATGCATTTGTGTTACTATGTACTAGGCCCTTATGATTCACTCCTCCTTTACCCCTTTTTTTAGCTAAGAATTTTATTGATCTATTGTATAAGTCATTAGTTTATAGCTTCGAGGAGGACATATAAGATGAGATCATGGAGATAGATTATTTTAATCATTTTTATGACTGAGATTTGTGTTATATTTAGACTATGTTTTATATTTTCAATTATACTTAGACTTATTGGGAGTTACCTATGGTTCAATGGCCTGCTACTTATGAATTGTATCTTGTGTGTGCCCTATAAGCCCTAGGATCTAATTTATCCTTTCCTGTCTTACAACACATTTTTATGACCAAAAACTATCAAACGTTTTCAAAAATCCAACATTTCGTCTAAAATGTTTTTCAAAATCTAATGAACGATTTCAAGATCCTAAAACTGATTTAAAAACTTACTTAATAATCATAATCTTATGTATTCAACTTAAGTAGGGTACATAGCAAACTATTAGTGCCATAGTGGTTTTAGGACGTGACATATATATATATAACAAGTTGAGAAGACTATGATGAAGAGGGAGATAATTCTATGATGCAATCAAAGGGCATAAGTTGTAAAGGATCGTGGTGACCATCTTTAATTTGGGAAGAAACACCTACGACTAAAGGCAAACTTGACTTTTCCCTTGGATCCCCATGCTCCATTTGAAGAGAAGTGGTGTAGTAAGGCTCATGCTTAAAAAGCACAACATTGGACACAACATGAACACCTTTAAAAGGTCAATCATAGCATTTATACCCCTATCATAGTGGAGCATACCCAATAAAAATAAATTTCAGGGCCCCAACTTCAAGTTTGTGCTTGTTAGGAGCCTTTGAGATAAATACAGTATACCTAAAGCTCTAGGTGGCAAGGAGCTAAACACATATACATGAGAGAAGAAATTATATAAGCCTCCTAGAGGGGTTAGATATTTAAGGACATTAGATCAAATTCTATCTATAAGATAGATAACTAATATAATTACTTCACCACAATAGAAATTTAGGATAGAATTAGCTAGCATCGTGGTCTTAGCTATCTCACATAAATGTCTATTCTCCCTCTCAGATGCTCCTTTTTCTTGTCGAAGTATAGGCATAAGAATTTTTATGAATGATTTTGTGTTGATTTATGATAATTGCTTAACTCCTTTGAAAATTCTCCTTTTTCCATTATTAGTACGAAATGTTTAGATTAGTGCTTGGAAAACATTAGACACAAATTTATGAAATCTTTGAATCGAATCTATCTTTAAGAGGGAAGACCAACAAGCTTAGGAATGATCATTGATAAAGGTTATAAATCATCTATATCTAGAGACATATGATATTCAAGAAAGTTCCCAAATATTGCTATGAATTAAATGGAAGGATCTTGATGGTTTATGGGGTTGAGTAGGACAGGTGTTTCTAGTGAATTTAGTAATAATGCAATGTTCACAATTGAAATTATTTTTGTCTTTATTCTTAAAAAGTATTGGATATAAGTGATACATATAAGAGAAACTAGGGTGAATAAGATGATGTTAGTGCATTATATTAGAATTACTTCTAGTAAAAATAAAAGACATGGACTTCAAATTGATTTCCTATTCCAAAGTCTATCTTATAGAAATAATAGAGGTCATTGAGTTCCTCACCACTGCCAATTGTCATCCTTAAATGTTGGTCCTAAAAAATAAGTAAGAAGAAAAAATCACTTTACATTTTATGTCCTCGGTTAATCTACTAAAAAATAGTAGATTGTATTGTAGGTCTGAAATAAATAATGTCTCATCCAGCTTCAAATTAGCCACCTACACTGATTCTTTTCCTTTGGCATCACAAATTCCCCCATCATCTACCTAAACTTTTTTTATTTTCTCACATGACTTAAAGGTTTTGAAATAGGATTGGGAAGTACACATGTAGCTTGAAGCACCTATATTGTAAGACTAAGTTAAATAAGTACCTTTTGTCAGTAGCTACATAAGATGATGACTCACTAGCCTTTTCATTCTCAATATTGATATAGGTTTGGTTGAGAATCTATTGCAATATTGCAATTAGTCAAAATTTAGACTCATACTAACATTTGAACTACTCTAGACATTTGCATCAATAATTTGTGCCAATCTTGAGGCCCCCTCTAGCACTTCAACTTTGGATGCTTAGGTTTTCCAAGGATTTTCCAGCATATCTCTCATGTATGATTAGGTTTCTAACAATGATCACACCAGCGTTTGCCTCGTGCTTGAGATTCACAAGTTACCTCCTTCTTTGTCACTAAAATAGAACTAGATGAATCATACTTAGATGATGTTGTCATCATCATGACACACCTTCTACTTTCTTCACTTTGAACTTTAGCAAAGGTTTTGTTTCAAGCTAAGGAATTGCCTTTTTCCTCCACCAATTGACCTCTTACTCATCAAACTTTGAGTTAAGTATTTGAAGAAAGTCAAAAACTCGATCCTTCTCTAGCATCATTTCAAACTTGATATTATTGTCTGAACATGTTCAACCTACTTATTAAACATATTTGTATCTTGCTAAAGTTCCATTAAAACATTATAATACTTTGTTACGCTCATATTATAGTGATTTTGAGTTTAGATAGAAGTTTGAAGCTTTGGAGAGTGTTCTCTAAGTCTAAGTATATTTCTTGAACATCTTCCTAAATTTCCCTTGCTATGTTTGCATCTTTCCTATTTTAGGCTCCATGAAATTAATTTGTTATGCTATCACCATTGAATTCCCTACTTCTCAAGTGTTTTATATGTTGCAGTTGCTTGATGGAGCTTGAATTACATCTATTAGATAACTTAGCCTACCACGTCCACAATTTACTAGCTTTACAAATCGTTACCATTCACAAAATTCTCTCCCTTCAACTTATTTTGAGTTATTTAGATACAACGGTCCCCTTATGGTAGGTGAGATGTGTGAGAGATAAGTAATGGAGCTTAGACATGAAATGTCCAACTCATCTAAAGAACCAAATCATAATTTGGTTTCTAGAGATTTATCTTAAGTTTGATATGTGTTGCTCATATTTCTTTTTGGTTATTCAAGTCAATAATATGCTAATGATGCTATGACACCATGAAGAAAAAATTGAAAGGAACTCACACATCCTTTCAATATTTTGAATGTATATATATACATAAGAGTGCAAGGTTATTGTTATCTCAAGATAGCTACAAACTTGCTTTACTAGAAAAGAAATAGATACAAAATATTTTAGATAAATATTTCATTGATATTGACATATTCCAAAGTCAGTAATTTCATAAATTAAATTCTAGGGAATTAATTAAAGTCAACTTAGCAATCAATTTACCAAATTGACCTCACATGGAATTAGAAGTAGGGGCAAATTAGTAATTAGATATATTCTAGATATTTATTACACAAAATACACATATATCCACATCATTAGTTTAGTACCAAGTAATTTAGAGTGCTAATTAAAATTAGTAACTATATAAACACATGATTAAGAGGGGAAAAAATCTAGACCCTTCATAAATTTTCCCTCTGTTGTCTCCCATCTCTCTCTCACTCACATTTCTCTTGTGCCTCGCATGAGCTCTAATGTCTCATTAAGTAGTTTTCCTTATAATTCTTAAGTAAATTCAATCAAATTTAAGATCTACTTTAAATTTAGAAGCTTGGAATTTTGAAAATAAGATAAATTCAAGTAAGTGTTGAACTCCATTTGAGATTTAAGCTTTAGATTAATGTAAATTTGATGGAAAATTAACTTTAGTTAGTGTTTGATTAAGGAATTGAAGCTAAAGAATGAAGATCAAGACATTGGAAGGAGGAACACATAGTGGTCATGACTTGTGGGTAAGTATTCCAATGCAATATTTGATTTAGTGTCTAGAACTTGATATGTTGTTTTTTAAATGTTTAATAGTGGAAATTTCTAGGTGTAGAGTATAAAAGGTGGCATGAGTGGGTGGCACAAGCTATTTTGGTTAAAGGTAAGTTCAATGTGAATTTGATATATGTTGAATAACCTTTGGTGATCTATATGTTTAGTTTAGTAACTAGGGGTTTTAAGACTCAATTGGAAGCTTGGAAGAGATAGTAGGTATCAAGAAGGCTTGGGGTTGCAAGCAAGTTGTAGATACCCTATTTTTGCTTTCCATCTAGATTTTTTTAAATAAAATAATAATAAATAAATAATAAAAATAATAAATAAAAACCCGGTTTATGAGATAATGAAAATCAAATGAAAAATAATAAGATAGAAATAGTAATAACAAAAAAATAAAAAAAATATGAATATTTTTAATAAAATCAAGGAGATATGGGCCTCTAAATTAAGCTTAGGAAGTACAAATCAATAAAAATTAAGACTATTAGCTTATATGGAAATTAATTGCATGTAATGATCAAGAAAAGGGTCAGCCCTACTGGTTTGTATCCATGCCCAAGTAAGAAAGGAAAGCTACAGAGGTCGGGGGTTGGAGACACACACGAGGCTCCACCCGTGTAAATCAAGATAAATCACAAAAAGAATTTAATCTGAAGGATTTGAGATTAATTCAAATCTCAAGAGGATAAAAACAAGTCTCAAACGTAGGTCAATTCAAGCTTATCAGGGTGATTTTTGCAAGTCTATGAATCGAAGTCGACCTTGTAAACTCGAGGGAGGGGAGAAAAACATATTAGAATCAAGCATCAGGTATTCCATAGCTTCAACCATACCCTTCTCTCTCTAGAATAGGAAACCCATACCGTCGGCCAACTCTAGAAGCAACCATTTTCATGCGATTGGGCAAAAAACGACCATTGTAGGAGTGATGAACGTGATGAACACCTTCAAATGAGCTAGCTTAATATCCTTGGCCGCTTCGAAGACCGCCGATAGACACTTGACGAAATTCCCGAAGTGGCGTCTCTCTCTTCGTCGCTCAAATCGACTCAAGCGGCCCACGCACAAAGCTCCATTGCGAACCAAACCAACATTCGAACCACAAATTGACCTATGAACTAGACTTCAGCTCGAGCCTTATTCCGTCTAACTTAGAAGACACAAATTCAGCCACCGACAAGTTACCTGCGAACCACCACCACGTCAAAATTAGGAAGGAGTTTTCGTTGCCACTGTGCTCCTCGCAGCCGAACTAGCCAACTGACGACTTCGCGAGCTTCAACAACCTTCGAAGATGCCTTACGCCAGCCCCCCTTGTTTGCACCGACGACTAGTACGACTAAACCCGTGACAGACCCAAACCTGCAACCAGAGCCGACCCGCGACCAGCCCGAATCCAACCCATATCCAGGTAAGTGTTATTATTATTATTATTAATTAGTTAATTTAATTTTGTTAACATCTAATTAACAAAAAATAAAATAAATCCGATAAAAATAAATAAATAATAATAATGATAATATGAATATAATTAGGTTAATAACTTTATCTTAATTTAGGAAAATTAATAAACCAAATAATTAGGAGGAACCATTATGTAGGCCTTAGTGATGTAACCGTCACCTAGGGACAATTAGGTTCTCAAACTAGTTTTTTTTTTAATAATTAGTAATAGTTAATCTATAAATATAAAGATATAAAAATTGAAAAATTAAAAGAAAAATTAAAAATTGTTTATTATCTTGGATATGGCTTTATTCTAGAAAAAAAAAAATGTTTTCTCATCTAGAAAAATGATTTCCATGAAATAAAAAACTTCAATTGGTGTTTTCAAAAGCTAGGTCTTTAGTCTTTCAAAATTGGAAAATAAAAGCTTAGGTTTAGAATTTTTCCTTAAAAAAATTAAAATGATAATAAATGTAAACTCGGCCTGTTTTCATAATTAAAATTAATTAATTCACTAAAGTTTTATAAAAAAACATAACTACGTTGGTTTGATCCTAATTAGCGGGTACGTAAACACATACTAGGCAACCACATATAAAATAATAATAAAAAAAACATTTTATTCTTTTCCAATTTCAATTTAGCATATAAAAAATATTTTATCCTTTTAAAATTTCAATTCATAATATAAAAACATAAAAATATTTTATTCTATTTTTTATTTCAATTTTAATTAAAGTAAAAAAATGCAAAAGCTTTATTATCTTTTATTGTTAAGAATAGAAAATCCATTTGTAATAAAAAATAATTAAAAGTTTTCCATGTTGTTTAGATTTTTTTTTCTTTTATGTGTTTTGCACATGTGATAGCGAAAGGAATTGATAAGAAGTTTTTAATTTATTTTCTTGAAAAAGATAACAAATGGTAACCATTTAGGTTTTAATAAGATAGCCCTAAATCCAGATCTTTTAGTTAATATTTTTCCAAAATTTATTTAGAAAAATTCGTGAACTATTAGGTAGTTAAGGTTAATCCACCTCATTAACTTTAAGTTATCTTATTTTCCAACTTAGGTTGGTGGTGACTCCAATTTTTCTTAAAATAATTAAAAATATAATTTTTTCTGAATTTTACTATCGAGTAACTTATATTAAGTAGGTTAGACTTAATATAGGTTAAATTAAGAAAAAATCCCAAAATCAGGCTCGACACAAGTGTATCAAGAAGGCTTGGAGTTGCAAGCAAGTGTTTTAGAGTGATTTTAACCAAGGTAAGTATTTAATTTTAAGTTATGTGATGTTTAAAGGATAAATTGATGTTTATTTTGATGTTAGAGATGTTGAATTAATGAGTATATGGGTATAAGTTGGTGATTGATTCTTGATATTCATGATATTTGATGTTTTAGTGTTAATTGATAATGTAGAATTGTTGTTAGTTGATAAAATGAGATTTGGAGATGTTAATTGGATATTTCCATTTGTTGTCATGATGATATTCATGAATTGGGTATGCTCTTATTTGATTTTTTTTATTTTTTATTTTTGGTGCTTGATTGATTGGGGGTGATAAATATTAGTTTAAAATGTTAATTTAGTGATTAGAATTAAGTTTGATGAATCTAGGTTGTGGACTGGCTATAATTTTGTTGTGACCATGACATTTATGTGAAATGGGTATTTGGAGTGTAGTTTGTTTTTAGGTGGTTTAATGAGTAGGAGTTGGTATGGATTAGTGTAGGATGTTGATTTGATGATTAAAAACAAGTTTGGGTTATTTTGGATATGTTTTGGACATTGAGAAGTCCTTATCTTGACCGTGGCTAATTATCAAGAATTTCATACTTAATTTGTGTTAATTATTGAGTTGAAAGGTGATTAGATGAATGAAAGAAGTTAGGATTGATTTAGAATTAGTTTGATTCAATTAGAAGCTCAAATGGCTAAGAATTGAATGTTCACTCGATATTCAAATGTTCGTCATGAACATTTAACTTGTTCTTAAACAAATTGCAAGTTAGATTTATTTTTATCATCTCAAATCATCAAAAATGTGTTTTCCATAAGGTTAGAGATATAGTGTTTTAAATGCATTTAAGTCTCTTGATTTAATTTCTACAATTCAAATTTTGAAATCCTAAACATGTTCTAACTAAAATCAAATAAAAGTTTTAAATTAAAGTTGTGATTAGAATAAGTTTGTTCTTCATGATGACAACTACAAGTATTGGAATTTGTTTGTAGTAACATAGTGGTAACTTATGGGCTTAATTGTAATCAATGATAACTAAGTGTGATTAGGCTTAAACTTTGTAACAATGAAATATTTATGATGTGTTACAAATGTAATTGAAAAATTAATAAATGAATATGCTAGGCATCCCTTCAAAGGTCTAAACCAATCCAAAATCGATTCATTATGAATTGGCTAGTTCAGCTCTAAACTAATTAAACTTAAATTGCTTATCAACTTAGATTGAATTAACTTAATAAATAAAATACTTTAATTAATTAGTTTAGGGTCAAATCCCTAAAGATGAATTGAATCCAAGATTAACCCTCAATTGACTCAAGCTTATCCTTAATTGGTTTACTACCTATGAACCAGTTCGATTAATTAAGCTAACACACTAATTATTTAATAATACCAATTAGACTTTATAAAAGAAATTATAATTAATAATATTAGACTAAGATAGTGAGCCAGTTTAGTAATACTAAATAGACCCACTAGCTTAATGGGTTATACTTAATAAAATAATAAGCCTATTGGGTCTAAATGGTATTCAATCACTTAATTGATATGAAATTAAGTTCAATTCAATTAATTTATTATACACTAATACTAATCAATGACAATTTGTATTTTTATTACATATGAATCACCAAATGAGTTAGAGGTTTCACTAATAAGTTTGCTCTTAACAATGGCTTCCAAGTATGAAATAGTTTGGTTGTTGCTTACTATATTTAGGAATTGAAATAAATTAATACACAAACTTGGCATAAGTATTTGGGTGTTGTTTTTGTGCATGATCTCTCAATCCAAAAGGTGATAAAAGTTGTATTAGGCACCTAGGTCATAAAAGTGGTGTAAGGAGCAGTTGATAGGATTAATACTTATACAAAACAGTCACAAAAGTGGAGAGAAGTTGATTGAATGTTGAACAGGGTATGGGTCTCAAACAAGACGATAAGATACAAATATGAATTAAAGGCAAGAAATGCAATGATAGTAGAGGATACAAATATGAATTAGAACCAATAATTTTATCTTCTTGAGTTTTTACAAGAAAAATTCTCACTAGTTCCAACAATGCATGTTACTATATTCTTCCAGGTCATTGTATTATTACAATTGTTCAATAAACAAAAGAGTGGCACAAGTTTGATTGATAGGATTCATGATAGGAGGTGTGATTGCAGAGGTGCTAGTTATTTGGATATTACAAATATTTTTGTGACTATTGTTATGTACACTCTTATGCTATAGTTGAGAACACTTGACTTTGTTCCTTTATTGGAGTCATCCCATTTTGATAAGCAATATCATTCTATTGTGATTGAGAAGGCATGTAGAATGTTGATGGATGGTTTTTGCTTTGATGGTGGATGTTTATGGAGTGATATGAAATATGTTCTTAGTATTAATGTACATGAGTTGGATGGAAGTTGTTTACTACTTTATGGGCATTATGGAAGATTTGCATTTTATAGGGTGTCATAGGCAAATATTATTCTATCCTCTAAGCAGGATGACTTTTTCTAAAATGACACAAGATTATTGTTGAACATTGTCCCATTATAGGAGTTTGTTGTTTAGTTTGATGAAGAAAGTCAAGTTTTACTTGGATAGTATGCATTTGAGGCAATGGAATATGTGGCTTGGCCTTGTCGATTACTCGGGGCTTAGGAGATGCAATAACTTTCGAGCGAGTGGATGAGCAAAGAATTAATGTTGCGATGTTATAGGAATTATGTGTCTAAAGAGGGTTTGCAGAACATATGCTAAGGAAAGTGATAGCAAAGCTTGCACTTGAGATGGCTAAACCTTTTTTATTTATCTTTCTTTCTTTGGGTTTTACATATTTGTATTTGATTTTGGAGGAGGTGCAAGATAATTCAAGTTGTTGTAGTTAAGAAGAATTTAGACTCCTTTGAATCAAAACTCACAATTGAGCTTTTTTCAAGTGAGGAATAATGATGCAAGCGAGATAAGTCTAAAAATTACGAAACACTTAGATAATCAAAATTATCAAAAATATAAGACTTTGAAGCAAAGAAAGAAGCAATCAAAATTAAAAGTTAAGTCAACAAAATTAGAAAATGGCCTAGCACATTTGGAAGTTAGTAGGAATTGAAATGCTGAAAGAAGCAATCAAAATTAAAAGTTAAGTCAACAAAATTAGAAAATGGCCTAGCACATTTGGAAGTTAGTAGGAATTGAAATGCTGAAAGAAGCAATCAAAATTAAAAGTTAAGTCAACAAAATTAGAAAATGGCCTAGCACATTTGGAAGTTAGTAGGAATTGAAATGCTGAGAGGCTGATTGAAAATAGCATTGGATCATAATCTAAAAATTCAAAAGTTTAGTTGGAAGCCATCTATAGAAGTCATTTGGAAGAAGAGACATAATTTCATAATTCAAATTAGCTTGATTTTGGAAGCTATTTCCAAAGCTTGTAGATGAGTAAAATTAGCTCATCTCTAATATTTGTTAGAGTGCCAAAAGATTTTAGCTCATTTAGGAAATTTAATATTCTATTTCTTTTCTATTTTTGTAGGTTTAGGAAAGCTATTTTCTTATTTCCTTTTCTATTTTATCTTGTTTCCTTATTAGCTTTGAAAAGTTTTGATTTGATAGTCATGGTGCAAATTTGATATCTTGTTATCTTTATTTCATTTACTTTCTTATTTCTAGGGTTTTGAATTTATAAATATGCCATGAGCAATGTAATAGAGAGATTATGAAAATAATTATTGATTATTACAAGTTTATTACTTTCTCATATTTTGGTATTCACGCTTCATGCCGCATCATGTCCCACTTCATATGAGGTTTGAAATCAAATGCTCTAGCATTTCAAGTTAAATTCTTAACCATTAATGCACACCCTCACGGATAAGTATAAAAAAAGTTGCAAAAATAGATTCCAGACCTACAATCATGTTGAATTGCCTTTTTCTTGTCAATATTTACCGTGATTGGATATATTGGGAAATAATGAAAAAATAGGGAATCAAAACAATAATGTAAGTTAAGTTAATTGAAGAAAAAATTTGAAATACCAAAACTCAAATAATAATAGTATTTCATCTCAACCTTCCTCATAAATAATCATACAAACACACTAAGCACCAATATAGACCAATACCTTGAAAAGGGTAGATTCCCATTGGTGGAAAAGTAATACTCTCAAAAGGCTTTCCTTTGTTTGGAAGCTACCTACAATATAAGAGATTCAACACAAAAGGAAAGAATGGTATTGGAGTAAGTCACCTTTAGACAATTTATTTTGAAGTTTTTTTATTAAAATTGGTAAAATGGCGTTTCACCTAGTAAAAGGATATTTTATATAGTATATTTTCAAATATAAGATCAATTGCCAACTTTTCCTCCTATTTGGTAAATATCTCTTAATGTGGTAAATAAAAAATTACCAACTTTTCTTATGATTCAATAAAATAACATTTTATCTGGTAAAGTTTGTTATTTTCTAGTACAAGACTTATTTTTAATTGCCAAAATGACAACTTATTCAAAAGATGGCCTAAAAATCAATCCCTTGTTTCACTATTAAATGTAACTCCTAATATTTTTCTTTTTCTTTTTCTTTTTCGTTTTCACTTTACATTAAAAATTTAAAATCTATGGATAATATTTTATTTTCATTCTATAGCACATGGTTATTATCATTATTATTGTTGTTGTTGTTGCCGTCGTTATGCATTCCCATCATTTGCCATCATCCCTTTCCAAATATTAGTAATTTCCACTTTCCTTTCCTCTATCAATTCATATCCCTCTGATCTCCATTGCACATCATTTTCTTTCCACATAAAGCCTAAAAATCTCATCCTTAAAGAACCCAACATGACAACATTCCACTCCAACACACATGATACACCCATAGGAGATGCTTAAAAAATTATTATTGATAGAAATATCCACGAAAACATTGCATAAAAATTGAAAACTTATACCTTCCTAAATGTTCCACAAACAACTTAAGCATCTACTTGAGCACTTAAACTTTGGTTAAGTACTAATCAAAACTAAAAAAAAACCAGAATTTTCAATGGTATCAATTTTCAATTAGATATTCACTAATAAAATGATTATATGTTCTTCCATCTAGATAACCCTAGTTTTTACGAGGAGATTGGCTAAATGTTTTGCATAAATTACCATAGATTAAACTAAAAAGGTCGATGTAAATCGACTAATATAGATGTAGTATTGAATAAGGTGTTAATAGAAAACATAAGAGTGGTGATAGGTATATTGACACATTTAATATGAAAAGAAACTGAAAATTCAAAATTTTTCACCATTTCCAAGATAAGGACAAATTTTCTAATACAAGAATAGACAAAACAATACCTACCATGTCATTCAATCATTAAGTTTAGAATTAAAACTTCATTTTATTAGTCATTTTCCAATAACATAAAATTTGATTGTCCACATTTACTTAACATTGGATCAAACCAAACCTAATCTTGACCGCTCTATCTTATGAGCCAATCATACTTCAAAATTCTCAAGGTTTAAGACAAGACAATGAAATCACATAGACAAATGTAAGGAAAACTAAACGTAATGCCTCAAACCTAAGACATCACAACTTACCACATGTCTTTATTAGATAATGATACACAAAGACCTAAGACTTGTCAAAACATATCTACAATACTTGTATCAACTGCAAATACACCATACTGGAACTCCAAATATTTACATAGTTGAATGGCTCATCGAAGTCTCACTTTATCTAAATACAAATACAAATACAATATGCCCAACCATAACCAATATACAACTAAAATAGGAGTTTAATCTACAATAAATGAAATATAACTATACATCACCTTAATATAGCAAAATCCTACACCATCTATTCCTCATAATATACATATTCCACATCATTTCCCAAGTTATAGTATAAGTTATAAGCTAGCTCACCAGTATAACCAACCTCGGTAGCAATCATATTAAAAAGTTTTCCACAAGGAGTGAGCTGGAGCCCAACACATGAAAACCATCAAGCACATGTAGATGCCATACATGTCATACACACAAGTATACAACTTAACAATTAATGCACAACCATTTGGTCATTATCTTTCATTTAGGTGATGCAAACAGCATAGTTTTAGTGTCCCAAAACTTGAGGAAACTCATTAACCCCACAACACACATATATATTCATCTACATATATGGTGTCGAGTACTCCCCAACACCCTAAAGTCCAAAATCAACTTAGATTTACCTAAATCATTTTGATAAACAACTCCACACAAGAAAACACCATATATCAATCATCGGGATGCGATACCATAATCATTAGTACTTTCAATCCCCTAATCATAGCTACACACAAGCAACACTTCAATTATTCATCAGCTATTTATTAGGTCCATTTATTATTAGTATAGCATGCATAACTAGCAAAAAAGATAATCATGTACTTAAAAAGAATGTTTCAACCAACTCTTAGAGTTCTTTAACTCTAAATCCTAATCAAGAAGTATTACAATCATTTTCTTAATAGATTCACTTTAATACTTTAATTTACCTATTAACTTCACCCCCCACTTATCGTGTCTAAAGACTATTAGCTTGCTAAAAGGGTTTATGGTTAATATTTATTAATCTTTGAAAAGAATCAAGTTAAATTGATTAATTAATTGTTAGAAAGAGATTCGAACTTACTAGAATGGAATTATAATTATTATTTAATTGGAATTAGGAGAAAGCAAAACTTGTAAAGTTACTGATCTCACTTAAGTGCTACTATCCAGATGGTAATGGTCTTACCATCTATATGGTAAATCAACATCCTTTTTGTGGATGTTTCAAGCATTGAAGTCTAGATGGTAGGGTTGGTTGGTGGCTGAATTCTATGGTGTGGATAAAAATCTACATTATGTGGATTTCTACACACGTGCCACCAAGACACCTCAAAGGTTACCAATTGAATAGTAGCATAAATTTTGTGGATTCTATAAAATTCCTCTCTTGACAATTTCATAGTGCAACCCAAATTTCAATTCAAACTCACTATACTCACTCCAGATTAACCCACACTATGAATTCCTATTCCAAGATCAGTTCCAAAAAAAACATAAATTCAATTTTAACACACTTTTAAGCTTTCTCAACTAACTAAATCTTGGGTTGAAGAACTTATTTGAATTTTTTTTTTCTTGAACTTCTTGAATGGCTTCAATGCTCCAACTATGATTTCAACCAATATTTCATGCAACAATTTTTTTCCAAAGTCAGTAAATGTATATTGTTGTATTATAATGAATAAGGTCAAAACTTACTAAAACAAATCCTTCCAAAACATTGGTCTAGGGCTCCCTTTTTGAAGGTGTGAAAGCTCCATTTCTACACCCAAACTCCATATCAGGCACACTAGAGATCGCATTACTAAAAAAAAAAGACTCGAAAAGTAACCCCACTTACCTTTAAATCTTGCTCTAAATTGTAAGGGGTTTTGGGGGAGAAATCACCGGCAGGAAAGGAAAAAGGGGAAGGAAGAAAATCATATCTTAAATGAGTGAGCAGTTAGGATTTAAAAAGGGGTGAAAAGATTGTTTTGCCCCTGCTCTTTATATGCAAAGACCAAAATACCAATAGGTATAAATTATAATATATCATTATGTGAAACTAGGTGCTACACTTAACCTTGATAAGCATAAAAACAACTATAATTAAACGCGGCAAAACATGGAAATAACCAGCAATGACAAAGGAACTTAAAACCACTATGATAATCCATAGATTTCAAAAAAACAAAGTCCAAGAACCCAGCAGCTTATGCAGCTCACTGTCAATTCTATCTCCATTGGAAATCCCCGAGGAGCATATTTGAAACTGAAAAATCATTTACTTGATTTCTTGTTTTCAACGCCACATGCCGATGTTTCATACATAAGTAGATAGGGATTATCCATGAACAAATCATTCAAGTTCCATGCATATATACATATGAAAACATATATAGGCAAGCCAAGCATAGCAGAAGGAAGTTTTAGACAAATACTTTCATAATCTCAAAAATAGATTAATTGTAGCATTACAACTAATAAAAAATGGAAAAAAAAAATTAGTATGACTTTCCACAATGTATCAAGCTACCAACACTTAAGAAAAGACCAAAGATAGCTGCTGTTCCAACTTTGGTCTAGCCAATATCCCTATCTTCGTTAGTCCTACAACCTGTGGCAAGGAAGACTAGCTGGAATAACAAATTAGATGGGATTTCCCATAAGGAGAAAAGGAATAGGATTTATAAGGACACCCCCCCAACGTAATTGTATGTATGGAAATAAATTCTCTAAAGTTATAAATTAATAATTGAGATTATAATAATAAAAAAAAAGATATTATAATAATGTCATATAAGTATTTTAAAACTTTAAACAATATCAACTATTAATTTATAAATATTGTAAAATTTCAAAAAAATAACTTTAAAAAATCCACATCCGATATTGATATTAAGGCTAAAAGTAGAATTCAACACATACAAGTCACTTGAGCTTCATAATAAAATAGCACTCACACAAAGGATAAGAAGAACATCTTACATAACAGTGCCCCTTCCTTGCAATAGACTAAGTTGGAAATTCGATTTTAAAGGTAAATAAAAATAAATAGATTAAATGTCATGTTTGATATATAAATTATGTTCATTTTTATAATTAATTATCTAAAGTTTTAAAATATTAATTTGCTATTTGAATTTTACTTATTTTTGTAATTAATAATCTAAACCTTACTTAATTTTACAATTAACTACTATATCGAAGTATTATAAATGATATTGAAAAGATTGTAGGTAGTATAATTATAATTTTAAGTTTTAAGTAATTAATTACAAAAATGGCCCATATTTTAGCGGATATAAACTATATGTTTTGACTTATCTCTAAGAGTAGAACCCACTTCTCCTTATAGTTTGCAACCCTCAGCTCTCCCTAAACTTAGTGCAAGGATACCTTATAAAGGTCCCCTATTTTTAGCAGCTATGAACCATATCTTTAAACTTAATCTCTTGGAAGGAGGAAAGGTCACCGGAAGTTTTAAATCTTCTTGTTCCATCAATTGAGCCTTAAACCTTATTAAAATTACAGTTAAATCCTATG
The DNA here is from genome assembly GCA_037954665.1 of Laguncularia racemosa. Taxonomy (NCBI): domain Eukaryota; kingdom Viridiplantae; phylum Streptophyta; class Magnoliopsida; order Myrtales; family Combretaceae; genus Laguncularia; species Laguncularia racemosa. The sequence goes on from JBBMOL010000006.1 coordinate 3,464,062, forward strand.
CCTTTATAGGTTTTATCAATTGAGCCTTAAATATAAATATGCACTTTTAACTCCAAAAACTCTTTGAAAACAACATTTTTGAGTTTTAAAAAACATTTTTTTTAAATGGCAGTTCTACTCATTTTGCATATTTTTGAAAGCATTTAGGACTTTGAATGCACATTTGCTTAGTACTCAAGTAACAAAATAAAAAAAAAAAAAGGTTAGGACTTAGATTAGCAAAATTCGGAAAGTTTTTAGAACTTCCCTTGGGACATGAAGAATTTTATTCCTTTCCAAATTACTTACAAACTCCGACATACAATTCTCCGTTACCTTTACAACATATATGCTGCAAAGGTCAAAAGATGCCACCATGGAAGGCCATGCAGACAAAGTCACAAGAACGATTGAAAGACTGGAAAATGCCTAGATTTCCCCTTAATATTTGCAGACATGCAACCGATGAAACATCCAAAACTACCAAACTTGTTCCCTTGTGCATCGTAATTTTCGAAATCATGTACCTCCCGTCTTCAGCGCCTAGGAACTGCTGCGTGCTAATCCTACTCGCAAGACTGACTAAAGAACGTATCACTAATTGTTCTTGATATTTTAAAGGGACAGACAGACACACAGGGATGGCGTAACGTATAACCTAACTGAGCATACCACTTTTCTTCATGAAGAAGAACCAGAATACTCCACGGCTTCAATATTTGGCAGTCATTCTGTATGTTTTAATTGATGCTTTTTCAAGCAGGAAAAGAATCAAACGCCATAAACCCTTCTAGAATCTTATTAAAAGAAACTCCAAATGCAATAAGGAAACATATATTGCTAGCTCTTTAATTGTAATTTTTATATTTTATTTTATTTATAGCATATCATATATTTTTAGAAGATAGCAATACCACCCCCATTCCCCTTAATATTACAGATATGATGGAATTTAAGAAAATGTATCCAATATCATGGCAATGTATATATACCTTATATTTCGAATTAAAAACTTCTACATAATTTTCTTTATGTGAAAATCATATCCATCTTTTTTCCACTTGTGATAAGTCCTTTTCTTACTGCATATATTGATTATTATGCAAATATTTTGTCAGCATGTAATAAGATCCAATTCGAAATCTAATCTTCATGCCAGATCTCATGGTTAGGGGACAGAGAGAGAGAGAACATAATGCAATTATTAGAATATGCCACATTCTCTTGATTGCATGAGTAATACGTGGGTTCCTTGAAAGAACTTCGCATGATTGTCCAAACAAACAAGAACAAGTCACTCGGCTTGTAGTCATATATATCATATCAATCTTAACATTATAAGACCAACCCCACCCTCTTGTCCCACCATTGTAGACAAAGAATGATGCATCTGTAAATGCACTTAATATATATATAAAAATTAAAACCAAGATTACGTAAAGTAAATAGTCTAAAGGGATTGGGGCAGTTTGGTCTTTTTAGAGTTAGAGTATTTAAATGTTTCTTAATCTAATACCTTCCTTTTACCTCATTTACACAATGAACACTCAAGAGACACTGTCAAAAGCCCACAAGACAACCTAACAAAAAGCAATAAGACCAATTCAATTTCATCAGGTAAGGGTTATGATCATCAAGATAATTGTTTCTAATGATAGATTAGCGGGTCTAAGCAAATTTGTTGAGATGTTGTTAGAATTCAAAATAAGGAGTGAGACGAAACTAGAGTAAGATCAAGCGAATTGAGAATCCGAATCATAAACTGAATCAAGTAAGTGCACAAATTCACATAATGTATTAGGATTAACAAATTTATAGAACCAATTAAACTTAAAATCATAAAAATTAGGATGAGGAACAAATTGGAAAAGAGAAAAAGTGGTTCGTGATGGAACAATGTAGTACACGGTCAAGTACACGCTTACATACCTACTCATGTAAAAATACAAATGTGTACAAAAAGGTACACGAACATAAGATACACCTATATACTTGGATTTATCAAATTACAATAATTCACAAAAAGATACACAACCAAATATATGACTGTATACCTAGATGTGCTAAAATAACAATTTTACATAGAATAGTACATGGCTACTAGCACGGTCGTGTTCTAGCCCGTGTTCCTTTGTACGGCTACTCACACGATCGTGTTGTTCTAAAACACTCACAATTCAATTCTATTTTGTTTTCTTACAATTCTAAACTAAGAATTATGCATGATAAAACAATTAAGAGGGGAAATTCTACAAATAAGACATGATTAATCAATTAGTGAACTTAGATTAAGTTATAGGATAAAACTGAACTTAATCCTTTATGCTTGATAGGTCTATATCACTTTCCTAGAACGTAAGAGATAATCGTGAGAACACTTCTCCAAGTACATGTTTACCATATTTGTTGTTTGTGATTGTTAACATAGTACTTAAATGATTCTAATGAAATATTCGATTTAATTACATGTGTTATTTATGCTTAGCTCAACCTAGAGGCTGAAGGTGATAGATCCCTAAGGGACACTCTAATGATCGGTATATCGCGTTGTAATAAATATGTTGATTATGATGAGAACAGGAATTTAGTGAGTTATTATCATAATAAATATGAAAGAGAGCATCACTATTATTATGGTAAAAAATACTATGAAAGTCGATGAGGATTTTCTTAATAGAACTTTAGGATGTTGTTTTAACAATTTGAAGATAGTTGTTAGACTCTTAATTTTTTTATTCCTTATGTGTTGATAGATGTTTACCTTAGTTTTGGCTTTAGAGTTTAATATATTTGTTTAAAGTATTGATAATTGAAACGATTCACCTAAGAGTCATTTATTTCTATTATTAAAGTTACAATAATATTATTCTACAGTAGATATGAATAAGTTTGAATTTGAAATGGAGATTAGCGTATTGCTATTTAGTAGGGACACAAAATAGATTATAGTATTTCAAATTCTAAGGCGTTACAGCATCAATTCCAAGATGACATAATGATTAATCAATTAGTGAACTTAGATTAAGTTATAGGATAAAACTAAACTTAATCCTTTATGCTTGATAGGTCTATATCACTTTCCTAGAACATAAGAGATAATCATGAGAACACTTCTCCAAGTACGTGTTTACCATATTTGTTGTTTGTGATTGTTAACACGGTACTTAAATGATTCTAATGAAATATTCTATTTAATTACATGTGTTATTTGTGCTTGGCTCAACCAAGAGGCTGAAGGTGGTAGATCCCTAAAGGACACCTTAATGATCAGTATATCGCGTTGTCTTTAGTAAAGCCCTATATTGAAATAATTTGAGATAGATTATGATTAAATAGGACCCATAATGATACTTTCCATTCTAGGAGCATATTTATATAAATACTATATCATATGATGGGGTTATGAGCATCCTCATGTTGTATGTTGGTTAATTGAAGATAATAATCTGATGACTTAATATGTACTACCACTACATTTGCGAGTGTTGATATTGTTATTTGTATGGCACATGCATATTTGTGTAATATTCACGTACTGAAATTAAACTCACCCAACTTATTTTTCAACTATAAGTAAATATAATAAATATGTTGATTATGATGAGAACGAGAATTTAATGAGTTATTATCATGATAAATATGAAAGAGAGCATCACTATTATTATGGTAAAAAATAATATGAAAGTCGATGAGGATTTCCTAAATAGAACTTTAGGATGTTGATTCGACAATTTGAAGATAGTTGTTAGACTCTTAATTTTGTTATTTCTTATGTGTTGATAGATATTTATCCTAATTTTGGCTTTAGAGTTTAATATATTTGTTTAAAGTATTGATAATTAAAATGATTCACTTAAGAATTATTTGTTTCTATTATTAAAGTTACAGTAATATTACTCTATAGTAAATATGAATAAGTTTAAATTTGAAATAAAGATTTAGAGTCTTAACGTATCGCTATTTAATAGAGACACATAATAGATTATAGTATTTCAAATTCTAAGGTGTTACAACATCAATTCCAAGACGACATAATCGTTACTACACATGAACATAATCACATTGTTTTGGTATCTTAATTGATTGTTTCATCCTTGGTATCAATATGGGCTCAAAATTGAGTAGAAGTTGACAAGTTTGGTTGGAAAACATTTTGTCCGCTTTTAATCAAGTATGTAAAGTCTATTCCAGCTAATAAATATAGAAACAGAAAAAAGAAATATAAATGATTGAAAATATAAAGGAGATAATATCTGGTTCATTACCCTATTAATTACCCCAACAGCTGCTCCGCCAGCTTTACCATCACTTCCACCTTCCTCGCCGCATTCGTTACTACCAACATCACAATTATGACCTCCTGACATGAGAGTACAAGTGAAGAAAGTAACCAAAATACAACAAACGGTACGGTCCGTAAGGAGTAATGCAAAACAAATAGTTGGTTGGGACACCAATCGATGACACGGTTGACACTCCGTCATTTGCCGAGTAGGAAATCCACTGCCATCTTAAAGGGATACCCTTAACCTTAAGACCTATGATTGTACTATCACTTCCAGCATCTTTTGGAAGGTGAATGCTATATACAGATCTTTTCGTTCGTCTCGACTGATACATTACAAACAACTCTAGCTTTTGTGTATTCCCCCAAGATATTGTACTCTTTCTTTGTATTTTGACAACTCTCCTAGTCTTTCTGCTCGTACTATCGAGATATGTACTGCTGGTTCAGTTTCATATAGGCCCTCTTTGCAGCAAACCCAAAAAAAACACACACACACAGAGGGAGAGAGAGAAACAGAGAGATGGTAACACTAGGAGCTAGCCCACTTTTTGAACTTGGGGTTTCTATCATGTATGAGGGCAAAAAGTGAAAAAAGAAATTATTCTCAAAAGAAAAGGAAAGAAGTAATCAACCAACATAAAGCTCTTGCCGTCCCAAAGATCGAGCAATCTCATCTGCTACAAGAAAAGAAGAAGAGAGCCATGTACCAAGAGCTTGCCACGCTAGATCAACCACCCAAATAATGAACCAGCTTTTCAGAGTCATTGAAACACCAATCTCCCTATGACATTTAAAGCAACTATAACAATGATGTACTATCAAAACTTGAAAGAGCTTCTGAATATGCAAGGCTTTCTCCTAATTGAGCTCTTGAGGAATAGCACAAGTGGCTGTATATTTTCGTATATATCTGTGTTTTGGTATGCTATGTTTTTGCATGAGAGCATACTGCTATGTAGATGATTGGGAAAGGACAATAACAACCGTAATATTTGAGGGTAGGATGTACTTCCATGTTAGATGCTGACAATAGTTGCTGTCCCTGGAACTTATCAGCAATTCAGATTCCCTGCTTACTGCCAAAATATCCTGCTGGCCTCTACCTATTTCAGAGAGATTTTTTTCCTCTTGATGATTGCTTATAAATCCTGCCAACTAAGTTAAAAGCTTGTGATGATGGATGCCAGTTATACAAGGCGTGCTGACAGCGATTGCATATATTGGGTAGTAGTTGTAAAATAGATGATCAAAACAATTACTATTACATTCCCATCATTTTCCATCCGCCCTTTCCAAATATAAACAGTAATTTTTCACTGTTCCATTCCTATATTTTCTATACCGCATCATTGTTTTCTAAACATCTACAAATCCTACCCTCAAAGACACAGAAAATATAAGAGGTTTTTTTTTTTTTTGAGATTTAGTATAAGTATTACAATGATTGGAAAACGGCAGTCAAATATGATCCATTGCATCCCAATTAATGCACACAAGAACTAAATCTCCATAACTTCAGATTTTTTTTATGGAAACGAGCACAATGTTTCACACATATTGAACATAGATTAAATCGAAAAGGTCGGTGCAAATTGGCATACATAGTGGTAGTATCGAACAGGGGGTATCGATAGACCAGATAAAGATCTGATTAAAAAGTTATGGCTCGCAATCGTGCATAGGACACAACAGACAGGAGAAGAACCATCATCCATATCTACTTAGCATGATGCCGGACAAACCTAATCTAGGATCAAGTTATGTGTACATTTATCCATTCGAAGTAATCTTTTTTTTTAAAAATAATTTTTAAAATATCATTATGAACTATAATTTCTAATTATAACAAAAATTATATATTAAACATACAAATTCAATATTATAAAAAATCACATATTAAATATGCGACTTCTTTTTATACCACTCATACGCATAAAAGTTTATGGAGGAATATGACAACCAATATGCAATGACAACAAGATTCTCTTTCCAAAAGATTCGAATTCCTTCTTCACGAACAATTCGTGAAGCTTCACACAATATGCTTGTCTCCTTTAATGTTTGCTACATCTACAAGCATACCTTGGACCTCTAAAAAAAAAATTACTAAAGAAAAGCATCGATACGTCAAGCAACGAGCAATGCGCGACTCTACTAAAACTTCTTTCGGCATGGGAATTATGTTGGTTAAAAAGCAAAACTGAAGAAACATTCTTCACCCTTGACATACCTCCTCGCTAAATATAGTTCCAACTTACAATTTCACAAAGGATTGATCAAATTTTGTAAATACAAATCGTATATTCAACATATAAATCAGAAATCATAGTGCCTACCAGCAATTTCATAATTATATTTCAGGAATTGCTTTTCCTGAAACCATTTTAGGCAAAAGGCAAACTCACACATAACTCATCTTGGACCGCTCTATCTTGTAAGCTAATTATAATACAAAATTTCCAAGGGTTAAGACTAGACAATGAATTCACAATGACATCTGCAAATAAAACTCAACCTTTGCAAACACCATATCAGTAAAAATTAAACCCGTAAGAAAAGTGGAATAACCAGCAATGACACAGGAACCAAAAACCAAGATGATAATCCATAGACTTTGGAAAACAAAGTCCAAGAACCCTACAGCTTACGCAGTTCAATTGTCAGCTCTAGTTCCATTCAGAAGCGAGCGTATTTGAAATTGAAAACTAAAAGCCCAATTTCCTGTTTTCAGCACTACACAGATGCCCTTATTTTGTACATAATCAGATAGCGATAAATTATCAATGAACAATCATTCAAGCTGCATGCATATATATACATATGAAAACATGTATAGGCAATCAAAGCATAGCAGAAGTCAGTCCACAAGACATGCTTTCATAATTTGCTCAAACAGATTAATTTGTAGCACTAAAACTGGTAAAAAATGGGGGGGGGGGGGGGGGGGGGGGGGGTGGGGGGTGGTGTGGAAGCACTAGTAAGACTTTCCACAATGTATCAAGCTCCCTGCACCCAAGAAAAGACCAAAAATAGCCGCTGTTCCAACTGTGGTCTGGCCGATATGCCTAATCTTCATTAGTCCTGGAACCTGTGGCAAGGAAGCCTGGTTAGAAAACAAAATAGATGAATCTTCCAAAAGGAGAAAAAGAAAAGGACTTATCTATATTTAAAAAAAAAAAATTATGGTTTGACTATATAATCAGGCAATTCAAACAAAGCAGCAGAGGACCCCCACACGATTATGCTATTAGGCTTGCAAGTAGAATTTGACACATACAAGTCACCTAAAGCTTTATTGAGAAACCAGCACTCACTCAAAGGATAAGAAGAATATCTTAAACAAGATTGTCCCTTCCCCACAATAAACTTAAGTGGAAAATCAATTTCAAAGGCAATGAAAATGATCTGGTAAATATTTTTGAGTGTTTTATACAACAAATTGCCAATACGTATCTGAAGCACACATCAAAATTTGAAAGGTCGACAAGGAAATTCCTAGACTCAAGGTGAGAACTCCTTACAAATGGCCCTTGTTTTAGTAAACAATAAACCACATCTTTTAACTTCATCTCTTCCTTAATACAGCACTCTTCCCCTTATAGATAACCTCACCTCTTCCTTGGCTCATATGAGAATTCCTTATAAATGTCCGATATTTAGCAGGCTACAAACCATATGTTTTAACTTCATCCCTTGGAATGCAGAAAAAAAAAAACCAGAAATCCTAACCCTTTTTGTTTATCAATTGAGTCTTTACTCTTTCTAATCGTACACTTAAAATCTAAGCCTTTAAGGTTTTGTTAATTGAATCTTAAACCTTTTTAAATGCAAATTCAAGTCCTAAACTTTTCAAAAAGTCATTCGAGTCCTAAAAAACATTTTCTACACAAATTTATAAAATTAACAATTGTACTCAATTAGCATATCTTTGAAAAAGTTTCAGACTTTTGTGGGCACTTGGAAAGGTTTAGTTCTCAAGTGATAAAATCTAAAGAGGTTTAGGACTTCAGTGCATATCTAGAAAGATTTAGGTCTCAATCAACAAAACTCAAGTTTCAAGTTTAAGAACTTCCCATGACCGATCCCATGGAATATTAAGATTTTTGTTCCCTTCCATTACTGCATAAACGCTGCAAAAGTCAAAAGGTGCCACAAAAGGCCATCTATATAAAAGCCGCAAAAATGATTAAAAGACTAGAAATTGCCTAGATTTTCCCTCAATATTCGGACATGCATATGTGCAGCCGATGAGACATCCATAACTACCAAACTTGTTCATTTGTGCATGACAAAACTCTTAAGTTTTAGAACTTCTTGTGACCTTCCCCTGTAATATGAAGATTATTGTTCCCTTCCATTACTGCATAATTGCTGCAAAAGTCAAGAGGTACCATAGAAGGCCATGTATATAAAAGTTAAAAAAATGATTAAAAGACTATCAGTTGCTTAGATTTTCCCTTAATTTTTGCAGACATGCATACATGCATCCATTGAGACATCCATAACTACCAAACTTGTTAACTTGTTCATTATCCTTAGTTCAGAATCATATGCTTCTTATGTTCAGTCTCTGGGAACTGCTGCATGATAATCCTACTCGCAAGACTGCTTAAAGAACATATAACTAATTGTTGTTGCTAATTCAAAGAGGTAGGATCAATGACAGGGCATCATAAAACTTAATATCCATACCACTTTTCTTCATAAAGAACTGGAATACTTAGTGTTTCAATATTTAGCAGTCATTTGATACATGTTTACTAAGTTTTTCAAGCAGGAAAACATCAAATACCATAAACCCTCACAGAAGTTTTTATTAAAAAACTAAAAAGCCATAAGAAAATGTATATTGCTAAACTCAGAACACAAAATTGTATTAGTGCTACATTTTGAGAACGCCCAAAAGAAGCTTGTTCCACGAGTCTAGCTCAAGCTCACAAGTTGAAGTCATCCCTTTTGAGCGCATTTATATATGCAAGAACGAGAGGTGCCCTTGATGTCTGTTACTCTGTGTGTCCACTTGTCTGTTATTATATGTTGTCTATGTGTACGTGTCTTGGTCAGGTTGTGCATGCTGAATGTCAGATTCTGTTAATATTCAGTTGCGTCTACGTGTTTTAAATTTCTATTGTGTTGTTGTTTAGTGGGTCATGCAGTGGAAGGTAGTGAGTCCTAAGTCTTAGGTTAGTGAGTGGTTACAGGGCCTGTCATGTAATGAAGTGCAGGAAGTGGGCTTTAGGAGTGGAAGTGATTCAACTGCAAAAGTGTGTGAATGTAAAAAGTTTTGGCTCCAGCAATGCAAATGTCCAGTTTCCATTTTTACTTGGTTTTTGACCAAAGATCATTTGATTGTCTCTAACGAGCCTGAAACAATTCATTACCATAAGCGTGGTCATAAAACATTTCAATCCTATAACAATTTGGTATCAGAGCAAGATTATATGGAGGAAGTTAAACAACTAAACAAAAATGTGAAGCCTTTATGGTGATGTACAAAAATGCCAGCGCAAGTAGAGACTGTAACATCAGCTTGCTGGCCTCTCAAAGGAAGTGTTGGCAAAGAAGGGCAAGGCAACAGAGCAGGATGAGATCAAGAAAGTGGATGGCAGAGTAAAGGGAGACAGATCACCTAGGAACCGGTTGGGATAAAAAATTCTCTCTCCTCTCACTGGAGAACCACCTTAAGTTTTCCCCCAACAAACCACTTTTCCTAGGTACCTTCTCTCTTCTCCCTCCATTTCTTTTTGCCTATCTTCTCTTTCCCCTCTCTCTTCTTCCTTTCTCTTCCATGCGCCTTTCTCTCCGTGTTTCTCTTCCCCCCGTGATGATGGGTGGTTCTTTTAGGAAGTTAACAGGTGGCTAGCATACCTTAGCCAACCATTTTCTGTCGGGCTACTTCAGCAAAAAGGGCCGTGGTAAAATCATCACAGATCCCAAGGTTGTTTCTGATTCTAACCAGCAAAAGGAAAAGCAGACAACACCTTTTCTACCTCTGGTCAAAAAGAAAATGACTTGGCTAAAGGTAGAAACTTGGAACCTTGTGCTCAAAATGTGGCAGCAATTCAGCCTTTAGCAGATTGGATCAGACCAATACCAGACCCTTTTCCCCTACAACAAAAAATACCCCTGCAGAAAGTAATTCTACTATTGGAAATACAACCTTGGAGGAAATCAATGTCCTACTAGAGAAGGTTGAGGGTGAAAATAACTTTCCAAAACTGAAACTGCCATCAAACCCACCATCACCTTCCCCATTGTCACCTGTTGGAGAGCCCTCAGCTTTCAGCTTAAGCTCAAAAAGACAGCCACTAGCGCCCCATCACCTTCTTCTATCACACCAGAGTTCAAGCTCTGTTATATTCCTCCAATGCACAAAGGATCCATCCCATGGGAAGAATACAGAAAGCAGTGGAAGATGAGGGCACAAGCTACTAGAGCTCAACCTCAGTCGGCTATTTCCTTGGCCGCAAACTGCCTGTCTCTCTAGTTCAATCTGTTGCTCTCAGATTATGGAAAGACTATGGTATACTTGGAGTTCTTGCCAATAATGAGGGCTTCTACTACTTGAAGTTTGCTAGAAAGAAAGCCTTAACCACTGTCCTTGAAAGGACTTGGTACTTTGCATGGAGGCTCCTCATAGTTCAAAAATGGCAAAAAGGTTTTTCTCTTGAAAAGCCCCAGCCGACCAATGTCTCTATGAGGAATATATATTTCCCGTATTCCATGCGAATACATCCAGATGGAGTTAGCCAAATAGCAAGCGCAATGGGAACTCCAATAAAGTCCGACATCTTGCCAATAATGAGGGCTTCTACTACTTGAAGTTTGCTAGAAAGAAAGCCTTAACCACTGTCCTTGAAAGGACTTGGTACTTTGCATGGAGGCTCCTCATAGTTCAAAAATGGCAAAAAGGTTTTTCTCTTGAAAAGCCCCAGCCGACCAATGTCTCTATGAGGAATATATATTTCCCGTATTCCATGCGAATACATCCAGATGGAGTTAGCCACATAGCAAGCGCAATAAGAACTCCAATAAGGTCCGACATCTTGCCAATAATGAGGGCTTCTACTACTTGAAGTTTGCTAGAAAGAAAGCCTTAACCACTGTCCTTGAAAGGACTTGGTACTTTGCATGGAGGCTCCTCATAGTTCAAAAATGGCAAAAAGGTTTTTCTCTTGAAAAGCCCCAGCCGACCAATGTCTCTATGAGGAATATATATTTCCCATATTCCATGCGAATACATCCAGATGGAGTTAGCCAAATAGCAAGCGCAATGGGAACTCCAATAAAGTCCGACATCTTGCCAATAATGAGGGCTTCTACTACTTGAAGTTTGCTAGAAAGAAAGCCTTAACCACTGTCCTTGAAAGGACTTGGTACTTTGCATGGAGGCTCCTCATAGTTCAAAAATGGCAAAAAGGTTTTTCTCTTGAAAAGCCCCAGCCGACCAATGTCTCTATGAGGAATATATATTTCCCGTATTCCATGCGAATACATCTAGATGGAGTTAGCCACATAGCAAGCGCAATGGGAACTCCAATAAAGTCCGACATCTTGCCAATAATGAGGGCTTCTACTACTTGAAGTTTGCTAGAAAGAAAGCCTTAACCACTGTCCTTGAAAGGACTTGGTACTTTGCATGGAGGCTCCTCATAGTTCAAAAATGGCAAAAAGGTTTTTCTCTTGAAAAGCCCCAGCCGACCAATGTCTCTATGAGGAATATATATTTCCCGTATTCCATGCGAATACATCCAGATGGAGTTAGCCACATAGCAAGCGCAATGGGAACTCCAATAAAGTCCGACACACTCACTGCACTACATGGAAGAGCAAACCAAGCAAGTGTCCTTGTTGTGATCAATAGAAAGGGAGGATCTCGTTAGTCAAGTTGAAGTTGAAAGACCAAATGGCTCCTTTGCTAAAGTCTCTATTGAATATCAAAGGCTGCCCCTGCAGTGTCCCTCATGCAAAGTGTTTGGGCATTCTTGCCTCTCCAATCGTGGAAAGAAGCAAGCCACCACCAAATTTTCTAATGCCAAGAAGGGGGAATGGCAAAAGGTTCATAACAAGGATAAGGCTAAGCTAGGATATCACCCATCCACAAGTAAGGAATCTCCTCCTCAGACCCCAGGAAGCATGCCTAGGTTGAGGAAAGTGAAGAGGTGATGTCGCCTCTGATGAAAGCCCAGTTGGAGACTGAAATGATGAGGGGCCCTCCTCTCCTAAATGTTGCTATGATAAGGAGGAGGAAGAGGCAATTCAAAGAGATGTAGATGTTCCTCAGAAAAGGACAGATGCAACGCATGAGTCATCCCCTCTTCAAACTCATGTTTCTGAATCTTCAGCCTTGATGAGGGAAAATTGTCTTGAAGATCCTGTGCTTAGCGTGAACAAGAGGAAGGCAATGGGGATGATATTCCTGAAGAGGTGGAAAGTACTCCCCTAAACACTCTGGGTTCATCGACAACAAGTTTCTGGAAGTAGCTCACATAGTAGCAGGAGTTCAAACTCCTCAAGCAGAAGGAAAAGGAAGCATCACAAGTGTAGACGCACTTTCACTTGAATTGCCTTTTGTCTTTGTATCTAAGGTGGTCTGCCGCACCATTGAAATGGATCTAAGGTTTTTCACTAGTGACAAGCCAAGGAAACAGGTCGATTGGATTTCTTAGGCAGAATTCTGCTACAATACTGGTTATCATACAGCTCTGAAGGCAATTCCTTTTGAAAGTGTATGTAGGATCCCTCCTCACCTTCTAGCCTGCTATCCAGGAGAAGCTAAACTCAAAGCAGTTGAACATGCTTTACTGGAACAGAGACTAGATATGGCAAGAGCTACAGCAGAGGCTGCTGCAAACGCAAACCAAAATGAAGAACAACTATGCTAAGAAACACAACGAGGTACATTTCCAAGTGGGTGATCTTGTACTGCTCAAACTTTAACTCTATAGGCAATCAACTCCAATGAGAAGGTCTAATCAGAAGCTAGTGCCAAAATTTTACGGCCCCTTCCCAACTGCAACAAATATAGGCAGTGTAGCTTACCAACTGCAATTGCCACAACATGTCAAATTACATCCTGTGTTTCACATTTCCTACCTCAAGTAGTTTGAAGGGGATGTGGATACTGCACCCAAGGTTGTCAAAATCGCGATTTTACGTGGAATCGCTAAGGGGTCCATAGAATCGAAACGTAGAAACATAAGTTTCTACAACCTATGTAAAATAACTTCCAAATATTATAAATTTACTTACAATAGTCATTAAAAAATATAATAAATAATAGAAATAATGAAATTGAGTGTTTATTTTAGCCATAAATTGCAAATTTACAATAAAAGTTATAATATAGATAATCGAGAATAAGTTGTATAATATAGATATTTTATTTGTAAAATGATAAATTATGTATAAAACAAGTTTCACCTAGTTATATATACAAAAGCTAAAAGATAATAGATAAAATTTAAAAATCAATTGTGACTTTAAAAAATTACTAATAAATAAAAATTGATAACGAAGATATACCATTAGAAATGAGTAATATTAAAAAATGACAAATAACTACTAACCAAAAGTACATAATAAAGAAGATACTATAACAAGAAAAACTTTCAAAATTATATATTACTAGGTAAATTTTTGCACTATTCATGATTATTAATTCAAAATATATTTACTTAACAATATCTCACATTTACTTAACTATGAGAATGATATATTGAAAAGATAGAAATATAAATACATTTATACATTTCCTATAAAATTAAAAATCTAAAAAATTCTTATAAAGTTAAAGTTATCTACCATTTATTTTATTTACTATTATAAAAATATTAGTTAAAATGAGGAAAGTTGCAACAATCAAACAAGAGTGTTTTAATACGAACATGATCACAAATAAGAACAAGAAGACTAACAATCGACGAACACAAACACAAAGACTTTAATGCAACATAACACACTGACAAGAGAGGAGTGATGACTGACGAACATGTTAAGGTATGACTCATACTCCCCTACGACAGGAAAGCACATGGGTCCCACTCCATGCTAAGCGGGTAGGGGTCCGAAAAAGCCGCCCCGGCAGGGGTTTCAAGGGGACAGCGCCCCTTGGACGCCAAAGGGCTTTTAACAATTAAGCCCATAATTGTTTATTAAAAGTTTAGGCTTGAGCTATGAATAGCTATTATTACATATTTGTTTATTCGGATTCGGATGGTTGAAATTTTACTTAGTTTTGCAATATTGTGGAATCGGTGGAAACGTAGTAAAATCGCGATTTTGATGATTTTACTATTCAAAATCGCGATTTTAATACGATTTTACCTCAAAAACGTTTTTACATGCAAGTTAACTAGAAATGTGCTCACCAACTCGTAAAATCGTAGAAACGTGCAAGTTAACTTGCAATTTTGACAACTATGACTGCACCATTTATACCAAAATTCAACAAGGAATAGCAATGCCAACACCAAAAGCTGTTTTCGAGGCCAGCAAGATCTCCACAAAACCAAAAGTTTTAATTCACTAGGAGGGGTCTTCACCAGCAGAGGCATCTTGGGAAGAGGCTGAGATGATGTTTCAGAGATACCCAGCTCTTGCAGAACAAGAGCTATCCTATGGTCCCTACATGGACAGTTGCTTTTGCAACCGCAGTATATTGCATTTGGAGAACAAGAAAATCTACCCATCTTAGATCTCCTAAGCCTTTGACACTCTCCCTAGCTAGACGAACTTTAGCTTACTCTAATTTTCTTGTACCTTGATTTGGTTTACACTAGTTTCCATATAGTTTTTGTAAAATTTTAGTTATAGGACTGAATTTTACTGTAATCCTTCCCGATCCTTCCCACGTCTAGCGGTTGTACATTCTCCTCTTTCATTTAATGAAATTACTTACTTACCAAAAAAAAGATCACGTGTGCTCTTGAAGAGGGGGAAGTAATGTTATGCATAAGTCTAGCTCAAGCTCACAAGTTGAAGTCATCCCCTTTGACTGTGTTGATAAGTGCAAGAAGAAAGGGAGCCCTTGATGTCTATTATTATATGTGTGTCTACATGTATGTGTATTGGTCGAGTTGTGCATGTTGAATGTCGGATTCTGTTAATATTCAGTTGGGTCTATATGTTTCAAATTTCTACTGTGTTGTTGTTTTGTGGGTCATGCAGTGGAAGGTAGTGAGTCCTAAATCTTAGGATAGTGGGTGGTTATGGGGCCTTTCATGTAATGCAGTGCAGGATGTGGGCTTTAGGAGTGGCAGTTATTCAACTGCAAGAAAATGCATGCATGTAAAAGATTTTGGCTCCAGTAATGAAAAAATGTTCAGTTTCCATTTTCACTTGGTTTTCAACCAGAGATCTTCAGGTTCTCTTTTGACGAAGCCAAAACAATTCATAGTCATAAGTAAACACAGTTGTAAAACAAATCAATCCTATAACAGAGTTCCACCCAACAGGACAAAATTCATAAAACATCATGAGTTTGAAAAAAAAAATAATCTAGCAATGACAAAATCGTAAGGTTGCATAGATCATGATATTACACGTACAAGAACCTCTGCAAATTATGGTGATCAAGGACTTAAACAGATAAAACAAGGCAAGATAGAACAAGGAACATATTATCGCAGCAAGGATTGCAGGATTGAGTTATCATTAAAGGACACAGCCGTTTAATATCTTTTTATATGAATTGGCACAAAAAGAAATTAGCAGTTAGACTTGACTGTCTCACCTTATACCTAACAGCCTCGTAAGTTCCGTAAACGGCGCCTGCATGCGTGAATTGGTCATGAGTACAAATTGATAAAAAATTGGAGAATAGAAAACAAGCACACAAAAAAGTTTCTCCACATGTTAAGTTCTGTGCATTTTATCAAGTAAATGAATGAAGCTTTTTTGCATGTTTTTCCACTGTATTGCAGAATTCCAGAAGACTTTTTCTTAAGTGCAGGTGCAGTCTCTTAAGAAAGGTGTTTTAACCCTTGAATAAATCAAGGGGGAGACAAAAATCAAGAACCTTGTTGGTTAAAAGATGGAAGAAGAAGAAAATATGGAATATTTCCACAAGATGGTAAACTACAGGGAAGAGGGAAGATATCATAGGAAAAAAAATCAAGTTTGACAACTATTGGCAAACTCACAGACAAGATCAAAGTAGAGCTTGTAGAACAATTATCATGGACACCCTGTTGCATTCTATTGCTACACCCCAAAGAGGCAGCCCTACAGTAAGGACCTTTTACAGAAGATGTACTAAAAGCTATGGGGGACTATGATGGTAATAAAGCACCTAGAGGCTACGGATCATCTTGAAATACACTTAAGGATGTCATCATGATGGTTTTCCATGAATTCTTTAAACATAGCTCCATATAAAAACCTGAGTGCTTTAAGGCAACAGTCATCCAAGAGTTCAAACTGATCAATCCTCCTTGCAGACAGTCCCAAACCCAAAGTCCATAAGGTTGTGACAGAGCAAAATGAATGCATCCAGGGATAGTGAATCATTAATGTGGCTCTCATGCTCATATAGATTATTGTTAAGACAGCCCATTGAAGACAGCATCTCTAGTATGGACTGCAAACTTATTAAGAAAGTGTTAAATCAAGTAAATTGCGATATCCATGACAGAACCTTAAAGGGGATGAGTGTGTGTTTTTTATGATAGAACAAAGATCTCTTCCAGCCTTTCCACCATCATATTCACCAATATATTTTGTAGAAGCCTAATCCTTTTCTCCAAAGCTCAAGAGGATTGACTAAAGGTGACACATTCTGTCTTTTCTCTTCATTTTTGACATTATAAACCAAGTAGATTACTGTATTTATTTCCTTTGAGGGGGGGCATTTTTTTTAGTAGCTCAAAATTACATTATTAAGCAGAAATAGGGTAAGCCCCTCTGTTGTTTGGTGATTCTGGCTAGAGGCTGTAGAACCTGTAAAAGGTAGAGAAAATAGAGTTATGGAAATACCAGGACTGTTTCCAGCATGGCTACTCCAATACTCAAATTAGTATTTGGAGATAGAAAGATGAAGCACGATGATAGCTTGAGAAAAATAGGTTTCAGATCCCTTTACCTGGAAAGTTGTCCTAGTATTAATAAAGGGAGCAAATGAGCAGTTAAAATAAGCAGTTGAGGGGTATGACCTACTCCGACATCATAGGGTAGTGAAGTCATAAGTAGTTATGGACCTCAACTGGTTAAACTATTCCCGCCTTTTCTTATTCAACTGGACTAGACACCGACCTAAGCCTAGCCGAGCCAAGCACAAATCGCTGGTAACAACTCAGAATGTTTCAGGCTGACCTAGGCATGGAGCTCAGGACCAAAATATCCTATCAACACCCTCCATATAAAGTTTGCTTCCAACATAGGATGTAGGCTGATTCAAAAGGGAAACAGAGAGCATCTGAAGCACAACAAACATCCAACCTTACCTCCCCTCTTGCTTACTCCATACACCACTATGTTTTGCATAATTAAAAAGAGACATGATCTTCTATGCATTCATGTAATCCTTGAGGCCATCACAAGTTCAAAAATCAACATCAGCAAGACTGAAACTTATTAATTAGTAATCAGCAAAGACAATGGAGACTAAAACCCATGATTATCAACTGTAGAGTTAAGTGAAATGTTTTGGCTAGGATTGTGAACTGCAGACATTACTGCTAGTACCTTCTCTTTAGAACACCAAAATTTACCAATAGGAACTACACAGTGTAGAATGGAATTCATGGAGAAATAAATGAGCAAAAGGAAACAATTGGTCAAGGGCTCTGCCAATATATTCAAAAATGGAGTTCATTGTGGCGAATGGATTCTGGGGTCATTCAGTAACCAAAATTTTATAAACTTAAGGAACAAAGGTGGTATAATCATACTTGTCAGCATGGACATTGTTACAGTCGTAGCTGCTGATGTGTGTGTGTTTAACATGCAGTAGGTGTATGCCTGTTGTGTTATGTGTGCTGTAATATATGTTACTATGTTGTAAGTGTTGTGTATCAGGTTTGTATGTGCATCAGGTGTGTAGGGTGTAGGTCAGTTTGTGTGTAATTTGAATTATGTGTCAGCTATTTCCAGAATAGAGTTAGTTTTATTATATCAGTTATTTCCAGAGTAGAGGTAGTTTATGAGAGAAAAAAATAGGAAAAGGCAGTTGAGGAGTAAACTGCCCATCGTATGTTTTTATATTGGAATTTCAATGAAGGAAAGGCAAGTCCTATTTTCAGAAAAATTTCAGAATTACTTCTAAAGAGATCAAAAACTTCTCTCTTAAATTGAGCACTTAATTAGATATCATAAGGTTCTCTCTATAACAAACTCTAAAAAGAGATCGTCAGGTTCTCTCTTAACGAGCCCAAAAATTTATTTTAAAACCGATCCTATAACAGACATCCTTCCTAATGTAAACAAATTTTTAGTTATACAAAAAACTAATTGTAACTAATGATGTCCTAGACAGCCTCCCTAAATATCCCTCTCACCCATTATAACCTATTCTCCCTCCTTCCCTCTCTCTCTCTCTCTCTCTCTCTATCATGCACTTGCACACTAGCACGCTAGTCTACCTTTTTCTTGGGTAATTAGCCATTATAATGAAAGGCTCATCATTCATGCACATACAGTATAGCCATAGTGAGCGATCCTCAACTTTCTCAAGCTATTGTAAGAAATCACTTATCTTTTATAAAGTGTTTTGCCAATAAGAATTTGTTGCACCATGTATAACAAACTCCCTATGTACCATTTACCCGAAAGAAAAAAATACATCCCTATTTACCTTAAAAAAAGGAGTTTGTTATACATAGTTGGTTTAGCTAAACATTAAGTTCGCTAAGCATATTAAGTTACTAGACATTCAATTTTGAGATGCTCCAGAAAAACCGAACTAACAGAGCAGACCAATTCATTCCGACATTTTTTGGATTTTATGCAACTCAGCTTTCAATCTATTTGGTTTCCTCCATCTTTTCTCCAGCCCAACTTTGGTTCAAATTTATACTAAATTAAATTTTGACATTATTTCTTATTTATAGTTTTTAAACCACTATTTTCTCTATTTTTTATATTCCTTTGGATCAATTTACCTTTAGCTGTCCCTTTATTTATTTAGTAAATAAAAGAAAGCATCCAAACCCCACTAGCACAAATGCTCAGACTCACAGAACTTTGTTCTTGTATTCAGCTGTGAGCAGGCACAATGTTCAGTATTGTTACGCAAAGCCCAATAATAACCCTTCAGCAGAACTGGAAAAATTCCACATAACTTCGACTTTGTCAGGATGATTGTGAGGTTTTTCTTTAAATATCAAAAAGAGCAATAAAAAATTAAGTGAATATACGGGCATTACTGGCAGCAGAAACTTGAAAATGGTTTAAGCTGCAAAGCGGATCCCAAATCTCCATTTTGCACATCAAGATTAGGCAACTTGACGTGTGTTCAATTGACTTGT
Organism: Laguncularia racemosa; assembly: GCA_037954665.1. NCBI lineage: Eukaryota > Viridiplantae > Streptophyta > Magnoliopsida > Myrtales > Combretaceae > Laguncularia > Laguncularia racemosa. The sequence continues at coordinate 3,483,793 of JBBMOL010000006.1, forward strand.
CAAGATGCCTCAGTACATGTGCAATTTTTTACAGAACCGCCACCTAAAACCACAAGTTAAATCTTACACATAAAGTTTGAAGGTGCTAAATATTGAATTTTATAAAATCATACTTATCACATTTATCAGATGCTCATTGATCTGGACGCCGGTCACTAGGAAAGATGAGGGCAGGTGATGACGTTAGTGAATGAATATGGCACTCATAACTTCAAAAATACAATTTTGACATTATCCAGTTAACCAAAAATACAATATTGTTGAAACTATGTCCAAATCCAAGAAAAAGAAACCACAAAAAGAAAAGAGAAAATTAAATAAATAGTGTGTTGCTGTTCGTAGCTGAAGCCACACACACGAAACTCCCATCGACTTATGTACTGTCCCATTATTAGATCCTAACATTAATATCTTAATGCTAGAACATGTAAAAAGATCACAACTTTTTCTTCATTAAAACCCTAATTCGCAACAATAATTTTTTTTTCTCGGATTCCATAAATATGAATTGGAAAAGGAACATACCAACTGCACCACCGATAGCGCCACCAAGTGCGACGCCGGCGCCGACTCGAGCCATGCAGCTATCCCTCGCCATAAAACCTAATTATAATTTTTTTTTTTTTAATTTTTGGGTGCAAGCGTAAATAGCCCTAGATTCTTATAAAATTTGTTTCATTCCAGAATTTGGGCTGGGCCGTCACATTCTAGCACTTTGGGTTTTTTTTTTTTTCCTTGTAAATAAAAATCGTTTATCTATTCAACTCCATTAGAATATTTTTAAAAAACTACTATTTAGGAAACTTTGATAGTTATCTATTATTATTATTAAGAAAATTATTAATTAATATGAAGTAAAACATTAAGCACATAACTTGTAATTCTACTCTACTTTTATACATTATAATTTTAAAATGATTGTTATACCCTATATATATATATATATATAACTATCATATTATCACTCTATTTTTTCTTTTTCCATTTTCTCTCTCCTCAAAAAAAAAAAAATGTCCACCCTTTCTGTGGCAGGGAAGATGAATCTAAGGTTCCTAGGGTTGAAGACAGTCGAAGAAAAAGTTAAAGGAAAAAGTGAAGTGATAAGTGATGTATTTGTTTCTAAAGTGAGTAAAGGGAAAGGGGAGAGAGCTGTCCTGGCCGGGGTGTGTGAGGGAATTGGATTTGTGAAATATGGGGTAGCTAACAGCCCAGTTGCTGAGTGAGTCCAGCCTGTTACAAATAAAGGCTTATCATTAAGCATATCCATAGACAAAGGAGATTTCAGAATTTTATCATGTAACTAAATCACATGGTTTGTTGACGCGTCCAATATTCTTGACACACCATTAGAGATTCTAACAAGAATTTGTTGGGAGAATATTATTACATATACATACTGTTTTCCATGTAAGAAATGTAGAGAGGAATCAATGAGAATTAACGCATTTACTCTCCCATTTTGATTGCTAAATTCAAGTAGAATTTGCATACGAATTTTGCTTGTTTTTGCTATCCTATTTCCCTGTTACAAGTGGTATCAGAGCTACAAATTCTGAGCCATGGAGACAGACAAGAGAAGCCAAGAGGATTGATGAAGCTATAAGATCTGCGGTCAAGGAACAAACGGAAGAAGCATTGAAATCTATCAACGATACTCTCAGAAGGATGCAGGAGCTGATGGATCAACAATCATTGTCAATAACTGAATTGAAATCTTAACGCATGGAGAAGACGGAGGATTCTGGAGCGCATTCTTCAAATCTTGGTAAGTCCCCTATCAAGAATGATAAGCATGCGTTAGATATTACCACTGCTGCAATAATTGATCATCCCTTGCAATCACGGGTTCCTAAGGTTGATTTCCCACAGTTTGATGAGTCGGATTTAAAAGATTGGTTGTACAAGGCATAACAATATTTTGAAATTGATTTAACTCCTGAAATCTGGAAGGTAAGGGTAGCTGCTATGTACCTGGAAGGAAAGGCTTTAAAATGGTACCATGCCTATATTCAAAGTATTGAAGAGGGTTATATGGTGACCTGGGGTGAATTAGTGAAGGCATTGCAGGCAAGGTTTGGGGAGAAGGCTTATGAAGACCCCATGGCTGAGCTTAAGGAATTACATCAGCAAGGAGCACTGCAACACTATTTAGAAGAATTTGAACATCTAGTTACTCAGGTCAAGCTACCCGAAAACTACTTGATTAGTTGTTGTATGAGTGACTTACATCCTTCTATTCAATACCCCATTAGATTGTTCAACCCATCAACTCTATAGGAAACTTATTCACTAGCAAAACTGCAAGAAGCTAACCGGTTGTCCACCAATCAATACCTTAAAACACCACGCATAACCTACGGCTCAAACACATCCAATTCCAGCCCTTATCCACCACCCAGTAAAACCCAGACCTACCCTAAAAACACCACCACCATCATCAACACAAACAAACCTAACCTCAACCCAAACACCAACAATCCAATCAAACACTACAACCCATCAAGACCACCAAACACATCCAACCCTCAAACACGCCTAACTAAGAGGCTGACACCTGAGGAACTAAAAGAGAAAAGAAGAAAGAAGCAGTGCTTCTGGTGTGACAAACTATTTGGTCCAGGGCATCGCTATAAGAAGCGATTAAACATGCTGGTAGTGGATGCTGAGGATGAACCAATAGGGGAAGATGACAAGGAAGAGCAACAAATGGGTTTTGAGACTGACTTTGCTAAACTGACTCTCAATGCTTTGGATACGGGATTTGGACCTTCACTAAGTAGCATGAGGATTCAAGGGAAATACAAACAAAGGAAGGTGGGTATCCTCATTGACACTGGCAGTTCATTGAACTTTATAGATGAACACCTTGCTAGAGGGCTTAACTGCCCCCTTACTGACATTTCTCCAATGAAGGTAACCTTGGCTGATGGGACAGATGTTTATAGCAAGGGCAAAATTCCCAATTTCACTTAGAAAACACAAGGGTATGAGTTTGTGGCAGAAGTTTATTTGTTGGCCTTGTCTGGATGTGACATTATATTGGAGCTACCCTGGTTGGAAACATTGGGTACAATACGCTGGAATTTCTAGCATTTAACCATGGATTTCGAGCTGAATAATCAGGAATACAGGTTGATTGGTAACCGGGAACAGTTGAAGGTTATCAAATCAGCTGAGTTGAGTAAGATTATTACGGGTGGAAGGGCTGTGCAATGTGAATGTTGGATGGTGCAGGCTAAGGTTGAGGGAGTTAAAGATAGAGTTCAGCAAGGTTTACACCCTCTTATCATGGACCTACTGGAAGAATTTCTCGATTTATTTGAGGAACCACATGGGTTACCCCCAGTTAGAAAACATGATCACAGGATACCACTGCAGGAGAATTCTAAGATAGTTAATATAAGGCCCTATAGGCACTCAACTGTGCAGAAGACAGTAGTGGAAGAGATGGTCAGGGAGATGCTTCTGAGTGGGACTATTCAACACAGCCACAGCCCATTCACTTCACCAGTGGTTTTGGTGAAGAAAAAAGACAACGCATGGCGTATGTGTGTTGATTATCGTGAGTTGAACAGACAAACAATAAAGGACAAATTCCCAATACCTATAGTTGAGGATCTATTTGATGAATTGAATGGGGCCACCTACTTCAGCAAGCTCAACTTGAGATCGGGTTACCATCAAATAAGGATGTGCCCTGAGGATGTCTACAAAACAGCCTTTAAGACACATGAAGGGCATTACGAGTTCTTGGTAATGCCCTTTGGCTTAACGAATGCTCTGTCCACCTTCCCAGGCCTTATGAATCATATATTCAAGGCCTATTTGCGAAAGTTTGTCCTAGTTTTCTTTGATGATATCTTGGTGTACAATCCAACTCTAGAGGACCATGTACAACACCTAAAAACTGTATTTGGTATTCTTAAATAAGAACAGCTCTACCTTAAGAGGTCCAAGTGTGTATTTGGAGCAACACAGATTGAGTATTTGAGGCATATTATAAGTAGGAAGGGTGTTGCTATTGATCTAAAGAAGATAGAGTCCATTGTTAAGTGGCCAACACCTAAGAATTTGAAGCAAATAAAAGGATTCTTGAGGCTGACGGGTTATTATAGAAGATTCATCAATGGTTATAGTGTTATTGCAAGGCCCCTTACCTTGCTGTTGAAGAAAGATAACTTCCATTGGAATAGCACATGCCTACAGGCTTTTGAAGCTCTCAAGGCAGCCTTGGTAAGTTCTCCAGTCTTAAGCCTATCGGATTATACTAAAGAATTTGTAGTAGAGACTAATGCCAGTGGGAATGGGATTAAGGCTGTTCTGATGCAAGAACGCCATCCAATAGCTTTTCTTAGCAAGACCTTATCTAATAGACAACAAGGGTTGTCCGTATATGAGAAGGAATTGCTAGCCTTGGTACATGCAGTGGAGAAATGGCGGCATTACTTAATGGGGCGGCACTTTGTGATCAAAACTGATCATCAAAGCTTGAAACACTTACTAGAACAACGACTAGTCACTTCTGGTTAGCATAAATGGTTAACCAAGTTGTTGGGAATGGACTATGAGATACAATACAAGAGTGGGCAAGCTAATTTGGCTATTGATGCTTTGTCCAGAGTTGGTCAAGCTGAATTGAAGACCATGATTGTGGCAGTCACTACACCTGAGCTGATTGAAGAACTTAAGGGCAGTTGGGAATTACCAGGGGGCTATATGGAAGTCCTGATCCAACTTAAAGGTGGGAAGGCTTGTAAGAAATTCACCTTAGATCAAGGAATATTGAGGAGGAAAGGTAGATGTGTGGTGGGACCTTCAACCGAACTAAGAAGGAAGCTACTAGGAATGTATCATGATGGAGTACTAGGTGGGCACTCAGGAGCTCATACCACCTACAAGAAGTTAAGTGTTGTTTTCTATTGGCCCAAGCTAAAGAAGGATGTGAGACAATATGTGCGAAATTGCGAAGTTTGTCAACGACATAAATTTGAAAATATTGCTACTCCTGGCTTGTTACAACCACTTCCAGTACCTAACACATGCTGGGCTGAAGTTACTATGGATTTTATAGAAGGTCTCCCTAAATCTCAGGGCGGGAGGTGATTATGGTAGTAGTTTATCGCCTAAGTAAATATGCACATTTTATGGCTCTTCCCCACCCATACACGGCTCCTCTAGTAGCCCAATTGTATTTGGAACAGGTATATAAGCTGCATGGATTACCAGAAAGCTTGACTAGTGATAAAGACCCTATATTCATTAGTCACTTCTGGCAAGAGTTCTTCAAGCTACAGGGAGTTGAGCTGAACTTGTCAATAGCCTACCATCCACAAACGGATGGCCAGACTGAGAGGGTAAACAGGTGCCTAGAAACCTATCTCAGGTGCATGACTAGCGACAGTCCTAAGAAATGGGGCCAATACTTAGCATTGGCAGTGTGGTGGTATAATACTAACTACCACTCAAATGCTAAGAAAACCCCCTTTGAGGTCCTATATGGGTACTCACCACCACTACATCTACCATACATTCTTGAGGATTCTCGAAATGCTATTGTGGACAGTATGCTGACCGAGAGAGAAGAAGCGATTAAGGTCTTGAAGTTCCATCTCATAACAGAATGAAAAACAAGCTGATAAGAAAAGGATTGACTGAGAATTTAATATCGGGGATTGGGTTTTGCTTAAGTTTCAACCTTATCGATAAGGAAGCTTAAGGAGGACCTTAAATCAGAAGCTATCGACTAAGTACTATGAGCCTTACAAGATATTGGACAAGATTGGGAAGGTGGCATACCGCCTAGAGCTACCGACAGAAGCAAACATACATCATACCTTCCATGTGTCACAGCTGAAGCACTATCATGGTCCTGGAAGTGACTCTCTTCCGTCACTACCTGCAATAAACGAAGAAGAAGAGTTAAATCCGCTGCAAATCTTATACCAGAAAATGGTGAAACGGGGAAATATTGCAGAGACCATGGGACTTATCTTGTGGCGAAACAAACCTTCAGCAAACGCGACTAGGGAGTTTCTAAATGATTTGCGGTTTAGATATCCTTATTCTCCCTTGTGGACAAGGGAAATTCAAGAGGAAGGGACCGTGACAGGGAAGATGAATCTAGGGTTCCTGGGGTTGAAGACAGTCAAAGAAAAAGTTAAAGGAAAAAGTGAAGTGGTAAGTCATGCGTTTGTTTCTAAAGTGAGTAAAGGGAAAGGGGAGAGAGCTGTCCTGGTCGAGGTGTGTGAGGGAATTGGATCTGTGAAATATGGGCTAGCTGAAGGCCCAGTTGCTGAGTGAGTCCAGCCTGTTACAAATAAAGGCTTATCATTAAGCCTATCCACAAACAAAGGAAATTTCAGAATTTTATCATGTAACCGAATCACATGGTTTGCTGACGTGTCCAATATTCTTGACACACCATTAGAGATTCTAACAAGAATTTGTTGGGAGAATATTATTACATATACATACTATTTTCCATGTAAGAAATACGGAGAGGAATCAATAAGAATTAACACATTTACTCTCCAATTTTGATTGCTAAATTCAAGTAGAATTTGCATACGAATTTTGCTTGTTTTTGCTGTCCTTTTTCCCTGTTACACTTTCTCTCTTTCTTTTCCATGTTCACACAATCTTCTTCATCTTCTTCTATGTTCACAATCTTCTCCATTCTCCTTTATCAAAACTACTTACATTTTGCCAAATGGTAACAACTTTTAATAATATAACATTTAATATTGTAAAAAGTCTTATATTTATTATATATTTTGTTTTTTTTTGGTATATGTACATTTATATCAGTTCTTTTCTTGATATACTACTGACTGACGACCCTTCTTAAGTATTATCTCATTTATTAAATTTTTTTATAAAAACATCAATCAAATCAATTAACCTTCAACAACAAAAAAATAAAATAAAGTAAAATAAAAACCAATCCACCTTTGAAACTTCTTTTTTCTCCCTAGCAATCACCCTTTGAAACTTTACCTAAACACATAACTTAACAATATTTGTAGTTTATAATTGGAAAATTGATGAGAATAATTGACTGAAAAATTAAATTAAATCTTTATTACCTACTTTTTGTTGTATTTATATTTATTTGATTTTTATTGATTACCCAAGATATTTGGAGAAAAAAAAATCCCATTTACTATGATTGTAGAATGCTATTGAAGTTGGATTATCGATTGCTGATAGATAAATGAAAATTTAAAATCAATTTTTTCAAATTCAATTGTATTACAATTAATTACTTCTTTTTTTTACTTTAACAATTTCTCCCCCCATACTCTTTCCCTTCGGTAGAAATTCTTCAGTTCCCATCAACTAATATTGTATTTTTATTATTAACTGATAAGAAAATAATATATAATTCTTATTAACTTGATGGTGACCACCATTGATAGCAAACTTTATTTTGCTATATATATTTATCCTATCCTCTCCTCTCCAATTTTTTTTCACCTACTCATTAACTAACCTATAATTCTTATTAACTGATCAAAAAATTCCAAGGTGGTGTCTGATTTGTTCTCTTTTTTATTTATTTATGTATTTATCTATTATGTAAAAGGGTTTATGATAGCATTTAATTAATAATTTTATGGCTTCCAAATTGTTTTTTTTTTTGAAAAAAAAAATAACAAAACAAAACATAGGAATCTGATTATTTTGCTTCCAATAACATTTGAATATGTAGTATTGTCAATTAGAGTAATGACTATTATGAAGTATATGCTGCAATGTACTCACATATTATTAGGAAAAAAGAGGTCTATTTTATTTATTTTGTTCTATAATTGTATTAATTGGCTCTTGCTTATAAAGGTAATTAAAAATTTAAAGTGATATTATTTTACTAGATATTGCAATTTCGCAATATGCTTTTGATAAAACTCTCACAATGAATAACAGTATCAACGGTACATTTGCTACGTATTAATGTTTTTTCAACCATTTCTATGTACTTTCAATTGTGGAAATATTTAGTCCTAAAAAGCAAAATAAATTTTAACTTTATCATTGTCTTTCTAGCTAAATTATTAGCCCTATGTTCAATAACAAAATATTATTAGTAATTAAAAATTAGTACCAACATTCTCATGTTAGTATATAATATTTGGGAAAAGTGGAATTAATCTCTTCTCACTTGTGAAAAATAAATCAATTTTTCCATACCATACTTTTTGCTGATAATTCTAGTTTTACAGGCTATTTTATATTTCATTTATTTCATTTCTTTTCATTTTACAGGTTATATGCACAAACATTACATGTGGATGTCCACTAGTATTAAAAAGTCAAATATTGATATTTAGTTGAGCACTTATTCTTTTTAAAAACTCCTAAAAAAATGTGGTGGTTTAATTATATAGGAGGGAACAATTTCTTTTTTTTTTCACATTATTGAAGAGTTTTGAATAATGGCCAAGATATAAATAAATCTTTGAAATGAAAAGAAATCTAAATATTAACGTTTCTTACATATTTTTCTTTTATAGTAGTGAATACCATAGGAGCACATATCCTAAATGCACGTATCTAAAAATAGAAGAGCCCAAGACTATGTTATATGATGATTAAATGATTTGTTGAAAATTATTCATATGATAGTCAACAATTGAGAAATAAAAGTTCAATTTAGATGTATATAAAGATACGATATATCAAAATAAAACCACAAATGCGAACTCCTAAGAAATTAAAACTAAAGACATTATCTCTAACATTTATGACTAATAAAATTTTTCATCAATTAAGTCCGAAATTTACCGGAAGACACCAAAAGTTAGGCAAATCATTTCCGCAAATCTTAATCTTAACAATAACTTTGTGCAAGTTTTTCTAGCCCCTTTTTTATACTTTTAATTATTTTTTTAATTTTTTAAAGCATCTTTATTATATTTTATAATTAAATATATTTAATATTATTTTTTATTATATTAAGTAATTAAATATATTTGATATCATCATTTTACTAAATTAATTATTATTGATTGATTTGAAGCTAGCATGTATTATGGGTAGACAAAAAAATTAATAGATCTAGCAAAGAAAAAAAAATACAAAAATTGATAAACATTAAGGATTAAAAATATAATTTTTTTCCAAAATTTTTCTATAAATTTAGATACTTTTTATAAGAAACTTTACATATTCTTCACTATTTTTCCTTAGAAATCCCAAAGTTAAAGAATACTTTTTATCGTTTGTGATCCTTGCATTATTCGACGTGTACCCGAAGCTTTATGTAATATTTTGGACTATAGTTTCAAATATTTGGCTTATATACCAAAATCTCGAACTTAAAGCTTTATGAAGCGATTCACAAGTTCATAACAAATCTAACTTCCAAATTTTTGAGAAACATATGTAATTATTTATCTAATAACTAACTTTTGTAATATGTGTATAATTAACACCAGGGAAACAATGTTATATATTTTCTTATACGCATACAATTAAATATATATTCAAAGTATTATATGATAGATTTATATATACAGGTAATATATGTATAGAATATTATGTGAAAAGAAAAAGTACAAATTTGATTCTCAACGCTTGTTGTCTTTTCTATTTTAATCCTAAGCATTTTTTTTAATCACAGTACTCATCATTTGCAAATGTTTGCAAACAAATACTTTTAATGATTGTATTAACTTTTCTATTAGAGATTGACATGCGACACAATTCAATCGATTAATGTAATTATATAAAATAAACCATACAATAAAACTACATAAATTAAATAAAATTAATTAAAAATCATAAAATATTCAAAAAAAGTTTTTTTTTTTAAAAAAGAAAAAATACCAAAAAAAATTGAAAATAAAAATGTATATAATATGTATATATACACATATATTTTAGAATTTGAGTAAATTAATAAAAAATCAGAAAAATAAATTTAAAAAAAAACTGAAGTGGCAAGAACTAATTTTTTATATTTTTTTCTCTTTTCTTTTTTTTTAAAGATTATTTTTTATTAATTAGGAAAAAAAAAAGGCAAAAACTTAATTCTGGTTGAAAAGGAAAAGAATAAATAGGGCAACACTTGTAAATATTATATATATACATTTTTTTTTATTTTGCAAATATTGTACTCAAAATAATTATTTCAAAAATAGATTTTGAAAGCACGGACGTAGTTTGTGACTTCAGTTTTACGAAAATTTGCTAAACTGAATATGCACATTGGGTCTATGCCTTTAATACAATTTGTATTGAAGGCGTAGTTCCGATGTGCACCTCCAGTTATACCACCCCAAGTAGTCTTACCATCGATTTTTTTTTTTTACTTAACATCCATTGTCAATGTAAAAAGCAACTCACAGGACAATATTATAGAAAATTAATAATATAAATACAGAAACAAAAGACATTTGCTTTAATTTTCCCCTCTATAAACTCTATTTTTTTTTTCTCTCGTTCATAGGAAAGAGAAGAAGTGTTTGAAAAGAGCGAAAAGGAGGAATTTGAACGAATACGCTAAGATCTAATATTTCATCAATGATTAATCAATTGTGGTATGTTTTTTTGGAAAAAAGTTGATTTTTTTTAACTGTGTTCGATATTATTATTTGAGAAAAATGTTGTTGTAATGTTATATTTTGTAAAAAATATTACTACTTATTGTTAGTTTGTAGTGTGTTAAATATGGTTTATGTAAATCCTATAATACGTAACATGCGATATTAATTTTTGCATTAGCATGAGAATACTTTGTTATGATGAAAATTTTAATATTATTTATAAATATTAAATTAAAAATATTGTCTATGTTGTTATAAAAAAATATTGTGATGGAAATTTATAATATCTAGTTTACAAAATAATTTTTATAGTATTGCTAATTAAATTTGCAAATTTTTGTTGGAAAATAAAGGAAAAAATTAAAATTAAAAATGATATGGAAATTTTTTTTATTTTTTGGGCTAATTTTTATAATGTTGTTATTGAAAATTATCATTTAAAAAAATTTCATAATTTATATATATTGTAGATAAGGAAACAAAGGCTGACTACATTAAATTGATGATCTATGCATTTGGAAATATTGTGGTCGATAATTGGGAGCTGAAATATGATAGAGATCAGGTGAAAAAAGTTGAAAATGCAAAAAAAAAGTCAACTACAACAAATTCTTATACAGAATATGCTAAAGCATGGGAGTCAATCCAACAAAAGTAGCGATTGAGATCATTCACCAGCATCATGTGTTCCATCAGGGCAGTATATGTTATGAGTTGATAGCAATTAGAGATGATGAAAATGTTAAAATTTTCATTGAAACGGCCGAATCGTATGGAGATCATAGCATATAACAATTGTACATTAGAATTTCTAACGATTTAAGGGGCGCTTCCATAAAGTAGATATTCGATGCAAGCAATCGGCTACATTCATCACATGACATTATAGAAATGCAGCCCAAGCTGTCAACATTTGAACCCTCAATTCCATCCCCTGATGGAAGGCAATGATGAAGATGAAATAGATAGACCAATTACATTAGTATTAAAATGACCAAATACACGTGATTTGTATATAGTTCATTTAGGAGTGGAAACTACAATTGGGACTGATATAGGAATAGGTGTTGAGGAGAAGAATATTAATAATGAGGAGAGTTCCGATGAGGAAAATGGAGAAAGTGAAAACAATGGAGATGAAGTACCTAAAGAAAACTCTCCACCATACCTACTTACTCAAAACAGGCAATATATCAATCAAAGCAAGCTAAACCACCAAGCATAGTAGTTAAAGATCCTTTTTCATGCTACAACATTGGTGGTGGTGATGGTTACAATTATTTTGAGTTGGAGCAAACTAATATTTGCAGTGATTTAAGTAATAGTAACGATTTTTAAAAAGGCATGAGATTCATAAGAAAAGCAAATGTGATTCAAGCAATGATGGCTTATCATTTGAAGAAGCATTGTAACTTCACTATTGTAGAATCTAGTCCATTGCTATGGTCTATTTATTGTTTGAAAAAAGATGATGGTTGTAAGTGGAGGCTTTGGGGCTGAAAGAAAAAGTTGGAGGGCATGTTCGTAATGACGAGATTCAAGGGTTTACACATATGCAATAACTCGTCGATTAGTCTAGATCACCCATAGCTAAATTGCAATCATCTTGCTAGTTGATTTGTAAATCTTATTAGGGACAATCCTGATATGAAGGTAGCGAAGCTGGCTTCTATTGTCAAATAAGAATTTAGCTATAAGATCTGCAGGAAACAGGTTTGGGAGGGGAAGAAACAGGCTATAGAGCATATGTATGGGATTTGGAGAAGTCTTACAATGAATTCCTTAAACTTCTAAATGCGATAGAAAGTACAAATCCTAGAACACAAATTAATTAGGGTGGGAGCAGATTAACTACCCTTAGGGTGTCTACTCTAAAGTAGGTATTTTGGCATTTGGGTTGTACATTACAGTGTAAAGATTCCCTAGACCAATTGTTACCATTAACACAACTTTTTATATGGGAAGTATACTCACAAGTTACTAATTGCTTATGGCGTTGATGGCAACAACGATATACATTTGCTGGCATTCGCTCTCGTGGATTAGGAAACAACTGAGACATGGGGCTGGTTTTTGAGGAAACTGAAGGAATATGTTGTTGGCAACCATGCAGGTCATGAAACCATTTACCTCATATTGGATAGACATGCAGGCATCAAGTCAACAGTTGAAGAAGAAGCCAATGGATGATGCCCTCCATTTGTAGTGTAGCGGTTTTATCTACGACACCTTGCAAGCAACTTCAACTAGGTACATAAAAATATGCAATGCAAGAGTTTGGTTACATACACCGAGTTAAGCACAATCTCACAAGTTGAACTATGTAATAGAGCAACTGGAGATCATTAAGCATGATGCATTATACTAGTTTAATGATGTGTCATTAGATATGTGGACGCCGGCTCATGATGGTTGCTATTGGTTTGGATATATGACCTCCAACATTATTGAAAGCTACAATTCCATATTGTAGGGGGCTCGAGGGTTACCTATAACAACTCTAGTGAAAAAAATGTTCTACAACTACGTTGAGTACTTCGTCAAGAAGCATTCAAAGGCTTTGAAGAATATAGCGAATGGTAGAATTTTCATGAAATATGCAATAAAAAAGATTGACAGATGGAGTTTGCCCACAGCACATGCAGTTGCCAAAAGTGGCAAATATATAGAATTCTATGCTCTCAAGCTTATGCAGTAGTTGCCTTAATGAGGCTTGATATGATACACTTTATATCTAATTGGTACAGGTAGACGCATCAAAAGTTAACATATAAGACGCACTTCATGCCTATAGGTGATGAGTTGGATTGGGAGTCGGTACACTTCTCATCACTCCACCTAAAGGGAAACCTCACACGGAAGAAGGGAAAACTAAGGCAAAAAAGATATCACATAAAGATGGACATTAGGGAGTTTCCAAATAAAATCACATGTGACCTTTGTCAAGTAGAAGGGCATAATTGATACGAACTACGCCCACCTATGACAAAACCCTATACCAATACATTTGGAATTACAACCCATGATGCCAATTAATCGAAGTGGAACCGTGACCCGTTGCCTATAGAGGAGGCAAGAACCTCGGTATACTATGTTGATGGCACAATCGGGATGAAAGACCGATTGATAAGTCGGATTTGAACACCATAGAAGAGATCCGATAAGTTCAAGAGAAGTTTTTTGGAGAACCAAGAGAGGAATACTCTCAAATTATATTAATCAAAGTGGAATAATGTCTGTTTTCCAACCCTAACAGACTATTAATAGTGTTTACAACTCGTAAAGAAAAAACCTAAAATGACAAAACATAATAAAGTTGCAAAAAATAACAAAATAAAGTAAATCTTCTCGTCAGGCAATGTACGCCGAATGTACGCCGGCGGCGTAGAAGGCGGCATATCCCCTCTGAAGCTCTCGGCATTAATTTCAACGCCGGCTCAAAGCCGGCAGCGTTGATCCAGCATAGAAAATCGGCGTTTTCAAGGCCAGCTATTTCTCTACCTAAGCTGGCAGCTTTGATCTCCTTTGTTAAAACCTTAAATGACTTGTAAAAATGCAAGTTCATTCTCATGGTTGCTCAAATCTTTTCTAGCTTCTTGAATATCCTTTATCAACCCGTTAAGTGCTTCTTTGAATCGTTTTACTCAAGTTCTTGTGATCGGTCCAAGTGGCAATTTAAGAGGATCCACATTCCACCTTCTAGCTTGGCTCCCATCATGGCTTCCATCATTCCCCTCCTCTTGAAAAGGATTTGTCCTCAAATCATCGCCTACATCAAAAGGACTCAGATCAATAACGTTAAAAGTAGCACTTACTTGATACTCACCTGGCAAATCTAACTTGTAGGCATTATTATTGATGCGCTCAAGAATTTGAAATGGTCCATCGCCTCTAGGAAGTAATTTAGATCGACGTTGCACAGGAAACCGCTCTTTGCGCATGTGAACCCAAACCCAATCTCCAGGTTCAAAGATAGCTTGTCGATGACCCTTGTTGGCTTGTTTCACATACTGTTCTATCATCTGCTCAATGTTAAGCCTTGCCTTCTCATGGAGTTGTTTAACAAACTCCGCTTTATTCTTACCATCTAAATTGACATACTTATACATAAGAAGGGGAGATAAATCCAAAGGAGTTAGTGGATTAAAACCATACACAATTTCAAAAGGTGTAAACTTAGTAGCAGAATGCATTGTGCGATTATAAGCAAATTTAACATGAGGCAAACAATCCTCCCAACTCTTAATGTTCTTTTTAATGACAGCCCTCAACAAAGTAGATAAAGTTCGATTTACTACCTCAGTTTGACCATCAGTCTATGGAAGACAAGTAGTAGAGAACAATAACTTAGTTCCTAACTTAGCCCACAGGGTCTTCTAGAAGTAGCTCAAGAACTTAGCATCCCGATTCGATACGATTGTTCTAGGCATACCATGCAATCTCACAACTTCTGTAAAGAACAAATTAGCAACATGGCAAGCATCGTCTATTTTGTGGCAAGGAATAAAATGTGCCATCTTGGAAAACCTATCCGCAACTACAAAAATAGAGTCTCTACCATACCTAGACTTGGGTAATCCTAACACAAAATCCATGAAAATGTCTACCCAAGGCTCATGAGGAATTGGAAGTGGGGTATAAAGTCCATGAGGTTGGACTCTAGATTTTGCTTGCTTACAAGTGACACATCGCTCACAAATCCTCTCAACATCTCACTTCATGTGAGGCCAATATAAGTGTTCCTACAAAACCCCTAAGGTTTTAGCTACTCCAAAATGCCCCATTAATCCTCCTCCATGAAACTCCCTCACTAATAACTCTCTTAAAGAACAATTGGGAATGCAAAGTTTATTCTCCCTAAACTAAAATCCGTCATGCTTATAAAATTTACCATGACCACTCTTCTCACAACGAACATACTCTTCACAAAAATCTTGGTCAGCAGCATACAATTTTTTAATATGCTCAAAACCAAGCAGTCTAGAACTAAGAGTAGAGATAAGAGCATACCTTCTAGAAAGTGCATCAGCAACAACATTTTCTTTACCTTGCTTGTAGTGGATGACATAGGGAAATGTTTCGATAAACTCCACCAAACGAGCATGCCTTTTGTTCAGCTTATGTTGTCCCTTCAAGTACTTCAAGGATTCATGATTAGTGTGGATCACAAACTCTTTTGGCCAAAGATAGTGTTGCCAAGTCTCCAGAGCTCGAACCAATACATATAACTCCTTGTCATAAGTAGGGTAGTTCAAGGTTGCCCCACTTAGCTTCTCACTAAAGAATGCAATTGGTCTCCTCTCTTGCATGAGAACTGCTCCAATACATATTCCTGAAGCATCACACTTAATCTCAAAAGTTTTAGAGAAATCAGGTAAAGCAAGTAGTGGCGCATGAGTCAACTTATTTTTAAGCGTTTGAAAGGCCTTCTCTTGTTGCTCTCCCCAACTGAACCCCACCTTCTTCTTGATTACTTCAGTAAGTGGTGCTGCAATGGTGCTGAAATCCTTCACAAACCTCCTATAAAAGCTTGCTAGTCCATGGAAACTCCAAACATTACTTACATTAGTTGGACTAGGCCATTCTTAGATCACACGAATCTTCTCTTCATCAACCTGTATTCCTTGTGCACTAACAATAAAACCAAGAAACACAAGTTTGTCTGTGCAAAAAGTGCACTTTTTGAGGTTAGCATATAATTACTCCTTTCGAAGCATTTCCAAAACATCCTTCAAGTGAATTATATGGTCTTCTAAACTCTTGCTGTAAATGAGGATATCATCAAAATAGACTACCACAAATTTGCCAATAAAAGTCCTCAAAACATGGTTCATAAGTCTTATGAAAGTACTAGGTGCGTTAGTTAAACTAAAAGGCATTACTAACCACTCATATAATCCATATTTTGTCTTAAATGCTGTTTTCCATTCATCACCTTCTTTCATTCTAATTTGGTGATATCCACTTTTCTAATCAATTTTGGAGAAGACAGTAGACCCATATAACTCATCTAACATGTCATCTAAGCGAGGAATGGGATGACGATACTTTACCGTGATGTTGTTGATAGCTTGGCAATCAACACACATTCTCCATGACCCATCCTTCTTAGGCACCAAAATCACAGGCACTGCACATGGGCTCATACTTTCTCTCACGTACCCCTTCTCCATCAAGTCATTAACCTACCTTTAGAGTTCTTTTGTCTCCTCTGGATTACTCCTATAAGCTGGCTTGTTTGGAATAGATGCTCTAGGTACAAAGTCAATCTGGTGCTCAATACCACGAATAGGTGGTAACCCCTTTGGAATCTCCTCAGGGAAGACATCTTCAAAGTCCTGCAAAATAAACGCAACCACACTAGGCAAAGAGTTAAGAAGTTCGTTAGTATTCAAACAAGTTTCCTTAAAAACCAGCAACAACATGGGTTGCTTCATCATTAACGCTCTCCTCACTACACTCGCTCTTGCCACACAACTCTCCTTTTGCAAGGTTGCACTCTCCTTTTCACTCACCACCAAAGATGATCCCCTCTCAACTTGGCATCTCACACTCTTTCCAGCCTTCCTCTCTTTTTCCTTTTGGTATTGACTTTTGTGTTCCTTTTCTTTTTCTATGTCTTTTTCTCTCTCAATCTCCCTCTATTTTTCACTCACCTTATATTTTACAAAAGATTGCTGTAGCTGCAACTGATCCTCATACACCTGTTTAGGTGTTAAGGGTTTAAGATTATGGCTTTTGCCATGGTAAACAAGTATATACTTGTTAGAAAAGCCATCATGAATAACCTTCCTGTTAAACTACCATGGCCTCCCCAACAACACATGACAAGCCTGCATCGGCACTACATCGCATAATATCTCATCCTCATACCTACCGATGCGAAAATCAATTAAGGCTTGCTTAGTCTCGCCGCTATCATTCAGCCACTGCAATTTATAAGGGCTAGGGTGTTTAGTGGTCTTGAACCCCAACCTCTCAACAATGAAAGTACTTACTACATTAGTGCAACTCCCCCCATCAATGATCAAACTACAAATATGGTCACCTAGATAACATCTAGTATAAAAGATATTCTCTCGTTGCACGTCCTCTTCTTCCTTCACCTGCACATTCAAAGCTCGCTTCACTACTGCCACTAACTTCCCTGCTGCAGGCTCCTCTTCATCACTAACATCCTCCAATGGAGGCAAATCATCATCTTCACTATCCCCCTCAGTCTCATACTCACCATCATCGTGCAAAATCATAACGTGTCTGTTCGGACATTGACTAGCAATATGGCCTCTTCCTTGGCATTTAAAACATTTAATGTCGCGATTTCCAGGAGTAAAAGAATCAGGTTTACCTTGATTACCAGGAGTAGAACCCCCTTGCTTCTGCTCTCCTTTTAGCTTGGTGGGTAAAGACTTTTCTTCCTTCCTCCAATAGTTAGTCTTCTAAGTAGATGAACCAGCACCCTGTTGAAACCGGGCAGTACTACTACTTTTCCTCCTGTGTTGGTTCTCAACCTTTATAACCATGTGGACCATATCTTCCAATTCCACATAATGCTGTAATTTTACGATATTTTGAATCTCTCTATTTAACCCAACAAAAAACCTAGCCATGGTAGCCTCTCTATCCTCCTCAACATTTGCTCTAATCATAGTAACCTTCATCTCCTTAAAATTCTCATCCACACTTCGGCTTCCCTGCTTAAGAGTTTGCAATTTGTTGTGCAATTCACGATAGTAGTAAGCAGGAACAAATCACCTCTTCATCACCCTCTTCATCTCTTCCCAAGACTCAATGGGTGGTTCGCCATTCCTTCTCCTATTCAACATCAGTTGATCCCACCACACTATGACATAATCTGAAAACTCAATGGCAGCAAGCTTCACTTTCTTTCTCTTACTATAATTGTGATAATCAAACACTAGCTCTACCTTCTTCTCCCATTCTAAGTATGCCTCGGGATCATTCTTCCCTTGGAGATGAGGTATCTTCATCTTTATACTACCCAATTGATTATCCTCTCTATTCATATCTTCTCTATCTTCCCAATCCCTAGCTCCTCTATTCCTACCACCATAACCTCTATAACTCCCGATAGAAGGTTCATCAGACTCATCATCAGAATTTTCATCTCCACCCCTTTGTCCTCTCTTCGAAAAACTCTCCCTCTTACGCCCTTGAAAGACGTTCTTAGATTGCTCCAGTTTCTGCTCCACCGTTTCATGAATTTGCTCCATTCCCTCTTGAAACATTCTCTTCATCTCACTCCCAACGCCTCAATTACTAACTTAGCATCAAACCTCCCCTTCTCACCTTCAGGAGAATTTTTCCTTGACATAGTTCCTGTAATAAAAGGTTAGTACTAAACACAAATATATATATAGAATTAAACCTCACAATTCACTCTCTCACGTGTTTCACTCAAAGAAGGATATCCCACATTCACTCGTGTATTCTCACAAATAGATATGATATCAACTCACCAATCCCTCTTCTCAGTTCTCTTGGAACTAATCTAAACCACACCAAATTTTTCCGTAGAATTCAAGAACAAAATTTCCGGGCTTGAAGTTTCCCTTTTTTTTTTTTTTTAGAACAAGGATTGATAGAATGAAACTAAACTACTCAAGAAACAATTAACACTATGGACTTGAATATGAAGCAATGGTAATACAAACGATTGATATGATCGATTGGAGTTAGGGTTTTGATGTTACCTTTCTCAAACCGAACAAAAAAAAATATCGATTTTTAACAAACCTAGGCTCTGATACCAAACTGATACGAGCTACGCCCACCTGTGACGAAACCCTATACCAATACGTTTGGAATTAAAACCCACGATGCCAATTAATCGAAGTGGAACCGTGACCCGTTGCCTATAGAGGAGGCAAGAACCTTGGTATACTATGTTGACACCACAATCGAGATGAAAAACCGATTGATAAGTCGGATTTGAACGCCACGGAAGAGATCCGATAAGTTCAAGAGAAGTTCTTTGGAGAACCAAGAGAGGAATACTCTCAAATTATATTAATCAAAGTGGAATAATGTCTGTTTTCCAACCCTAATAGACTATTAATAGTGTTTACAACTCATAAAGAAAAAACCCAAAACAAAAAAACATAATAAAGTTGCGAAAAATAACAAAATAAAGTAAATCTTCTCGTCAGGCAATGCATGCCGGATGTACGCCAGTGGTGTAGTAGGCGGCGTATGATGTACGCCGGATATACACCGGCGGCGTAGAAGGTGGCGTATCCCCTCTGAAGCTCTCAGCATTAATTAAGTCGGCAGCGTTGATCTAGCATAGAAAATCAGCGTTTTCAAGGCCGGTTGTTTCTCTACCTAAGCTGGCAGCTTTGATCTCCTATGCTTTAATCTCCCTTGTTAAAACCTTGAATGACTTATACAAATGCAAGTTCATTCTCATGGTTGCTCAAATCTTTTCTAGCTTCTTGGATATCCTTTATCAACCCGTTAAGTGCTTCTTTGAATCGTTTTACTCGAGTTCTTGTGATCAGTCCAAGTGGCACTTTAAGAGGATCCACATTCCACCTTCTAGCTTGGCTCCCATCATGGCTTCCATCAATAATAGAATAGCGTGCCCACGTCGACGTGATAATGATAAATGATGAATACCAATACATATTTCATGATGTTCCACATTGCATTTGTGATGTTAACATTACTTATTTCGATTGTGTAGCTTAGGTGAAGCCTCAACCAAGTCATTAACTTTATTTTGATGTAGTAGAAGGGAGATCCTTCATGGAGGTTAACAATTCTTCTACATTTATATTTACAGTTTTGTAATTTATTTAGAAGTTGTATTAAATGTTAATTTTTTAGACCTTTGTTAATTTCTTTTCACATAATCAAAGTTGTAATATTGTATATCTATACATTGCATGTATAACAAGCCAATGCTAACATTATCTATTAGACAAAATGTGTAAAAATTCATTACAAAACATTAAAATACATCAACTTGATCATTTAAATGGAACATATACATGTGAAATGAATAAAAAATTATCGGTTCCTATCCTACCCTATCTCCTTCCCCTGGTGAATTGTCTAACAAGCCAAGCAAATGCGTTGGTTAGTTCTCGAGATGGCCTTGGACATGGAGCAGAAGGATCTTGAGACTCTTGTGTCTGATACTGTTGGGGAGTATCATCGAACGCTCGGAGAGGCATGGGACTTCACTTTGTAGGATGATTTGATGATTCACCCTGATACATAAGTTGTTTTCTAGAGCATTTCTTTTATGGAGCTGGTGGTGTTGGGACAAGACCACTTGCAGAATGTCGATGTTGTGTCTCATATGTGCTAAAAATCGACCCCAAGCTATCGTACATGACATCAAAATCCATTAAGAACTATTGGTTTTGTATTGGATTCTATTATATCTCACCTCAGTTTTGGGGTCATCGACGTCCCACCGTCTTTTGCCATGAAGAATCGGTTGTGCCTCCACTTCATCAGTATTTTGTTGTTACACCTACAGATACAGCATTATCCTTCCGTAGCGAAGCACGACATGAAGACCCTAAGCAGTTATTCTAATGGTCGTGTCTAGATCCAACAATAAGCAAATTTATCTTAACGTTTCACTCTACAAGTAAGAACAAAACATAAATTAAATAAAAAATGGTCATGCAATTATTCACTTGGAGAGTATTGATGTTGTACTTACTAGAAATCCAAGAACAGTCCCCATGCGTCCAATATATCGACGGTTGATTGATCCATACCACTGTATGTTTACCGACCACGAGATATATTGGAACTCACCAAAATACCTTGCCATTCAGTTAGGGAAATGTCACTCAACAGTGTTGGAACATATTAGTGGCACCCGAGCTATCCAAATGCGCATGTCACCTTTATAGAAATTTGGTAAGAAGTTAATTACATTTGTAAAACCCGCAAAATTTAATTGTGTATAATAGAAAAATAATTAAAAGATTATATTAAAAACCTTAAAACACTCTCTGAATAAAGTTATAATAAAATAAATAAGTGTATTAAAGGTAAACCATAAGAAAATTTTGTGTAAACGATGGAATATATTAAAATCATAGATTTATGATTGTTTAAATAGGAATTTCGAGTGGATATTTGCACTCGAAATAATTAAATTAGCTTAAGCGTAAAAATTCGTAATAAAATGTTAAAGTCTTAAATTTTATCAAGATCGTCGCATGAGTAAAGGTACCCTAGAATTCCCTTAAAACCCTAATCTAATAACGTGTTAAATAATGATAATAATAATAATAATATAGTATATATACATATATAAGGAGGAGACCATAAAGGACCCACAACCACACAATCAGAAGACAAACGAAGAAAAGAGAGAGAGAGAGAGAGAATCAGAGAGTAGACAGTGAAAACAGGGACCACGTAAAACGACAAAGAATGGAAAGGAAAACAAAAATGGTAATCGAATAAAAAAAATCATAACTCGCACATATCAACAATCCAAGACCACCCACGTGTTCCTTGAGGTGAGTGTAAGTCAACTAGACTAACTTTTCACGAAACGGAGTTCGTTTCTAAAAGTTATATGCAAAAAATAAATAGGTGAAAAAAATAGTACTTTACTGAAACACTAGATAAAGTGGTCTAAACTATGTATTTAGTATATTTATATACTTTTCCCAAATTTTCTAGGTGAAGAGGGTTTTGATTTAGAGATATCCGAAGATTACTTCGAGTAAACCCCGACAAAATGACATTAAGGTGAGTAGGACTCTGTGATGTGTTATATTATGAGTGTATATGCTGTGTTGTGGTGTTTTGTTGTAAAACGTTGTCGTGTAAATATATATATACATGTGTATGGCGTGCTGCTGGACCGTGACTGTGTAGGAGGATGTTTGACTTAACAAAAGTTGTATTTTTTTATTCCTCTCCACGGTACAGTACGAGAGGTGGAATTTGTCAACTTAACTCTTGTATATATATATGTGTGTTTGTGTGTGTGTGTGTGTATGTATGGTATGGCCAAGGCGTGATGTGCTACTATATGTGGTTTATATATATGTATATACATATTTACCGCAACTGGGATGTAGACGTTGCTGCTGTGCCCTTGGAGTGTTCTTGTTTCCTGCCGGTTCTTGACGTGTTTAGTGTGAAGGGCTGCCGTAGGTGATCGTATATGTATGTAGTTATATAGGTACCTTGGCTAGAACGAAGTATGGTTCAACCTTCCTAGTCCTTTATCAATGCTTGTCGTTGGTATAGTTCTCTCCCCTACTGCAAATAATGTGTAGGATTAAATATTTATGCATGTATTCTTGTGAGATTATTAGCCGAATTTAGAGGAAACACCCCCTTCCGTGAGTTGCAAGTAAACGTGAGAGAGTACATGAGAATATAACGAATTAGTGTTTGTTTTCCACCGTTGCTAATGAAGGCTGTCAACTATATATATTTATGTCCATAAGTAAAAGATGGAAGTGGAGTTGGATGGCTCACTTGAGGACATGGACTCTAGATGGAATGGAGTTAGGAGTGGAGATCATATGGGCATTAGTTGTGTGTTGAGGAATGGGAAGAAGGGAGAAAATCCATTAATAAGACTATGAGACAACATGTGAGGGTATGTAAATGTAGAGCTTATTCCCTTAATGTGAATAGGTGTGAACTTGCAAGTAATAGGAAAGAAATCACTATGTTATGTATGTTGCTGCGGGTAGTAATAATTGGTATGAAGAATGTAGTCATGCCATAACGCGCATCACAAATTGTGGGGAAGGAACTCTAGGCATCAATGATCTAAGTCCTTGCACATGTATGTACATATGTGGTGCGCAAGTGAGATAGAAAGATAAGATGATGCATGTGACATATGTTATGGTTATATAGTCATGAGGTAGGAAGAGTGGTATTACATGACCACAAATACAACATGCATAGATCCACATGAGATGTATATGACCAAAGGAGGCATAGGAATCAAATTCAACATCTATGCGCTAATGGTTTCTATGTAGGCATATTCAAGATAAGACATGGAGTTATAGTCATGAGCGTAAAGTATAAAGGGCGAGTGAGGAAAGAGGAGTGCAACAATGGAAGTTGTATTAGTACTCCTTAGCTTAACAATCTATCACGTCGTCCGCATGTGTATTATCTTCTTGTTTGTGTTAATTTATGCCTTGCTCCTAGAATGGTTTCATGTGTTAGGATTAGTTGTTCACATGACTGACGATTACGCTTATACTTGATTTTGTATGATCACCCTCGAAACTTTAATTAATTATGAGGTTTAATTAATAACCTAGCATGCATCGCACGAGACATTGCATGAGATTAAAGGCCATCACTGCTATAGGATGCACCGGAAGTGATCAGAGGATCATTGTTCTGCCAAGTGCGAACTAAGTGATTAAGAGATTGTCTCGCCTTGATGGTTTCGAGTCCGGCTTGTCTCTTGAGGGTGTAATGCTCAGTGTATTGAGGCACCTGAGCCTAAAACATTAAAGCTAAGACACAACAATAATAAGTGATAAGAATAATAAAGATGTGAGTAAGACCTGGGCATTAATGGTGGCTTTGAAATCCCCAACCCAAGGTCAAGGGGGGCGTAAACCCTAGACTTCACGTTGGTTACCGAAAGAACACATGAGATGCTGCATACATGTGTTTGTTCATGCATAGCATTTGTTTGATAACTTGTTTGAATTTTGTTTGTGTTTGTTGCAACACTGAGAGATTGCACCCTATCTCACTAAGCTTTGACTTACCCTCCTATAGATTTTGCCTTGCAGGTCAAGACTACCTAAACTTCATGATGAACTGACAAACCAAGGTGAGTACTCATCGCATAAATGGTGGGCACAGTTGTGGAAATGATGTGAGGCCTAAATTGAAGTAGACATCTTTAGGATAGATTTTTGTAATTGATGAAATTGTAATCGAGTGACCTGATATGGTCTTGGGTGTACCTATAGTAATGAAATGGGACCCATCTGAGGCCTAGTGATATTTTATGTAATTAATTATCTTATGAGTAGGGAATATTATTACTCTGATTAACAGGTCAATATTGAAGATAAGATGCTTCATGGTTGCTTAATGAGGAGTTAAGCAATCGTGGCGGGTTATCACGAGGGGCCCTTAGAGTGGGGCGTGACAACATTCCTATCATATGACTCCCATTCCACCTAAAGGCTAGAAAATTATATTCAGTATAAACAATCAATAGGATGAAATGGAAGAAAAAAAAAAGGTTACTTAAATAATTGTGTCATGTTTTACCTGTCAAACACATTCCAATATATACCGATAATGTGGGTTGGGTGATATGGAGTGTCCTTCTGCGTGTTCTAATGTGAAGTTAATGGATTGTTACATTCGATATATAATCCATGTCGACTAAGGGGTACTATATGGGGAAATTTATCCCAGGTTCACACTTGTAGGAGAATGGTAGCCCCTCCAATCTCGTGTGCCAATGGTGATGACACAATACAAAGTTGGTAATATAATCAAGCCAGATATGCAGACCCCTAGCTATATATCCCAGCAATGTCGAAATGCTCCAATAGAGGTAACCATATCGCATGGACAAAGCGCTAGATTTATTGGCAAAGATAAATCCCCTAGCAGCTGCATTATGTACGCACGCGTATATCGATGGATTTACTCTGCATCAGCATCACGTGGGAGCATCCAGAGCATATTACGTAGTTAAGTCATGTTAATGCGGCCTCCCCTACTGTTAGGCCTCAACCCCAGCAATTGTTCACATATTACACTCTAATCCAAGCAACTACTCCATGTAACTACCCGACCATCAACGGCAAGTCCTAACTGGATCTCTATATCCTGTAAAGTGATAGTAAACTCTCATATTAGCTTGTGGAATGTATGCCTCTTTGGCCTCCATCGCTCCACTAAGGCTATAATCATGTGCCAAGCCAATGGAATGTATGGTAGGCGGCTCACACCTTCAAATCCTGCCAAATGCAGGTATGGCTCCATTTGAGGATCGAGAGGGATGGTATGCTTGTCACGACGGAGTGACAACTCACGGTGTCGAATGGTAAAGGTTAATTGATCCTATAATGATAACAAGTGAAATGTTATACTATTTGTAATGCAACATAAACTAATCAACAAGTGAAAGGTCGTTTACCTCTCAATCCTAAACAACATGTAATCAATGTCACTCCTACTACGTCAAGACTAAAGGATCGAAAGGTCCAAGTTTTATTTATTATGCAAAAAAAAAAAAAAAAAGAGTATATGTTACCATTAATATCAAAATATTAATTAATGACTTATTAGAGACTATTTATTGTCTAATTAATAGTTAATTAACAGCAACTAAAGCTTATAACTACTTTTACAATAACAAAAAAAGATATTATATGTACAATCAATACTAAATTTTTTTAGTAATTAATTTTATAATGATTAATTAATAACATATCAACAGGTAATTACTATTAATTGACTGTTAATTAATAACAACTTAATTTTACAACTACTTTTGCAAAAAACACACAAACATAAACATATTACATTAACAATTAACACAAAATTTCTTACTAATTGTACTTAATGACACTTTAACGATTAATTACTCTTAGTTACTGGTTAATTAATAACGACTTAATTTTACAATAACTTCTACAATACAAACAAATATATTACATTTACAATCAACACAAAATTTTTTACTATTTAATTTTCTAACAATTAATTAATGACATATTAACGAATAATTACTATTAAGTAATAGTTAATTAACAATAACGTAATTTTACAACCATTTGTACAAAAACACATAAACATATCACATTTGAAATCAACACAAGTTTTTTTATTAATTAATTTTATAATAATTAATTAATGACATATTAACGACTAATCATCTTTAATTAATGATTCATTAACAACAACTTAATTTTATAACTACTTATGCAAAAACACACAAACATTTTACATTTGCAATCAACACAAAAATTTTCACTAATTAATTTTCTAACAATTAATTACTTACATATTAACAACTAATTACTGTTAATTAATAATAACTTAATTTAACAACTACTTTTACAAAAATACATTATAATAACACATAAAGATAATTTATTATAATCACTATGAAGGTTTTTCCTAATTAATTTTCTAATGATTAAATAATGACTAATTAAGGACTAAAAACTTCATCATTAATGATTACTTTTACAATAATTTTCACAACTTCAAATTAAGACATTTTATTTATGAAAAATATCAAAAAAAATTATTAATTCATTTGCTAATGTTAATTAATGATATATTAATAATTAATTAATTATTAATTAATGATTAATTAACAACTACTAGTACTTTAATAAAAACAATGGAGTATAAATAACTGCACTTACTTTTTTATGCATTCATATAAAGTAATATAATAGCAAAAAAAGTTAATTTTTTCTCAAGAAAAACACCGAAATTTTGTTTTGTTAAAGAAGTTAAAAAATGTCTTCTAGATATTCCTACACACATAGTTCAACAAACTAAACTTGTATAAAATAGAAATTAAGAAAACAAAAATTTTGAAACTATGAGAAAAAACAATACTTACAAAAAAAAATTCAAAGATGTAAAAATAAACATATGAATTGAGGATTTATATTTATGTTACAAACTGTCGGTGTAAATATTTTTTCCTGTATATTGGACATCACATGTTATGATATTGTTTAAATTTATAATATTACTTTATAATAATTTTTATAGGTTTGCAATGTTATTTTGTAATAATTTTTATAGGTTTGCAAGATTTTATTACGGTAAAAAAAAAAAAAAATCCTTAATACAATTGCACTGAAGGCGCAAACTCTGTATGTGTCTTCAGTTTTGCAAATTTTCGTAAAACTAAAGTCGCAAACTATGTCTGTGTCTTCAAAACATATTTTTAGAATAATTATTTTGGATAAAATATTTGTGATTTTTTTTAAATACAATATTTATAAGCCTTGCCCATAATAAATATACTTGGAGAGGGCATGAGGCCCTAGCCCGATTAGATTGAAAAGCCCCCTAATGAATGAACTATAACCAAACTAACCAATGCTGTTTTGGTGCTAGGTCCTTGGATCTAGTGATTTGTCTTGGGTTCATGATCTTGAACTCGTAGACCAATTTTACTTTTTTTTTTAATTTTTTATTATTATTCTAGAGTTACAAACTAAAACACTACGAGCCTAAGAACCATGTAGTTCATGATGAAGTAGAAAAGAATTTACATTTCTATATATATATAGAATTGCTCCTCACTTATACTATAATATCAACAATTTAAGACCAAAAAAAAAAAAAATGAAAGAACATGTAAAAACAAAAATTACTCCCATTCCCATATTGGTAAGAATGTGAAACTCTCCTTGAATTCAAGTTTATATAAATCCAATCAAACCATCATTTAAAGCATATATAATTTATATTTTGTTATTAGTAATACATTAAATTCTTGTATTGTTAATCACAATATTAAATATTACGAATGGAAAACAATCTTTCCTAATTCATAAGGAAATAATTAAAATTTTCACTTTAACTTAAATTTCATGTTTTTGTTTTTATTTTTTATCTTTCATTTTTCCTAAAATAAATTGGATTGATGACTTACCATGAACCCAATGGGTCCATGAGTCCAGTGGTATTATTAATCACAGTATTAAATATTATGAATGGAAAACAATCTTTCTTAATTTATAAGGAAATAATATAAATTTTCACTTTAACTTAAATTTCATGTTTTTGTTTTTATTTTTTATCTTTCTTTTTTCCTAAAATAAATTAGATTGATGACTTACCCTAACCTAACAAGTCCATGGGTCTAGTGGCCAAACTACAATAAACCCCTGGGCCCTAGACCTGTGGACCCATTGGGTCCTCAAGCAAGTTGCAAATCTACCTACTAGTCTAATCTAGCTCGTGCCTGGCTCTATATGTACCACTTTCCGCTTTTGCACTAGCTATAAGGGAAAAAAGATTATAAGAGAAATTAACCGTTATACACAGCCCCTTTGTCTAATTCCTCATCCCTTTGCTGACTGCCGCCAAGAATAACTTTTAAACCCTATCAAAAAAGAACTTCCTCATTTGATTGAAGCTTAGGCATTTAAGGATCCATTTAACCTTAAACTGGATGAATATGTACCAATGGTATAAATCCCAAATGAAAGATAGCCATTTGAAAATCCATTTATCCTTACTAGATAAATACTTACCTACAGTATGAGCACCAAAGTATTAAATAGGCGCTTGAAATTAAATATAATTATGGTTTGAAAGCTTGCTTTTTTATTTTTTTATTGTTTTCACACAGTAATATGTGATTAAAACTCCTAACAAGCATCTATGTGACTCCTAACACCCTTCATATTTTAGCATAAAAAATCTATATATTTATACGCTATACGAGGTAGAATCGAATAGTTTAATAATAAAGAAAATAATAGGTCAAATGTCTTATAATTACTCCAAAAAAATACAAATTACTCTTACTTGGAAATACCTAACGCATGTTAGGCATTATCGTCGTATGCATGTTACTAAGAGAGGCACATGCTTTTTATGCAAAGACCAAACTGTTTCCGATCGAGAGAGAATTTTTTAAAGAAAAAGAAAAAAGCACTTATTTGGGACATCAGTAACTAACGCATTCATTGGTTAAGTAAGTCCAAAAGATGTCCCAATACAAAGAGAAGCTTCAATAGTACTTGACATATTAATATTATTGAATTTTTTTCCCCCAAAATGGATTTTGCACATATAATCTAATGCATTTTCTGGTGAGATTTACTTGGTGATCGCCCTCAGGGCTAGCGTCCCACCCTTTACGATATGAGTGTAACTTTAAACCATAAGATACTCTCTCCTGAAAATTCAGGGATGTTCCATGGTATACTTTTCCTTGTTAAAAATAACTCATTGGTTTCAATCTACAGGGCATTATGGCTTATGCTGCAAAAACAATAAGGACGCCTGAAGAAGGACGGGAAAGTAACACCTTAGAAACAATCTTCAACATGTCCTGAACATCGACTATGTTAAACAGACCCATCTTCAATCTCCATTAGATCCGGATTGATAAGCTTCCTGGCTCTCACGATCATTTAGCTGAATCAGCAGCAGCCTCTGCAGTCTTTGCTCCAATCGGGCACTGGGAGACATACGGTTTGAGCTGCATGAATGATAAATACATAAGCTGACTTATTTAGGGACATAAAAGCATTTTCTAATGAGTAACTTGCAAATTGATTAGTACTAATGATAGCCAAACAATATTACCCAAGAAAATGTTAAATGAACGGACTTGGGGGAGTTTGATTACAATGCTTATTTTATGTTATTTTATGCATTAAACTCGCAGAATGAGGGCAAGACTCAGGAAGACTATGGGGCACAATCATCAGGAGAAAAGGACCAAAGAGACGAAGAGGGAAAAAAAATCAACAGAAAACTTCACTTAATCATAGAAAGGAAGAACAGGATTTAATAAGAAATGAACAAACTACAAGGACATAGGTAGAGACAAATGCACTGTGATCAGTTTTTCTTTTTTTCCTGCTACTAGAAGGAGACCTTTGTCAAGTGATATATATAAAACCCACACCACATCTACAAACTTAAACTTTTAGATCATTGGTTGCACTAAAAAGTATGAGGGAAAAAGGTCTTGGGTTCAATCTCCTGCTTTGACATCCAACCCTTATCTAATTAAATCATCCAATCAATGGGCTTCAATCAATGACTTTGCACAAGAGTGAGAGGGGGAGGGGAGGTGGGTTGTCAAGCAACATATATAAAATAAGGATTAAATTTAGAAGTTTAAGCTTTTAAATCAGGTTGTAATGTAATCTTAACAACCATTGTTATTGAACCAGCTAATTCCAAAAGCATGTCCCATTCTATAAGATCTGTCGTGATAAGTTTGTGGGACAACAATAGATTGAAAAAATAAAAAACCAAAAGTGAAAGAAAGTAATATTCCCTCAAGGAAGTTTGAAAAACTTAAAGTGGATTATGAGAATGGAGATGAAAAATTACAAAGATGAAAATACACAACATTCAAAAAGGAGTAGAGTGTGATGAAAATTATATGAATTGACAATATAGGAAGAAATTTATATTTCCTAATGTTTTAGTAGCAGTCCAAATCTGTGATACAAGCCCCTAAGTATATCTAATACTCAAAGAACTTCCATAACTATAATGTTTGAATTCCAGGCAATGTCTCTACTTACTAGCCCAGAGTAGAAAAACATAACTTGATAATATATTAAGGAAGTAAAACCAAATAGGCTAAAAAATCACCATCCATAACCTAAACCCCAAGAGAGCACCGTTGTCAGGTACATATGAAAGTATAAAACCCAGCAAGGAGCATAAAACATGTAGTACCTTGAAGTCTGTTAAATCAGGGACGACATAATTAGGCAATTTCTCTGGCATCACAACATATCCTCCTGCCATAAATATAAATTACAATTTCAGTGAGTCATTAATAATTTTTTTAGATAAATGAAATTTATTGATCCAATAGTAGAACAATCATCAAAGATGAGAATAGATATTACATTAAGGTGCAGAAAGCATAAATTAAGTACAATTGAATAGAGTAAATCCCTAGATTACAATGGATTAGCATAGGCTTTAATCTGGTTGGCAACGGTGCCTACACTAGGGAGGGCATCCCCTAGTCTTACTTTGTTGCGAAGTCTCCATATGCAGTAGACCAATGTTGCTAGCGCCGCTATCCAAATTTTGAAAGTTAGATAGGGAGAATCAGCTGTTACCACCAAGAAATTTGTAGATCCTTGCCAATTACAGAATGATGCTGGGCATTGCAAGAGGTCACATACTAAGTGCCAGATCTAAAAAGTGTAGCCAGTCAAAGAATAAATGAGCATGGTTTTCCAAGCTCTGACTACAAAGGAAGCAAGTTGTAAATTGTACAAGTCCCCACTTATTCAATCTATCAAGGGTGGAGAGTTTGCCTAGCCAAGCTAACCATAGGACATAGGAGTGTCTGGGTAAAGATGTGTTGTTCCAGACTACTTTATGCCACGGCATGATGGGACTTGATGGATTAAGAAACCCATGTCCACTTTTGATAGTATACCCCCCTAACATGGAGTGTATCCAACAAAGTCGGCCCAGTATAGAAGCATTAGGTTGGATGGAGAACGGGATGTGGATATTTGTCCCAAACGAGTCATCAGGGATACACCATTTATTCTCATTCATGAGAGAGGATGCCCATGTGTGTACTTCCCAGCTTGGACCGCATGTGTGTCCAAAAACTTTGCAAGCAGCACATCGTGGAGGGAGCCACTAATATTCAACATGAACCACAGCAATAAAACCGTCTTCCCCCTCCACTTCCACCCAATTAACCAGCTCCTCACGTGCATCTATTTCTACAAGGACCCTAGCATGGTTAACCCTTTTATCTAGACAATGTCAACACATCAACTTTTAGGGGAATGCCTACACCACTCACAATGTGACTTATGCCCTCGGCAACTAGGAATTCACACGGTATTCAATTGAAGATAGCCTAAACTAGCACATTGGCTGGTTGTGGTTTGTCTAGAGACATACCCTTTTTCCATTTCTGCAAAATGAGAAATCTTTGGGCGAAATACCATGTTTTTTCAAGGATAGGGTTAAGATCACTCCCTAAGGAAAACCGAAAATAGAAAAACCCATCCTTGCTTCTTAAGACATCTACGATACTGAAGTCTTTCCATAATTTGAAGGCAGTGGCTTAGACCAACGAGTATAGTAGCTTACAACCTAGGAAGTAGCCTACGAGAGTGGAGTACCAATATTCCACACCAGTGTCTTCAAGTGCCTTAGGGATCTTTACCTGAGGAACAGCGCCTTTGGCCGCCGAAGGAATAAATCAGAGACAAAACTCCAAGTTAATTTCCTTGCCTTTAGAAGTACAAGCATGGGCATAGGACTTGGTACCAATTGGCTTCCTAGTGTTCGTGTGTGTGTGGCTAGGTGGTTTTGGTATCCGGTTTTGGTCCTCAATTTCCTCCAGCAGCCCATTGACTTCCTCCAAGGTAGTTTTTCCAAAAGAGGAAAAAATGCCTTGGGAAGGTGATAAAAGGTTGGTGTCAACCTAGGGTGTGTCCTTTTCGCTGGAATTGCCTAGTTGGCAATTACCTAGTGTTGACCTGCCCATGTGGGCACTTGGCTCCAAATTGCCTCTTTCAGCTTTGTCCAGTTGGTTGCTTTTCAAGACTTCAAAAGTGGTTTTGTTTTTTCCCTCCTTTGGTCTATCCTAGAAGACCACCTCCGGAATCATGCATAGAGACCTGCTAATGTGGTTGCCAAAGAAATCAGGTGGGAATTGGTCTCCCAAGGTAGCTCGGCATGCTACACCCACCTTCTTGGCCGTCTTCAAATGGCCGAACATTCCATCTCTCCCCGAAGACAACATGATGAGGGTGACAAGATGAACGAGGTAGGGAAAACTAGAAAAAAAAAAAAGAATATTACAGGGAGGTGTATGGTTTGCCTAAAAGAGGTTGTCCTGATGGGGTTTGGGGGTGGGTGATAGAGAGAGGAGAGAGCATTTTCTCTCACTAGGACAGTCAAACTTTTTTTGTGAGTCATTAATATTACAAGCCATTTCTAAGTATTTTGCAGTCATCTTCAACATTTTCCAATTACAATCTACCAGTTCAAATAGTAATTAAATTCATTTTGAACCAAGGTGTCCTGGGATAGGCCTTGCACAGGAAAGAAAGCATCTTGAACTATTAGTTCAAACAGAAATAATTATTGCTAATTTGATAAGAAATATGTGCCACTGGTTACCTTCAAATTTCTATATATCAAAACTTCTTTCTCTTCTAGATAATAGCAACAATTATCAGTCAATAAAACGGGTTAGTCCAACTCAGTCCACTCAACAATCACATCTTTATTGAATCAAGGGCACAATGATCATGATTTTACTTGTCTATTCCTGATTAAAACCAAAAATTATCAATAACTTTTCCAATGGCTAAAGCAAATGGCTAGATTGTTGATGGCATAAAGCCAAGTTTTCCATCAAGCAAAAACTAAGCTACAGAAACTCAAAAAATAATTTAAATCCATTCAGTTCACAAGCCAAGCAGTTGAAGTAAGCTTTGACTCACGTATTGCAAAAATAAATAGAAATATAAGAGCAAAAGCATTTACCAAATACATACATACATACATATATATATATGTAAGAGCAAAAGCTGTATGTCCATGGATAAAGAGGATGGTAATTACTATACCTTTGCGGGTATGGAAACCAGTTGGTTTGCAATTTTTCCCCTTGTAATAATTTCGTGGGGCACGTTTTGATGAAAGGATGTCTAAAGATGATGTTCTCTTCCTACGAAAGGCTCTTCCTATGCCTAATATTAATCCCAAAGGCATTTCTTTCTGCTCAACAAAGAAACTGTCCTGAAAATGAAACAGCTTGATGCAATTAACAAATTCTTTTAAAGAAGAATCTGCTACAAATGGGAGATGACAAGACTTATACAAAGACCTCATCAATTCTGTCTATGCAAAACCAGCCAAGACTAAGAGATTTCAGTAAGATATTATGCAATTCATGATTTTGTTTGGGCCAAAAGTTCGGCAATGTATCTATCCAGCAGTATCATGCCAGTCTTTATCTAGTTTCAAACAGAAAACCATGCTCTTCACAAATCAGCACTGCATCTTAAGCCAGACATTTTATTGAGTATCCACTTGAAATGCTCTCCCTCAGTCTCGTTGAACTAATTTGGCCCAATTCCAATTCACTCAAAACATAAAAAATAAATAAATAAAAAATAAACTACTTTTTCTAGCACTGAATCTACCTAATTACAATAGAACTTTTTTTCCATCTTTGTGGTAAAACTACCAACTTTCATATAATTTAAAAGAGTAAAATTCCATTTATTGAATAAAAAGGATGGAACAATGCCAAAATCAATATCTAAACTTTTAGTATTTTTCAATTTTAGGCATAAAGTTTGAAATTGATAACAAATAGCATCCTTTTAAGATGATGGAGTCACGGAGGTAATAGAGTTGACAAGTAAAACTTCGATTGAGCCTGAGCATTAGCAATTTCAATATCAAGCATAAAATTTGATAAGTAAAAGTCCTATTAAGTATTGTTCTTTTTTGGTAATTAATCTCGATTGTGCGTGGCATTTAGCAGTTTCAAACATCAACTTTCAATTTTCACTTGTAAAATTGAAAAAATACCGAAAGATCAAATATTAGTTTTCGCATTATTCCAAGGAATTTTAACTGAACACACATTCACGAGAAAGCCACTAATACATCAACGAGACCTAAAAACCTGTAATGCGCACAGCATCTAATCCTAATATGAGCTAAGCGATGAACAGTTTTACATTATCTTCCAAGATTTACAAATAAAAGCTATAGTTATAACATTTTTTAATCTATAACACTGTACAAGGCCAAAAAAAGATTCACTGGACATCATTCTGGTAAATGCAGAGCTCTGAGGGAAGGAAGAAAAAGAAAAAAACTTACTGGAACAAGACGAACCCGGTGGCTGGCCGAAGAATGGGGAGAGGGAGAGAGAGAGAGAGAGAAGGAGAGACTTCAACGTCGAGGGTTTTGCAAATGGGAATTGAGGAAGAAGAACTGCTAATTCCAAGCAAAGGGTTTTATTAATTTTATTTTTTTAGACTATATATATTAATAAAAGTTATTATTTCAATTAATTAAATAACCCTCATAATAAAAACTCATAAAAGCTTATGATTTACTTTAAGTACTTCCCAAATTACCAATTTAATAAATTATCAGTATCTATGTCACTTTATATAAAAAGCAAATAAGTATTAGAGGTTTTTTTTTTATTTTATGGGTAATATTTATTCTTATATAGCAATTTAATATTTTACCTAAAAGATATACAATACATATTTCAATCTATAAAATCAACTTTAACAAAAAAAAAATTGTAGTAATTATATTATATTAAAACAAGACACTAGAGGATTGTTAAAAGATTTTTTTATACCTACAAGGAGCATGTGTTAGAAATTTTGTTATTCAGTCACAAAGAAATAGACAAAAGAATTCACTTCACATTAAAAAAGTTAAAAGAATTTACATATTGGAGAATTTAGAAGATTTAATTAAGGACCATGCAATTAAATATAGAGATAGTGTTAATTTTTAAATAGCAATAGAAATTTATAAAACAAAATTGAAAAAAAAAAAAGTAGCAAAGAGTCATCTTAAGATGAATATGAATTTAATATACGAATGAAAAAAAAAAAGTAGATATTTTG
Source organism: Laguncularia racemosa (assembly GCA_037954665.1). Classification (NCBI taxonomy): domain Eukaryota; kingdom Viridiplantae; phylum Streptophyta; class Magnoliopsida; order Myrtales; family Combretaceae; genus Laguncularia; species Laguncularia racemosa. Next base: position 3,519,689 of record JBBMOL010000006.1, read on the forward strand.
AAGATTTTATGGTATGATGATGATATGTTTGATATATAAGAATAAACTTAGAATAGAATTGCAATTCTATTTTTATTTTTACTTTTGCATTTGAGTGTATATTTTAAAAGGTAGATTTGCAATTCCATCATATCAATGATTCTACCTTTGAGTAAGAGTTTAATTGCTAAACTTGAGATGGGGACTCATAAAAATTTATTTTGGACCATTCTATTCCAAACCATTCTAGGTATCAAATGTAATATAGGAGATTGTGTTATTCTCATCACTCGCTGATTTGTAAAAATAAGAAATCAAAGTACAAAATTGATAAAATTCCTCTATGTGAGATGGGAAAAGTCTCTCAAAGAATTTTATAAATTCTTGATTGTATTATGAAATGAATGGATGATTCTTTTACACTAATACAATTGATTATTTATACTATTAAGTAAAACCACTAACATCTAACTAATATTCAAATTTGCTAATATTCTAACTAATTTTCTAATAATTATAACAAGTTTCTCTTTTCCATAAAAGGAATCTTGTCCTCAAGGTTTGAAATAAATAAATAAAATTCATCAACTTTTCCAATCTTTTGTTATACCTTTGGAACCGTTACTCTTCGATGACCATCATAAACAATCTACTCCTCGATTAAAGGAATGACATCATTTGAATAAGCAATATATCTCTTCACACTTTTTAGTTAAAAATAATAGTTTTTGATAATAAGATTCTGTTCTTGTTTTTTTGTTTCTTTTTTTCAATATTTTTATCGTAACAAATTCTTAATTGCTGTCCAATGAATTACATGAAACTTAAATTCCAGAACCTTTGATGCCATGATTACCATATCTTCATGATCCTGTGTTTGTAAGGTTGCCATATCCTTAAGTATGGCTTCTTTGCTAGTATTCTTGCCAAGAATCTTGAGGCCATATACAAAAGTTAAATGATCATTATCAACATCTATAATATTGGCATTGGGATAATGATTCTTTGTTGGCAGCTCCCGTAATCATGCGTGGAGATGAATGCAAAACCATTAATCTTGGGTTCGACTATCCCATTATTCTTGTTATTGAAATCCTTAACAATTTGATAATGGAATTAAAAAAAATAATAAGATTCTAATTCGAATTATATAATAAAACTTCTAATTCTACTCTAAATCCTTTCAATAAACTAACTAAAGAGCCGTAACCTTCTAACCAATTTTTTTTTTATTTTTATTTTCTCCTAATATGTAATACGTCAACTAGAGCTAGACATTTAAAGAGGGAAAAAGAGAATGTATAAAAAACGATAATTCCATAATTTAGTTTTTAAGTTTCTTGTTTTAGACCTTCACATACCAAAACCAATTAATCAAACACCGACTGTAAATTAATCTATGAGCTATGTTGTGATATAAAATCATAGCATATTAAAATTGAATGCCATATTCCACTTAAAGAGGTAACCTCGCATTATATCTAACGTTACCAACATCTATGTATGTACGGACCAAAACCAATTAATCGGTATCCATTGCATATTACAATATATATATAAACAGGCAAAGATCATATACGAACAGATAAAAAAATACAGCTAAAGATGTTTCTTCAAAACTTAACAACCACCATGTCGTATTAGAGATCAGGAGAAAACTTGACTTACGAGTAAAACGTTACTGGATATTGATAGAACCGGTTAGAAACTACATCGTATCAATCATAAATTTGAAGAATAACGTTTATAAAGCAAGATAATCAAACCTAACAAGCATAACACCATTAACATACAGAAAAACTTTCCCTAGCATACCTAAACAAATCAACACAAAGGGCCTGCATCTTCCTAATCCGAACCCCCACATGCAAATTTCAAAAAATAGCTATGTAGAGCCCCAGACGGTTTGAGGATTGGACAGAACCAGGCAAATACCAAAAGGTATACATGAGTGAACAGCCTGCTAAAATTGTGTCATCCAGAAACCAGCTTTATCGTGATACAAATGCTGTTCAAGATTATAAGCGGGACTCTCAAGTACTGGGTTGCGTAGATGAGACCTATGACCTGTCCTTTTAATGACTTTGTTCGGCCTCCAGGAACTTCTTGGAAGCTCCAACCCCTTGGAGCAAGAAAGCGGTCCTCATTTAATATTGCAAGTGCATTGGCAAGAAGCAAAAGACCCTCGAGTAATGTCCACAGGCCCATTTCCTGCAATAAGTATTTATTAATATCAGAGACATCCTAGGGGTAAAATCAACCTCAAGATTGAAGTCAAGAAGTGTTTCCAAGAAAAGAGCCCTTGGGGAGTGAGAAACTGAGCTGGAGTAATATCAATTCACTGAAATGTACTGTAAATTACAATCCATTAGTTGGTACACAGCCCCACCAAAGATGGAGCAACCTCACAAAGGCATAACTAACGCATAGGTATAGTGAATTAGAGTGGAACATAACAATAACAAAAAGAACCCAAATTCTTTACAACAGGGCATGTGAGGAAGGCTGTATGCTTCAATGCATTAACTTCCGTCTTATATTTCATGCTTGAACTTTACAGATACATAATGTGAGGACAAAAGAATTAAGTACTCGTATGTCTACCATATTATCCTATTTGCACACAATCACATCTACAGCGAGAGAAATTCTAGCCGTCCTTCATGGCATAAATATGATCCAAAATAGCATTCTTAGTGTGAAGGCAACCTGGCATGTATAGCTAGGCTTGTATGCAGCCACAATCTCGAGGATGCAGTGCAGTATAAATTGCAGTGTCACTTATGAAAAAAATTAAAGTCTGTAGAATGCGCTCTTCTGAAGAGAAAAATATTGCTCATATATATAAGATATCACAATAAGTGATAATAAAACCCTGTTAATAGTTTCTGGCAGGTCAACATACAGGTGGAAGCTCTTGATGGTTTTTTTTCCCCCCTTCTTCTTCTTCTCTCCTCAATAGTGAGCAATATTTATCTTTTCTGGTAAGTGACACTTGGTGTTGGAGGAAATTACTCCAACTTGGGTCACAAAAGGGACGTTTCTTTTAATGGAAGGTTAGGAATGTAAACAGCATAACCATATGGCATGATGCACAGCACTCTTGACGTTCCAATGATTTTTAAATATGGATACAGAGGTATTGATAGATCTGGTGTACCAAAAGGGGGGAAAAAAAGGCTCTGCTTAACCACTGAAGGTTTGCTCTGGGATTGACCAAACAGTGATGCAGAATTCTAGATTGCAGTTGAAGTTACCGCCATGACTCCAAAGCCAACCAATGGGCAAGACTGGTTATCATGGTTACCTAGCTCAAACAGGCACTTTTTTAGCAGATGTGACTACAGCACGCTCCAGGTCCACATGCCTGTAGTGGATTAACATAGAGTTAAATGATTTTCTAGGACACATGTTTCATCCTGTGGCTCAATGGACAATCAAGACTCCACTCCCATGTGATAAGTTGTGCCAATTGGTGTGACACTCACACCAGTAAATTAAAAAACAAATCTGTAAGGTAATGAAGTTTTAGGCTTAAGCTAGCATCAAAAGCAAAAACACAAGGTCCTTGGTCTAAGAAGGTATTGTTTCCTAAGACTTTATCCTAGCAATTCATTTCATTCATTCAATGGATGGTGGTCCTACAAGCACCTCAGTTTTGACAAGCTACTGGACTGGGGTGTTGCAAATGATGCTAAGTGTTTTTCTGAGTAACCCTGAGGATGAGACAAACCATCATCTATTAGGATGCCAATGCAACCGAGTGATGATCTGTATGCCATTCTGTATATTTTAAAGGAATTGTCGCATGCATCCCAATACCACCCTCTTTCTTCCCCCACAAAAAAAAAAAAACACACTCCAGATATATTTCTCTTAGACATTGAACTCTCCACACCGACCTCAAAATTTAAGTTGCCTAATGAAAGTACACATCAAATCCGCACTTACAACCCATTTCCAATCCCATCCTTACCGCTTACAGACGCTAGTAATGAAACACTATTATTTGGTTAAAAAGAAAATTCAAGATCAAGACCTATGAACTCTCCAAAAAAAGGTTCTTTATAAGTCTCGTAGCAAAAGGTTGATTATCATTTTTTGTTTTTCTATTTTCTGTTTCCATTCTTTGTAAAGTATAGAACGCCAAGACCACGTATTGTGAATCCCATCGAACTCTCTTCCATCAAATCCAGGTCTCCAAATTTCTTAAAATCTGATTCCTCACTTTCCTTGGTTATCAAAATTCCAAACTCTCCACACCATACTCAAAATTCTAAAATGTTTTCGATAAAAAGCATATCTCATTATTGAAACCTCTCAACTTCCCAAACAAAGTATAAAGAATCACCAAAAATTGGTTCTCTATTCGCCTTCCAACAAAAGTTTGATCTATTTTGTTCCCCCTTCTATTTCTTCGCAAAGTATAGAACACCGAGGCCATGTCTGGTGAATCCCATTGAAATCTCTTCCATCAAATCCAAGTCTCCCAATTCTTTAAAATCAAATTCCTCACTTTTCCTACTTATCAAGATTCCGAGAAATCAGGTGACTATAGAATCACAATAAATGACATTTACCCATTTCCAATCGCCTCTTTACAACTTACACAGCTAATAAAAGAACATTATTATTTGGTACAAAGAAAATACATAATCCAAACCTCTGCAGAAAGAATCACTAAAAACGGTTCCTTATTTTTCTTATAGCTAAAAGTTTGACCTTTAAATGAAAAAAAGAAAATGATCTTTCCCTCCCCCTTTTCTCTTGTTATTAGTATAGAACACCAAGTCTATGCTTGGTAAATCCCATTGCCATGTAATCCAGTCTTCCAATCCCTTAAAATCGAATGATACATTCTTATCCTCGCATCTCATCAAACTTTTTCCTAAAAGTAATAGAAAATTGAGTGCAATGACCAAGCAATCCAATCACAGCCTAAGTGTAAACCCTAATGATGATAATATGATTATCTTATCTTACATTAAAATTGGGTAGAACCCTTTAATTCATGAAAGTAATTACAGGAAACAAAAGGATCACCAAAGAAACTAAACCCAATATTCTTAAAGGAATCAATTACAACAAACAAACATCAAAATTGAAAATTTATCAACATGTTACATAATCACACAAAAACTAAAGGGAAACAAAAGTAAGTACAAACGAATATAGGGTGCATTAACCTCGCAAATAAGTGAGGGATAGAAAGAGAGAAAGGAACCTGGAAATTGTTGTAGTGTTGTAGTTGAGGAAGAGAGCGTAGAATGGAGAGACAAGAAGGGTTTCCTGTTTGCTTGCGTTAGATCTGACGTGAAGCGCACAAGGTGACCGGGATACCAATCAATGTCTATCCGTATCTAAACGGGTATCCGATTCAATCAATATCCGAGTCCATTAGGTAGTGATGATATCAATGGCCCTACTTGGTATTGACATGAATGACATGGGTTTTGCTCGGTTTGTTTTAAGGATTTTTTTTTTTCCTCTCTTAAAATTAAAAAATAAATAAATAAATTAGACAGTAAACTCTGACATATAAAAAAAAAAAGGAACTGTAAACGAAATTTTTAGGTTTTTATTTCTATTCAAAAACAAGTAACAACAAAAATTTGTAAGTTAGTTCGATATTTGATATCACCAGAAATAAAGAATTTCAAACTTATATGATCTATTTATTTTTTAAAATATAATATATTAAAAATATAAAAAATTATATTTTAAAAATAACTATTATTAAAAATATGTTAGAAATTTTTTATTATAATATTTAATTGATATAATTTTTTTATTATAGGAAATATTTATTTAAGTATTTATTTTATCTCATTAATTACAATATGACTTGATAATACAAATAAAATTATCAATTTATCTTTATTTAGTCATTAATTATAGGATTAATAAAGATATAATTGATGCAATATTTGAAAATTTTTTATTCCTATTACCAAGGGAATAAAAAATTACACATTTTCTTAAATAATATTTATTCCCAATAAAATGAGAATAGATAAACTCTAAAAATTAAAATTCACTCCTCATTTTTTAAAGTAAATAAGATTATAAACAATTAAAAGAAAATAACTATTTTATTTTTCTTTTATTATCTCTAAGTAAATGGGTCATAAATATTATTTAATCTATATATTTAAACAGATAACTAAAAAGCTATTATGGATGAACATTATATATATATATATATATATAATTCTAATCCTCTCTCTTTATATATTAAAATTCTTTTTTTCGCTCTCTTGTAATTGAATTCGTTGCTCGATGTGTTAGCTTTTCTTTTTTATTTTATTTTATGGTATATGCATTATCCAATACTATATGATTATTTTTATATGAGAAAAAATATATTTATTTTGCACTTATCTTATAACATCTCTATCCTTTTCAATTTATTTTTTAAAATAATTATTTATGTGTTAGTTTGTATGAAACCGTTATTTATCTTTTGGCACACGTCAGATGGATGCATTATTCTTGACTGTGTGATTAATAATTGTATGGAAAAATATATAATTCATTTTGCACTTATAATTTATCTCTTTTCCTTTCAAATTTTTATAATTCTTCCGTTCTTCTTTCCCTTCAATGCCATATCATTTTGCCTCGAATTGGAATGATTATTCTTATTCAAAGATTTAGCCATGCAACACATGCATAACTTTGTGTTTTAATTTTTTATGTATATAGTAAAATGTATACCAACTATTTGATTTAAAAAAAAAAAACTGTACGAATAAAATTAGATAACCATCTAAAGTCAAATAAGTTAGAAATGTTGAAAAACCATAAAAAATCGTCTCCAAATCTAGTTAATTTTTTTTTAGAGAAAAATAAAAAGCCGTATTCAAGAAACTGGTTATTTAAGTTAAATTACTTTCATAGCTTTTAATACTTTTGCTTTCCTACTCTTTTTTTTTTTTTATGAAAAATATTCTATGAGTAAACAAAAAATAACCCTTTATACAAGGGCAAAAACTTACTACTTCCTAAAGGGAACAGGTAACCCTTTTGTTTTGGATATCCTTATATCCTAATCAACTTGATAAGTTTTAAATGAGTATTAAAAGTTATAAGGTAAGTTTTAGGTACACATTTTTTTAAATTTGCACTCACATGATAAAGTACGAGTAAGAGGTCTTACAACTCTATATCCACTCATGAACTTGTATTTCAAAGCATACAAGGTATAGGTTTTAGGGTACCTCATATTTACCATATAAAATGTTATTAAATAATATTAATAAATAAATAGTAAATGATAATATTATAATTTTTTATTAATAAATACTTTAGCAAGAAAGGGGAAAAAAAAAGAAAAAAAGAGTTCGAGTTCATAAGTTAATAACTCTAAATAGTTAAACCTAATACTACCCCCTTTTTCTTTTTCTTATTTTTCTACATTTTCTTCTCCAACTTTTGATTTTCTATTCTTTTACTTTATTATTTTTTTTGAATAGTAAGATCATAGAACTTAAAATAATTAAGGTTAAAAAATTATTATTTTTTAATTTCATATACTTTGTTATAAGTTCTATAAATTTTACATATAAGAATTTATAATTGACATATAGATTACTTTTTTACTATCACATAAACTTAAAATATATAAGAAAAAAAATAAAATTTATAAGTTTCACAGGATACCTTGTATCTTATAAGTTTCACATGATACCTTGTATCCTATAAGTTTTACAGGATATAGAGTGGTTTTAAGGTGTTACAAGGTTGGATCTAATTCTAAAAATTGGAAATCTATACTTTATAAAGTAAGATATGGGTAAGATCTCATACTTTATCTACCTTGTACCCATTCATCTCTATAGCTTCCTAAATTGGGAGATCTCACTCTTTTTCCTTCATTAATTCTATTTGGCATTTTCTTGATTGGCATTGATTCATTTTGTAATACAAAGTCTATAATTAAGGCTTAAGGGTGAGTGAGTATAGGATAAATAAATACAATGTAAGTAAAGTTCTACTTGTATCTTGCTCGTAAGATACAAATCCTAGATTTTGAAATTGAAATCTACTCTATTGTATATTTGAATCACCTCATACTCTTTACTCTATAATACCAACATAGTACAAAATACCCTATATACCCCATGAAACTTATAAATTTTATTTTATATATATTAATTTTAAGTGATATTAAAAAATAATTTTTATATGATATGGTGTTTTTTTTACATACAAAATCTATAAAACTTATAGTAAAATTTATGAAAAAAAAGTAATTTTTTCTACCTTTATTATTTTAAAATTTATAAACTTACTACTTAGCAAATAGAAAAAAAAATAAAAAGAAAGAATATAGAATATAAAGTTAGAAAGGAAAATAGAGGGAAAAAAAATGATTTCAGGTTTAACCATATAAGATTATTAAATTATAAACTATGCCTTCTTTTTAACTAAAATATTTATTACCAAAAATTATAATATTATCATTTATTAATATCATTCAATAATTTTTTATAGGATGAATATAAGATTTTCTAGATCTTATATCTTGTATACCTAGTATAAGTTCTAAATAGATACAAGATAAGAAAATCTCATACTTATATCCCATCATATGAGAACATATTTCAAAAAACTTAGATTTAAAATTCATCCTATAACTCTTAATACTCATCCCAAATCTATTTAGTCAAGGTATGAGTAAGTATTCTATACAAGTGAATTACTTGCTCACCCTTATCTATAATAGTTGAAATTTCATATACAAAAATAATAATCATACATGGTTAATCCAATTTAGTACTTTATAATTTTGAAGTTGACTCGTGGTTAAATGATACAATAATTAATTAACTTAACTATTGTAGTCAAAATTGAGAGAAACGATAACATATTTAGAACATCAACGACAATGTATCATACTACATTTACTCTAATTCTACAAGTATCACTGGTTGTGTCCCTCCAGTTTATTTAATGTAAAAAAACCTTGCCTTTCAGAACTGGTACTACCTCATTTTCATTATATAACTTTAGGGCTACAATATGGGAGAAGATTGTCCCACAAAGAAAGAAAAGGCAAAGGAAAGCTTAGCCCTAGCACTGGAAGCTAAAATTCTATAATGGGACAACCAGGCCATAAAAAGCCAAAGAATGTGGATACCCATGTCTTTACATGCTAGAATTTGTACGTATACATTTGAGCTGTGATAGATAATTACTTCCAGCAAAGTCATGTAATGAACGGCGAGCTTGTGTTCCATTGCCGTCGAGTTTGCCAAACTCTTTCATCAATCTTCTGCATGAATCAGCATCCTGAGATAACATTGGAGCAACCTAAAAAGAGCATGAGATTAACACACTGCAAACAGCATCATTAATGAGTTGCAGACCAGAAAAAAGATCAAAATCGACGTCAAAAGATGAGAATCAACAATGAGTTGTCAATGGTTTCGACCATGAAATGGAACTGGCACATGCTACAGGGAGATGATGCATGCAGATGCATATAAGACGACACAAACACTGAGATATGTGGAGTCATGGTATCATCGAGAAAATACCCGTAAAAATTCAACCATTTGCTGTTCAATTGTACCACACATTGCCAAAGTTTCCACGTAAATAGGACGGGTAGCTCCCATTCGGTGAGCACGGCTTATCACTTGCTCCTCCATGCTGTCAGGATTCAAGAAAGTGAGACGTGTAAGCTATACAGAAGCGTAATGTCTGATCTTATTCTTAAGGGACCCACGGCCCCATGGGCAACAAACCACGAGTGACAAGCAGAATTCTACATATATAGACACAGAATAGGTACATATTGGATGTTCAAATGATGGTTAGTATCTCGTGTGAATCGGGCCCACTTGATGATGAAGAGAGATTATTGCAGCAAATACAGGGGGTAAAAAGACCATTCCAAGAAAATAAACATCATAATAATTAATTGAACAAAGTATATACAGCCCTTAAATTGTAACAGAACCACTCGAGAGAGGGGGGCATCCGTGTGGTGGAAGGAAAAGGTGGGGGAAAGGATCCTAATTCCATTGTTTGGCTTAGGGGGAAAAATAGGGGGAGAAGAAAAAGGGAAGTAATTGTTTCCATGGGCCCTGCTTACTCTTTTCCCTTCCAAAATGGAGAGAAAGACAAGGGAAAGGAAGAAAAGAAATTGCAATTACCACTTATTCCTCTGTTTTTTTACCATTATTATTATTATTTTTTATGGTTATATTGGTAATTTTAAGCTATACTTATTTTTTGGATAATTTAAGCTATACTTATTTTGTTTTTAGTCATAGTAAAGAATCATTCCATTTTCCTTCCCTCCATTATCCAAACATATTGGAAAGAATTAAATAATCCCATAATTTTTTTGGATAATTAATAATCCTATAATTCCTTCCCTTTGTATTCTTTCCTTCTCCATTCTTTCCTCTCATGCCAAACAAAGTGTAAAAGAAAACAACCTCCAGCTAAACATAGATTTTTTTGCGGATGTTCATTGCAGAAAAGGGTCTTGTCCTATCATTCTCACGATGCAATTGCATGGAACACACATGAACAAGAGAGAGAAATAATATAATTTGTAGCTAAATTCATCCACATAGGCAAGCAGGCATCAAAACCACACAGCCATTTTCAAATTTACATCTCACAATTCAAGACTGGAGCTATAGCTGCAAGTGAGGTGATTATTTGCAAGTCACTACAATTTAAGCAGCCAATCCAGGGGGAAGAAGTCTTATTCTTTTTTTCTGGTAGCCAGAAACACAAAACTAAAGCCAAGTCCATTTTTACCTTTTATCCCATATAGGCTCCATGAGGAAAACATGTGTTACGAAACTCAGATCTAGACCTAAAGCTGCACTTCCGTCCATCAGGAGAGCCATACAATTATCATCATGCTGGAAGTTTGCCAGAGACTTCATCTGGAAACAGTATTAAGTAATATTTAAGTTCAAGGGGGCACAAAACATTGCTACAATTTAATAAAATTATTCGTTTACCTTGTTGTTTGAATGCATTGGACTATACATTCCAGCATACCCAATACCAGCAAGTATCAACTGTCCATAGAAATTAAAGCTCATCTCTGTTATGGGCAGGACAAAGACAATAGTCTGGATATGCTAAAGAAAACGATTACCTGTTGCTCAATGACATGTAAATGCTCCAGAAACTGAGAAAAAATTATAATTTTGTCTGCAACAAATTCTGCTTCTGAACCTGAGTGATAGTCTGGCTTGAATGATGAACCTATGCAGTTCATCTGGGACACAGATGATTGCTTCTTATAGCATATGTAACCATTTTCCTCACTCAGGCAGTGGCCAACCTGTTTTTTGGAATCTCGCAACTCTTTCAACCTCTCTACCAAGTAAGCAACTTTACTACTTGATGTTGACTGCCAATCTGGATCCCAATCATCCTGGAGGACACCACACAATTTATATCCATAAACATTAGTCAAACAGCAGTTATTACTCTAATCAAACTAGTTGTCAAGGAAGAACCTACCTGTTTATACGAAGGTTGTAGTTCAATTAGATCCTCAGGCACAGGCCATTTGGGATTTGGATTGTCTGGTCTGGTTTCAGGAGTTTGCATCTCATATGAGTAACCACATCCAGGTGATGTGCATCTTTCCCTGTTCAATGCGACACAATCCAAGCAAAGAAGATGCCGACAGGGGGTAATGACAGGTAGTCGACACCACTCGTTGCATCTAATTAAAAAGAAAACATTTAGTTTAGTAAAGCAAATATTTTTTTTGAGAGCTTCAGCAAGAAAAGTTGAAAATGCGACTGTGTTACCTGAGACAATTACCACCATGCATAAGGTCGTATTTAATCAAAGCATACTCTTCTGAAGATGGATCCAGACCACTTTGAGATAAAATATCCATGGTTTCTTGAATATCTTCACCAACATCAGTTACTTTTATGTGCCCAGCTACACAGCAGGAAAGCCTTACATTGCGGATTGTCCTACCACGAAACTTCCATTGCTTTGGGTTCAACAAGCTCTCAACATGGGAAGGATCATTCCAGTCAGCCATTAAAATATTTCGACGGACAGTGGCAACTAATTCATTGTAAGTTTTAGCATGTTCCTTTGTAAAATTAAGAAATGTCACTTTCTTTATGCATGGTGGAATTGCTCGTAGATCTATCTTTCTAGCACTAATCATGCATCTTTGAAGCAGAGAAACCAAGCGTGATCTTCCCTCCTCCAAATCTGCTTCAAATGGCCTTTGAATGCCAGCCTCCCACAGCTTGTGGCTCTGCCCATATACTTCCTCATGAAGGAACTTAAACATCGTTTGAAGCTGTGGCAGTTGATTGTTGGGTGTGTTTGGAGTGGGAGTTCCAGTTAATATCCAACGATTTGATGCCACCAATGAAATGGCCATCTGTAATTTATTGGTCAAGGTGAGACTTGATCCCAAGGTATGTCCTTCATCCAACATGATCCTCAGCCAATGTACTTGCTTCAGAACACTTCTCTTACGGGGAGACCACTCTGCACTAAGTCGACTGAAGGTGGTAATGACAACATCATAATCCCATGCAAGATTATGTGGAGAAATCTTTCTACTATCAGTCAAAACATAAACCCTCAACTGACCAGGACGAACATGTTTTTCGATTTGAGTTTTCCAGTGATCAACCAAATTTGCTGGAACAACTACAAGTGTAGCTCTTGACATATATAATCTGACTGAATTCAATGGTTCACGCAAAGCAATCCGAAGAGCAGCCACATCAAAGGTCAAATTCTTAATATTTTTTGGGTAATGCCACTTACTAGTACCCTTTTCAACCCTTTTCAATAGACCAAAGGCCTGGAATATCTTATGGAAACTAGATGAATCCTCAACAGATACTACACAGGGGCTCGTTAGACCAGTTGTTTCCATCTGCAAGAGTTTATCAGAAGATAACTTAGCCAACCAGCTCAGGGCTTTTGTCGTGTGAGAATCAATCAATGCAGAATGGTCCTTCAGGATATTGATGAAAAAAGCTACATTTTGCTCCTCGCCACCAGAAGATCCTTCAGCACAGAAACCTTGTAAGAAAGTAATTGGTTGGCAGCTATCCCAGTGTTCCTCTGGAATGCTACAATTCTGATACAAAGGATCAGCATTCATGCTACAGAACCAAGCGACTGTAGTATCAGGTGCATTCATTTCTTGAAGCTTGCGCCACTTATGACAGGCATCACACTGAACCCAAGTTTCATTGAGCTGTGAACTTCCAGCAATTGCATGACTAGCTTTTTGGCGTATACGTTGTGATCCTTTTAGTTTTTTCTCAGGAATATATAACCTCACGTTTCTTCCTCTACCTTTCCCTTTAAAGGAGTACACTTCATCTTCATATGTATAAAGAAGATTCTTCTTAATGCGATTCAAGCTCCTAGCACATCGGATTACATGTTTTGCTGGTTCATACTGCTGAATTGCAGTAGATTCCAGCTCTCTAGCAAGATAATGATCGTGAGGTTTAGCAATTTGACTGTCATCCAGTCTGGCTCTTTTAGGTGGACGACGCACAGAGTGATCCATTGAACTAATACTTCTCCCCAGTGATTGTGCCTTTGGAGGGGTCTGAACCACAATGTTTCTCCCCAGTGAAACTTCACCAACAGCAGAGCAGTTGCCGCCACTCTCATAATAGCCACACCTCTTTTCACCCTTGTGGGTGCACCAAATAACTTGCGCCCATTCAGGTGGATCGGCAAGTGTCCCTTGTGTCTTCAGAATAAGGGAGAGTGCTGTTATAGTCTTGCCTAAGCCAGGTTCATCACAGAACATTCCCCCACGGAAGTCTTTGATTACAGGAGCTGCCCCATTAATTACTTCACCAGTAACAGAATTTACAGAAAAAACAAATCCATCCTCAGTAGAGAATTCCATGAATAGCGGGTGTGGCAGGACTTCTGCATTCCGCTCACGCTGTATCATCCACTTGACGGCTGTCTGCTGATGAGGAAAAAGTTTGAGTTTCATGCAGGGCATGATTGACACTGCCAAATACTTCAGATGGTGGCAAGTTGATGCAACTCTGACAAGGTCTAACGGTCTCAATAGAGACAATATATTAACAATGACATCATCAGATAATTCCCAAATACCAGATCCGCAAAAGTTATTAGCTGGTTTTAATTTTGAAAAATCAGGGCTCCATCTTTTGCCAACAGGAGGTGAACTTTTGAAAATTTCATGAAGGTCAAATAGCCGTTTCTTTGAATAATCAGAGATAATATGATGCAGCTTACACTGAAGAACATGACAATCAGAGAGCTCCCACAGGCTTTTATCATACCAATTAAAACTCTTGTGGTGCTCTCCTCTAGCAATAAGTGCAGCCCTCTTCCCCCAGTCGCAGCTGCAGAATGTGAATGTCAACTCAGAGGGTATTAGCAAGATCATAAACAATTTTCCACAAAAAATATTGAAAATATTCATCAAATTTTACAGCAACTATCAACATGGACCTACTACAAGCTTATTTAGAAGCATCACCAGCATCTAGAAATGTCAGCACCAAATAGAAGAAAATGCAAATGTTGACTAAGAAGACTAATGAAATTCCAACTATCAACAAATTTTCTTTTATGACACACTTCTTCTGGGGCATTGTCAATTAGTGGCTCGAAATGAGCTTATGAAGCCTTTTCAAGAACCGTTCACCTTTGAATCATGATATATAAGTTCAAGCTGAACATGGTCTTTGGTATTTTCTCAAAAGATCTTTTGTCATTGGGCACAAGCTATTTTTTTTCTTTTTTAAAAAAAAAATGTCTATCCAATCTGGTCATCATTCCTCAATAAGCATTGACTTCTCTTACAACTCAATGTAGATAAAGTCAACAGACTGCAATGGGCAGCACTAAGTTACAAGTAACACATCCATTCTTTTGCAATAATTTTTTTTTTCTTGGTGAAATTTGCAATACAAGTTAACCAATTATTCAAAAACTCAAAATAAAAAATCAGATTCCCTAACATTTTTTCTGTTAAAATGCAAGCCTTACGCTTATGATATACGGTTATCCAAAAATCCTTTAAATCTACAAGCCAGCATAGTTGCAAACCTAATACTTAAAGTAGAGTACAATGACATGGTGATCTCTCCCTCTGCACAAAGCAGACACTTGCATAAAGCACAAAGAACTTTCTTCTTGATTTTTCAAACCAGTAACTACACCAAGGAAGCCTTATTTATCAGCTAAACCATGAGACTAATCAACATGAGCACATAACATTATACTTTAGCCAACATAACTTTGCCATAACCAGATGAGATAAGAAATAATTTCAACTAAGCTGGTATATTCCATGCATTCAACTAACACTGCCGTAGCGGCTAAAATATTCCAATCAAAAGGTTGATGAAACAAATTCCATCATTCAAATCCAATACAATACACAAGTAGTCCATTCGAAAAGGGGAAAAAAGGAAAGAAAAAGCATTGACATTTATCATATCATGTATGCATTACATTACAATCAAATGCAAGAGACCGCTAATCCACACCTCAAGTGTCCAAAAAGTGCACCTGCAACAGATTTCAACCGTGGAAACTGCCACCCTGACCAAACAGCCAAAGGCAAATAAACATCCACCAACACCACCACTCTCCTCTCTCCAACATTATTCATCCCGACCCCGACCACCCGTGCAGCAATCTTTAAACACTTATCCACAACTAATGCATGAATCTGATGAACAGCACTCATACTTCCATGCACTAAACCAATACCCCTAGTTTTCTTCTTACTTGAAACCTTACTTTGTGCAGAAGAAGAAGGCGTTCCGCATTCAACCATCGAACTCCCTAGCTTTCCCTCTAAAAACCCTGAATTCTCCCTCTCCAAGCCATTAAACATGAAACTTTCAACATCCATTGGTGGAATCGAATCCTCACAAGAACCTAACCTGTTCTCTGAAAACCCCAAATTCTCCCCCTTGGAACCATTACATTTCGAATTTTCAACATCCATTAATGCGTTGGGCATGGAACCCTCACAAGAACCTAACTTTTCGTCTGAAAATCCTAAATGCCCTCTCTCCAAGCCACTACACTTGGAATTTTCCACATCCATTAACGAATTCGGCATTGAATCCTCACAAGAACTCAACTTTCCCCCCGAAATCCCTCTCTCCAAACCATTACACTGCGAATTTTCAACATCAATCGACGAGTTCAGCATTGAATTCTCACAAGAGCCTAACTTTCTGCTACAAAACCCTAATTCCCCGCGAAAACCAACCGCATTTTCTCTCTGAAAAAAAACCTCAACATCAACCGAAGTTCCATTCCCAATTACATTACTCTTACCTAGCTCACATTTAAACGAATCTTCACTCTTACCTATGAATTCAGCGCGATTCTCGTCGCGTTTCGAATCCACCGGCAACAAAACGACGCCGTCGTCGGTGGCGAAACCTACATCGTGACCTTCGGAGAAAAGGCGGCAACCGGCGTTGGGAGCTAGGGTTTGCGAAGAATGTGGGGGAGGTGCAAGGAGCACGGCGCAGAAGAAACCAGATAACTTATGATCCGGAATTCCATCTTTGTCTATCGAATCATTGATACTGACCATATTGCTATGGTTATGGTTTTTTTTTTTTTTTTCCCTTATCAGTTACACTGTTTGGAAGTTGAATTGCTTGTAGTGGGGTGGTTGATTTGAAGAGAATGGAAAGTAGAGCGAGAGAGAGAGAGATTGGCCATGGGAGGGAATAGAATAGAGTAATACCGTGGGATTAAAATCAAGGACAGTGAGAGGCGGCAGGGAAATGGATTTTGCCGTTGGATTTGACGTTTAAACTATAAACTAGATTCGCTGGTTTCCTCGGCTAAAGGTTTCCTCCACACGCCACACTTTAACTAACCCATGTTTGAGTTTGACAAAATAGGTGGGAAATAAAAGAGTAAAAATATGGTGTTTTCATATTTAAAAGATATATATATTATATTAGCTCTCTGAAATTATATTTTGGACTTATTTTATTATTTTGCAGAAATAGGATATAAACATTACTTTAAAAAAAATAATAAATAATTCTAAGGGACGTCACTTGAAAAAATCTCCATAACTACCTTACATGAAATAGTGTATTCAAAAGATAATTTTAAACTGGCACAAAATTTTGTCTTAAGCTTTTCCTTTTTTTTTTTTTTCAAAATTGTATTAAATAAGCTTTTAATTTTTTTCCCCCCTCCAAATGGCGAGATATTAGTTAGGCACGTTAGTAAATAGTTACACTCAATAGGATTTGATAAAAAATTAGTTATCATAGAATTTAGTTAAAAAATTAATTGCTATAGGAAATGTTATAAAAAGGCTTATGATACAAAACTAAAAGTATTCATCCATTAAATTCATAATTGAACTTTCAAAAATGTTTCTTTTAAGAATCCTTCTAGGAATTTGTTTTATATTTGAACTAAAAACTTTTTTTTTTTCATTTTTTCATAATATCAAGCTATACAAGATTTTAATAATGATGCTCTCATTGAAGCAATGGGGAAAATGGAAAAATTATGCATATAAGTACTAGCATTGTTGAAGTAAGTACGAGAAGATATGCATTAACTTAAAGAAAGTCTAAAGCATATATAAGAAGGAATTATTGAATGTATCGAAGAAGATTGATTAATGAAACAAAAACAAGAAGATACTGCACCAACTATAAAAGTTATGGTTGAGAAAAATTTTTCAAGAAATGGTTCAATTTGATATGGAAAATGATAGATGAAGTGAAGAATAATGTGTAAGATCTTGATTTGAAAAATGTTGAAGAAAATATTAACATGAAAGTGCATATTCAAGAAATGTTAGAGAAAGAAAATAGACATGATGTTATGCTAGATTGTCTTCAAGAAAGTCATCAAGAATCAATCTATCCCAAGCTACAACCAATAACATTTACTATTATCAAGAAAGTTAGTAACACCATCACAGTAGCAATGACATCCTAAACTATTGTTGCGATCAAGAATGTAAATATAGTCACATGATTTTGCAAATTAATAGGGATGCTTTATTAATCATGCGACGTGGTTTTGATCTCACCACCGATGTCCTTGTTAGCAAATTTCAAAATCTAGTCAACAACTTGTATGCACTTAACTGAATTAATGAATTTCTACTTTTATTAGATAGAATCACTTAAGATTGTCTTTGTTTTCCTTTTCTTAATTTCTCTAAACCTTGAGGGTAAAGTTTTTGTCAAGGGTGGGGAAAATTGTTATAATTTTAGAGATTAGTTAGGTAAGTTAGTAAATGATTACAATTAGTAAAACTTGTTAGAAAATGAGTTGCAACAAAATTTAGTTGCTATAGGAACTATTAAAAAAAGGCTTGTGCTACAAAGTGAAAGGTATCTATCCATTGAATTTATAAATAAAAATTTATAATGATTTCCTTAAAAAATGTCTTTAACTCCAAGTAATGACAATTTCAATTCTTTTTTCATTTGTTCATATCTGTGAGCAGTGCAAGAACTTAATAATGAAAACAATTGAAATTGTCTTTAATTTGAGTCAAAGACACTTAAAAGAAACCTTCATGAGTTTTCATTTATAAATTAAATAAGACAATCTAGCTTTTACAAAATGTTATTTATAATATTTCATACAAATACTAATTTTCTAATTAATCTTCTATAGCAACTAATTCTCTAATAATTGTAACTAGTTACTTACTTTGCTAAACTAATCTCTAGAATCATATCAATTTTCTCTACCCTTGATAAAAACCTTATCCTCAATGTTTAGTGAAATCAAGAAAAAGAAAACAAAAATAATTTTAATTAATTCTATCTAATAAAGTAAAAACTCATCAACTTGGTTAATTGTGTAAAAGTTGTTAGCTAGAAATTGAATTTGCAAACAAGAACATCAATGGCTAGATAGAACCATATTGCATAGTCAACATAGCATCCATATCAAATTACAAAATCATGATGACAATATTTACGTTCTTAATCATAACATTGCTTAGGATGCCAATACTATTATGATGATGTTATTAACTTTCTTGATGATGGTGAATGTTATCATTTGTAATTTTGGATGGGTGGATTCTTGAAGACAATCTACCATAGCATTACGTTTTGTTTCTCTAACATTTCTTGATCATTCACTTACATATCAGTATATTATCGAACTTCTTTACACCAAGATGTTGCACGATATCCTCCGCTTCATAATTATCATTTTCTATGTCAAATTGAACTGTTTCTTGAAAATTTTCCTTATCCATAACTTCTATAGTTGGTGCAACATCTCTTCTTTTTGTTTCATTAATTGCCCTTCTTCCTTACATTCAACAATTTCTTCTTATATATGCTTCTAATTTTCTTTAAGGTGATGTATGCCTTCTTATCCAAATACATGGTGTACATGAGAGTTAGAGCATCAACTCATTCATTGATATTATTTATCAACAAACAATCAAAAACAAACTCCAGTTTTGCCCATACTTGTGATGTTTGTTAATTGGATGTGGAAAGAGCATGATGGCGTCCCATGTTGATTTTTTTTTTTATCTTCATTACTATGGTTGTTAAAACACCCTATAAATTAATTTAAAATCAAGAGCAAAAAGGTAATTTGCCCCTAAACCCTCTTTTTCTGTAAATAACCTTCTAGCCCTCGATTCCATTTATTTACAGTAGTCTCAAAAACCCTAAACCCTTCCACTCCCCCAACGCGCAGGTCATTAACAACGTTAGTTAATAGACCTTAAACCGATTTTGTCTCTTAGTATTATTTAAGAAAACCTCGATGTGATCAGCGTTATTGTGAGAGGTGAAGAATGACGACATGAAGTAACAACATCATAACAACAAAGGTAAAGACCGAACCCTAATTTCTTTTAGATTTTAGAAAAAGTTATTATTAAATTGAAGATGTGATCAATGGGAGACAGAATTGTGAAGGATTCATCATAGGACTAAAGTGAATCAGTGGACTAACCCTTTTGATCAAATATTGATACTTCAAATGAAAGGTTAAAAATCGATTTGAAATAAAATAATTATTTACCTTTTTTATTTTTCTATTTCTTGCAAAATAAAAATATTTTTTATGTTTCCCTTTTCTTAAACAATGAATTTTCATCTAGGTTAGTCAATTTTTAAAGGAAAATAAACAAGCCCCTATTATTAGAAAGATTTACTTGATATTTGACCAGAAGTCTTATTGAATCTTTCCGCTCATTGTTTCCTAACTTCTTTATTTTTCCAGTCTCAGCTGATGGCAACTCCAAAATGAAAACAAAAAAAAATGCTTTCGAAAAGAAATTTTCAAAAGAAAACGATTTTCCTTAATTTACCGAATAATTTATATTAAATGGCCCAAGTTTAATATAAATTGAAATTAAGAAAAAATAGAAAATTTCATACTCAGACACAAAGTTTCGCCAAAAAGAGAGGGGGAAAAAAGTTACGCTAGTCTTGAAATATAATGGGATCTAATTTTAGAAATTCGGCATTATTTATCGTAGATGTGAGGGGCGCTTCATGCTAGCACTTGGGGCATCGATTACAAGCGGCTGGGGTGCTCTTTGCTACCATTAGGGCACTCCATGCCAGTACAAGGGGCACCTAGGACTCTTTCCATTCGGCCCCTTAGAGCCATTACTGCTATGGCCCATGGGTACCACCCGTTCTCTGGAGTTTTGGGCATCTGGCTAGGCACGAGTACAGCGTTATCTGCCCATTCAATAGTTCCTGATTGATATTAACACGTGCACTGTCACATCAGTATTGTACTGCTATGATCTCAAAGGAGTAACATATGCATAATACTTAAAAGAGAAGACTCAGAATGAAGAGGTTGAGAAAAGAAAGACTTGTGATAGGTAAAGGAGTTATTGAGTATTAACTTCATTATTTTTAATCTAGTATTATAACTTGTTCTTCTTCTAAGTTTAGTTTGGTTTTTTTTTTTTTGTGAACAAAGGTTTACAGGATTGTACCATTACTCTAATTTTTAGAGCTTATGAAGTTTCCTACTAAAAACACATGAATAAATATTTATAAACTCTTTAATTATTAATGAATATGATTAAGTTTGCTTATTTAGAGTTACTCTAATGAGTTTGCAATGAACTCAAGATAAGAAGCCTACCTTATTGAATATAAACTTACTTGAGAAAGGTTGAAAACAAATAAACTGGTTCAGCAATTCCTATTTCTAATCCATCTAACCAAATCTCTGTAAGTTATTTCAATTATGGACCAAGCTCTCTAAACTCTATCACTTAACCTAAAGAGTTAAGCTCAAATAAATAACAAATTAATAATAGATTAATAGTAGGCTTGGTTCGATACAAATTTGGCCATCTACATTTATATAAAGAAAAAAAAAAAACTCCATTATTCCTAAAATCATACAGAACGAACAATCTAGAAAACACAGAAAGCATAATGGATTGTATTGTTAGTAAACCGGGACGTCCAATAATAAATTGTATTCCAAATAACCTAATCCTTTTTCAAAATTCACATTCAAATCATAGAAACACAATGGCAGTAAAGTAAACCATCTTGCTGAATAATTATGCGCATGAATAAGCAAATCAACTAGTGAAATAAAGTATAGACGTCAAGTCCGTGCCCCGAATGCATTTAGATATGGATGTAAAGAAATTACATTCATATCGAGGATTTACAATTTAAGCTGCTCAAAGTACTCCTACATTCTACTTACAAAGAATTTACAAATTTCCACAAGCTCTTGCCACTTCTTCAGAAATGACAGAAAAAAGGGGGGGCCAAATTGTTGCGTCCAAGGAGGAAAAGAATAAAAAAGAAGACAGAAAAAAGAAAAAACTAACACCTTCAAAAGGAAAAGAATCACAACTTGCCTAATGATCAAAGGGGGAAAAAAATCGAGGTACATCACCCTCCTAATGGCTACTTCCATAAAAATTTTATAGCCTTCATTTACATGTATGACCTGAAAATGTCAGTGAGATAGGCTTTCTTATCCCACTACACTACTGGACTTCTCGGCCATCGGAACATTGTATTTTTGATACACTCTAGCTCTGTTTGCTGCCCACCACAGCTCGGCTTGTTTCTCAGTAAACCGCTTCCGGCTGCAGCAGGAAGTGCAAGTAAAGTTAAATAGTTGCCTGTGAGAAGGCAGTGACCATAAGGAAATTAGGTTGATATATAGTTATATGCAACTGCAGCAATGTCAATAAGGATCTCAAAACTTTAATAGAAGAGTTAGTAGTGAGGTGAAAACGAACAAAGCTCATCCACAAGCCACTTGAATTCAACTTGACATTTGTATGAGTTCAATCAAGTCAAACTCAAGCTAAAGCTGTTTGAGTGGATTATCAAATCAAGTTTGAGTCGCACAATATTTTACTTAACGTTCTCCTGAGCCAAATCTAAATTGAGTTGAACTAAAGTTCAAGTTTAGTTTAGACATGAGAAGAAATATAATTCTTTTTTCAAAATGAAAAAAGTCTCACCAGCTTAATTGAGTCGAACTTGGACTAGTTGAGTATCACTGAAATCGAATTATGCTGTTTCAACTCGTTCACACTCATAGACAACATAACAATGAAGAAAAATACTACGTAGAATCATATTTCTTCTTGAAAATGGAACATGATTATAAACAATTTTGCCAAAAGACAGACCTGAAACGGACTCGTTTGAGATCTTTGTTGCCTCCGGGTAATGAAGCAAAGGTGATGTAAACACCTGGCTCATCTTGCTCAACCCACTGATCCCCCTGGTTAAATTCAGCTTTGGCTGTCCTGTTCTTATTTTTCAATGTTACTTCCGAACCCACCTCACTGTGACTAGAACTATTATTAGTGCTGACAGCAAAACCATTGGGAACTTTGAGGTCGTTCGATTTATTTTCTTCTGATACATGGCTAATAACAGGGTTCTTATCTGTATGCTCATAGGCTGCAGGTGTTATGTCTTCTTGAGGACTAAGGTTTGGCAAGTTAAAAGCAGGTGAACTTCTAGTGGCTCCAACCGGTAACCTTTCAGCCATATCCTTCAACTAGACAGTTCCAAATAAAAAAGAGTAGGAAGTTTATCATAAGCTCATGCTAGTCGACAGAATTATCTTTTAGAAGATCATGAATACAACATAAACATATGTGAATAAAAAATTGCCAGCAGATCCATGGAACAATAAACAAAACATTCCTTTTATTCCTTATCCTCTTTGTGGGTAGATCTGCTCAGTGTATTATGTTCCCAAGTCTGTTTAAAAGTATAGACAGATAAAACCTAGTAGCATACTCAATTTAGACAGAGCAATCACCTTGGAACATCGAGAGGGCAATGAGGGAACAGGATGCACGGACAAATTAACCAGATCTCAATATGGAGAAAATTGGCTCAAGCAGGAGAGTGTGCGAGAGGTGTACATTAAGCTATTCTATCATGGCTTTGCGATGCCAGTACAAAATCATTAATGAAAACTTTTAAGACACATGAAAGACCTCTTCTACTGACCAATCTAAAACTTATTTTCCAAGAAAGTATGCCAGTCTGTAAATGTTGTGAAGCAATGATCTATTTCCTATGCATTAAATTGAAAATATGTATGTTGCTTGTGAGTACACACACAAACCCAATTTATTTCAGTGAGATACCAGCACATATCAAGCTACTGAACTAAAACCGGAACAAATATTCCAATAGCTTTATTTATCTATTTATTTGTTTACTTTTTCAATGTCAATAATTAGTCAAAATTGTATTTGGGCTGATTTAGTTTTCAGGTTGCAGATACCAAAAATAAAGTGCATTACAAGAGACCTTCCTAAGATACCAACATAAATTGTCCTGATATCCCAATCTTAAGACTGGAAAGAGGCTAAGTAAGTCAGAAAATAAATTACCTGGGCAGTAAGGGACTTTATTACCTCCTTGGCTGCTTTACATTTAGCAGCTTCATCACCTGCTACAGCAATAGCTTCTCCCAGACGCTTTTTAGTTTGTTCCAGCTCAATTTCTTGAAGCTGCGTACGGCGCGAAAGGTCTTCAACCTGTGTGATTATGCCAATTGTTAATACTGCAGGCTTGGTACTCTTCAAAGTAGCACTCTTCTGATCAGCCACTTAATGGAAAATATAAGTTAAAACAACTAATCGTACAAGATATTACTTAAACGTCAGGCCCAAAACTTAAACTGAGAAAATACATGCACTAAAACCATAAGTAACACCAAAGTCATGCCAAGTATTAATCTTCAAAGGGGCAGCTCAAACTCTGCAGGAAGAATAAGAGAGGATGTTTCATTGCACTTCAGTATGAATCATTTTTCTATACTTTTTTAGTTCATACATCCAAATTCACAGAAAAGCAAGAAAACATCCATATAACTTGTAAGATTGGTTTGGTACAAGCAGGGCATCCTTGATAACAAAAAAATTTACTACCAAACAAAAGCACCAAACACGGATTGTCTTTAAATAGAAAATCTTATAATAATGATTCTTTTGATATAAATGCATAGATAATGGCATTAACTTGCCAGCTAGCAATGAAAGGTTCTATTTTAGAAAGATGACATTAATGTTTTCATTGTTTTTGAAGAAAATTTGTGGAATAAAACAAATTCAACATCATTCATAATACATTTTTATAAACACATGAGTACTCATACTGATCAAATCTGATCAGATTAAACAAGCAACCAGAGAAAGGAAAAATAATCCTAACAAATATGATCTAATCAGATCTAAAACTTATCTTAACAGTAGGGAAAGAAAAACAAAAAATAAAAGCTAAATCCATAAAATAATTAAATTATAGAAATAAGCACCAAAAAAAAAAAAAAAAATCAACTATCAAGATCTAACTTTCCTACACTCCCCCTCAAGTTAAGAAAGTGATATTTATCATTTCTAACTTGCATGAACTCTCTAAGAAGTAAGAAGTGCCGTTTCAATAAGGACTTTGTAAACATGTCAGCTTCTTGATGTAGGGTAGGGACATGCTGCAATTTGATTCCTTCTTTTTCAATTTTTGATTTGATAAATGACAATCCAAACAAACATGTTTCATATGATCACGCTAAACTAGATTGTTCACAACACTCAAAGCCAACTTGCTGTCATGAAATACCACTGTACTCAAACAGTATACTTAGATCCTGTAGCAACTTTTGAAGCTAAACAACTTCACATATCCCATGAGCAATTGCTCTATACTCAGCCTCTACAGTACTGCTGGCTACCACTGATTGCTTCTTACTCCTCTGTCACAAGATTACCCAATACTTTCATACATTATCTTGATGTAGATTTAAAATCAGTTACATTTCCTCCTTAGTCAGCATCTACGAATGCTTCAATATATTATTCATTTATTCTGAGTTATTTTAGTAAAGAGACCCTCACATGGGGTTCCTGATAAGAATCATACATCAGTTGGTTCATTGATTTACTATGGAAGACTGCTTAGAGGATGAGCAAGTTTATTTGAAGAATTATCTGATTCATACTGATATGCATATAGGATGGACTTACATTTATCTATGAGAGTCAGCAAATGTTACAAAAGATAAATTACGCAGAGCAGCATGGGGTGTGGTTGATAATGCATGAAGTTGGCATCACCTTTATTATATTTTCATGCCTTTGCATGGAGTTTGAGGCAAAAGAACCATACTTGAGTTTGGTTCCAGGTGACAAATTTTAAGTTTTTCAAGTGGTGGAGTTAGTGCTTTAATTTCAGTGGACATAGATTGATTGGAGCTATAATACCATAAAGAAAATTTGTGGAATAAAGTTCATTCAATTTTATTCATAACATGTTTTTTAAAAATACATGACTACTCAGACCGGTCAAATCTCCAAAAAAAAGAAAAAATAAATCTTAACAGATCTGATCTAATCAGATCCAAACCTTATCCTAACAGATGTGATCTAATCAAACTGCTTGTAACACCTAGGAGTCAGATAAGGATGCAAAGAAAAACAAAAGATAAAAACTGAAAGATATATAAAATAATTAAACTACGGAAATGAAAAAAAAAAAAAACTCATCAACTATCAAGGTCTAACTTTCCTAACGGTTTTTTTTTTGTTTTTTGGGGGTAAGGAACTTTCCTACAGTTTTCAACTGCATTCATAAAAAATATGTTGTTCTGTCAATTTAATTTATACTTGCATATATGTCTTGAAACAAAGATTTTTGTAGCATGAAATATAAAACTCGTGGACAAGAAAAATGCAGAACCTTCACTTATTCATTTACCAAAGTGGAAATTGTACCTGAGATCGTAGTTTAATAACTTCTTCACTCAGGCTGTTATTTGTCCTTTTAGCATCATCAACAATGATTTTTGCTGATGTGGGTGCTAATTGAGTTAAGGTTGGTGTCATTGACCGAGGAGGACTTGACCGTCTTGATGTCGGTGATGTTGCTCGAGACGCAATTCTTGATCCAGGAAGTGATGCAGAAAAGAACTTTTTTGATGACCCAAAGGCTGGATTCAAGGACTTAGAGCTGCTAAGTGAACCACCATTAGGAGCTCCATTTAGAAGTGGTGAGACTCGACCACCATTACAGTCCAGCTTTTTGCTTCTGTTCGAAGGTCCAGTTTCAACCTTTCTAATGTCTATATAAGTAGTTTTGCTGAACCGGGCCGGAAACCTGTCATTCCTTTCAACAAGTTCATTTAGTCCCTGATTGATACTGCCCCTCCTACTAAGAGAAGAATGGAACGAAGAGTCACTATCAGTGGTTTTTCTTAGTTTGGTAAAACAGTTATCACAGACACGATAAGGTTTAGTTGGGTTGGGTGCCATGGCAGCCTTCATTGACTTTCTACTGCTACATGCATGACAGAACACAAGACCACAATTATAGCAATTATGGCGTTTCCTTTTGAAGTTAAATGGAACACGGCACCCAGAGCACAATGATTGGTCAACACTAAAGACCCATTTGTGCAAGCAAATAGCTGCAGTAAAATTACAGCCACAAACTATGCTTTTTACTTGTTTGTCCTTTAGAGCCTCAACAACTGTGGGTGAGTTCCTGTCCTCCACATCCCCATGACCCAGACGGCCATTTGAACCCTTTCCCCAAGTATAAACCTCAGTTCTAGAAGTTAGAACAGCAACATGGTATGCACCGCAAGCTATTTCTTCCACAAAATTCTTCACAAGCTTACCTTCAACTCGAGTAGGAAGTTTCCCATCTGCTTGTGGATTCCCTAATTGACCATAAACAGGACTCCCCATAGTGTAAACTTGACCTGTCGTCGTCAGCACAACAGTCAGGCTGTGACCACAAGCCACCTGACAAAAATTCGGTTCAACAAGTGCAGCCACACAAGTAGGCGTCAATCTTGCTTCCTTGTCACCATGTCCAAGTCGACCTTTATCCCCATCACCCCAGGTAAAGAGCTTCCCTGAGGAACAGTTGCTGGAACTTGAAGATCCAACCATGACTTCAACAACTGCAGCAGAGTGCCAAACGCCACAAGCTGCACGAACAGTGCGAAGGCCCTTAAGGGACCCCACCTCCCTTGGTATGGATACACTTGTCCTGTCCCCATGTCCTAAAACACCAAAAGTTCCATCCCCAAAAGTATACAGTTGTCCCGCTGATGTTACAATTGCTGTGTGCCATGGTCCACATGAAACAGATGAGACATGGATTCCTGCCAAAGGACCATTCAATTTTTTGGGAATCCATTGACTAGATTCAGTTCCATGACCAAGGAGCCCAAAATTGCAAGAACTACCACCCCATGTGTAAAGATCGCCACCTAGAGTAACAGCACAAGTATGGTTTTCACCGCATGCAACCAGCTCAATATTCATGTTCTTGAGCTCCTCCACAACCTTTGGCTGTGTGACATCAAAGTCTACACCATGTCCTAGTCTACCTCCCATTTCCTTTCCCCAAGTAAATACCTCCCCCTGTTTAGTAACCAGAGCAGCATGTTGCCTACCACAAGCTATATACTGAACATCAAGCACTACAGCAGATTCAAGTGCTTTAGGCACAAAAGAATCCATTTTGACACCAGAAAAACTATTATGGCTTCCACCACCAAGAAGGCCATCTCCCGTACCTTCCCCCCAGATGAATACATCTCCTAAAGCATCACCATCATCGTGACCAGATCCATGGCTGGATGAGCTGACAGCACTTGACAAACTTACTCTGAAGGCATCCACACTTGATCCTTTTATACGCTCAGCAATTCCATCAGGCCCCATTGATGATATCGAGTGAATAAAGCCAGATGCAGGTCCTGATGGATTAAGAACCTTTGGTTGAGCATCATATAATGCTGCATCCAACAGAGAGTTCCCCAAACCAACTTGAGTAGGGCTTTCAAGTGGTGTATGAAAACAAGGGTGGTCGTCTCCATCCTAGATCGCAAAAAAAAAAAAAAAACGGTGGGTATTCAGTGCATGCAATTAAGTGTCACAGAATATGCATCTGAAGAGGAAGCCACCTTCTGGGAACTACTGCCACTTGCGAATGGAGAGCTCAAAGCTGAGTTCTGTGCATGTGCCCTAGGACTAGTTGCTTCAGATGAAACTCCACTTCTTGATTCACCTCTCCCTTTCTGATAATTGCGGCGAGATATTAGTGCTTTCAAAGCAGTGAACCAGACTTCAGCTTCATCTTTGTCTTTGCAGATCTGGTACACCAACGATGTCAAGAAACAATACAGTACTAACATGCTGAAATTCAGGAGAAATTTTAAGAAGCAAGTTTTACACAAGTATTAGAAATTGAGATCAAAACGGAATATAGAAGAAAGTTCTCTAAGAACACTGAAATTACCACATCCAGGGACCGGTCGTTGTAGAGGAGCGAGAATGATTGATATTCCTTCTCAGGCTGAGGATATCTCTGAAAAATTGGCTGGCATGTGAAATACAAAGAATTGTAAGCTTTCTTTCCAGAGTCCAAATTGAATCAATAAAGCTAACTGGAAAGGCAATTGGCAAGCAATTACCATTGATACAGATTTCTTACAGCCATGAAATGTGATCTTTTCAGCATAAAAATATCAACTACTAATATGGAATCAATAAGAATTATAATCCTTGAGACACCGTGGTTCCAGCAAAATGCAAAACATACATCATAATTAACAAAAAAAAATTAAAACTAAAAAAATAACAAAAATGAAACACACATCGTAAAGTGTAAGACAATAGCCTTCTCAATAAACAAGAAAAGCTTACAGAGATATAATATGTCAGGAATTTGAAACAAGACCCCATTACAAATGTGCTTCTAACATGTAACTCTAATATGAAATAAAATGTGAACTCTTCATCTCATTGGCTGAGAAGCAATTAAAAGAATTGTCAACTCTTGAGTAAGTAATAAGACCTTAGCAGGGCATCAACAAATTTATATGAAGAACTTACAGTGCGCTGTCCAGGTACAATTTTGGATACATGACTTAGCTTGAGATGCTTCTCCTCTTTCCCCGAGATCCATATTAAAACAGATTCATCCTGTGAAAACAGTAAATAAAAATTAAACTTATATATATATATATATATATAAAAGCAAACTAGCGCTCAGAGAAAACCATCCACAATAAATTCTTTTACTAGCTTCAAGCTGATAAGAGATGCTGATTTCTTCTTGAAAATTGATAGGAAGTAAGCAACCCAAATAATTTCCGCACAGCGATAATGGCTAATGCAGCATTAAAGAGTTGCACAGCACTGTAGACACTCATCGCAACTTCAATCATAAGATGGGAAATTAGAATGTCAGGGAAAACGTATCATCCTTTGACAAAGGAATTCCATTATTCATGTTTAAAGGACCTCATAACATAGGAAATCAGTAGATTCTCTTTTCTATATGCATTTACCAAGCATAGTAATCCTTGTGGTTAAACCTTGGGCAGACAAGATGAACAAGCTATCAGCATAGTCTTCCGCTTAACTCTACAATTTAAGCCAAAAGAAATATAAGACAATGCTTCTGGAGCATCCTTCCTTGATGCAAGACTACTTCTAAGCAGTACCTTGTTGATTTGACTCTAAACATCTTGCATTTATAAAAGTTAAGAACCATCTAAATTTGTCCAAGTGCAATTCTTTTCCACACAAAATCTAGTCTAGATTAGTTTCAAATGGAAGAAAATCAAGTGTTTACATTGCACAAAGCCCAACTGACAAATTGGTATCCTATCTACTGAGCAAACGGAGAAATTTCAGCTTTTAGTGGGTACAACTTAGGAAGCAACAGATATATATATATATATACACACATACACAGAGAGAGACAGAGAATTTCGTTTCCATTTGAAATGAACATGCACATAACATAAAAAGGTGTTCATAATTTACTCAATGATCAAGCCAAAGTTTGGGCTTTCCCATTTCATGAGATAATAGGAAGTGTAACAAATAGGGAAAGACACGCAACAAGAGGGTTCCAAGATTTTTTTTTTTTTTTCGTACTTTGGTAATTAGTTCCAAATTTTTTGTGCAGGGGCATAATTTTCTCTTAATAAATACCAAGCAAACAAATATGTCAGTAATCTTCCAAGTTCCAAGTAGCATGTAGAAATTAGTATCATATATCATGGATCAAAATTAAAAAATAATCATAAAATAAAATAAAATATATTCTTACATTGGCCAGCCTGAATGGACAAAATTTTGGCTTCCCCCTGCGTCCATACTTCAGTAAACAAGCACCCTTCTTAAGAGCAGTAATTGCCTGTTTTAAAGTACAAATTAGAAAAAAAAAATGTCAAAGCAATTAGAAAAACCTACAGTAGATTTGCCATAAGAAGCTTTTAATAATAGAATTGGTAAATAGTTGTGTACTTTATAGGAAAAGGAAGCCTTCATTCCAGGGGATTTCTTTATTTTTTACCAAATCAGGTCGCCACAACTTCAACATGATTATGGATGCTGAATCCATGAAAGTGTATGGCAAACTAGCATATGAAAATAAGAATAAGGTTGATGCGAGGGTTCCTTCTTTTGACAGCCAGGTCATAACAACTAGTACTACCACAATGTAGCACGACTGACCTTTTTGCATATCACATTAGTTTCAAATGTTAACATTAGTAGTTCATTATGTGAAGTCATTTACATCCAGAATAAATGTAAACTTGCCAACTGGTCTTACCACCTATGTGTAGATGTGAAGTGATGCATTTACTCGTAACAGAAGAAGTGATTGCCTTCATAATCCGATATTTGTAGCTTATAAATGGGATACATTTTCATCAACTTAATAATACTTTGCTGCATATGAACGCAAGATAATCTACAGACTGTGTACTTATATTAAGGCCAAATCCTTACTGGGAGCGTATACAAACTAATCAGATTCTTTTCATGCACAAGTACCATGACTATAAACCACATCTTCAAACAAAGTTACAGCAAGAGCATCCTACAATATGCCTCTTAAATAAACAACTAATTTAGGCCATACTTCTTTTTAATATGCAGAAGACAAAACGCACAAATTACTCGTGCAACTCAATTGACATTCACACAATCCAAACGGAGATCAAGCTCAACTTAATTGAAGTCTAGCATTAGTCAATACATCCCGGAATGATTAACGCAAAATAAATTCCGACATCCACGATGGCAACGATGTATCTATACCATTAACTCGATCCAGTTACTATAAGCTAAACAGCATAGATCACTTAAGCACTACAACTAAGAACCGAATAATTTCTCCACGTTACATACTATCAATATATTACATATCGACATAACAAATTCACACGCAACGACTTATCAATCATCTTAACCCAACAATCCCACGATATAGAATGAAACACTACAGAGTCTCAACGCATTGAAATTAAACATTAAAAACACGAAATTTGCGAAACGAACGGGGTAAATTACCAACTCAATATCCCTCTCTAAGGGACCAGCTTTCGACTGTTCTGCCGCGGTCATCCTCGCAACAAAACATTCAGCTCAAATCCACTCCACCATCAAAAACCCTAAACAATTCCATTCTCTCTCTAGACATCTCTCTCATTCCTCCAAAAACAAAAATCCCTAATTTCAACCTCTATAACCAATCAAACCACCACACATTATCAAAAAGAACAGAAAACAGATCGATTCACCGGAACCAAAACGCATTCGATGAAGAAAACGAAGATAAGTACGGAAAATCCGGCGATAAAAGTAGGTTTTTTTATTTTTTTATCTTTATAGTGGTAAGGGACGAGATAGTATTGACAAAAGAAGAGAGAAAGAGATTCCGTGATGTTTTCGAAGATTCCTGCTGGTGCCGTTTTAGTCGAGGGAGGAGTGTTTGGAGAGAGAGAGAAAATAATGGAAAGTGTAGGAAAATAAAAGGAAATGTAGTGGTAGCGAAAGTACTCAGTAGGAGCAGTGGTAGAGCAGAGAGCAGGAGTAGGAATGCGAAAGGAAAAGCAGGGCCAGTCGACAGGAAAAGGGAAAGGGAAAATGATTGATTACGAACCGAAATTATAGGGTTTTTGTTGCTCAGAGAGAGAGTGGTAGACTTTCCACTTCCTGATCCTGCTCTGTTGACTTTGTTGACTCTCACAAGTGAAGTAACCAATCAACAACTTACACGTCACGGTAAGAATCCCTTTCTTTTATCAAGGGAGTATTTCGGTTAATTTTTGGTAAGTACGATTTGGGATAATGACAAATGGTTTAGCCCCATAGATTTAATATTTTGGTGCTCAAACTTTCAATATATCTTAACCTATTAAGATGCCTAAAGTTTATGCTTGTGTTACCCTTAATCGTAATTAACATTATAGTTGGCATACAGGAAAGAGATTCTTTTTTTTTTTTTTAAATTTTTTGCCAAAGAGAAAAGAGATTCGATTTAGATAATTGGTGAATGAATTGTTACTTTATTGGCCATAAAAAAACATCTTGTTTAATGCTTAATTGACGATTAGATCAAGCCTATAGAAAATAATGAGTTTAAGGTTTTAAACCAATAAGCTGAAATAGATGTTCTATTTGGATGGATTTATATTTGGTTAATGAATGAAATAATAAAGTATATGCACAAATTACTATTCGATATGACACATAAATAGCACAATGAAATGGTCGTAATTGAATCCGATGATTAGTACGATGTATAAGCATAGAAAGTAATCTTGTTTAATAAATAGGTTGATTTTTTCAACCAACTCAACTTGCCAATTGATTGTTTGCTTGTATGAATCAATCCATCAATCCATTAGAAGGTAATTTTTTTTTCTTTCAAATAATTCGATATAATAACTATTTATTTTTTAGATAAATAAGTGATTACAAAACTGTTTTCTATCACGCTTAGATGATCTAAAGAAATGTTGTTAAAAAGTTAAGTGGGTTTAATAGGTTTCATTAGTTATTTGTATTGATGAGCTAAACTGACTTATCCACCTAATTGTATTCATTTGCACAATTCTAGTCAAGGCTAACACCATAAAGAAGATACTAGCTTCATTGACATCACATCATTGTTTGAATATTGAGGCATCAAAATAAAAATAATCAAATTTTCAATTAAAAAAAGAAAATTCACGCACTTTGAAGGTCAAGTTTCATCCAGATTTTTCATTCATACAAGCCATCGACTAACAGGAGACTGTCATCATCAAGATTCAAACATATACATATCATTCAAAAGCTATCAATTATTTGCGAATGTATTCCAAACTCTAAAAACATGTTTTTGTAATTGAAAGAGATTTCTACAATGATATAGAAAATTAAGCACATTCATTTAGCATGAGTCACATAAACGGTGCTTCTAGTGTACTTGTTAAAAAGCCATGAGAAGATACTATTTTATATTTTCAAAACTAGCTATATTAAAGTATGTGTATATGCAACTTTTTTAGCTTTATAAATATGTTAGGAATTGAAATCAAAATTTCTAGATCTAAATTGTATCCTATGGATAACTGGGTTCAAATTAAATTTTGTATTACATCTTATATTTGTTTATACGCCTCTTTATAATGGAAGTTGAGCATCCAAACCATCGAATCTTAAGAAAAGTGCTTTTGTTATTCTACATGACCATTATGGGCTTCAAAAAAAAAAAACGATAAAAAGTGTATTTAATATTTTTCATTATTTTACTCAGGAATAAATTGGTAAAATAGGATCCGAAAATACTTTTTTTTTTTAAAAAAAAATTTGAGATTCAAACGATTAATTTCAAAAATAAATAATCTAAACGCTTATAAAGAAGATATGAAAAAAAAAATATATAAAGAATTCATTTACAATTTACTCATAATTTGATTTTGATAGAAGTAATATAAAATTATTTTTATAACAGTGGGAAGGGATTTTGGATTTGAAAGAGTCAATTAATTAAGGTATAAAATTGAGGGGCGCGTTGAATTAACATTTGACTTTGAAAATGATGGACACACGAGTAAGGTCTCCAAGTGGTGAACTTAGTCTTATTCGTATATGAAAGGGATGGATTTAGTTGAAGCTATGTATTTCCAATTTTCTTTTTCCCCAGATAATAAGGAAGGTGTATGTTTGGTCCAAATGCATTCAAGTTGTTATAAATATCCATTTTCTAAGTCTTGCCAGAATTCCATTAAGTATCCATCCTTTTCATGAGATACATGAAACGAATTAAAAATTAACAATGCTTTCAAAATTTTCAACGCTCCAATTGTGCATGTGCATGTATAACCATAATTTTTTTAATAATTTATTTTGTATCAGAAATTATCTTATTTGTATATTATTTGCTCTTGTTTCATAATCATGATGAGGGTTGTGATTAAGATAAGTGAATTAAAATGTTAAAGTTCATGTACTTTTTAAGAGAATATATTTTTAAAGTATATATTATGCATTAAAAAAGAAAATTTTAATTGATAGTTTTATAAAAATAAATAAAGTAAAAGATAAAAAAATTCAACTTTATAGATATTTAATTTTTTAGAGTTTTTTTTTTTTTGCCAACCATATATTGTACAACTAATAAAAAAAGGGGATTTGAACCTATTCTATCTCTAAGAAATAACAACATTCATTCCAACTTTTTGGTATATTAATTTTGGAGAATACATTCATTCAAATCAATTCAAAAAAGAAATAAAAAATATAGAAAAAAAGATGAAACAAATAGGCCTTTGCTAGTAACTGGAGTTTGATTCAATTTGTTTGAGTTTAGTTTAAATATAGTCAATCATACTTGAACTTGAGTTATTTAAATAATTTATTGAGTTAAATTCAAGCTTTGTGATATATTTTTTTGATAAGTTCGAAAGCCCACAACCTAGTTAAGCTTGAATTAAGCTTAAATATTAGGTAAGTTCAATCAAGTCTAGGCATCAGTACTATTTTAATTAGGATGAAAATACGTTTTTAAATAAAATTAGTTAGTATAAGTCAAGCGCTAGCTTAATCATGTTAAATGCAACTGCAAGTCAAGTTTAGAGTCAAAATTCTAAATTCGATTGGGTTTGATGAAGTTAACACTTTATGGCATGTTTAGTTTGTAAAATTGAATAAGATAAGAATAAAACTGCAATTTAAAAAAAAAATGGAATAAAGAGATGATAGCTATTTTTATATTTCCTTTAAGGTGTCATGAATAAATATAAAAATATGCTGCAAAAAATTAAAAAACAGTTATTCCCTTAGTCATACAAAGAAATTATAATGCTTCATTTTCCAATAATAGTAATTATATGAAATAGTAATTTCACCAACCAACTACAGGAATTTGATCTTAAAGAAAGGAATAACTATTCTATTCTATTTTTATAAAGTGAACTAAATAGCCATTAACATCCTGGCCTAACTCATTATGGAAGTGATATCCATAATGTGGGACATTTCCTAGGCCAAACTTTTTCCAACATCTTTAAGAATTAATTTATTTGATTTTTTTTTTTGGGTTTTCTCTTTAAATTTTAAGGGATATGTTGATAGCTAATAATGTAACTGCAAAATTCCAAGAATGATGCTCTCAAGCATCTTATGTCGATGCGACACTCCTTCCCTCTTCCAACACAACCAACGTCTTGTATCCTTGTCACTTAGGCTTCCATGTTGTCAACGATTTCCGATGACATTTCTTTGGTATTTATAGGATTGTAATATCTAATTGATTTTGTTTTCTAGAATTTAATTATAATTTCTTAACCATTTTAAGCAACATGAACACCCATAATAGGTTCCACCTCCCAATGGGTGGATTAAGAGATAAGGCTGGACACCTCTAACTTAGTATTAGAATTAGATTCTCAAGAGGCTATTGATTGGCTTGTTAAATTGAGGATAATCCTTACCTATTATCTTGTTGACATCATATATATATGTAGGCAGAAAATCCTGATGAGGACAAAGAGCAAAATTTAATAGATTGCCTGTAGTTGTAATGTACCTATGGATGCTTTAACTATTGATGTAAGCGAGATGAGTTTACAAATTATGGAACACTTAGATGATTGAAATTATCAAAAAATAAAAAATTCTAAAGCAGAAAAAGAAGCAAATGAAATTATAAAGTTAAGCCATCAAATTTAGAAAATAATCTAACACATCTAGAAGCTAGTTAGAATTAGAATTTCAAAAGCCATTTGCAAAAGTTGGAAGCTACTAGTTCGGAAGCTATTTTCAAATGCATGATTTCATAATTTAAAATGGCTTAATATTAAAAGCTATTTCTAAAGCTCGCATATTGATTTCAAAAGTTGTTTTTGAAGCCTGCAAAAGAAACACATTAGCTCATTTTAGCATGTGCAAAAGTGTTAAAGAATCTTAGTTTATTTAGGAAATTTAATATTCTACTTTCTTTTCTATTTGATCATGTTACCCATTAAGTTTAGGTTTTGGAAAGTGTTTTTTTTTTTTTGTTTTTGTTTCCTTATT
The DNA here is from genome assembly GCA_037954665.1 of Laguncularia racemosa. Lineage (NCBI taxonomy): Eukaryota > Viridiplantae > Streptophyta > Magnoliopsida > Myrtales > Combretaceae > Laguncularia > Laguncularia racemosa. The sequence continues at coordinate 3,556,545 of JBBMOL010000006.1, forward strand.
AGTTTAGGAAAGTTTAGATTTTATAGGTATAGTATTGATAGAGCATTTTGGGTTTGGACCCCCTAAGATCCATTTCAGCCCCCTTAGATCCTTGTTCGAGCTCCACTCACCTATATCGACTTGTTTCAACATAGGATTGTTTGACTTTAAGTTTGCAATTCCCAACGTCCTCTAGCTTAGATCTTCGTGTTTATGCCCATAATGGATAAGTACGAGAGAATGATATAGATAAGGAAAGGGGTTGGTCAAAGATACACCTTCATTATATTAGGAGAAGATCTTAGGAATTAATGTACTTCTTAAATTGGGTACATCAATAACCCCTATAAATAGAGGATAGAGACTAATGGGTAAAGGACTTTTGAACCCTCATACTCTTGATACTTCTATATTCCCTTTATTCTTCACTTGTACTGACTTACATATGGAATGGTCATGTTAAAACAAATTTTGGCACCCTCTATAGTCTAATTTGTTTCCAATGCAAGTGATCCACACATTCTCCAAAGCCACCACGCAACAACATTAGATCGCCACTACTAGCACCAGTTTGATAGGCACCTCAGCAATTTAGGTTTGCAAAAAACCACAACCCTACTACTATTAACCTAATCTTGCTTGCGGTATCTCAGGGAAGAGCATGTCTCTATATCACCCTAATAACTGCATCACGTAGCCACAATGGCAATCTTCCTAGGAACAATGTGCTCGAGCTATCGAATGCTTGTACATAGGCTAACAAATAGGTAAATGACATGGACATCGACTAAATTGATGATTACATTAGGAGGCTCTTCGACTTGAAAGAGAGCAAGAAGGTTAACCCATCAACTTGGTTTTCAATAAATTGGACCCCATTCACTCAAGCGATCCAAGATAAGATCTTACCTGTAAATGTCTACCTCTCATAACTTGACACATACAATGGGACCACAGATTTAGATGACCACCTATGCCATGTCCGAACAATGATAAACCTGCACAGCTTTAGCGATGCGGTCGCTTGTAAGGCTTTCCTAAGTACCCTATGTAAGGCTACTCGTACGTGGTATCACAATTGACCACATTCATCTTTTCATTCGAGAAATTGGTTAGCAAGTTCTAACAACACTTCTTATCTAGCAAGCTCCCTATAAAGGACTCATTAACCTTGAATCTGATTAAGTAAGGCTATGATGAACTGATTAAGGATTACCTTGCTCGGTTTAACGCTGTGATGTTGGAGATCACCAACATTGATAAAGATGTTACCCTCAATGCTGTAATTCAAGGTGTCAAGCTTGTTGGAGATTTCTTTAATTCCCTAATGAAGAACAAGCCTAGTAGCTTTGAAGAGTTTAAGGAAAAAGTGAAGAAGTACATTTAGCAAGAGGACTTTATCCTCACTAGAAGGCAATCCAATCAAAGCAGGTTGGACAAAAAGAAGGATAATAAAGGGTCCATAAAAGATCGCTTAAGCCCAAAGCAGGGGGAAGGGTCATCATGGGATAATGGTGCAAGGGATAGAAAACACACCATCCTAAGCTTCACAACATATACCCCCTTAAATCGACTAGTGGGGGATATTTTCATTGAGGTTCACAACATGTGTGTCTTACCTAAACCAATAAGACTATGGGGTAATCCTTATAGACACACCATTTTTGCTCCCTCTTTCTTTTTTATTTTTATTTAAAAAAATCCGAATAAATGTAATTTATTTGCATTATAAGATTGAGACACAAGCTAATGGCTTGATGGAAAGACACTTTCATGCATTCTAAAATTCCCAATTTTGATTCCCCTATTGCGCAAAACGCGCACTATTTTTTTTAGAATTGAAAAGTGGATCAAGTTGGGAATAAATGCAATGTATTTGCATAATAACATTGAGGCATAGGCCAACGGCTTGTTGGAAAACACATACACACAAGTTATAGGAGACTCGAGATTGAATCCCCTAGCACGTGTAGATGTGCATATATATATGTATGTATATATATTCAGAACAAATTGGAATAAATGCAATTTATTTGCATAATAACATTGAGGCATAGGCCAATGACCTATTGGAAAACACATACAAGCATGTTGTAGGAGTCTTGAGATCGAATCCCCTAGTGTGTGTAGACGTGCATTTTTTTTTAGGAAAGAAGGAATAAATACAATTTAATTGTATTACAAGACCGAGGCATAGGCTAATGGCTTGTCGGAAAACATACATCGCATTCACAATGACTAAGGTTTAATCCCTACAAGAAGCGCCTTGCTCACTTTTTTTTTATTTGTTTAGAAAAGTGCCACGTGTCAGCATTCCATTGGTTGACCGTGGCATTGTGGATCTTCTTCCTCAGATTTGACATAGTTTCTTCACACTTTCTTTTTTGAGTTGCCCAGTTTTCAGCCATTTTTGGCTACTTTATCTACACAATTTCACCAAAGTAATGGTGAAATCATGTAGATCACATGGGATACTTTGGATTGATCCCAAAAACATGTCTAAATTCATGCATTTGGCTGTTTGAAATTAGCCTCAAAGTCGAAAAAAAATTAGTTGGGCAAGATATCCGTTCATCCATTTTCTAGCAAAATTGAGCAAAAATAGCAACCAAAGCTTCGATTCCACTTCTTAAGCAACTATGGCTTCTCCACAGCTAGGATAATTACCTAGATCACATTTGTTTCCTCAAAAAAAAAAAAAAGAATATTCCTAGCACCTCCGAGGTGAGTGAATCCTCACATTTAAGAGCTTCCATGCTCAGACCATACTTGATTAGTATAAATAGGACCATTCTTTCATCTTCTAGATACCGATTTGATCTCAAGTTACTTCCATTCAAGCTTAGTATCCACTTTCTCTCTTTAAAAACTTGCACTTCTAGTCATCTCTGAGAGAAAACACCACTACCCTTAGGTTCTCCATTCTTAAACACCCTAGAAAAAACCCCTCTTTAGCTTAGAACCACCGAGAAGAACCAGAGTCGGAGCTGACCAAATCTCCACTGTTGGCCACCACTCCGATCACAATCCTCCACTACTTTTAGGTTCAAACCAGCAACAACGACATACTCATAGTTACTCCTAACCTCGCATCGACACCACCCATTTAGGCCAATAACCACCAGAAATTGCTAAGCCCTCCAGTTTTTCTTCACAAACCTTTGTTGAAGCCAGACTTGGATCCGATTCAGACTTGGCTCTAACCCAGGTTCATGCCCCATTGCTTGTTTTTCTTTTTTTTTGGGTGACATTTTAGCCTTTTTTAAAAATAATAACAATAATAAAAAATCAAGTTTTTTTTTTGTTAATTTTTTTTAGACACCTTAGTTTTTATAAAAAAAATTACATAAAAAAATTTAGTTTTTATAATTTTTTTTAGACATCTTAGCCCTTTTTTAAAATGGTAATCGTAGTATTTTAAAAGATAGCCCCAAGTATAGAATCTCTAGTTTTATAAAAATATATGTATGTATTTTTTCTTGTAAAATCAGTAGCTAGGTTAGAATTAATATCGCTCTATTAATTCTAACTTGATATTTTTCCCGATCATAATCAAGTGGCGACTCTCATTTTCAAAAGTAATTTTTTTTTCTAATCTTAGTCAAGGGTTTACACTAAATGAGTAAATGTTTAATGTAAATTAGATTAGGAAGAAGAAAAAATTAGGCTTGACAATCTTAATAGGAAAAACTCCAACAAATATTACGACTCCCACAAAGATAGGGGTCACAATACAAATGAGTGCTATTATCTCAAAAATGCTTTCAAAGATCTCGTACAATGCGAATATCTCTGGGAGTATACTGCTGACCCCAACAATTCATTCAATGCCTTACTCAAAGATGGTGGAAGAAGTATGGTCACAAAGAACCGAAAGATGGAAATAATAACAACTAGCCCAACAGAGCTCCCAATGGTGTTATTAACCCCATTGTTGGGGGCTCGTAAAGAGAAGGCTGGCCGAGCTCCTCGAGCTAGGCTAATGCCCCAACTAGTCGACGGGTGATGAGCTTACACGATAAGAAGTTGAGAGTAGATACATCTGTATCCTTCTTTGATGAAGACCTTGAGGGGGTTCAAACCCCCAATGATAATGCCTTTTTGATTAGTGTAAAGATCGCCAAATTTGATGTAACGAAGATCTTGGTTGACATAGGTAGCTCTACTAATATAGTCTTTAAACATGCTTTTGACTAGATGCAACCCAAGCTCTAGACCAATATGAAGCCATACAATCATAATTTGTATGAGTTCAATAACTAACTTGTATGAGTTGTGGGCATCATTACCCTCCCCATGGAGTTTGAGGACGATAATGTTGTGGCCTAGCATAATATGAAAGTCTTAGCAGTGGATTGTTGGTTACCCTACAATGTAATTCTTGGATGACCAAGTCAGAACACCTTTAAGATGATCTCTTTAACGTCACACCTTGAGGTAAAATTCCCAATGCTTGAAGGAGTGGGCATATGTTAGGGAGATCAGGAGCTCACGTGCATATTATATCTAAAGGCCTTAAAGTGGGAGGAGGCCTTCACTATAAAAGCTAGATTTGAGGAACAGTTGGGTTTTAAGAAAGAACCGGCTGAGGAGACAAAAGAAATTTAGCTTTGTAATAGCACTGAGCAAATCACGTGGGTAGGAACATCAATGCTTCTAGAACTTAAACATCACCTCATCGACTTCCTTTGGTCCAATAGCTACGTGTTTGCCTGGTCCCCACTGGACATGCCAAGTATCTCCCCTGAGGTGATGATGCACCAACTCAACATCGATAGCGATGCCACCGTTGTTAAGTAGAAAAATAGACACTTTGCACCAAAGAGGTAAGTAGCTATCGAGGCAGAGGTGCAAAAGTTTCTAAAGCGGGATTCATCAGGGAGGAACATTACCAAACCTAACTAGCCAAGTGTGTACTAGTTAAAAAGTCCAATTGGAAGTGCTGAATATGTATAGACTACACAAATCTCAACATAACTTGCCCAAAGGACGATTTTCCCCTCTCTTAAATTGACCAGCTTGTCGATTCTACCTCCGACCATGCCCTCCTTAATTTTATGGAATCTTTTTTGTGGATACAACCAGATTAAGATGGAGTCAAAGGACGAAGTACACATTTCGTTTGTCACCAACTTCAACACTTATTGCTATAAAGTTATGCCTTGTAGCCTTAAAAATGCTAGGGCTATATACTAAAGGTTAGTGACGAAGATGTTTGAACAACAAATCAGATGAAACATTGAAGTATACGTTAATGATATGATTGTTAAGAGCATAAGGCCCGAAGACCATTTCTATGACTTATAAGAGACATTTAACACCTTGAGGCAATACAATATGAAGTGGAACCCCCAAAAGTGAGTCTTTGGGCTATTTCAAGTAAGTTCCTTAGATACATGGTCACATAGAGAGGCATCGAGGCTAACCCAAAGAAGATATGAAACATACTCGAGATGTAACCCCTCAGGTCAATAAAAGAAGTACAATGATTTATAGGACGAGTTACCGTGTTGAATAGGTTCGTTTCCAAAAGCGAAGATAAGTGTTCCAAGTTCTTCAAGGTCTTGAAGAACTTGGCTAATTTTCAATGGATTGAACAATGTCAAACTGCATTCGAGAAGTTCAAGTAGTTCTTGACAAGTCCACTTATACTCTTGAAATTGGTTCCAAGTGAAGACTTATTCTTATATCTCTCGATTGGTGACCAAGCTCTCTCCATTGTACTAGTATGAGTTGAAAGGAGGGAGCATAAGCCAATCTATTATGTCAGTTAAGTCCTCTAGGGCCTTGAAACTAGGTACTCAAAGGTAGAGAAATTCACCTTTGTAGTGGTGATCTTGGCTAAAAGACTATGACCTTACTTTAAAGCATATCAAGTAATAGTTTTAACCAATCACCCATTGTGGAATATATTACATAAGTAGGACACGTCAGGTCGGATGATGAAGTGCACCTTAGAGCTAAGTACTTTCAGAGTACAATACTGACCAAGAGAAGCAATAAAGCCCAAGTCTTCGTAGATTTCATAATAGAGTACACGGTGGATGATGTCATAATAGATAATAACGATAGGTTACTATGGACTTTTCATGTTGATGCTTCGTCCACTTTGGAGGCTAAGGGTGGGGAGTGAAGCCGACCTTATGCTGTATGGACCTCATGGAGTGGAGGTGTCTTACGCTCTCAAGTTTGGGTTCTCAGCAAGTAATAATGAAGTAGATTATGAAACCTTTATTGCAAGTCTTAGATTAGCAAAGGAGATAGGTGCTAAGAAGATAGAGATATATTCGGATTAGCTCATCATTTAATAAGTGAATGGAGAATAAACTATCAGGGATGAAGTGATGAGTAACTATCTCTAGATCGTCAAAGATCTCACCTTGAAATTTCCCTCCTAAAGCATCACTAAAGTTTCTTGAGTTGAGAATTTTAATGTTGATAAGCTCTCAAAACTAGCGTCTACAAGATTACCCGACCTGGACAAATGGGAGAAGAAAGTCTTCATCAAGTACCTTCCAAATAAGTGCATCAACAAGAGGTTGGCTTTAGTCATGGAAATTCATCATACGTCGGTTGAACCATGTTGGATAGATCCTATCATGGATGTTGAGTCTAATTTTTTAACTGTTTTCCTTAATTTTAACCTATACTAAACCCTACATTTTTAATATAGATTACTTGATTAAATTAAGAAAAAATAATTTTAAAAAGGAGTCACCGACCAACTATGTTTGTAAAAACATGATTAGGATTAATGAGTAGAAAAATCCTAATTAACTACGGATTTGCGAGATTTAGAGTTTTAGGGACTAGAGACTGATAGTTTGAAGGGTTAACCTATTAAAACCTAAACAATTACTATGTAAAATCTTTAAGATTTTTTACTAAAATGCCTTTATATTCCTATCTTATATTTTTCATGTATTTATCATTTTTTTACTATTATACTATTTATTGTTATCATTATTGTTATTATTATTTCATTTTATATATTTTTATAAGATTATATACTTATGCTAATTTTTCCTAAAATCCTAAATTTTTACTTTATTGTGGTTGCCCCGAAGGTATCTACGTACCCTCTATCCGTGATCAAATTGCTCGTAGTTTGCCTTTTTTTTATATATAAATTTTTTGTTTGTTGATTGATTTTATTTAGTAAGAAGTGCTAGGTTTACATTATTTAACCAAATTAATTTTTATTAAAAAAAACCCTAAGGAAACTAGGTTATTATGTGATAATTAAAAAAAAACTAAGTTTATTATTTTTATTTATTAAAAAAAAACTCTACGTGACAAAACCCTAAAATACTAGATTTTGATAAAAAGATTTTTTTTATCATATTTATATTTTTCTACCTTTCATTATTACTATTATTTTATTATTATTATGATTATTTCTTTATGTATTTTTATTTTATTTATAATAATTTTTTGCTTATTTATTATTATTATTATTATATTATTTATTTTTATCCTTTTAAATTTTTATTACTAAAGCCATGAGTGGTGGTATACATCACGGCAACTTAATGGATACTTATTCCTATCTTGAAATAAAACATAAACATATAAGTTAGTATGCTAAAAAAAACTAGGAGGCAAAACACAATTAAAATCAAGAACTAAATCACAAAGTTTCATATTATTTATTTATTGTTATTATTTATTATTATTTTTTACTGATTGTCATTATTACTATTAAATTTTTGGAATTTTATTTTGTATTATGATTTTTATGTATAAGTAATATAAGCTAAATAAATAACAATAATAAAAGAGAAAAAAAATACCAACAAGGTACGTTCGGATCGGGTTCACATCATGGGTTAGATTAGGATATCGAGTTAGGCATAGGTCGAATGCGGGCTGGGTCAACTTCACATGCGTAGCATACACGGGCACCGGAGGGGACAAGAGCAATGGCAAAGTGGCACTTCGAGCGATTCTGGGCATTGTCGACGACGATTGATAACTAAAATCCTAGGTTTTTTTTTTTTTTTGGGGGGGGGGGGGGGGGGGTGACGCAGTGCGGAAAGCGTAACGAAACGAATCTGAATATGGATTGGTTTTACAACAACAAAGAATAGCTCTTTGATGCAAACTATGGTTGCGCACAACCGATAAACGGAGATAATTCTCTCTCGAAGTGTATTTCAAAGTATGAATAAAATGTAACCCTAACATGTCTGACAAAAGGGTATATATACTCCCCCGTAAAATATCTAAAAGGAGAAAATCTAAGCATACACGTGGAAATAAATAATGATATACACGTCTATAACCTATCGCATACACGGCCGTGCCTCTAGGCCGTGTATGTTTTTGGGCATGTGACCAGCGCAGTACACGGTCTCATGTACGGCCGTGCCTCTAGACCGTGTATGTTTTTGGGCATGTGACGATCGCATTACACGGACGTGTCCCAAGCCGTGCCCCCCAGCCGTGTATGATTCTGTGAATGTTCCTGACCGAATACACGGCCGTGTCCCTGGCCGTGCCTCCTGGCCGTGTATGATTCTGTGAAGGTCTGACGCGATACACGATCGTGTATCCACCCGTGTGTCAACCTGTGTCCGCATCATTCTCTCCCACCAATGAAGAACTCGACCCCGAGTTCGCTTCAGGATATAACGCCTCACCGTCAGGGAAGAAAGGGAAGATATCAGCGACATTGAAGGTCTTTGAAATGCCCATAGTGTTCGGTAAACCAACCACATAAGCATTATCATTGATTTTCTGCACAATCTGGTATGGACCATACTTCTTAGGTTGAAGCTTGCTGTACTTTCCAACAGGGAACCGCTCCTTGCGTAAGAATACCATAACTTGATCACCTACTGAAAACACTTGTCGCCTTTGATGCTTGTCAGTTGCAGCTTTGTACTTAGTATTAGATTGCTCAATTTTCGCACGTACCTCAGCTGTAATGTTCTGCCAATTATCCGCTAGGTTCTTGGCTGTTATGTGAAACTCAGTACTCCTTGGAAGCTTGATTAAATCCATAGCATGGTTAGGAGTACTGGTATAGACGATAGAAAATGGAGACTTGCCTGTTGTCTTGTGAACGGCACTGTTGTAAGCGAACTCCGCCTGAGCCAATGCCACATCCCATTGCTTGGGCTTTTCACCACAAATACTTCTAATTAGATTGCCTAAAGTTCGATTTGTAGCTTTTGTCTGACCATCCGTTTGAGGGTGAGCCGTGCTACTATAGTTCAGTGAGGAATCAAATAGCTGCCATAAAGTTCTCCAAAAATGACTCAGGAATTTGCTGTCTCTGTCTGAAGTAATGGATTTAGGCACCCCATGAAGACGTACCACTTCTTTGAAGAACAACTTGGCAATGACCTGAGCATCAACAACCTTTCGACACGGGATAAAATGGGCCATCTTGGAGAACCTGTCAACCACAACAAAAACAGAGTCAATGCCCCGTTGGGTACGGGGCAATCCAAGGACAAAGTCCATGGACAAATCCTCCCATATGTTATCAGGAATAGGGAGCGGAGTGTAGAGGCCAGTGTTTTGGGACTGGCCTTTAGACGTCTAGCATGTATAACACCGTTGTACAATCCTCCCAACATCACGCCTCAAGTGTGGCCAGTAGTATCTATCACTGATTGCAGCAATAGTCTTATCCCTTCCCAGATGACCTGCTAATCTACCCCCATGCAAATCACGGATCAATTTCTCCCTCAAAGAAGACTCGGGAATACACAGTTGATTTCCCTTCATTAAATACCCATCATAAATATGGAAATCACCGCTAGGCTGTTTAGTTCGACACATCTCTCAAGTATCTTTAAAATCAGTGTCAATCCCATACAAGTCTTTCATACATTCAAATCCCACCACTTCAGTATGAAGTGTCACCAACAAGCTGGCTCGCCTGCTCAAAGCATCTGCAACCTTATTGTATACTCCTGATTTATGTTTTAGCTTAAACAGGAATTTCTGCAAAAATTGTACCCATCTTGCATGCATATCTTCGCTAATCCTGGTCTGATTTCTCAAGTGTTTAAGGGCATCACAATCAGAATATAGCACGAATTCTTTGCCAACTAGGTAATGCTCCTAGGTCCTCAAAACGCGCACAACTGAATAGAATTCTTTGTCATATGTGGACCAATTGCGCCTAGACTCGCATAACTTCTCACTAAAGAATGCAATGGGCCTCCTTTCCTGAGATAGCACCGCCCCTATTCCAACCCCACTTGCATCACAATCGACTTCAAACAATTTATCAAAGTCAGGTAATGCAAGAACTGGTGCATTACACAACTTTTCTTTCAATAACCCAAAACTACTTTCAGCCTCATCATTCCACTGGAATTTCCCTTTCTTCAGGCACTCAGTCATAGGTGCAGCAATGGTACTGAAATGCCGAATAAACCGTCTATAGAAACTTGCCAACCCCAGGAAACTCCTCAATTCACTCACTGCTTTAGGGATAGGCCATTCCCTAATAGCTTTGACCTTCTCATCATCCACAGTAATCCCATCACCACTAATAACAAAACCCAAAAATAGCAACCTCCTAGAGAGGAATATACACTTCTTCAAATTAACAAATAGCTTGTTCTCCCTCAGAACCTTCAACACCTCCCTCACATGCTTGATGTGCTCCTCCTTAGTTTTGCTATAAATCAGGATATAGTCAAAATAAACTACTACAAACTGATTAGAAAAGGGTTTAAGTACCTAATTCATTACTCGCATGAAAGTGCTTGGAGCGTTGCTAAGGCCAAAAGGCATGACCATCCATTCATATAGGCCCTCTTTGGTTTTAAAGGCCGTCTTCCACTCATCCCCTGGTTGAATCCAAATCTGATGGTAGCCACTTCTCAAATCGATCTTGAAAAAGAACATAGCCCTACTAAAAAAAATCTAACATGTCCTCCAACCTCGGTATTGGGAATTTGTAACCAATGGTAATTTTATTGATCGCCCTGCTCTCAACACACTTACGCCAACTCCCATCTTTCTTTGGGGTTAACAAGGCGGGCACTGTACAAGGACTCATGCTCTCCCTGATGAATCCCTTCTGGAGTAGTTCTTGCACCTTCCCCTGCAATATTTCTGTTTCTTTTGGACTCATTCTATAGTGTGGGAGATTAGGTAGACTGGCCCCTGGGATCAGATCAATGTGATGTTGGATATCCCTCATGGGAGGTAACCCATTAGGTTGCTCCTCAAATGTTATCTCTTTAAACTCCTCCAATAGTTCCTTAATCCTGTCAGGCAACTCCTGAGCACTACTCTGGCCTTCCTCCACTGTCATCACTTGATGAACAATTAGCGCATGGACTGTTTGCGCCTCCTTAATTGCTTCTTCCATCTCCCTCTCAGATTGGGTGATAGTGAGAAAGGAACGCCCTTCCACTTTAGAAGCTTTAAGGCGGTGTGACACTTTGAGAGGTAGAAGAGTGAACTTTACCCCATCCTTCTCTAGCCGGTAAACATTCTTCCTTCCTTCATGCTTGGCATTAACATCAAACTGCCAAGGCCTCCCAAACAAAAGATGGTATGCATCCATGTCCACTATGTCACAATAGACCTCATCCCTATACTTCCCTATAGAGAAAGGTACCCTGCATCGCTCAGTGACTTCAATCTTTTCAGCTGCTTTTATCCACCCAATAGTATATGGGTTTGGATGTTTTTCAGTCGGCAAATTCAATGCCTTCACCGTTTCTCTACCAATGATATTCTCGCAACTTCTACTGTCCACAATCAACTCAAACGCCCGGCCATCAACAGTACATCTAGTGCGAAACAACTGATGTCTCTGGGTCTTCTCATCACACTTTGGTGCTAACATCAATTTTCTGATGACGTATGCCTCCTCATCATCCCCATAGCCATCATCACCATAATACTCATCTCCTCCATCTGGTTCACAAGACACTTCATCATCCTCTCCTCTGTCAATAACATTGACTGGTCTCCTATTAGGGCACTCATTAGACCGATGCCCGGTTGATTACACCTATAACACTTTCCCATAACTGGTTTAGCATAGGGGTTGTTCTGTTTAGGAGCCTCCTTAGTCTCCATTGGCTTCCTGCTCACCACTCTATCATCTCTCTTATCATTAACCCCACTTTGCACTTCCTGGATAGCCTTCCCCTTGTCTGTACCTGTTGTAGTGAATCCATCATTCCTAAACCTTCTATTACCCCTATCAAATCTGTTGGTCTTCTCTTGCAGCATCATCTCCGCCCGAAGAGCCATGTTTTTCGCTTCATTGACATTGTGCAAAACATGAACTCCTATCTTCTCCCTAATTTGCAACTTTAGCCCATCCAGATATCTAGCCACCTGCTGCCCTTTGCTCTCCCTTAGATCATTCCTCTCAGCCAATCTCATGAATTCCGCCGTATACTCATATACCGTTCTTTGACCCTGTCTACACTTTTGATATTGCTGAAATAATATTTGTTCGTAGTCAGGAGGTAAGAAATCCCTTTGAATCAATTGTTTCATCCTATACCACGTCTGCACCGGTTGTCTACCCTCTCTATATCGCCTGTTCTGCAATCTCTCCCACCATGCCGAAGCCCCTCCTTTCAATCTAAAAGCCACTAACTTCACCCTACGATTCTCCGTCACTTCCATATAATCAAAGAAACGGTCTACCTCCGCCAACCAATCTAATAAATCTTCAATGTTCAAATTACCAGTAAAAGAGGGTATATCTACCTTTAATTTGAAGTCGCTGGTGTCTCCTTGATCATACCCATGGTAATTCCGGCGATATCCACCACCACCATATCCTCTCCGCTGTGGTTGTTGATTCCCGATTAGCCAATCATCCTCTTCATCAGAATCCACATCACATGTTTGGATTCTTTGATTCGCAGCGACAGATCTGTTGACGGGAACGCCAAGAGCAGGATTTGCCCTGGGTCGTACTCCACTAACATCTCTATCTCTTTTCGTATTGGTTCCCATCGTGTCGAAACGCTCAACCAGATCATCAAAGCGCTGTTCGAAACGTCGGAGTCTCTGATCCATGGTATCCAACACTGCCCTTTGAGCCTACACTTCGGTTCGCAGAGCTTCCATATCCCGAGCAACGTCCGGAACATGACCGCCTCCTGAACTACCGTCACCTGACATCTCCACAGGAAATTTTCCTTGCTCTGATACCAACTGACGCAGCGCAGAAAGCGTAACGAAATGAATCCGAATATGGATTGGTTTCACAACAACAAAGAATAGCTCTTTGATGCAAACTATGGTTGCGCACAACCGATAAACGGAGATAATTCTCTCTCGAAGTGTATTTCAAAGTATGAATAAAACGTAACCCTAACATGTCTAACAAAAGGGTATATATACTCCCCCGTAAAATATCTAAAAGGAGAAAATCTAAGCGTACACGTGGAAATAAATAATGATATACACGTCTATAACCTATCGCATACATGGCCGTGCCTCTAGGCCGTGTATGTTTCTGGGCATATGACGAGCGTAGTACACGGTCTCATACATGGCCGTGCCTCTAGACCGTGTATGTTTCTAGGCATGTGACGATCGCATTACACGGCCGTGTCCTAAGCCGTGCCCCCCAGCCGTGTATGATTCTGTGAATGTTCCTGACCTAATACACGGCCGTGTCCCTGGCCGTGCCTCCCAGCCGTGTATGATTCTGTGAAGGTCTGACGCGATACACGACCGTGTATCCACCCGTGTGTCAACCTGTGTCCGCATCAGGGGGGGTAAGGAGCTCAAATCTAGTGGCGATTCTATGTGAAAAGGAGCCAATGGTGGTGGTTGGAAGGGTTGCGAGGGTCGCACGTTGTCTTCGATGTGAGCTTTTGGTGTGTAGACAAACCTAAAGCTTGAGCTTTTCCTACTTCTCGCAATCTACTGAATCCAATGGGACCTAGTTCTAGCTTTGTTATGATGTGTGGGTGAAGCAAACATAGAGAGAAGGTGGAGGTTATGGGTATGGTATTCTAGAGAGAGAAAATGCGTTATCGAGTGTTCTTAATCATCTAAAGCTTTTTCTGATTTTTTCCTTCAACTTAGGATGTTCCCATGTATTTATAGGTGTGTTTAATCGATTTAGATAAGCTTTGCTTTGATTCGAATCAAAATTTTAACAAAAGCTTATGTTTATCTTGCCTCCATTTTGATGTATTTTAAAGTAGATTGAAGATAATCTTTAAGATAAAACGGATTTTTTGTTAAAATATGATGGGATAGCATAAAATTGTGATAAGAATTAAGATAATTTAATCCTGATCTTCACGGTGAAGCTTTTCTTCCTTTTTTTCCAGCCTTTATCCAAGGAGAAAGAAGATCATGTGTGAGGCACATGACCTCTTTTGGCTAATTGCACGCTGCCACGTGGCAGCAGGTAGGAAAAAAAAATGAAAAAAGCATAGAGTGCCTCCTACAAAGTTCGAACAATCAACCAAAGACTCCCCCACACACATAAGGACAACTTTTAGACTAGCTTAGCTGTTTAGTTTCTTGGTTACTTATTATAACTAAATCGTACTTAAGCGAATTAACCTCTTGGGTCGAGTCTCACTTAATTAAAGTGCCTGGTTTGATTTAAAGACCCTATTTTTCTAGTTCTTATTCCTTAAAAATAATATTTTTATTATATGTAGATATATATATATATGTATGTGATTATTATTCTTTTATTTTTTTCTTTCCCATTTTGTTTAGTTCTATTTTTCTATACTCTTACCCTTTATTTATTTACTGTTGTTATCATTATTAATTTTATTTTTATTTATTTAATTTGTAAACCTGACTTTATTTTAATAACTTAAAAAGGGAGCAAAAATGGGGTGTCCATAGTTGCTCTTCTTTGTAGTGAAATTCAAATAAAACTTTATTACAAAGATAGAAAAGACACCATTTTTGCCCTAAATCTTGAATGACATGCCTACTATTAACAAGATAGGACTTTAAAATGTGCTAATTACTAATGAGAATGGATTTGAATAGTGTGCCACCTATCAATGATGATGGACTTATAGAGGTTGCTAGTTGCTAACAATACTAGACTTACTAGGTTTCCATTTACTAATGAGGATAGACTTAATAGGTTAGTCATCTGTTGACGAGGATGGACTTTTAAAGATTGCCATCTACTAATAAGAATGGACTTTAAAAGTTTGCCATCTATTGACGAGAATGAACTTTTATTATTGCTAGCTACTAACTAAACTTGGGCATATTCTCTTTGTATTTATCTTCTTGAGTTTCAAATGCATGCTAAGACATTTTTTAAAATTTTCATCTTCTAAATCCATAAAATTGCTTCATTTAACGAATGGATCTTACCAATCTCACTGATTTCATCCAAGTGGCAGATCTTTACTTGTCACTTGGTAATCACTTGCTTGTCAAGCCAAAATACCCGTAAAAATGCTTGCAACCGATTATCCTGGTTATATCACTCACATTTGTTGTAAGATCGACTCTTTCTTGACCATCGCCTCTAATGTATGTTAACTTTTGTAATCGTGTTAGTCTTTTTTAACAATAAAAATCTCCTTAAAAGGATTAAGTCATAATGGAGCATTTAGCCATTTACTTATCATGTGTTTATCTTGTTTATGTGTATTAGTTTAGTTTGTGCTTATAGTGTGGTATGGAGATAATGAGAAAGAGAGCTTATCAGTGAAAGGTAAAGGAAGCAGTTGGTCAATGACCAATCCAACATTGATGACCACAAAGGATATCAACTTTGCTCGTAAACAATGAAAAATTTATCATAAAAGAGATTAGAATTATTAGCAATCTCATCGAGTTTAGCAAAGATTTCATTAATACTCATGGGTAATATAACTTCAATGCATCTAAATTAATAAGGCCTCTTAAATTTAGACCATCCATCTTGGCTAACACTAATGCCCCTCCTATCAGAACCTTCCTTATGACATAAGGTCCTTCATAATTTGGAGTGAATTTTCTCCTAAGATCTTGTATGTTTGGAAATACCTTCTTCAACACCAAGTCTCCCTCTTTAAAACTTCTCAACCATACTTTCTTATTGAATACTCTAGCCATCCTTTGTTGGTAGCATTGACCATGGCATAAGACTGTGAGTCACTTCTCATTAATTAAATTTAGTTGGTCAATCCTTTTCTTCACCTATTCTGCCTTATCAAGTTGTATCTATGCTAATGCCCTAAATGATGGGATTTCCACTTCTATCGGCAATACGACTTCAGTTCCATATACCAATGAATAAAGAGTGGCTCCAATCGAGTTTCTTATCGAAGTTCTATATGCCATGAGGGCAAATGGTAACATTTTGTGCTAATTAGTGTGAGTGATTGCCATTTTTTCAATAATTCTTTTGATATTTTTATTAACAACCTCAACTGCTTCATTTAATTTGGGGATGATATAGAGTTGAATTTTTGTGGTTGACTACAAACTGTTGGCATATCTTTGTTACCGGTTTGTTGTTCAAATTGGTTCCATGATCGGTAATTATGGACTCTGGTGCCCCATACCTAGCAATATGTCTCTTTTCAAGAATCTGACTACCATTCCTTTAGTCACATTAGCATATGAAGATACTTTAACCCATTTAGTAAAATAATTTATAGCCACTAAAATGAATATGTGCTCGTTTGATGCTTTTGGAGTTATTGGACCAATCATATCAATACCCCACTTGGAAAATGGCCAAGGGGCAAAGAGCAATTGTAACTTTTGAGGTGGAGCATTAATTCTATTTGCATATATTTGGCACAAGTAACAATGCCTTACATGTTTAATACAGTTTACCTCCATAGCCATCTAGAAATAGCCCATTCTCATGATTTTTTGGGCTAACATGTATCCATTCATGTGCGGTCCACAAACTCCTTCACGTATCTCTTGCATCAGGGTACTTACTTCCTCTTCATCAACACATCTCAATAAAGTGGTATCAAAAGATCTTTTGTACAATGTGGACTCGCTAAGTAAGAAACGGGTAGCCAGTCTCCTTAGTGCTTTTTAATCTTTCTTATCTACCCCCTCAAAGTATGTACCATTTTGGAGTAATACTTTGATGTTGTGATACTAAGGTTTTTGGTCTTGAGCCTTCTTAGTCGCAAGGTAGAAAGCTGGTTTCTATTCAATCGTAATCTTTAAGGGTTAAATTTCTATGCCATTTGAGACTTGAATCATAGATGCCAATGTTGCTAGAGCATCAGCGAATTGGTTTTGAGTTCTAGACATATACATGAAAGAAATCTTTTTAAACCTTTTAACCAATTCACTGAGATGCTGATGGTACGGAACTAATTTACTACATCTAGTCTTGAATTCTCCCAAAGTCTAGAGAATAATCAAAGATGAGTCTCCATATACCTCCAATCCTTGCATACCCATCTCTAATGTCATCTTGAGCCCCATGATGTAGGCCTCATATTCTATTATATTGTTAGTGTATGGAAATGTCGGCCTTGCCACCATAAGAAAGTGATTACCTTCAAGGGATATCAAAACTACCTTTATTCCACATCTAAAAACATTTGTGGCTCCATTAAAATACAACATCCACTGAGGACTTCCTGATTTTTCTTCTAACTACTTCTCGATAGTGGCCATAATCCCTTCATCTGGAAATTGAATTTTTGAGTTCTCAAGCATACCTTCATTTAGATATTTTGCTAATTGAGTTACTAAGGCTTGCCCATTCATTGAGCTTTGATTCACATAGGTTATGTGAAACTCTGAAAGCAACATCTGCCATTTAGAGATTCTTCCCATCAAAGCCGATTTTTTTACGAGATACCGTAATGAATCATGTTTGGTCAACAGTTCAATTGATTAATATAGGGTGTATTGAGCTTGTGCATCACTCATACTAAAGCACATCAAGTTCTCTCAACCTTTGGATATCTCTATTCTCCTTTAGTAAACTTCTTACTTAGGTAATATGTAGGGTATGCTTTTCGTCTCGTTTCATCTTTCTACCCCATTACATAACCCATGGACTCAGGAAGTATGGTTAAATACAAGAACAAAGGTCACCTAAAGGTAGGAATCGTTAAGACTGGAGGATTCATCAAATATCCCTTAATTTCAATGAATGCTTTATCGCATTTTGCATCCCATTTGACTACTGCATTCTTCTTTAGGAGTTTAAACAAAGGACGACACTTATCAGTGAGTTGAGATATGAACCTGGCTATGTAGTTCAACCTTCCCAATAAGCCTCTTACTTCTTTAAGGGTCCATGGAGCCGGCATCTCAATGATTTCCTTCACTTGGTCAGGATCCACTTCAATCCCCCTTTGATCGACAACAAATCCTAAGAGCTTCCTTGATGTTACCCCAAACGTGCACTTTTCAGGATTTAATTTCAATTGGAATTTCCCGAGTCTCTCAAACAATTTCTTGAGAACTTCCACATGATTTTCCTCTTCATGCGATTTGGCAAACATATCATCAATGTATACTTCAACCTCTTTATGTATCATGTCATGCAATAGTGCTACCAAAGCTCGCTGGTAAGTTGCCTCAGCATTCTTCAAACCAAAAGGCATAACTTTATAGCAAAATGTTCCCCATGTGGTAATGAATGTTGTCTTGGTCTTGTCTTCTTCTACCCGTCTTAATCTAATTATACCTTGAGAAACCATCCATGAAAGAGAAAAGGTGGTTTCTAGCAGTGTTATCTACTAAGACAATGGGAAATTATCCTTTAGCGTGGTCCGATTCAAATCCCTAAAATCAACACAAACCTGAACTTTCCCATTTTTCTTGAAGACTGGTACTACATTCGCCACCCACTTCAGATAATCTAATATTTCAATGAACCTAACTTCTAACAACTTCTTCACCTCTTCTTTGATTTTTAACAGGATATCAAGTCTAAACCTTGTAAGCTTTTGCCTTTTTGGTTTGATGTCTACTCTAGTGGGCAACTTATGAACAACTAATGAAGGGGGATCAAGCCTTAGCATGTCCTTATATGAATAAGCAAATACGTCTAAGTACTCAGATAGCAATTACGACAACTCTCCCCTATGACCTTCCAACAAACCACTCCCAATCTTGATATTCCTAGGATTTTCATCCGTACCTAAATTCACCTCAACAACTAGTTTGTCAATGACGATCTTACCTAGCTCAAATCGATGCCAACTCTTTTGAATCTCATTAGGTTTTTCAACATCATCTTCAATGACTAACCTAGTAAGGTCGAAGGTGATATCAACATTTTCATTATTTATAGGTGTGAGACACACTCTGCTTTCATCGATTTCATTGGATCTGAAGAATAAAGGTAAATAGGGAAGCTAATAAGTAGTAGGAAAAGATGCAGAAAGAAAAAGAAACTAAAAACTTTATTCATAATGAGATAGATATGTATTGTTTACTAAAGCTAGACTAAATTTGTGCTAAAATGGTAAAAATAAGATAAATGCTCCATATGACCCAATCTCTATTCTAAAGAGACCTATTGTTATTGATCAAGGTTAAGAATCAATTGTTCAACTTGTTGTTGCTGAATCTCTCTCTTGCTATGCTAATGGTGCATCACTGGTTAAATAAGTCAATCGACTCAGATAATTTGGATTGTTGGACATAAGCTAATGTTGTAAATGTGTCGCCAATGTTTGGAAACTCTATCTAAGTGTGGTATAACCTCTTGCCTCTCTTTCCTCTCATCTTCTGATTCATCTCCTCAATCTTCCACTGAGTTAGTATGTAACCCAACTCGAATGTACCGATCTGTGGCTATTGCTGTAGTTGAATTGAGACTATGTCTTCATCTGAGTCTAGTGTCATTTCTTTGGCTTCATAGACCATACAAACCTTATTAAATATCTGTAATCCTAGCTCCTCTACGTCTTCACTTCCAATTTACAAGATGGCTATCTTCCCGTATATAACATAATCTTGCTACCCCAACAATGTCACAACTTGGCCATTGGCTACAAACTTGATCTTCTAATGTATGTTACTTGGTATGGCTCCGACTGAGTGTATCTAAGGCTTCCCCAGTAGTAAATTAAAAGACTTTAGGATGTCTGGTACCTGGAAAGGGATTGTAAATTCTTGTGAACCAATCTCCATTTGCAACTCAACCTCTCCTAGTATCTCCCTTTTAGATCCATCAAATACTCAAACAGTTATCGAACTAGGCTTTATCTCGAACATGTCTATCTTAAGAAGGCTTAGTGCAGATAGTAGGCAAATGATCAAAGATTAACCATTATCAATCAACACACGGGCTACTACCATATTCTTGCATCTAACCACGATGAATAGTAGTTTAGTATGTTGATTACATTCCTCTCCTAAATCTTCCGGTGAAAAGGCTATTTGATCCATAGCAAAAATAGAATTAACTACCAAGCTCAGTTTCTCAATTGAAATACCTTTAGTGATGTGCTTAAAGTGGATTGCAATATAAATCAAGGATAACACAACAAGGAAACAATTTCTAATCAATTGGGGTGTGAACTCTAAATTGAAAATGGAACCCTAATTTACGTGAACAATAGATAGAAAAGAAGAGCTAATTCCTTACCAGATGTTACGCACTAGTTGGAATTAGGATTGATTTTGATATTGTTGATATTACGTACAACAAAACCAAAATCCGCTCACCACAATTCTAGGAGAATTGATAAGAGTTAGAGTGTGAAAGGACAAGCTTTCCACAGCAATTTTAGTTTGAAAAATATGTTTCAAAAGTCCCTTACAAAACCTACATAATAAGTATTTATACCTTACTACAATTATGGAAAAATAACCTAAGTAAAAATAGTACACATGGCCGGTCACTTCAAGCTCCAATCACGGTCATAAGAAGGAAACACAAGACTGGTTCTCCTTTGGTTCAATTCGGTTCATTATGGATCGTGACCCATTCACAAACTAATTGCTATTGTGCTTGGTCGTCTTCTTGTAAAACAGACAAAATGTACTTGCTAAAATGTAAAAATAATTATTATAAAATAAATAAAGACAATATGTGAACTTTTTGGTTCCATTTGTTTAAGTAGGCTTCCCAATACTGGATCAAGAGGTTTGATTCCCATTATTTAGGGACCTTAACCTTGTGGAGTATCTTCACAAGTGCTTCACGGTGCAGCTCAAAGGACAACAATAAGCCCATCAAGGAAATTTGGGTGGGGACTTTAGCTAGTTGGTCTATGATCTTATACTTACTTGCCTTCATAATCTTCATAAAGGGACCCTATCATCTTGCTTAAGAATCTTCTTAAAGGCCTATTCAATGATGACCTTTCTCTTGGTTTCCTCAATCAAATCATATACCCCCCTAGTGAATGGGTTAACCCTCCTATCATTGGCGATGTCGATATCTTTACAGTCTAATTTACAACTTGATAATTCAGTGGTGTAGCCTTATAATTCTTTGGTAGTACTAGGACATTGAACACAAATTTCTTAGGTTTGAAGGTGACTAGCTTCTATTCCTCTTGCTTGGGACATTTAAAAACAAAAGACTTAAGATCAACTCTAACCATACCCACCATCTGCTCAGACTTCTTTTATTGATGCTTAAGGTTATCCTCCTCCTGAAACTCTAGGCCCCAACTAGTAGGTGGTGCATTTGCATATACGTTTTGGCACAAAAGAATAGTCTACCAAATATTCAAATGCTCCAAATGGTTACCCAGCGTATCAACAGTAGGATCACCTACTAAATATCTTTCCCTTAATTCCTTTTACATACAACTTCTCCTTGGCTTGGGGTCCAAAATGGCCTGAATCTCCTCCTTCTTTACCTTCCCTTCCCTAAGTAGTTGATAAATTGTGGGCTTGGTCTTAGTCTTGTCCCTCAGGTTTCTTATACCTTGTAAGTGACCCATTTGTTTCAAATTCCATGCCACTTGCTCAATCATGATATGAAGTTCATCTAAATCCATCTTTGGTTTAAGCTCTTTTGCAACAATCATGTTAATGGAGGCCCCATGGTTTAGTAGGGGGTTGTTATTGACATTGGGCATTGAAGCCTCCACAAAGTCCAACTAGACTAGTTTAACATCTATGAGGTTTCGTATCTTGTTCTTAAGCCTCCAACAGTTATCAGTGGAGTGCCCCTCTTTCCCCAAATGATACTCATAAAAAAGATTCATATTGTAATCTTTTAGCCTGTACTTGTTAATAGCTACCTCAAAGTTCACCAAATTCTCACCCCTAAGATGATGGAGGACTTGACTCAAGGGGATAGAGATCCTAGCGAACTACCTTCTTTATTGGCGTTGGCTTGGATCTTGTTTTTAAGTTGTTGAAACGTTTTGGTTGGTCTAAATGGTTAATTGCGGCACTGGTTTGAAATGATTCCCCATGGCTACCATACCAACAATCATTTCCTTACCCTTATTAATAGACTTCGGATGCATGGATTTTTTATCTGCTTCCTCGATAGTGGGGAGTCTCCTTAAAGTGATTGCATCTTCAATATGATACCCAACAACTACTGTTTTTGCAAAGCTTGATGCAGTATGCCCCACGAGGTGCTGATAGTAAGGCTTACCTAGAGTATTGACAAACATGTAGGTTAAATCTTTTTTTGGTAATGGGTGGTTATCTTGGCAGCCATGCTCCTCCAATGTTGTGCATACTCTTTGAAGGATTCATTATTCTTCTTTCACATATTGTTCAGGTCCCAAACAGAAGGGGTTGCTTCAATGTTAAACTTGTATTGATTGTAAAAGGCCCTCAGGTCCCAAACAGAAGGGGTTGCTTCAATGTTAAACTTGTATTGATTGTAAAAGGCCCTCACCAATTTATCCCATGTACTCACTTCATTCAAATCAAGTTGAGCATGCCATGCTAGAGTTGGCTCGGTCAAATTGTCCTAAAAGGTTTGCACCCTAAGTTGTTTATACCTAGTGTACTTAGCCATTTTTCTGATATAGAGCCTGGCATGGAGTTTTGAGCAACTAGTACCATCGTATTTCTCAAAATTGGGGATTTTGAACTTCTCTGGGAATTCCTTATCTTCATAAGTAGGTAGATTAACCAGGTCGGTTTACTCAAATCCATTGGTCCCTTAAAAATCTTTCATCTTCTCATGAAACGTCTAGAGCAACTTCTTTTCCACATCTTATTGTTTTTCCTCGACTTCCCTCCTTAAGCTATCACTACTACTATTCCCCTACTCATCCATAGGGTTTGAACTTACGGTTTGTTAAGGGTCGGTCTAATCTCCTTAGACAAATTTATTAAGATGGACACAATTGATAGTGTATGTCAAGGCTTGCATCTGTTTAGTCGATTGCAACATAGTTTGCTTGAGGGTTGTGATTCTATAATCGGGATTGCTATTACCGGTGTTTTCGGACATTCTAGCTCTTAAGAGAGTGATAATTGGGCTTTTGATAAGGTTTACCTACTTGGGAGCAATCTTTGAGATCTATAACATAATCTAATTTATTAGCATTATTTAAGTCTATAAATTTTCTTCCTTTTTTTTTTTTATTTTTTTGTCATTATTTTATTCTTTTTTTCTTTTTTTGTAAGAAAAACATATATGGTAAATAAATAAATAATGCAACAAGAAGCAACTAAATAGTAATGTGGCACGTGATTTGAGTCATAAAACTACAGGCTTTTATTAATATTCAAATGGTTACATGACCTAATGACTGGAAATGTAAAATTCTTAATTGAGAAAAGTTCTTAAAAGAAAGCAAACTAGTAATAAATTTCTAAAAGAAAACCTTAGCTATCTTAAGCTATTCTCCTATACTAGCTTGGTCGAACTTCTTCTACTTCTCTTGTCAACTAATGGATTCACTCATCCTTTTCCTTCAACTGATCCCTCAAATATTGAATGACCCATTGTGCTTGCCCATGCTTCTTCTTTTAGTAATCCACAACTTTTTTCCATTTTTGATACAAGACTTCTACCCTAACTCGTATGGTAGTCCTATAGCCTTCCTCCTTCGACATTGGATCGTGTTTTCCTAGTTCATGTCTAAATACATTAGGGGATTTGTATTGTGCTTGACCAATCTTCTTCATAAAATCACATATAAACTCCCTAATAGCTTTGTAGGCCCCAATTCTTCCATCCAGCTCACCCAAGTCTACAATCTTCTTCACTTCTCTTCCATCCCATAACTCCTTGATATCATTAAAGCAAGCAATCTTGGTTGCCAATGGTATATTGGCATCTTGATATTTGAGGGTTACTCACTCTAATGACCTTATGTAGGTAATGTCTTGCAAAGGGCCTAACTGCCTCACGACTTGGGCTGGGAAATAACTGATATAGCGCATAATGTTGATGGTAGGTAAACCTGGATACTCCTCACATTCAAGGATCTCTTTTGTGCAGTGATTCCATCTAGCTAACCATGCAATATCTCCCAATTCTATCATTGTGAGTAACCTGTATCATTGTTGAGCGGATTTGTCATTAGATAGCTTGACCTAAGTGGCAAAGTTCCCTTTTCAAGTTTGCTCCCAATGCCTTGATGTCACTAATAAACCATACTAACAACAAAGTGGCCCCCCTCTTAAATATGCCATGGCTTTGTTGCTTCACAAAATTCAAGGACTAGATTTGCTCAACTAATATTGTCGAGACATAAGACTTTCCTACCAAAAATCGAGAAATCAATCTAGCTATCTTGAAGTGGATATTAGATCACCCCTATGGGAAAAGAATGGTTGGAAGTGCAACTAGTATGAATGCATTGATGCAATTCCTTTACCAGTTGTCATACCCTCCACAAAAAAATATCTCGTATGTCAAAATAGGCTGATGAGTATGCAAACCACTCACACAATGTCAAGAGTCTAATACATTTGTCTTTGCACATAGTTAAGGCTTCAGTAGCTTCGCTTTTTCTATCTCTTAATAAATGGTAGAACACATTCGTGGGTTGGGCTTGTAAGATTGGGATCAACATTCCATCTTCTATGGAGGGGGCCTTAAGAAATTGGGTATATTCCTCTAGGGTAGGTGCTAACTTGTAAGGCCCAAAATCTAACAATGATGATCTAATATCTAAAACTGGACTAGGACCTTGATTAGATCCCATTTAAGCAGCACTTTTATTAGGGATATGACCAGACTAATCTTTTGTAGAATATAAGAACATATTGAACCATCAATCTAAAGTCTCTGTGGGGGTAAGAATACTGGTTCATGTGAATCTTGTTGACACAGTACGATTGATCATTGGCTTAGTTTTCCATCTTTGCTACAAATTACAAAAAGGAAAGAAAAAAAACAAAAATTTACAAACTTGAAAAAATTACAAGGAAATGAGATTACAAAATCTATGATTTTTGAATATCAACAGAGTTGTAGCTTTATGTACGCAATACCACATTACTTTTCATTTGCAAGGGACAAATCATAAATAAGTAACATAAAACACACATAAGCGGTAACGAGGCTAGGTTCTAAAGGTCTCTAGCTCTATAATCGGTGGTTACATTGAAGCCTAAAGTGGAATCGCCTAATCGTTGCTAAGCAGTGGTATACGCCACTACAAAATGATGGGTACATAATGGTGTTCCATACTCGTTTCCTAAATCGCCCAGGTCTGGCCATATCTAAAACATGCATTTCATAACACAAAATTCGTCCATATATGGTGGCCTAGTTGGGCCATTTTCTCCCTTTCTTTCATTTTTTTTTCCTTACTTTCTATATTACTCAAAATCCGATTAGTACTATTATTTACAAATTAATTCACAAGATAAGCAATAAGAAAATATTGCAAGGGAAATAAAGGCCTTTCAGATATACTCATGAAAATTAATACATGGCTAACCCACTTTGAAATAGTTAGGTTTCTACCCTTTTAATATAGATTACTTGACTAAATAAAGAAAAATTAATTTTAAAAAAGAAGTTGCCAAACAACCATGTTGGTAAAAACATGATTAGGATTAATAGGTGGAAAAATCTTAATCAACTATTGATCTGCGAGATTTAGAGTTTTGTAGACCAGAGATTGATGGGTTCGAAGACTAATCTATTAAAACCTAAATGGTTACCATATAAAATCTTCAAGAATTTTTACTAAAATTCTTATATTTTTCATGTATTTATCATTTTTTTATTATTATACTATTTATTGTTATCATTATAGTTATTATTATTTCGTTTTATATATTTTCATAAGATTATCTACTTATGTTAATTTTCATAAAAACCTAAAGTTTTTATTTTATTATGGTTACTCCAAAGGTCCTATGTACTAGTTAATCGAGATTAAACCATTTGTAGTTCATTTTTTTTTAATAAAACTTTAGTTTGTTGATTGAATTTATTTAATAAGAAGCATTAGGGTTGTGTTATTTAACCAAATTAATTTTTATTAAAAAAATACCTAAGGGACTTGGGTTGTTGTTTGATAATTTTTTTTTTAAAAACTAAGTTTGGAAAAAAGGCCTTATTATTTTTATTTATTAAAAAAAAGCTTTACGTGACAAAACCTTAAAATACTAGATTTTGATAAAAGCTCTTTTTTTTTTTTAAAAAAAATCATATTTGTATTTTTCTATCTTTCATTGTTACTATTTTATTATTATTATTATTATTTCTTTATATATTTTTATTTTATTTATACTAAAAATTTCTATTTATTTTTTAATTATTATATTATTTATTTCTATCCTTTTGAATTTTTATATTTTTATTACCAAAACCATTTACCATCGAGCGATGGTATACACCACGACAACTCGATAGGTACTTATTCATGTCTTGAAATAGAACATAGACATATCAATTAGTATGCTAAAAAAAAAAAAAACTAGGAGGCAAAACAATTAAATTAAGAACTAAATCACAAAGTTTTAAATTATATTATTATTATTATTATTAATTTTTCTTTTTTTACCAATCGTTATTATTACTACTCTTAAATTTTTAGATTTTTATTTATAAGTAATATAAGCTAAATAAATAACAATAATAAAAAGAGAAAAAAATACCAATAAGGTACATTTGAGTCGAGTCGCATTGCAGGTCATATCAGGATATTGGGTTAGGTGCGGTGTCAACTTCACACGTATAGCATGTGTGGGCACCGAAGGGGACGGTAGTAGCAGTAAAGTGGCACTCTGGGCAGTTTTGGGCGTTGTCAATGGCAACTCATAACTTTAATCTTAGGTTTTCGGGGGTAAGGAACTCAAATTTGGTAGTGGTTCTGTGTGAAAAGGTGCCTAAGGTAGTGGTTGGAAGGGTTGCCGAGAGGGGTCATGGGTGGTCTTTGATCCGAGCTTTTGGTGTGTAGTCGAACCTAAAGCTTGAGCTTTCTTACTCCTTGCGATCTATTGAATCCAATAGGACCTAGTTCTAGCTTTGTTATGATGTGTGGGAGAAGCAAACATAGAGCGAAGGTAGAGGTCATGGGTATGGTGTTCTAGAGAGAGAAAATGTGTGGTTGAGTGTTCCTAATCATCTAAAGCTTTTTTTTGATTTTCTCCTTCAACTTAGAACATTCCCATGTATTTATAAGCGTGTTTAATTGATTTAGATAAGCTTTGCTTTTATTCGAATCAGATTTTTAACAAAAACCCATGTTTTTCTTGCCTCTGTTTTGATGTCTTTTAAAGTAAATTGAAGATAATCTTTAAGAAAAACGATTTCTTTTTAAAAATATGATGGGATTGCATAAAATTATGATAAGAATCAAGATGATTTGATCCTAATTTGCATGGTGGAGCTTTTCTTCCCCTTTTTTCAGGCCTCTATCTAAGGAGGAAGAAGATCATGTGCGAGGCACATGACCTCTTTTGGCTTGGCAGCGGGTAGGAAAAATAAATGGAAAAGACACAAAGTTCCTCTTACAAAGTTTGAACCTTTGATTAAAGACTCCCACAAATACACAAGGACACTACATGGACCAGCTTAACTGTTCATTTTCTCGATTACTTATTGCAACTAAATTCTACTTAAGCAAATTAACCTTCTGGGTCAAGTCTCACTTAATTGAAGTGCCTAGGTTTGACTTAAAGACCCAATTTTCTAGTTCTTATTCCTTAAAAACAATATTTTATTATATATATATATACACATATATATTATTACTCTTTTATCTTTTTCTTTCCCATTTTGGTTAATTCTATTTTTTCATATTCCTACCCTTTATTTATTTACTGTTGTTATCATTATTCATTTTATTTTATTTATTTATTTTGTAAACATGGCCTTATTTTAATTAACCTAAAAAGGGGGCAAAAATGGGGTTTCTAAAATGGACTACCTAACAAATGGCAATCTTTCGCAAGATAGAAATGAGGCTAGGAAGCTCATGTACAAGGTTGCAAATTACACTATTCTTAGCAACCTTTATAAGAGAGGCTTGAGTACACCACTCCTTAGATGTGTCCAGCCAAAAGAAGGCCAACGGTTGATGGAAGAATTGCATGTGGAGATGTATAGTAATCATGTCAAGTGTAGAGCCATTTACATTACAGCACTCAAACTTGATTATTATTGGCCTACTATGAAGGAAGAGTCATAGCGTTTTGTGAGAAAGTGCATGCAATGTCAAAAGCATGCACCTATAGGCCATGCACTGAGCAATATTTGCAATCCCTTGTTAGTCCTTGGTCCTTTGCATAGTGGGGATTAGACATTTTATGATGCTTCCCCGAAGCATCTGAACAGTGACAGTTTATCATTGTCGTTGTAGATTGCTTTACTAAATGGGTAAAGGTTGAAGGTGTGACCAAGATTACTGAAAAAAAATATCAAAGCCTTTGTCCTTAACAACATCCTCAGCAAATATGGTGTTTCATACATATTGATAATAGACAATGGGACATAGTTCGATAACTAGAAGTTTAGAAAATTTTGTAGTGATAATCACGTTAAGGTTCACTACACCTCAATAGCACATCCCCAATCCAACAGACAATAGTTGAGGCTGTGAACAAGATTGTGCTCAATAGCATTAAAAAGGGGGTGGATCAAGCCAAAGGTCAGTGGGCAGATGAGCTTCCAACCATCCTATAGGGGTACCGTACTACTCATTGAACCTCCACAGGAGAAACGGCATTTAGGCTTGCCCTTAGCTTCGAAGCTATCCACCCCATCTAATTGGAGCTTCCAAATATTAGAACACAAAATATAGACTTAGCAATTAACTAGCTTGGACTATAAGCTAACCTCGACATAATTGAAGAGATTTAGTACATTGCTTGGATTTGAGTATCCTCATATCAACACCAAGTTGCTTGCTATTACAACAAGAAGGTTGGGAATAAGGTCTTTTGACCTAGTGACCTAGTTTGTAAAAAGTTAGAAGCAACTAGATCTTGAAAAAGTCAGGGAAAGCTTGTGCCAAATTGAGAGGACCCAGTCAAGATTGTCGAAGACTTAAGTAATGGGGCATACAAGCTGGAGAGGTTAGATGGTCAACCTATTCCTCGGACCTAGAGTTTCAAAAACCTTAGGCCCTACTTTGATTAGATTTTTGCTTATTTATTTGCATACTCAATCATTTTGACAATGAATGAAATTGTTGTATATTGTAAATTTGATTGTTTTAAGTTATATTTTTACACTTTGTCCCAACCTATCCAACTTCTTCAAATATCTATGGATAACTTGTCAACAAGACTTAAAGTCCAGATATCCAAGGACACCTTACAAATACAACTTGCAAAATAAGAAATGGACCAAAACTAGAATTTAAGTTCAAATGAATAAAAATTTAAATCATGCAATAAGTAAACCATAGATGAAATACCTAAAAGAGGCAGAGAATAAAGATAAAAATATGAGCTTCAAATAAATACGATTAAAATTTACATCCAAAAGTTAGTATATCGACTTAGAAAAATGATAGTTTCTAAGATAAGAATGAAAGTTAACTAATTTTTGAGGGAGAGGATGATCAAAGCTTCAATGATCTCGTCAACATCTGCCGCGGCAATCCTCTTAGTAGGATGCGGCTCTAATGGTGGCATAGGATCTTGGAGTGGCTCTGAGCTCGGAAGGGGTGAGGGAATGTCCTTGGTTCGATCATGGCCTAACCTCCTCTCTTGGTTTTGATCTTCCTCGGCATGTTCCTATTACTCGACAAGCCCATGTTCATTGCCTTGAGGATCATGGACTCCAACTGCCATCTCGGTTGTTGGCTAATTCTCAAAAACTTCACCCTCGGCCTTGGCAATGATGTCTACTGGATCATCACAGTAGTCTAGGCAATTAAGATCATTGTCAGGATGTACCTCCAAGATCTCAGCCCTAGTCGAACATATGCCCTCCATTAGCTTACGCTCAAGGAGGTCAGACCACTCTTTATTGGCCATGATCTTCTCAAAGAGTTCTCGCTCCAGGGCCGCATGGCCTGCCACAGCTGCACCAGCATTCTCCAGCTCGAGCAAACGAGCTCTATCTCATTTAGCACCCTCATGCAGTTATCGGATTTCAGCACGAAGAATATCTTGTCTCTCTATGTAGGTTGCCTCCCAGGACTCAAGCTGTTTGCTCGCACTTTCTAGCTGTTTGTTGGCATTCTCAAGCTGGTTAGAGAGCCTTCGAACTTTAGCAGCCAAGTTCCTATTGCATCTCTCGAGCTCGGTCACTTTGGTGGTCATGTCTGTGTTGGCTCTGACCTCTGTATCCACTTGTGCCCTTAGTGTGTTGACCTCGGCCTTAGCCCTCATCCAAAGCTATTTCATCCGAGTCAACCGATGGTGAACTTCCTCTTGGATTCTCCGGGCGGCCTCTTCTAAATCCTTTGCTTTTTGTGACGTAGCACATACGTCATTAGAAAGCTTCTTATAGCCCCCATAAAGACGATGGTGCTAGGAGATTAAGGCTTCATGCTCGGAATGAAGCTCCCCTACCCATTCGAGCTCGCCCCCTAAGAGATGAACTGTACAATAGAGCGCAAAGTTGAAAAGAGGGGGTGGTGGGGCGGCGCTGGGAGGGGGAGAGAGAGAATAGAGAGTTCGGATGTGAGCACTTATATCATGAAGCTTTACACTGATAAGCTTTTCGACGCTCTCCCACAACATTCCCCGTAGGTTGCCTTCAATGGTGACCTCTTCCCCAAGTATGATGCTACCCCTCAAAACCTTGCGACTAATCTGCTCATCGTCGAAACTATTATCCGAAGTGTAGACTGCAAGAGAGGACGATAGATTTGACCTTCCTTCCAAGGTGATTGAAGCCTTGGAGCTAAGGAAGCGGTCTCTTCCATCCTCTTCTCGGCTAACAAGGTGGGCCTTGTGCCTTGTCGTCATATGAGTTGCCCTATGGATTCTGATTCTGCGTCGAGCTGCACGACACCTTCAGGAGCTCGAACTTGTTGGCCTCCTTCTTGCCTTACCTCTGCAGTATCAACGCAAGCTCCTTTCCTCAATTGAGGGGTAGCTCCATCGAGAGTCTTCCCCTTCTCCTTCGCTACAACCCCGCGAGCTTCTCATTGCCTCCCGCCTCCTACAGCCCTTTCACCCTCCCTAATAGTTAGGGGGACGAAGAATATGAGCCCTCCTTGCTTCAACAACCCCAGGAGGAGTTCTCCTCATCTTCTTCGCTATAGCAATAGCCTTCCTCCTTGCGATTAGGTCCACAGCACTGTCCTCATGGAGCTGTATATCTACAAAAGGAAACAGTGATAAGTACATTAGAATAAATAAGAAACCAAAAGGGAAGTATACTGGGCTGAGTTAGAAGCTCGCAAGGGACTCATCCTCTTAAAAAGCTTAGCTAAACATGACTCTTTGTGGCGGCTCACTTTGGCATGACTAAAGTAAAAAATGTACCTCCTCGCCCCTTCAAAGCTACACTGCTTATGAGCTTCCCATCATAGAGGTGCTCATCCACCACTTTTAATGCATTCCATGGACCCTCTAGCCTCTTATGGAGCTCGGTTATTATTCGATTAGTTGCATCCCTATCATTGGGACTGAGCGAGTGTATAGTGAAGGTGAGGATCGACTCAGTCCATTGTGTCTAGAAATCGGGTTCTATCTCACACACTATGACTAAGAACTTGTTCTTCCACCCATGCATAGATGACTCTAGCCTAACCAATAGTTTCCTACTTGGATGACTGGTTAGGTAATAGTAGCTGTCATTTAACCTCTTGAGCCCATAGAAGTAGCGGAGCAGTTGTGGCATTGCTTGGATGAGAAAATGCTTGTACAATGCTTCAAATGCAATCAAAAGTTTATAGGCGTTTGGTACGAGCTAAGTTAGTGACACATGGTGGTAGGTAAAAAAATCCTTTTGGAACTTGTTGCATGGAGCCCGTAACCTAAACTCCATGTGCTTAAAGTTTATAGGCTTTTGGTACGAGCTAAGTTGGTGACACATGATGGTAGGTGAAAAACTCCTTTTTGAACTCATTAAATGAAGCCCGTAACCCGAATTCCATGTGCTTGAGATAAAGGCAAAATTGATGACCAACCATAAGGGCAACATGGTTGACGGTTTGTGACTTCTCAATCTTCTAACCGTGAGATTGTGGTTGGAAGTACTTTCTCCCCTTCACCAATTCCTCATACGTCATGAGGCTATAAACCCCGTTAGGGGTGTTCTCGTCTTCAATCGACATGTAAAGCGGCTGCGTCAGTCAACATTCCTCACCATCATCGGGATAAACATCCCTTAGGATCTATGAGATTGTAGTTACAATGTCGATTCCCCTATCTAAACTCTTGCCCAACTCTTTAGCCGAACTACAGTTATGCTAGAGAACCTCTTCTGCTGTTGCCAGCTGGAGGGGGATGCCTCTCCCCTCTTGATTAGTTTGGGTGCAAGAGGATGATGGAGATTCCATACTTACTTGAATCAAAACAAAGATTGACAATTATAGAGTTAATATTGTGGTTTGAGAAGTCTTGAAAATGCACAAAATTCTGACTTAGTGAATTCAAAATGGTGAGAGTGTGGAAATCGCTAAGATCATTGGTATATATATAGGAAGGTATGGAAAACAAAGTGATAGCCAACGAAAGGATGCAATGTGACATTCTTCGACTCAATCTTGATATGTGGCCTACAATTCAAATCAACAGCTTTAGTTACATTCATATGCATTTGCTACCTACATCTTGGTTTATGAAGTGTTGATTGCTATACAATGCATTTAATGTGCATAAATTTACGTGTTAAGGACAAATTAAATCAATACTGATAGAGCCATTTTATACTCAATCTTTATAGTATAAATTGTGTTAAATTATTATTGATTTTATAGAAATCATAAGGAAATGGTACTTTAATTCTATCATCGTGATAAATCAGGTTAAATGGAGTCAAGGATGCTAATTCAAGTATTTTAGAGAAGTCATCTACAACTTGGATCAAGACAAGAAATTACACCACCGGAGGAAGCACGGTTTGAGGCACGACCGATGTTCAAACCGTGTTACACACTGGACAAGAAGGCAAAAATGAGGACTTTGAACAGAGAGAGACACGGCTTAAGGCACGGCCGTGGTGGAACCCGTGGGAGAAATCGTGCTTGAAGCCGTGGTGGAAGCCAGGACCAAGGAGAAGAAAGTGTGGAACATCAACCAGATGAAGGAACGGCTTGAAATCTAGCCGTGGGTGTAACCGTAGTACACACTGAACACGGATGAAGACTTGAAGATTATGCACAGATGAAGGCACGGCTTGAAATCTGGCCGTGTGTCTAACCGTGGTTCACACTGGGCGCGGATGAAGACTTGAAGAATATGCACAGAGGATGGCACGGCTTGATCCACGACCGTGTGTTGAGGCGTGCCAGGCAGACGAATCTTCACTTCTCGAAATCTACTTGGAAAAGGAAAGATATTTTCGTATCTTGCTAGCAAAAGATCACATGCTACCCCCTAACAATATAAATAGAACCAACCCTAGAGGGTTAGGACAACTTTTGAATCTTTGGATCTTGAAGAACCTTGGATCATCTTGGAGGCAGAGCAAGCAACCGGGTTCATTATGTTTTTACTTTTTATTTTCGTTTTATTGATGAACATGTGTAGCTAAGCTACTTTTCTAGCCAAAGGGTCATAGATGTTTAATTCTCCACGAATTGTGAGGTCTAATTGACTTGTATTTATTCTATTCTTTGCTTTCGGGTATTCATATATCTTCTAATCGTTTTGTCATTATTATCTTTGTTGATTGGTATGAATAGAGCTCTTCTACTCAATTAGCAAGTTAATATATTGTCAACTAGCACGTCAAATCCGTAATTGTTTGATTGTTCTAGTCTTAGTGACGCAATAACATGTTTGGTTATAAAAGAGATGATCGAATTCATGTTATGGAGGTGTGTGATCATGTTTAAATAGGTTATCTTATAATCTACTGGCATGAATTGGTAGTCTCTCTAGATCTTAATGCTATTGATAGATTAAATCCTAAGCGCTTGTCTAAGGGTTGTTTAATCAATAAGAGAAATAATTCAAAGCGCTTGTCTGAGGTTATCGAGGAAGTAAGGAGAGATAGGTTGTTAGAGCTTGTTAATAACCATAACCAATTTATCTAGAACAAGAATAGAGAACATTTGCATCGATGATCAATTCCTAGAATTAAACCATCTTGATTCCTTTGGCTAGGCTTTTACCAATATCTGATTTTCTTACCTTGTTTTACTTTATTTGATTCACAAACAAACCCCCCCCCCCCCCTCTTTTTCCTTTTCCTTATTGTTCTCTTTGAATAGAAATATCTTTACCAATTCCTGTGGATTTGACCCTACTCACCACTATATGCAAATCATATAATTGTCTAGGAGTAGGTTTTATTTTTGTTGGACTCGACACCCATCAAATTTTGGCGCCGTTGCCGGGGATTGGTGTCAAATTTATTTCTATTCTTATATGACTCGTTCTTCTCAGACAGGTGAACTAACTTATAATCCGGAGATTGAGAAGACTCTAAAGAGGCTGCGACAAGAAGCTAGATCATCCACTAGACCGAACTTAGTATCGGACTTGTCTGATTCTGAAAAAGAGGACGACATGGCAAATCTCGAGAGAACCTTAAGGGAGTTGGCTGCACCGGATGTGAATCAACAACCACTTTGTATTCACTACCCCGAACTAGCCGTGGAATTCGAATTGAAATCTGGGTTGATACATCTGCTACCTACATTTCATGGTCTTGAGAATGAAGATCCTCATAAGCATTTGAAAGAGTTCCATATAGTGTGTTCTAGTATGAGGCCGCAAGGAATAACCGACGATCAAATCAAGCTACGTGCTTTTCCATTTTCTTTAAGTGCTAAAGCTAAAGATTGGTTGTTTTATTTGCCTCCAGGTTCTATCACCACTTGGACAGATATGGTGAGACTCTTCTTGGACAAATTCTTCCCCGCCTCCAGAGCCGCTGGTATAAGAAGAGAAATTTGTGGTATAAAACAGAGGGACATTGAGACTCTTCATGAGTATTGGGAAAGGTTCAAGCAACTGTGTGCAAGCTGCCCATAACATGGGATATCCGAACAACTCCTCATCCAATATCTCTACGAAGGCCTACTTCCGATGGAAAGAAAGATGATGGATGCTGCAAGTGGAGGCGCCATAATAAACAAAACCCCTAGTCAAGCTAGGGAATTGATCTCCATTATGGCTGCCAATTCGCAACAATTTGGGTATAGGCATGATGCATCTTCAAGGAAGGTAAATGAGGTAAATGTGTCTAACCTTGAACATCAAATTTCTAATCTTACCTCCCTTGTGCAGCAGCTAGCTCTTGGAAATACCCAACAGGTGAAAGCTTGTGGAATTTGTGCTGCTCCTAGTCATCCGACCGACATGTGTCCCACATTGCAAGATGACAACCATGAACACGCCAATGCTGTAGGCGGATTCCCAAGACAGCCACAAAGGAAATATGATCCCTATTCAAACACTTACAATCCCGGATGGAGGGATCACCCTAACTTCAGATATGGCAATAAACCACAAAACTTCCAACAATTCCAACCTAAGCCATTAAACCAAGTATCACAGGCTCCTTCCACTTCAGGTATGTCCCTTGAGGAAATTGTTAAATCACTTGCCGTTAATACAAAACAATTTCAGGATGAGACAAAGCAGAGCATCCACAACTTGGAAAATCAGGTAAGTCAACTTGCTTCTTCTCTAAATAGGTTGGAAACTCAAGGTAAGTTACCTTCTCAAACCGTCACAAATCCAAAGCAAAGTGCTAATGCAATTACCTTGAGAAGTGGAACGAAATTGCAGGGATCAAATGAGGAGAATCACCGAACTAATCTTGAGGTAGAGACTGAGAAAGAAACTCCAACTCCAAGCCAGCAGAACAATCAGATCAAAGGACCCCTCATTGAACCACCAAAGGTCATGACAACAGCACCTCCTTTCCCTTCCAGACTAGCAAAATCCAAGAATGAAGCTGAAGAAAAAGAGATTCTTGACACTTTTCACAAAGTTGAGGTAAACATTCCCTTGCTGGATGCTATTAAGCAAGTACCTCGTTATGCTAAATTTCTAAAAGAATTGTGCACTAACAAAAGAAAGCTGAAAGGTAATGAAAAGATTAGTGTAGGTGAGAATGTTTTAGCTATTCTTCAAAAGAAGCTTCCTCCTAAATGTAAGGATCCAGGTATGTTTACTATTCCTTGCAAAATAGCTAACCTTGGAATCACTAAAGCTATGTGTGATTTAGGCGCTTCAATCAATGTTATGCCTTTGTCTGTTTATCAATGTTTAAATGTTGCCCCCCTAAAGGAAACAGGCGTTATTGTTCAACTTGCTGATAGGTCCAATGTTTATCCTGATGGAGTTCTAGAAGATGTTTTAGTACAAGTTAATGGTTTGGTTTTCCCCGCAGATTTTTATGTGCTTGACATGGAAAATGATGATTCTCGTAATTCATCGATGATATTATTAGGGAGACCATTTCTTAAGACATCTAGAACAAAAATCGATGTATATGATGGTAACCTCACTATGGAATTTGATGGTGAAGTGATTAAATTTAACATTTATGATGCCATGAAATATCCTAGTGACATCTCACCCGTTTTTGTTGTTGATGTTATTGACCCATTAACACAGACTACATTTGATTTGATAGATGATGATGAGTTGAAAGTTGTACTTAATAAGAGTCTTACGATTCATGCATTGACAACTCTTAAGGAGAAGTTTGTAATATCATCTGATTTGCAGGACAAGATTTGGGAGTTGGAACCATTAAAACCTATCAGGTATGATGTGTCCTACATTCATTTACCCCCTTCTAACACAAAACTTCTTCCTTCTATTGTGTAGGCACCGAAGCTAGAATTAAAACCCCTACCCGAACATCTAAAATATATTTTCTTAGGAGAAAAGGAGACTCTTGCTGTGATAGTCTCCAACAAGCTAAGTACTTTAGAAGAAGAAAAGTTGATTCGGGTGTTGAGGGAGTACAAAGAAGCCATTGGATGGTCCATAGCTGATATCAAAGGACTAAGCCCCTCCACCTGCATGCACAAGATTTTGATGGAAGATAATTGCAAACCTTCAAGAGAAGTTCAGCGTCGTTTGAATCCACCTATGATGGAGGTAGTTAAGAAAGAGATCTTGAAACTTCTTGATGCAGGTATGATCTATCCAATTTCCGACAGCAAATAGGTAAGTCCGATCCAAGTTGTTCCAAAGAAAACAGGCTTAACTGTGATTGAAAACTCCGATGGTGAGTTAATTCCTACTCGGGTTCAGAATGGATGGAGGGTTTGTGTTGATTATAGGAAGTTAAACGCGTCAACTCGGAAGGACCACTTCCCTTTTCCTTTTCTTGATCAGATGCTTGAACGTTTGGCTGGCCATTTTCACTATTGTTGTCTTGATGGTTATTCAGGTTTTCATCAAATTCTAGTGGCACCGGAAGATCAAGAGAAGACCACTTTCACTTGTCCATTCGGTACTTTTGCGTATCGAAGGATGCCTTTTGGGCTCTGCAATGCCCTAGCCACATTCCAAAGATGTATGGTTAGTATATTTTCAGATTATGTGGAGAATATTATAGAAGTTTTCATGGATGACTTTACCGTTTATGGTAATTCTTTTGATTCATGTTTGACTAACCTTACAAAAGTGCTTCAAAGATGTATAGATAAGAATCTAGTGTTGAATTATGAAAAATGTCACTTTATGGTTGAACAAAGTCTCATTTTAGGCCATATAGTATCTTCTAAGGGGCTTGAAGTCGATAAAGCTAAGGTAGAACTGATTAAATCTTTACCTTACCCTGTAAGTGTACGGGAAATTCGGTCTTTTCTTGGGAGTGCAGGATTCTATCGACGCTTCATCAAGGATTTCTCCAAGATTACTCAACCCTTATGTCGATTGCTACAAAAAGAAGTGACATTTGAGTTCGGTGAGGCCTGCAAGAACGCTTTTGACACACTGAGGGACAAGTTAACTTCTGCTCCAATCATCCAACCACCCGACTGGACCCTTCCCTTTGAAATCATGTGTGATGCGAGCAACTATGCAGTTGGAGCAATTCTTGGCCAAAGAGTTGGGAGAGCTTCTCATGCCATTTATTATGCTTCCAGAACTTTGGATAATGCTCAATGCAACTATTCCACAACGGAAAAAGAACTCTTGGCTGTTGTTTTTGCATTAGAAAAATTCAGATCATATTTACTTGGTACTAAGGTAATTGTTTACTCTGATCATGCAGCTCTTAAATACCTGCTCGCGAAGAAGGAGGCAAAACCAAGACTTATTCGATGGATACTCCTCTTACAGGAGTTCGATCTGGAGATACATGATAGGAAAGGCTCAGAAAACTTAGTTGCCGACCACCTCAGTCGAATTCCTATCAGTGAAGGGTCCACACAAATACAAGATGATTTTCCAGATGAGTATCTCTTTTCTATTCAAAAGACAATTCCGTGGTATGCTGATATTGTCAATTATTTGGTTACTAAGACACTACCAAGTGATTTGTCTAGGGCTCAAAAAGATAAAATTAAAAGTGATGCTAAGTATTATGTATGGGATGATCCATATTTGTGGAAACATTGTGCTGATCAAATCATTAGAAGGTGTATTTCTCAAGACGATATTCCTTCTGTCTTGCAATTTTGTCACTCATATGCATGTGGTGGACATTTTGGCCCTAAGAGGACAGCTCAAAAGGTATTAGGGTGTGGTTTGTTTTGGCCTACATTGTTTCGTGACTCTTTTATGTTTTGTAAGTCTTGTGAACGATGTCAAAAGATTGGGAACTTAGGACGTAGAGATCAAATGCCACTTACCCCTATTCTTGCTTGTGAAATATTTGATATATGGGGTATTGACTTCATGGGTCCTTTTCCTCCTTCCTTCGGTAATGTTTACATCCTTCTTGCTGTGGATTATGTTTCAAAATGGGTGGAAGCCAAAGCGACTCGAACTAATGATGCTAAAGTTGTTGTGGATTTTGTTAAATCTCATATTTTTGCTAGGTTCGGGACACCAAAGGCTCTTATCAGTGATCGTGGCACACACTTTTGTAATAGGATAGTGGAAACTCTACTAAAAAAATACAGGGTCACTCATCGCACTTCCACCGCATACCACCCTCAAACTAATGGATTGGCAGAAGTCTCAAATCGAGAAATCAAGTCTATTCTGGAAAAAACCGTCAATCCAAGCAGGAAGGACTGGAGAACAAGACTTGAGGATGCATTATGGGCCTACCGGACAGCTTATAAGACCCCTATAGGTATGTCTCCTTACCGTTTAATATTTGGCAAACCCTGTCATCTCCCCGTGGAGCTGGAACATAAGGCGTATTGGGCTGTAAAACAATGTAACATGCGAATGGATGAGGCGGTGAACACAGAAAACTTCAATTACAAGAACTTGAGGAGATTCGAAGAGAAGCTTATGAGAGTACTAAAATCTACAAGGAAAAAACAAAGGATTTTCATGATCAAATGATTTCCCGAAAGAATTTTTCTGTAGGTCAAAAAGTATTACTTTACCATTCTCGATTGAAATTGTTTCCTGGCAAACTACAATCACGGTGGATTGGCCCTTTTGTTATCACTAACATATTTTCCCATGGTGCAGTTGAGATCGCAAGCCTTGAAACTGGTAAGACCTTCAAAGTCAATGGTCATCGCTTGAAACCTTTTTATGAAGGATTTCAAGTATGTAATATTGAAGAAACCAGTTTAACTCACCCGAGTATTGTGATTGATGACAGGAACGTCTAGCCAAAGACGTTAAAGAAAGGCGCTTCATGGGAGGCAACCCATGTAAAAAAAAAAAAAACAAGTTTTGTTTTGCATTAGTTTTGGTTTGTTTTGTTTTAGTTTAGTTTGTTTTGATTTTAGTATAGTTTTGAACTCTTTGGATCGGCTGCAGCAAGGATACATATCATTAGATGACACTTTCCAGAGCTTAAAGGGAGCACTCCAATACCAGGGAAGTACTAATATTTCCTCTCTCTTATTCTCTAATGTCCTTTGTGTTGTTAATTCCTCTTCAATTGTGCTGAATTAGGAACAGTGAGGACACTGTTCAAGCTAAGTGTGGGGGAGAGGATAATAAAATATAGAGAATAGAGAACTAACTTATACATTGAATGTTTGTCCTTAAGCAATTTTAAGCCAAATTTTTTCAAAATTATCATGAAATCTAGAGATTGTACTAAATGTTGTAATAAACATCTACAAAATGTGAAATTGACTTGTTCAAATGATTTACTCACCCATTGCTGTGATTAGAATACATGGTTAAAATTAAGTAGTGAAATATTTAAGAAACAAATTTACTTTGTATTTAGCTTTAGAATTGGAAGTCTAAGAGTAAGTCGAGTCCCTAAGTGAAAAATAAACAAGTTTACTTCTAGGTTATATTAGCTACTGTATACTCTTTGAAGTTGTTTGTAAAGCAATCATAACACTTAGTGAAAAAAAAAAAAAGAATCAAGCATAGCCATTACTCCAATGATTCAACTAATTGAGTTAAGAGTATTCAAACTTGAATGTTAGAGTGAGGAAGAGTCTGTAGGGGTATCTCAAAACCCGGTCACTTGAGTGATGAGCTCGGGATGTTGCCGACTCAATGAACTCACTATAACGATAAGGGCGAAAAAGGCAAAAGTTCATGAAAAGAAGCGGGCAAAAACCCGTCAAAATAGATGCTTGAATAAATCAAAAGAACATGAATGTGAACATTCATTGAATAAAACAAAGATGTATAAAAGGGAGAATATCTAGCAAAGAGCTTATACTATATGCTTTTACTTTATGTTGCAAGGATTATATGTTTGCTAATGTCCAA
The DNA here is from genome assembly GCA_037954665.1 of Laguncularia racemosa. NCBI lineage: Eukaryota > Viridiplantae > Streptophyta > Magnoliopsida > Myrtales > Combretaceae > Laguncularia > Laguncularia racemosa. Next base: position 3,597,705 of record JBBMOL010000006.1, read on the forward strand.
TGAAGTTTAATTGGGTGTTTTTCCTTAGTGGATTAAGTATTTACTTTTGGAATAAAAATTCTTTTGCTAAACATGAGGATTAAAGTTTGTTTTGTTTAGATTAGCTATTGAATTTTGTCCATAGTAATTTGATCACAGGAAACCAATTGGGTTGAAGTAGTAGACATTAAATTACAAGTCATGAATTACAAATGAATAGATGCTTGGAATGATGAAAAGAAAGTTTGTATAATCTATGATAGATTTCTCAATTGATTTGATGCAATTGCTTGAGGACAAGCAAGAGTTTAAGTGTGGGGGAATTTGATAGAGCCATTTTATACTCAATCTTTATAGTATAAATTGTGTTAAATTATTATTGATTTTATAGAAATCATAAGGAAATGGTACTTTAATTCTATCATCGTGATAAATCAGGTTAAATGGAGTCAAGGATGCTAATTCAAGTATTTTAGAGAAGTCATCTACAACTTGGATCAAGACAAGAAATTACACCACCGGAGGAAGCACGGTTTGAGGCACGACCGATGTTCAAACCGTGTTACACACTGGATAAGAAGGCAAAAATGAGGACTTTGAACAGAGAGAGACACGGCTTAAGGCACGGCCGTGGTGGAACCCGTGGGAGAAATCGTGCTTGAAGCCGTGGTGGAAGCCAGGACCAAGGAGAAGAAAGTGTGGAACATCAACCAGATGAAGGAACGGCTTGAAATCTAGCCGTGGGTGTAACCGTAGTACACACTGAACACGGATGAAGACTTGAAGATTATGCACAGATGAAGGCACGACTTGAAATCTGGCCGTGTGTCTAACCGTGGTTCACACTGGGCGCGGATGAAGACTTGAAGAATATGCACAGAGGATGGCACGGCTTGATCCACGACCGTGTGTTGAGGCGTGCCAGGCAGACGAATCTTCACTTCTCGAAATCTACTTGGAAAAGGAAAGATATTTTCGTATCTTGCTAGCAAAAGATCACATGCTACCCCCTAACAATATAAATAGAACCAACCCTAGAGGGTTAGGACAACTTTTGAATCTTTGGATCTTGAAGAACCTTGGATCATCTTGGAGGCAGAGCAAGCAACCGGGTTCATTATGTTTTTACTTTTTATTTTCGTTTTATTGATGAACATGTGTAGCTAAGCTACTTTTCTAGCCAAAGGGTCATAGATGTTTAATTCTCCACGAATTGTGAGGTCTAATTGACTTGTATTTATTCTATTCTTTGCTTTCGGTATTCATATATCTTCTAATCGTTTTGTCATTATTATCTTTGTTGATTGGTATGAATAGAGCTCTTCTACTCAATTAGCAAGTTAATATATTGTCAACTAGCACGTCAAATCCGTAATTGTTTGATTGTTCTAGTCTTAGTGACGCAATAACATGTTTGGTTATAAAAGAGATGATCGAATTCATGTTATGGAGGTGTGTGATCATGTTTAAATAGGTTATCTTATAATCTACTGGCATGAATTGGTAGTCTCTCTAGATCTTAATGCTATTGATAGATTAAATCCTAAGCGCTTGTCTAAGGGTTGTTTAATCAATAAGAGAAATAATTCAAAGCGCTTGTCTGAGGTTATCGAGGAAGTAAGGAGAGATAGGTTGTTAGAGCTTGTTAATAACCATAACCAATTTATCTAGAACAAGAATAGAGAACATTTGCATCGATGATCAATTCCTAGAATTAAACCATCTTGATTCCTTTGGCTAGGCTTTTACCAATATCTGATTTTCTTACCTTGTTTTACTTTATTTGATTCACAAACAAACCCCGCCACCCCCCCCCCATTTTCCTTTTCCTTATTGTTCTCTTTGAATAGAAATATCTTTACCAATCCCTGTGGATTCGACCCTACTCACCACTATATGCAAATTATATAATTGTCTAGGAGTAGGTTTTATTTTTGTTGGACTCGACACCCATCAAATACCTACTTGAAAAAGCCCATAACCCCTCGAATTCCACACCGTTTGATCAATTCCCCCAATGGTGCCACTCCTCAGAGCAACATTCATCACCTTAAGTTGGTGTGGAAGACTTTTACGACCATTGACACTCTACAATTGGCAATCACCTCGGAGATGACTATTCAGTTCTCTTCGGTACTTAGCTCACCTACCAATATATTCAACATAGGTTGATCTAGTTTGGATCAATTGCTCACTCGGACGTTCAATGATTTAGCATAGGGAGATTTAGGACAGGTTGCTTACTTGCTTGGCTACTCAACGATGCTTTTATCACCAAAAGATCGAAACTCATGACATAAAGCTCATCATAAGCAATCCCTTAAAGTGCTTCGTCTCGTCTTCAAGACCTTATGAGCCCATGTAGCTATCAACTCTCTTTGCTGACCTATCGCTAAAGAGAGTGGAGAGGGGAAAGTGTTGATAGAGCATTTTGGGCTTAGACCCCTAATATCCATATTAAACTACTCAGGCCCCTATTCAAGCTCCACTTGCCCATGTCGACTTGTTTCAATATAGGATCATTTGGCTTTAAGTTTGAAGTTCTCGACCTCCTCCAGCTTAGATCTCCATATCTATCCCCACAATGAATAAGTACGAGAGAATGATACATATAAAAAAAAAGGATTGGTTAAAAATACTCCCCTATTATATTAGGAGATCTCTAGAATTAATATACTTCCCAAGTTGAGATCATCCACAATCCCTATAAATAAAGGATAGAGACTACGAGGTAAAGGACTTTTGAACCCTCATACTCTTGATACTCTTATATCTCGTATATTTTTCACTTGTGTTGACCTAGGCATCGGAGTGGCCACACTAGAACAAACTCCGACACTTCTTATAGCCTAATTTGTTTCCATTTTGCAGGTGATCCAACCACCTTCTGGAAACCTAGTACAATGATATAGATTTGGTATCTTGTTATCTTTATTTTGTTTTCTTTCTTATTTCTGAGGTTTTAAGTTTATAAATACCCTATAAGTAATGTAATAAACAAAATATTATTGATAATTGCAAATTATTTTTCTCCCTCATATTTTGTATTTCTTGCTTCACGTTACGCTAGTTAATATTAGAGCAAGGTATGGCAACTAGTGGTGGTGATGGCGATGACCTTTGTGATGATGGTCAAAATTTTAGGGTTTCCCCTTAAGGGAATGACATGCTACAAGGTTTGAAGTAACATCTATAGCAATAGATGGATGTTAGGTTTTGACAACGCATGTTACAAGATGCTTTCAAGGTATTGTGTTCTTACAATTATTCCATGAACAAATAATTGGCACTAGCTTGATTGATGGGATTCATGATAAATGGGAAGGGTGTATGAGGAAGATGGGGATCCATGAAGAGGTTGTGGAAAGTCATGAGAGAGTGGAGATATTTCCTCTAAGCCCAAGTGAAAGCCATGAAGATTATGACGAGTTAAGTTTGTATGGTGAGAAGAATTTGTTGTTAATTAAAGATGAAAAGAATGAAGAAACTATTGAGTCATAACTAGTATTTTCTTTGTAGGTAAGACAATTGCTAAAAGTTGATTTGAAAGATCTACTATTGAGTAAATACCACACTAAGATATCCTCGCTTAAATATTACATTATTATGCTAGAGGTCTTTTTAGTAAAATAAAAAATTAAAAACAAAAAATCAAATTGCTAAAGAAGCAAAGGTTATGTAGATTAATGTAATAGGTAATTGTCAGATTCCACAAAAAAAAAAAAAAGAAATTATTTCACGGAAGCCATTTTCAAGTTCTCAACTCAAGATAGTTCCAATTCAATATATGATACAAACAAGACCTATCTAATTTGGTATTTGGGTAAAAATAATTTAAAAAGAAAAAAAAAACTAGAAAAGAAAAGAAAACATATACATATGCAAAAAAAAAAAAAAGAGTAATGTGCTATTTAAAAGTCACTTCATTATATGTAAAGATATCACCTTACATGTTTTAGACCCATATCTAATAATTATATTCCAAAGCTAAAACTTGTTATGTCTGTGCACTTTCTTGTATACAAACCCCTTAGTAATTAACAAATACACACATAAGTTTAAACCACTCAACCCAGCTAAAACCCAATAGTAGTCATCAAGATGTGCATGGTTTAAATTATCAGCAAGCCACTTGGTCCTACCTCTTGTTGAGCTAATAGATTGCACTAGAGGTATAATTGCACTGCTAATTATACTCTCAACACCAACTACACTCAAATGTTCAATTGCCCCAGAGCTTCTCCATATTTTAGGCATTTGGTCATAGAACAGCTCTTACGGCCCCACAATTGTGAACACATATGAAAATCTACATAGCATGTATTGAGGCAACAACCACCATACCTTTATGGGAACTACTACTTTTGGGTTGTCCATTAGGTTGTGTTCTCTTGTGACGTTGACCGTTTTGAATTTTACCAATCTTGACACCACCATGTTGAGGATTGACAAAAATAGGTCGATTTCGATTCTTTGCAGCATTGTGATGCCAGAGGGGTGACTTGTGATTAGTCGTGCTAAAGGGACGAATACTCGGTCATAAATTGGGACCATGATGATTATTGCTAGCCCTATGATGCCCTAGAGGCTGGTTGGTGAGATGACAAAGTGAGGCCCGATTGATCTAACCATGGTACTTCTTTGCTTGGTGAAGAATGTGTGTGCTTGGGCTTGGACCACTGCAAACATTAAGAAAAGAGAGCCATATGGGGACAAGACGAAGAACTAGCTTTACTTCCTTAACTTGATTTAAGGAACATAGACGCCATGGATCCCTGATTTGGTTTGTTGAGTCAATGTTGTCGATGATCATAGCCTTGTCCAAAAACCTGTAATTTTCATGAGATTATTGTAAAAATATAAAGTTTTATTTATAGAATGTATTAACAAGGCTATAAAATCAGAATATATAAATATATATATCCTTAATTTTGTTGGTAAATATGCAAGATTTTTTAATTTTATGATTTGATAGTGGATTTAAGCCTTGTATTTGCATATTAGTTTGAACAACAATTGGTTCTTATGCTAAATCAGTTAGATGATTACAAAGTTTGTAGGTTATTAAATAAAAAATAAGTACTCTCTTATTGTGAATTAAATTCATTTGTGCAAGAACATTTAAAATTAAAAAAAATTCTCTCTCTCTCTCTCTCTCTCTCTCAATTCTCTCATCTCATATAGAGGTATTTTACATTTTGATATAACAAGTAACAATTTATTACACGATTTTGGCGTCCTCAATAACTAGCCAAAGTGTCACAATGTTCTAGATTTGATCCAAGTATTTTCAATGTTTCATTAGTCTCTCTCACATTGAAATTATTATATTTAAAGGAACAAATTTTGAAACACTCTTAGTGTTTAATGATTATATAACTACTAGTTATGCATGTTTGCTTAACTATGAAGAATATTCTTTTTTTTTTTTTTAATTTTTTAAAAGTGTATTGACATTTATTTCTAGAAAAAGTAAGATACAATAATGCTGACCCAAAACTTTCAGTTTAAGCTAGAGTACAAGGCGTGTCCTAGCTTTCTAACTCCACATCGTTAAGGCAAATTCCTTTGCCATCCCGAGCCTCATCCATCCGCCGCTTCTTCGTCGCTGCCACAAGCACCTGTGTTGATGTGGACATCGTAGCTGACACCGGTTGATGGGGGCATGTCTTTTACAAGGCACGAGCGTGTAATGTGTCTGGAAGCTCTATAGAAACATACACGGCTTTATACATGGCACCAAGGCACGACCGTGTATTGAGTCTAGAAAATCCACAGAAACATACACGGCTTTATACACGGCACCAAGGCACGGCCGTGTGTTGAGTCTGGAAGATCCACAGAAACATACACGGTTTTATACACGACCGTGTATAAGCCGCACGGCGAACGTGCATATATATATTCCCACGTGTACATATATATTTTCCTTTTTAACCGTTTCCCTAAGGACTATATATAGTTTCCTAGGTCATTTTTAGGGTTATCTTTTATCACATATCGAATTACAGACACTTGGAGAAGAATTTTCTCTGTTCCCTCGATTGTGCGCAATTGAGAATTTCAAGGAATAAACTAAGATTGTTCTTTGTTTATTCGTGAGGTCCAATCCTAGAATTGGTCTTGTGCTTTACGCTTTCTACGCTGCGTCAGTTTGGTATTAGAGCAAGGCAATTTCCTGCGGTGATGTCGGCTAACGACGGTGTTGACGGCGGTCGCATTCTCGACCTAGATCGGGATGCGGAAGTCCAAGGAGTCGATCAATGGGCTCCAAGAGCAGTGGTTGAAGCCATGAATCGGAGGCTCGGGCGAGTAGAGCAGCGCTTGGAGGATCTGATTACACGTTTCGACGCCATGGTGGTGGGCCACAACGATAACAGGGACATTGGTGGAGATCGACCAAGGGTAGCAGTCGCTCGTGGCGGTCCTGTCAATCAACCTGCAGCCGCAAATAAATGGAATCAACGTTTAGATGAGAGTTCTTCTGAGGAAGAGGGTGACTTCCTACAAAGGAGAGGGCAACAACAGAGGAGAGGCGGTGTTGATGGTGGAAGATACCATGGGAATGACAACAGGATTGATCAGGAGTATGGTGGTGGATATCGAAGAAACTACCAAGGATACGATCAGATAGATGGCAATTTTAATATAGAGGATTTTCTGGATTGGCTTGCAGAAGTTGATAGATTTTTTCGACTATATGGAGATACCCGAGGATAGGAGGGTGAGGTTGGTTGCGTGTAGGCTGAAAGGAGGGGCATCTGCATGGTGGGATCGTTTGTAGAATAGGAGGCAGAGAGAGGGAAAGCAACCAATAAGGACATGGTACCGTATGAAGAACCTGTTGCAAAGGGATTTTCTACCACCCGCTATGAGTAGATTCTCTTACAGCAGTACTAATGTTGCCGTCAAGGGTAGAGGACGGTGCATGAATATACCGCTGAGTTCATGAGATTGGCGGAGAGGAATGATTTAAGGGAGACCGAGGGTCAGCAAGTAGCACGATTTGTCGACGGGTTGAAGCCCTAGATTAGAGATAAAATTGGGGTGACGGTATTTAAAATTGTGAATGAGGCAAAGAATTTGGCCCTTAGAGCCGAGATGATGATTCAAGAGCAAAATACTAGGCTTGGTGGGGGCAGGAGGAATTATGGATATGATAGTGTTAGCAGTGGCAACCGGGTAGTTGGTGAAAGGAACAGAGGAATAGTTGAGAAGCCTGCTGGAGGTATAGAGAAGAAGGAAGACAAGGCGGAAGGGAAGAAGCCTATTGAAATCAAAGAGACCCTAAGGCAAAGTAATCCGTATGCTAAGCCAATTTTGGGGAAGTGTTATAGGTGCAATCAACCGAGGTACTGATCCAACGAATGTCCGAATCGACGGACCATAAATATTGTCGAAAGGGAGGAAGAGGAGGAAGTGTGCTGTGAACTGGATGGTGAAGATGAGTATTATGATGATGTTGATGATGGGGTGGAGCCGAGCTATGTAATTAGAAGGATGATGTTGGCACCGAAGCAGGAGGGTAGTTCGCAGTGACACTAGTTGTTCCGCAGTAAGTGCACAATTGGTGGGAGAGTGTTCGACCTGATTGTTGATAGTGGGAGTTGTGAGAATATAATTGGGAGAGAGGTGGTGAAGCAACTCCAGCTGCCAGTAGAGAAACATCTGAACCCTTACACCATAGGGTGGATTAAGGCGGCAGAGCGGATTGAGGTGAAGGAGAGGTGTCGGGTTCCCTTCTCTATAGGCAAATATCGGGATGAAGTCTATTGTGACATCGTTAATATGGATGCCTGCCACTTGTTATTTGGGCGACCATGGCAGTTTGACGTGGATGCCCAACATGCTGGAAAAGAGAATAAGTACAAGTTGGAGAAAGGGGGTGTGAAATACACATTGCTGCCATTGACGAATAAACGATCCAAGACATAAAAGGTTGAAGGGAAATCCTTTCTAACAATCACTCGGTCAGAGAAGGAGATGGTTGAGGACCTAAAAGAATCCCGAGTGATGCACGCACTTGTCGTGAAGAATGCTGGAGAAGAAGTGAGTAGTGAGGAGGTTCCAGAAGGTGTAAAAGGGGTGTTAGAAGAGTTTAAAGAGGTAGTGCCAGAAGGTTTACCCCCATTGCGTGACATCCAGCACCATATTGATTTGGTGCCTGAGGTTAGTCTTCCAAATCTCCCTCATTATAGAATGAGCCCCAAGGAGACTGAGGTTCTGTAGGAGAAAGTTCAGGAGCTACTGGACAAAGGATTTATCAGGGATAGCATGAGCCCGTGTGCTGTTTCAGCACTATTGACTCCAAAGAAAGATGGTAGTTAGAGGATGTGCGTAGACAACCGTACGATCAACAAAATTACAATTGGGTATAAATTCCTAATTCCTCGCATTGAGGACATGTTGGATAGGCTAAATGGAGCGATGATATTTTCAAAGGTGGATCTTAGGAGTGGATACCATCAGATTCGAGTCAGACTTGGGGATGAATGGGAAACTGCTTGCAAGACGAAGGAAGGATTATATGAATGGTTAGTTATGCCATTCGGCCTCAATAATGCACCCAGTACCTTCATACGTGTAATGAATAAGGTACTTAAGCCTTTTATTGGTAGATTTGTAGTGGTGTATTTCGATGATATTTTAATATATAGTAAGATTGAGGATGAGTACTTAGTGCATTTGAAAAGTGTATTAGCTGTGCTGAAGGAGAATAAGCTTTATGCCAATCTCAAGAAATGTATATTTATGTCAAAGAAGTTGCTATTCTTAGGTTTTGTAGTGAGTGGTGAGGGAATAACGGTGGATGAGGAAAAAGTAAGAGCTATTAGAGAATGGCTTACTCCCAAGACGGTGACTGAGTTGAGGAGCTTTTTGGGGTTGGCGGGGTTTTATAGGCGCTTTATACGGCATTTTAGTACTGTCACTGCCCCATTAACTGAGTGCTTGAGAAAGGGGAAGTTTCAATGGTGTGAAGAAGTTGAGTCTGGGTTTGCCGTGTTAAAGGAGAGATTGTGTAGTGCGTCGGTGTTGGCGTTACCAGACTTTGATAAATTATTTGAGGTAGACTGTGATGCTAATGGGGTAGGTATTGGAGCAGTAGGAGAAGAGACCTGTGGCCTTCTATAGTGAAAAGCTCTGTGAAGCTAGGAGGAGTTGGTCTACTTATGATAAAGAGTTCTATTTCGTGGTTAGAGCTCTGAGGATGTGGGAGCATTACTTGTTAGGGAAAGAATTTATCCTGTATTCAGATTGTGTTGCTCTAAAACATCTAAGTAGTTAGACACGCATCTGTAAAGACATGCATGCAGATGGATCAAATTTCTACAAAAGTTTCCATTCCGCTTGATGCACAAATCTGGAGTTCAAAATAAGGTGGCGGACTCATTGTCGAGTCTAATTTTTGAATTCCCATTCCTAATCGATCTAAACTAGACCCTATGCTCATCTAATCTAGATCCCGACTTGAGTTAGGAATTTCGTTTAATTTTTAGAGTCGCCACCCAACTGTTTGTTGGGAAAATTGAATTAAGACTAAAGGAGCGGATTAGTCTTAATTTGGATCACTAGTCGTCGTTCTTTCCTCTTCTCGTTTTTGTGAAAAGAGGAAAAGGGAAAACCAGAGCTTCTAAGTCCGGAGGCTAACCTATTAAAACCTTTACGGTTACCACCTAATCTCCTAAAATTGTTTATCTTTAGAAATGTGTTTCATTTGTGTTTCTGTTACTTTTTATTATGTTTGAGAATTATTTTGCGAAAATGATTTTTCTTTATTTTAGGGGTTGACCCGAATGGGTGCCTACGTACCTACTATTCAGGATCAAACAAGCCGTAGTTCGCTTTTCTGAAAAAACTTTAGATTTGTTGGTGAATTTTAATTCTTGCAAACTCTTTTGATTTAAGTTCTTAACATCTTTGGGGTTTTTCTAAAAATTTCTAAGCCTAAACTTTGAATTTGATTTTTGAAAATGATTTTGAGGGAAAACATCAATTTTGATTTTATTATATAAAAAAAAAGACTTTTCTAAGTGCTAAAACTTATTATTTTTTTGTAATTTTTGAATTCTTTATTAATTTTTATGATTTTTTTATAAATTTTGTGATTTTTATGATTTTTATAAGTTTTTGTAGGTTTTTTTATGATTTTATGATTTTTTTAAGTTTTTCATGATTTTTATAATTTTTATAAGTTTTTTCATGATTTTTATAATTTTTGTTTTTGTTGAAAATTTCATCATAAGTTTACTTTCTATCCTATTTCGAAATCTAAGACTTTATTATTACTTTCCTAATCTTTTTATTATTTTATTCTATTTTTTATTTTTTTATTCTTTTATTATTTTTTTACATTTTATTTATTTTATTATTTATTATTTTTTTTTACATTTTTCTTAATTCTAGAAAAATCTAATTTCTACATTTTTCCTATTTATTGAAAATAAAACAAAAACAAATAAATAAATGACTAAAAAAATAATAAATAATAAATAACAAATTCGGAATAAATAAATAAACCAAATAAATTAATTAAATAAAATAAAAAAAATTCGAAAAGATCCGACTTACCTGGATCTGGGTCGGTGCGCGGGTCGGGTCGGGTCGGATCGGTCACGGCGGCGGGGTTGGCTCGTTCACGGCGTTCCGGCGGTCGTTTGCGGCGGGTGAAGTGTCGAATCCTAGCTTCTTGAGGGTGCTGAATCCGATGGTGGTGGCGGTTTACTCCCAGATCGCCTCCTAACGGTTGCTCCAACTCCGATCGATGGTCGCGGCTCTAAGCTTCTTCGGCGTACTCCGATTTGCTCCTTTCTCTCACTTTTTCTTCGTGTTTTTTCCGTGCTCTGGCTTCCTCCTGTTCTCCTCTATTTATAGGCACCTCGAACTCCTCTTGGATAAGCTCGAATCGGCCGATTTAGATAAACCCATATTTTTCCGTTTCTTAGATTCGATTTTATCCCGGCGATTTGATGTTAATCTCTTGTGTTCCTTTGGTTTATCTGATGGATTTGGCCTTATCTTGACTTTAATCTAGAAGATTAAAAAGAAAACGGCCGATTTCGCCCTCGTCGGACTTCTGTCGTATTTTTTTTTTTCCGGCTGGGCTCGCGAAGAAGACGATCACGCGCGACGCGCGTGACTTCCCTCGGCCAATCACATGCTGCCACGTGGCAGCTCCAGGGAAAAGAACGAAAAATTTTTGCTGAGCGCCTGCGGGGGGATTCGAACTCGCGACCTTCAGCCTTCACACGGTTCCCATGCGCACACACGAGCCAGCTGAGCTGGCCCAATTTCCTGATTTTATTTACATCGCAAATTGTACATATGCGATGCAATTTTTTTATTTTTTTTGTATTTTTTGAAATTTCAAAAATTTGTAAAAATTATTTATTATTCATCATTGCTATTTCTAAAATCATTTTTCAAAATTGAAGTGTTTTCCTATTTATTTTCATTTTTTTTGAATATTTTTATTATTTATGCTAAATTAAGGAAAAATTGGGAAAAATTAGGAAAAATTGAAAATTGATTATTATTGAAAATTATTGATTCCTAGGGCAAAAATGGGGTGTTTACACTCATTGAGTAGGAGAGCTGATTTATTGATCACCATGAGGGTTGAGGTGGTAGGTTTTGAGCAGATGAAGGAACTATATGAGGAGGATGTAGAGTTCGGAAAAATATAGAAGAAGTGTATCGATCAGGAGCCCAGTGATAGTTATTATATCCTGGAGGGTTACTTAATGAAAGGAAATCAACTTTGTATTCCTGAATCATCTTTGAGGGAAAAGTTGATTAGGGACCTACATGGAGGAGGATTAGTAGGACATCTGGGGCGAGATAAGACTTTGGAGGCAGTGGCTGCAAGATATCATTAGCTTCAACTGAGAAGAGATGTGGGGAAAATTGTGCAAAGGTGTTACATCTGTTAGACATCTAAAGGACATTATCAGAATACTGGGTTGTACACTCCGCTACCAGTCCTTGAGAATATCTGGGAGGATCTATCTATAGATTTCGTTTTAGGTTTGCCTCGTACCCAACAAGGTGCTGACACTGTTTTTGTGGTTATAGACAGGTTCTCCAAGATGGCTCACTTCATCCCTTGCAAAAAGTCAGCTGATGCACAGGGTGTTGCCAAGTTATTCTTTAAGGAGGTGGTCGGGTTGCATAGGGTTCCCAAGTCTATTACATCAGATAGGGATACCGGGTTTCTTAGTCACTTCTGGAGGACACTATGGTACATGTTCAATTCCTCACTCAATTTTAGTAGTACAGCCTATCCTTAGATTGATGGGCAGACGGATGTGACAAACAAGACCCTTGGCAACTTAATACAAAGCATTTGTGGAGAGAAGACAAGACAATGGGATTTGGCGCTTTCTCAAGCTGAATTTTCTTACAACAGTTCCATCCATAGAACCATTGGGAGATCTCCTTTTTCAGTAGTCTATACAAAAGCGCCATCTCACGCATTAGATTTAGCTCTGTTGCCTAAAGGTGTAGAGTCCAATGTAACTGCAAAACACATGGCTGAACAACATCAGGTGGTGGCATCTGAAGTGAAAGAGAAGATTGAGAAAGCTAATGAGAAGTACAAGAAAGCTGCAGACAACCATAGGAGGGAAAAGCTCTTTGAAGTGGGAGATCGGGTGATGGTGTTCTTAAGGAAAGAACGTTTTCCCGTGGGCACTTATAGTAAATGGCAACCAAAGAAGTACGACCCTTACAAGATTGTTGCAAAGATAAATGATAATGCGTATGTGGTCGGACTTCCTGAAAACATGAAGATTTCGAAAACCTTCAATGTAGCTGATTTATCTCCATTCTACTCCGATGACGAACCTCTATATCCGGAAGAGAACTCGAGGTCGAGTTCTTCATTGGTGGGAGAGAATGATGTGGACATCGTAGCTGACATCGGTTGATGGGGGCGTGTCTTTTACAAGGCACGAGCGTGTAATGTGTCTGGAAGTTTCACAGAAACATACACGGCACCAAGGCACGACCGTGTATTGAGTCTAAAACATACACGGCTTTATACACGGCACCAAGGCACGGCCGTGTGTTGAGTCTGGAAGATCCATAGAAACATACACGGTTTTATACACGGCCGTGTATAAGCCGCATGAAGAACGTGCATATATTATATATATATATATATATATATATTCCCACGTGTATATATATATTTTCCCTTTTAACTGTTTTTCTAAGGATTATATATAGTTTCCTAGGTCATTTTTAGGGTTATCTTTTATCACATATCGAATTATAGACACTTGGAGAAGAATTTTCTCTGTTCCCTCAATTGTGCGCAATTGAGAATTTCAAGGAATAAACTAAGATTGTTTTTTGTTTATCCGTTAGGTCCAATTTTAGAATTGATCTCGTGCTTTACGCTTTCTACGCCGTGTCATGTGCCACCCTTGTAAATGGGCTACCAAGTGGTCCTCTACGGCAGCCCCTAGCACTCCAAATCCTACGGTCCACCCAACATTGTCCTTGTAGATTACGGAAAGAAAAAAGATATAGAGATTATTCCAGATTAATTATGTTTTTATAAGTTCTCTTTAAAAATAAAATTAAATCATAAAATACCTTGTTGAAAAGGGAACAAATTTTGAAATCCTTTCCTTAGTTTATAAAGATATAAAAAGTTTACTTCTTGAAATTTTGTTTCATAATTATCGGTCTCACTTCTAAATAAGGGATTGACAATCGATTCCTTGGAATGTTATTTATAGGAATACTAGTTTATATGTTTAAGAAAGAAATTTTTATTTTTTAAAATTAATTATATATTTCATCAAAAAGTAAACACATAAAATTATATAAATATAAATATATCTATCTTTTAAGTAGGCGAAGACTTAGTTGACAATTTTTCCCCAAATAATGAAGTTGGCATCAAATCAATCCACGAAAACGGCACCTTTAAGTCGACATATGCAAATGAAGCAAAAAAAAAAAAAAAAGAAAAAAAGTCAAAGGGCATGAAGTGGAATAGTGATTTTTATTGACTAATCATTGACTCTTGTGTTGTGAATGTCATATATAAAGTTTTGATATAGTGTTTCTTAAATTGTAGTTCATAAATTAAAATTATTCATGGAAGGGAACGTTTCAATCCGTCATCAATTGTGGAATAATCCGTACAACAAGTCTTTCCATCAAATTGAGACCATAATCCTATTTCTAGAACTTCATGTTACAAGTGTTTATTTTTTGTGCATAAAAATCATTTTATTGTATTTCCTAACATTTTACCAAAAAAATTGATTTCCTCTTTTCTATCCTTGTAAAATATATAGAAAGCAAAATAAAGATTAAAAAAACATCCCATTTGGATAGAGAAGTTTTAGTATATATTACACACTATCTATATACGTAAATAATAAATAAATATTAATAAAATTAAAATATATAAGTGATATGTAATACTTCATGAATCTTCTTTCTATTTAGTATGACTTTAGTAGGAATCTTACTTGAAGATAAACAGCTATAAAAACGCAGAAGTTCCACCAGAAACAATTCCAAGGTACCACCAATTGAAGGAGGAGCTCTTAGCAATTTTCTCTTCTGGCAAGTTTTCATCAAATTGGTCAGCAGCAAAGGTTTGTACGCATGGTGTATGCCCACCTTCCCCAACCGCAACGATGTACAGGGACGTGAAGAACATTGCCCTCCTATACTCCTTTGAGATGAGTTCAGACACTGATACCGTAACAAGAGCCATACCCTTTTTCCACACCAAAAAGACAAAGGCAATTAGGCACACAAAATCCTTTAAACTTGGCTCAATATTCAATTAGGTTCCTGAACTTTGATTTTGTGTAATTAGATCACCAAACTTTGATCTTTATTAAATAAGCTTCGGAACTTTTTGATTATGATATAATGAAAAATTTTGCTTACAATGTCGTTCTTAATATATATATATATATATATATATATATTTGAGCTTTAATTTCTTATATTTTAAGCTCTAACTGAGCTGTAATTAAGCATTTATTTAACATTTTGGAGATCTATTTGCTAAAATTGGATCCTAACTAGAGATATCATAAGTACAATTTTTCAATTTATTACAATAAAAAAGTTTAAATGTTTACTCAAATATATATAAAAGCATAGACTAAAATTTCTGGGCTTAATTGTATATTAGGATAGTGTGCTTTTACTTGATTTCATCTAAACCAACAGCCTAATACTAATACCTTCATTAATTTCTACTTTAGGATGATAAAAGTCAAACCTAGTCTTGAATTCAATTAAATGATCATTTAAAATTGATTCGGTTTAGTCCAATGTGCCTCAGCATGCTCACATACTTAATAAAGCAAGCTTAAATGAAGCTTGACCGAACCGGAGGATTGCGTTCGAGTTCTAATTAGTTAATTTCAATTTAAAAAAAAAAACCCAAAGAAAAAGAAACTAAACTAAAACTCACCATAGAAATTACATCCAACTAATACTTGACAATGACACCATATAAGTAAATGACAAATATAGACACGAAAAGTATACTTGAAAAAGAATATAAAGAAAGTGACGTCTCAACTTCAAAAAAAAAAAAAAAAGGTCTTGTTGTAAAATATAATTAATATAGAAAAAGTAAAAATTAAAGAAAGGTTGGGGGGGGGGGGGGGGGGGGGGTGGTGTTTGTGGAAATAGGAATTACCAGAGCGTATATAGCAATAGCAATGACGATGGTCCTGAAACGTCCTAAGTACGAGTCAGCAAGGAATGCTCCAACTAGCGGGAAAATGGCCGACACACCCGCCCATACGTTCACGTCCCGCGCTGCGGATGCCAAGGGCTCACCCAGCTCGTCCATAAGGTACGTTATTAAGTTCTCTAACAGCCCAAAGTACGCAAATCTCCCTGCCACCTCCACCCATTTAAAAATAATAAAACTTCATCAGATCTATTTATTCGTGGTTTGAGTTTTATTTTTATGAGTTGAAATATCGATTTTGATGGCAGATTAAAAAAAATATTTAGATTAATCAGTATCGATGATTAATTTAGTATTATATCACACGAGAATATATATATATATATATATATATATATATGTTAAATTTCTTTTTAAATTAATTCAATAACTAGAAGCTAATGAGTTGTTCTTTGCCATATCATATTTAGTGGTGTACATAGAATATATTTTAATCTGCATATTTTTAAACATAAAGCGACTTGTAAATATATTTTTATGGCGGAGCATTGATGGATGAAGCGCAGAGAGAGAGAGAGATTATGAGTTGACTAAAGTTACGTTAGTGTAACTTGGAGCTAGAGGAACTTCGGCTTCATGGTCTTTATATAGTCAATTGAAAATGAATTTTCCACGTGATATGGCTGACCTCATTGTTGGTATAGAAAACAACATGACGTATTACGATACACGAGCAACCCTATCCCATTTCGTCCCAACTTAATATCAAATCCCCTACCTAGTTTATGTACTTAGTTTAAACTTTGTTAATTATCCTATCTAATTAAATTTTTTATTTATCGGGTTTTATTATGTAGGTATTTTAAAAAAAATGACTTAGATAATAAATTTTTATAATATAAAGTTTTGTAGAAAGTAAACCCTTTAATCATCATACAATTACCTTTTATTCAGGATTCTACAATTTATATATTTAATAATGAGCATGGATTTTTTTTTCTTTTGTTAATTTTCTTTTTAATGCATCAGAACTTTTCTTTTTCTTTATCTTTTTTTTTGTTGAAAATTATTTTCCACTAATTTGTTTATATATTTTTTTTTTAAAACATAGATACACCTGAATTTCAAAAAATGTCGAGCTACTGCTTCGCTATATAAATTCTAAAGTTATATATATTTCACCCTGCTGCCAACAAAACCGTGATGCGATGTCGATAGAAAATTAAGAAAGGTATGCAAACAAAGCCATGCTGTTTGTGAAAAAATAATTAACAAGAGAATATGCTTTAGTAGTAAAAAATTTAAGGTTAATCATTCTTAAATTAAATGTATCACATTATCGTGCAAATAATAGATGGATTTTGTGATTTACGCATAGTAGTAGGCAGTTGCCCATCACCCTATTGAGCTTGAGTAACTCTTATAGAGTGGTAAGTGGTTATACACCACTTTTGAAAATAAAAAAAAAAACAAAGGCAAAACCAATCAATCGTCAAAGATTGCAATTATGAGAGAAGTCTGTTTAATGGATTGTAAATCTTTGTGTTTAAAAGCTAATCCTTTCGTTTGTAATTTGTATTGCGTGCTATCTTGGCCATAGTACTCCACTGGTACTTCGTAAGAAGCTAAGATTCATGTCCTTAGGTTTGTTGTATGTGGTCGAATGGGTAGTGATGTGAGGTCCGGTGAGTGGTGGGGTGTGACAATTATCGACGGGTTGTGGGATTTTTCATATCAAGTAAACATCATAATATGTATGTATTATGGAATAAAGGGAAAATAGCAACATTCTCACTAAGTTAGTGTCTTCATTATCTTGGATTATAATTTCCTCTATGGCCTCTTAAAATCTTCAAAGAGGACTAGAGTGGATAGTTGAAGCATTAAAACAACTTAGTTTATACCATCAAAGGGTTGATTATTGCATGACGAGTCATAAAATCATGCATGGTCCAATTATAGATTATAAGGACCAAAAAAGATGATTTAATATTTCCATTGTATACTTTAGGTCCTTTTTAACAATTTTAGTAGTTTGGTCAGGTGAAGTTTAATGGTAATCATAATCAAAAGACATTAGAGGCACTAATTGGCTGCATTTCGATAAGTTGAGACATTAAAATAAAAAGTGTTGATGTTTGGATATCAAAAAAAACATTTATCCATTCAAGGATAATTTTAAATAATATGATATTATAAAATTCTTTCTAATAGTATATATCTTCATTATTTTTTTAGAAGAGATATTCTAATTCATCTATGAAACTTTATTTTAAAATATATTTTAGAAAAAAAATCATACATAGATGGCAAATGCTTATCTTTTTTACAAATAATATTGAGGTTTTCTTAACTTATTGTTCACAAAATACAATACAAAGAACCTATTATTTCAAAAGTAAGTTACTCATCGATTTTAATATTGAGTGGTTAACGTCACATCTACTATCTTGTGAGGATGAGCACCTTCCAAAGCTGTCCCATAATTTATATAGTTGGATCAATGGCTTAAGGGCTTAAGAATAATATGGAATATTCCATTAATTGTTCAGCGGTATTCATTGCATCTTAAGCTAGGATCGTGTCAGGAGGTGCACAAAACATTTTAGGCTGCGGTTGGTATAAAGAAAAGGTGAGGGGAATATATATATATATATATATATATATAAGGGATGGAGTTATAAGGGATTTAATTCATTTTTTATTTCTTGGTTAAAAGGCCACAAAAATCTATTCGTCTTAAAATGGGGCAACTTGAAAGCTCGTTAAATTTTTATTTTGCCCCATGGATTAAATTATTAACTATTATGATTATGTTAGTGATTTAATACATATCTCACCTTTTTTTATCTTATTAATAATTCATTTCATCATTTTCCTTCCTTTTCTTACACTCCTCCAAACATACATGTTGAAAGGAATTAAATATCTACCTCTTCCTCCTCCTCCTTCTTCTTTTTTTTTTTTTTTAATTCCTTTTCATTTCAAATCCTTCTTCATCCAACAGAAATATTCAAACATAATGTTAAACCCAAGGTTAGAAGCAAATTCGAGTCCTGTCCAGGTTTCATTTATTAGTAGAAAGGTAAATGGTGATGCAAATGAGATAAACATTTATGAAATTTCATTTATTATTATTATTTTCAATGTTTGTTGTAATCCTAATTTTAGGTTTATCAAATATTAATATAATAATTTCAAAAGTTTATAAATACTTTACAGTGAACCAGAAATGTTCAAAAGGCATTTGAATGAGTCAGATATACATGGATGCAATTCTTTTTGACAAATTACCAATATAAGGCTTAAAAGAAGGAATTTAGGATATCTTATTAGCTTTCTAAATAACTCTCATGTTTAAACAATTCTTTATTTTATTAAGAGTTATTTTTCTAAAGTCCTTTATAATTTTTTAAAATTATTTATGGGTTCTATATTATTATTATTTTTTAAATAATATACTAAATATATTTTAAAGGTTTTAAAAATGTGAAAAATTATTTTATTAATATTATTTAATATCTTAGTAATATCATATTTACTATTATGGAAATAAATAAATAATCAAATAATTAAATAAAATAAAAAAGAAAAGAAATGGAACGGCACTAAATATAAATAAAAATTTAATGAACAAAACAAAAGAAACTTAATGATCTATCATGTCAAACGTCTCTTTTTTTTTTTTTTTTTTTTTATGAAGTTGAATTATGATAGATGCCTAACGTACCTGAAAAGAAGGGTATCGTCATCATCCCACATGCTGTTCGGGGTGCTTTATGTAATAATAACTTGCCAAATTTCTTTTTTATTTTATTTTTTATATCCCATGATTTATTTGCCAACAATCACCAGGGATTAAAAGCCGCTAAAATTCCCAACTTTAAAGATCGGTATAATAATATTCTTGATAATTTTAAAACTTTGCAAATAAAAAATATAAAAAATTTTCCAAAAACGTTTTCTCGCAATAAATGAGAGTAATTGACACTGCTGATCCTTATCTAATTAGCTACGTACATAATAATAATAATAATAATATATCATGCTTGGCATTGATAGCAATTATTGATGTATCGAAGTTTGTAGTGATCCATGTAACGTTTTTTTTTTTAAATGACTCCCGACCTATTTCTTTATAGTTGATTTTCTTCAAGATTGTAAATATATAACAATTGAATAGATTTCTATCTCTCAACGATCTATATAGAAATAATCAATAATAATAATAATATAAAAGAAAAAAAACTAACAAAAATATCATGAAATAAATTAATCGATCGGTATTCAAAATTGTTTTGTGAACTATCAACACATGGTCGAGTATGTCAGAAAAGGTCTCCCTGCAATAGACATAACTGAGTTTCATGGACCTAACTTAATATAGTTTTTATTTATTTATTTATTTTTTGGTAGGGCGTATTTTCCTAATAATTTTTTTCTTTTATTTTTTCTAGAAAAACCGAATACTCCCCCGTAAGCCATGAACCTGTGAATCTAAAGATCTGCCTCCGCCTACGGGCACTACTACATGGTCAAAATACATAAACATCTCCACGGTCGCCTTACTCGGTGTTAGAACCTCGGTAGATTCGGTTTTTTCAATTGAACTGGTTAACTATTTTGATGAGATTAGTTTAATTTTTAATTTTATTATTTAGTTATATATATATATATTAATTTTTTACCATTATCACTATTGATCTTACAAAAAATACAGATAAAATAATAGAATTTTCTCTCTAATCACCATTTATCATAACTTAAGACATCATTAAAAAAACTAGTAAGGTAAGTGTGCAACCAAATTATTGCTTAAACTTGGGTTCATATTTTATTTACTTTCTAACTTTTTTTTTTGGTTAGTGTTAAAAATTCAATAAAAGATACAACTATTTTTAGATACAATTTGTTATACTTACTTTTAGTTCCTAGAAAATAAAAGTTAATATGTCTTAAGGAATTTCTTATGGAATAGATTAATTTTGATGCCAAACTCAATAAGAAATTTGAAGTCACTTATTGTACCACCTTAGAACTTGAGACATTAGGTTTGCCACACATTCTTACCAAGAAAGGACACGTTAAGACTCTTAACCCTACTTTGATACCATTTAAGCTTGTATTTCCTATAAATCACAATCAAATAATTCCCAAACATTCAACATAATGCAAGTAAATCCCATTTAAATCTTCAAACTCTTTAACACAACCTTAACAAAACATTCTTATTCAGAATCTAAAAACAATTGAATTTATGGAGTTTACTAGTCCATTATCTTCTAAAAGACATCACTATTCAATATATATAAATAACTCTAATTCTTCCTTCCTCTAATCACCACAATAAAAATAGTAATCTTCGTCCTCCCTCTCTTGTGCATTCGATCTTAACTCCTTTTCAAGGGTAGCGTTTTCCTCTATACTTGCATTTAAAAAAAAAAAAAATCCTTGAAGGTTGAGTTAATGCCTAGTACATATAACCAACAAACACATACGCATGATCAAACATGATTTAAATCACATACATTTATGTAGATACTAAATATTATACATTAGATTCTTGTTTTACTTAAGTCCACTTAACACCAATGAGATACTTATGACCCTACCAAACATATAAAAATACTTAATACATAATATGGTGTTGGAAACTACCACTATGGGCCACAACACCCATGAGTCCTTAAACCTTAAACCTTAACTTTCTTAGATCATTTCTAAGCACTATTCCATTAGGGACAATGTCACATAAGGATTATTGGGATGCTCCCTAGAGATTTGTCACTACGAGCTCCTAAACCAAGTCAAGTACATATAACAAGCAACTTAAACCAACTTAATCCAGTCCATTACAACTTAATTCAGTTTACTACTATCTTAACAACCATAAGAAATAACAAAAGTTACACATACTTGGAATCTTAGTTTTAAGTGCATTTCTTCTTGAACTTAAAGCTAATATGTAATTTATCAATAACACCAGTAATATGCTCTTAGTACTAATTTGGAATAATCTAAGTTGCTCAATTCTATTTACCTAATCATTATATGATTCCTTCTCTTACTGTACTAGAGTTTCTAGGGTTTTATTAGATATCTAGGTTGCATGGAAGTTTGAATAATTGTAAATTAAATCGATAACAAAATATTTCTAAGTATACAGTTGTGCTTTAGGCCATGTACGTTGGCACGGTTGGATACATAGTCATGTATAGTGGCTATGTATTTTTCTATGGATTTTGGCATTTTGGTACACCTAGGTATATGGTTGTATAGTTGCCCATGTACCTTTCTATGAGTTTCCATATTTCGACATGCCCAAGTATACGGGTGTTTATTTTTTCTACGTACCTTTCTATACACAATGCGTATTTCACATGGACATGTACTTGACCATACACTACATTATTCTTCATGAATCATTTTTCCTCTTTTCTAATTCATTCCTAAACATGATTCCTTTTATCACAATCCTAATTGAATCTTAAAATTGGTAAATTCTTAATGAAATGTGCGGATTGGTATACTTACTTTTTTAATTTTGTAATTCAAATCCCTTAATCACTTGATTTAATGCTCGTTGCATCTCCTTACTTGATCCAAATTCTATAAATCATGTAATAGAGGTTAGTTAAATTCTCAATTCTACCATCAGGAGTGATAATGCAATCATTGGAACCTCTTACCTAATGGAATTGGGTTTTTCCTTTGTCATTGTTTGCTAGGTTGCCTTATAGTTCCAAAGAGTCCCTCTTTGTTTGCTATTGCACAAATGATGAAAAGAGGTCTCTAGGTCAAACTGGGGTTTATATACCCTATCTAGGAAATGATTGAATTAGCCCCTGTATCTTATAAAAATTATACTTTTGAACTTGGCTTTATTTTACAATAAATATTAAATAAATTTATTTTTTTGGGTATTTACATTCTCTCTCCCCTTATAAAGACTTTTGTCTTTGAAAGTTACCTGATTTTGGAAGAGTTTTGGATATTTCTTCCTCATCTCATCTTTCAAATCCCAGACTGCTTCACATTTAGTTTGATTTGTCCATTATATCTTGATGTGGGGAATCACTCTTTGTCTTAGCACTTGTTCTTTGAAATCCACAATTTTGATTGGTTTTTCAATAGAGGACAAGTTTGGTTATACATTCAAAGGCTTTAAAGCTACTATCTGATCCAAGTTTGGTACAAACTTTCTCAATATGGATACATGGAATACATCATGTACCCTAGCTAAACTTAGTCAAAGAGCTAACCTATAAGCCATAGTATCCACTCTTTTCAAAATTTCAAACGGGCTTACATATCTCGGGTTTAGCTTCCCTTTCAAACCAAACCTAGTCATCCCTTTTGTTAGAGAAACTCTCAACATTACTTTATCTCTTACTTGGAATTCTAAGGGGTATCGTCTCTTATCTGCATAACTTTTTTGTTGGGACTAAGCTATTTAGATTCTATGCCTTATCAATTTTACTTTGTCTACTGCCTCTTAAACTAATTCCAATCCTAGCACCTGTCTTTCTCCCACTTCATCCTACTGTAATGGGGATCTACATCTTTTTCCATATAGAGCCTCATAAGGAGCCATTTGGATAGTTGCTTGATAGTTATTGTTATAGATAAACTCAACCAAAGGTATGTACTCATTCTAGTTACCTCCAAAATCTAGTGCGCAAGCTTTGACCAAATCTTCTAGAATCTGAATGGTTCTCTTAGATTGTCCATTCATCTGAAGGTGCACTGTAGTGCTGAATTACAATTTTGTACCTAAAGCTTTATGTAATCTATTCCAAAATCTACTTACAAACTATGTATCTCTACCAGAGGTTATGGTTATTGGCACTTCATGTAATCTTATTATCTTTTGCATATATATCTGGGCTAATTTCTCCAATTTGTATCCCACTCTAATAGGTAGAAAATGAGTAGACTTGGTTAGTTGATCTAATATTACCCAAATTGCATCTTACTTTTCTTTAGTATTTGGGAGGACTATAACAAAATCCATTATCATGTGTTCCCATTTCTACTTTGGTACTAAAAGAGGCTATAATTCTTGTAGACACACCATTTTTGTTTCTTTTATTATTTTATTTTATAATATAATAATATAAAAAAATTAATAATAACAAATATAATGTGTTTGCATAATGGTTGAGGCACAGGCCAATGGCCTATTGGAAAGCTCACATTTGAAAAGCTAGGAGGTCTTGAGTTCATATCCTAGTGGATGTAACGCGAGATGTTCGCAATTTTTTTTTTTAATAAAAGGGAATAAATACAATTTGAATGCTATATAGGTTAAGGCATAGGCCAATGGCCTATTGTAAAACACACCTGCAAAAGCTCCCCTGGTCTCGAGTTTGACTCCCAGCAGGTGCAACTAGTTTCCAATTTTTTTTCCTTTCCTCCTTGGCCACATGGCAGCCGGTCATTGGCTGGTCCCTATTCATTATCTTCCACCTTTAGTAAGCCATTCTTCACACATTTTCCTTCTTGAACAGCTCAGTTTCAACTCATTTTTCACCTAATTTTTTTCATGATTTCACCGAATCAATGGTGAAATCATGAAGATTATTAGACCTATTTTGCATTGGATCTAAAAACGTGACCAGGTTCATTCATTTAATCGGTTAAAAATCAATCTAACTATTGAAAAACATATGGTTGCGTGAATTAAGTTCCAGCTGACCATGCCCTGATTCAAGCTCCTCATCAATTTTCGAAGCTTTTATGGGATCATTTTAGCAAAAGAATGATGAAATAACATAGATTTGACCATCAATTACACAAAATAATGAGTAAAAAGGTCAAAATCCATGTGCATTTAATCTTCAAATTAACACCCATGGAAGTTTTCCGAATTTGAACAAAGCTAGAATAGTATAAATAGAGGGTTGAGGATCCATTCCCAACATTAAACATCACTCAAAAACACTCATTCAACCACTAATTCAAGCTTTCTCTCTCTAAGCTCTTCATTTCTCTCTCTACCACTCTCCGTTTTTCTCTCTAAACTCTTGGTCCTCTCTTTCTAAGCTCATCGTAAAACTCTTCCCTCCTCTGCCGCGAAGAGCCGAAGTTCCATTTGGGTTTAAGCTTGCTGGAAATATCTTCCTCCTCTTTGCCGATGTTGACTTCTAGGTATGTTTTTTTTTTTAATTATTATTTTTACATTCTAGACTTTTTTTAGATATATATAGATTTTTTACTTATTTACTTATTTATTTATTATTTATAAATTTTTATTTTCCTTTTTTATTTTAAACAAAAAAATTTTAGTATTATTATTATTTTTTGTCTTGTACATTATAATTTTTTATATAAAAAAATATATGTACATATTTTTTCATATTTACTTAATATTTCTATATATATATATATATAAATTTTTTTTACAATTATATTTCCATAAATTTTTAGAAAAAGAAAAAAATTATTATCATTATTTTTGTAAATAAAAAAATAAAAAAAATTAGATTATATTTAGATACTCTAAAAAAATCATTTTTACTTATTATAAAAAAATATAATAATAATAAAATTATAATAAAATAAATATTTTTTTTTATGAACTACAACCGGTTTGATTTTGAATAGCAGGTACATAGGCACCTAAAGGGCAACCTCAAATAATAATTTTTTTTAGTTAAAATTTTTTTAATAAAGTTTAATTTTTAAATGTTAAAGTAGTAACCGTAAGGTTTTAATAAGATAGCCTCTAACTCCAAATATCTGGTTTTATTTAAAATTTCTTACGCGGATTGGTAGGAAATTAAGACTAATATGCTCAATTAGTCTTAATTTAATAGTTTTCTCGATCTCAATCGAGTGACGACTCCTTTTTCTCCAAGTTAGATAAAAAATAAAAATTTTCCAAAATTTGGTCAAATATTTACACTAAATGGGTATTAGGTTTAGTATAAGTCAAATTAGGAAAAATGAATTAAAATTTAGGCTTGACAATTCTTTAGCCAACCTTTGATGTTCAATTCTAATATGTTGGCAAGTAAAGCATCTTACTACAAACTCAACTATCTCCCTTTTCGCGTTCTTCTACCAGTAGTGACTCTTCAGGTCCTTGTACACTTTGGTACTTTCGGGACAGATTGTATAGGCTGAGTAGTGTACCTCTTTCATTATTTCCTTCTTTAGTTGTACATCCCCATGTACAATCTCTTTCTATACCTTTTTTTTTTTTTGATTGAGTAAATTTTAAATTGTTATTATAAATTTGATGGTTTTAAAATTCTATAAAGATGTTTATAATAATATATATAAATATATATATATATATATATATATAGATTAAAGGTTATTTTTTTTTATTTTTTTTAAGCAGTATTTAGTAATACTGTACAAAAAAGACATTCCTCCAGCTGGAGGAAGTAAACAAAGGGGCAGTAGGTTAGCTTGTGATGGGAGCTATCTAGTTCTAATGTATGGACATCCAGCAGTATCTAGAAGGTAGATGCCTTTGAGCTTTCCGGGGAGGTCCTGCCAGCGCATGATAGTGGTACTATCAGGTTGTGTTGCATGATGAGAAAGGCCTATTGCTAGAGCATTTGTTTCGCTGTATACATGGACAACAAATGCTGATAGTAGCTGCATCAGGTTTTTTGCTTCCGTTATTTTGATGGATAGTTTCCACAGACACTCTATACCTTCTTGAAGATAAGACACTAGTAACTTGTTGCTGGTTTGGATCTGTATTGGGGAGATATTGTTGGTAGCACATGAGTGTAGGCCGAAGAGGATACCCTCCAGTTCTATAGATATTGCCATTGATGTGTCCATTACACATTTCATGTTTGAATGTATAAACGAACCATCGTTCCGTCGCAAAGTATAAGCCCAAGCCGCTCTCGCTGGGTTTTTTGAAACAGCGGAGTTAATGACATAACCTGATGGGGGTCTCAACCATTTAATGGTTTTTCTTGTTTTCACCCTTACCTCCAAGATGGTTGCAAAATGGTTTTTGATTGCTGCAGCTTCTTGCGCGGTATGTACTTTGGGGGAGTAGGATCTGAGCGTTAGGGCTAGCTGGTCTTTGACCCTGTGATAGAGTGTTCCAACTGATGTTGTGCATCCTTCGAAGATCATTACGTTCCTCGCCTTCCATATTTCCCAGCAAATGAAGGCTGGTGTTAGCTGACATATTAAGCTAAACACTGTACCCTTTGGATGCGCTTGGAACCAATTTTGTATCATATTCCACAAGCCAACGACCGGAGGGAGATGGATGTCTAGCCAGGTTGCCATAAGAAGCCATAGGTCAGTAGCCACTTTGCATTGGAGGAAAAGGTGTTGTATGGACTCTATTTCGCTCAGACACAAAGGGCATCGAGAGGGGTTCTGGGTGAATCCAAGTCTGCAAAGAACTTCTGGAAAGGCATATAGTTTGTTGAATAATCTCCACATGAATATGCGAATCCGAAGAGGAAGAAAGCGATGTTTAATTTTCTCAAAAATTTGGATGGTTTGTTGCCTCTGCCTGACCACTTCATATGCTGACTTGTAGCTGAACGCACCGGTGACGGATGGCATCCATATGCGTTTGTTGCCTTGTACACAGGTGTTCTGTTCTGCTATATTTTGTATAAGTTGAAGACGTCACCATGAAGTACGTTTCCTTGATGATTCAGACAATGAGCTAATAAAATTTTCCCAAAGACTTTTGCCTTGCTTAAACTTCCACCATAGCTTCAATGATGCAGCTTTGATTAAGGAGGAGAAATCTCGGATGCCGAGTCCATTTTCGTCTGATGGAAAAGTGATTCTATGCCAAGCCCTCCAATGTTTGTTGGTACCATGGTCTGAGGATCCCCATAGGAATTGTTGACATTTGTGCTCAAGCTTCTTTATCACTGATTTGGGGGGTTGAATTGCCGTGAGCGTGTGAAGTGGAATTGCTTGTAACACATGACAGATAAGTATTACTCTACCGCCAGGTGATAGGAGCTTGGTGGACCAATGGCTTAGCTTCCTTTCATAATTGTCGATTAGGTGTGAGAAATAATGTTCTTGTGCTCTGCCTCTGTAGAGTTGGCATCCTAGATATTGGAACAGAAAGGAGCTATCCGAAATTCCAAGAGAAGACGAAACTTGTTGGATGTAGATTAGGGGGCGGTTGCTGGGGGGGATGAAAAAACTCTTGTCCTTATTGATTTTTTGTCCAGAGCCTAGCTCATAATCCGAAAGAAATCTGTTGAGATGCTGCAAGGACCTTTTGTCGCCACGAGTGAAAATCAAGACATCATCTGCAAAACTTAGGTGCGTTATTTTGACTGAGTTTGATGAGGGAGTATGAAAAGGAAATATTTGCCCTGTTTCTTGAAGGTGTTTTAGTCCGCGAGATAAGGCTTCCGAGGCTAGCAAGAAGAGGTATGGAGATAGTGGATCCCCTTGTTTGATGCCCCTAGATGCTTGGAAGAAGCCAACTGGACCTCCATTTAGTATGATTGAAAACCAGGCTGCTCTGAGATTTCCAAGGATAAGTGATACAAAGTGGTGTGCAAATCCAAATTTGATCATTAATTTTTGGAGGAAGGACCATGATACCCGATCAAAAGCTTTCATCATATCCATCTTGATTATCAGGTTTCCGCCTCTTGAGGGATGATCTAGGAATTGGGCGAGATCTTTGGCAAGGAGTATGTTTTCTGTAATGTCGCGACCTTTTAGGAAGGCTGACTGCTCCGGTGAGATTATGGATGGTAGAAGTAGCTTCAACCTTTCGGTTAGAACCTTTGTGAAAATTTTGTTCAAAAAATTGCAGAGGCTTATCGGTCTGTAATCCGCAAATGATGTTGTGGAGTGCTTTTTAGGTAGAAGGACAATCAGAGTGCTTGCTACCGATCTGGGAATTGGAGTGCCAGCCATAAAATCTCGAATTGCAGCTAAAAGATCTTGTTCAATTATATCCCAGCAGGAGCGGTAGAAGTAACCTCCGTATCCATCCCGCCAGGTGAACTGGCCTCATCTAATCCAAAGACTGCTTGCTTTAGCTCCGGGCCCATGATGGGGCGCAGCAATGCCCTGTTGTCTTCGAGGGTAATCAAGCTCGAGATGTTAGCGAGCAGCCTTTCCTCGGCTCCAGCATCGTCATCAACTGGCTGTTGCTGTAAAAGGTGAGTGAAGAATAGGATGGCTTCCTCTTCTAGTTCAGCAGGGGATGATATCCAATCACCTCTTCCATTTCTGACTTTATGAATCATCATTTTGGTCCTACGGTTTGCAACAAAAGAATGAAAGAGAGTTGAATTCTCATCTCCCTCTTTGAACCATCTCATCTTGGATTTCTGTTGTATATAGTCCGTGTGTTCCCTGAGGCGTGAAAATAGGTTGGATTTGGACTTTTCCAGGTTGAGTCTGTCTTCTACTGCGCCAGTCGCTTCGTACAACTATTCTAGACTAGAGACTTGGGCTTCCGTGTTCTTCAGATTTTTGAAAACGTCCCCAAATTGGTTTTTATTCCAATCCTTAAGCCTAGACTTGAGTCTCCGGAGTTTAAGTGAGAAAGCTAACATGCCATAAGAGTCTGTAGGCTGAGACCAATTCTCCTTAATGATTTCGAAGATTTCCTTTCTTCTGAGCCACATCTTCTGGAATCGAAATAGGCTTGGCTTAGATGATGCTTCTTTTTGGCATTGGAACAAGATAGGGCAGTGGTCTGAAGAAGCTCTATTCAAGTGTTGAATGGAGTTTACCTGAATCGAGGAGATCCAATCTGTTGAAAAAAGCAAGCGGTCGAGTTTCTTGAATACCGTTCCATTGGATCTCGCTCCTTGCCACGTGAACTCGTTCCCCACGGTTGGAAGCTCAATGAGATTGCATTCGGTTATGCAATTGTTGAAATCAGAGATCGCCCCCTGGTTAGGAGTGGAGTTTCCTTTGTATTCATTTATTGAACGGATGACATTGAAGTCTCCTCCTATTAGCCATGGCATACCTTGAGAGGACCTGGAGAGTGTTTGCATTGTCGACCATAAACTCAAGCGGCCTTGTGTTGTGGAGGAGGCATAGACGACATAAATCAAAATTGTGGTGGGAAGTTGATGGTGGGTAACTTCCAAGGATAAAACTTGCTCGTGATCAGTTGAGGATAACACAGAGTATTCATTGGAGATAAGGATCCAAATTTTGTTGTTGGCTGAAGAGAGAGTTGTAGAGAGGTTGAATTTATTTCTCAGTGCTTGGAGGACAGCAGTGTTTGCCATTGGTTCGAGGAGGGCAACTAGTGATATTCTATGAGATTGTATTAAGAATTTAAGACGACGTTGGGAAGCTTTGTTGGCAATCCCACGTACATTCCAAAAGAGCATATTGATCATTTAAAAGGAGGGGTGTTTGGGGTCACCAGATATCCTCGCGGAGCGCCGAGGGTTTGTTAGACAAAAGGTGACCCTCTTTGTTGGGCTGGGGTTGTGTCTGTGTTTTTTGGTGGTGGTAGTTTCGTCATCCGATTGTGTCAAGCGAGGGGGTTTTTGTGTTGTCATTACATCTTCATATGCATAAGTGGATTCCCCTAAATGTCGATCATAATCCATTTCCTCATTACATTGATCAGTATCCTCAGTGAGCACGTTGAAGTAGGATGGTGTTGTCACCAGGGGATCAGTAGACATATTAGGTAGTTCGACATATAGAGATGCAATAGTAGTAGTGATATTTTCAGATGGAGAAGTAGGATTGGTTTGCAGCGATGTGGTTACCTGGGATGATGTTGGGTCAGCTGGTATCCTGTTCGCTTTGGAATGGTTGTTGTGCCGAAGTTTTTGCTTGGAGTGTGCTATTGTTGCTTCTTCCGGTTTTTCTTTGGTAGCATCGACTTGGGCAGAGTCCTCTGTAGCAGGGGGTTTGGATGTGTTGTTCCCTGAAATTGTCTTGTCCACCTTGGCGATTGGTTCCGTCACTTTGTCCTTGGATCTGTCCATGAGTAAGTTGGTAGGTATTGGCATTACCTCAGAGGGTTTGTCATTAGGCTTTGGCAAGTTGTCAGCTTGATTTTCAACGGGGTCCTGGAGTGTGCCAGCTTTGTCCGAAGTTTGAAGCCCAGATGAGTTTGAGGGTTTGTCCAAATCCTGAGACGGGGGTTTAAGCTCGGCTGCGATGGTTCTCCTAGGTGGAGTAGTAGCAGTCTTCAGTCCTTGTTTTCGACAGTTTGCTGCCCCATGACCAACTGTGTTACATTGACGACAATATAGGGGGAGGTTTTCATACCGTACCTTTTGAAAAAAGATCTCGTCTCCTTCACCCAACCGAAGACGTGTTGGTAGATCTGTTAAAAGATCGACTTTGATGCAGAGTCGGGCTACAGAGGGCCGAGTTTTCTTCTTTGTAGCTTCATCCAGTTTGAGAGGTGTTCCAATCATTAGGGCTAGCCGGCGCAGGTAACATTCTTCAAACAGATGAATCGGGAGGTTTTCTAGTGAAACCCAAACGGGAACGAGGGATGATTCCTTATCTGGACGAAATGAGGGCGTCCATTTTAGGATCCTCATCACGTATGAGTCCATGGTCCATATGGCTCTAATCCAACATCGCTGGTAGTCGTCTTCAAGATCGAAGTTGATGAGGATGTGGCGGAAATCAATAGCTCCGATGGAGAAGCTTCCTTTGAAGCCTATTCTGTCGAATTCTTTCTTCAGAGTGTCCATCTTCGGTCGTCCCTTAGAGAATTTACCGATTAGGGCTAATCGGAAGGGTTTTGCGAGTTGCTCGCTTTCCGTC
The DNA here is from genome assembly GCA_037954665.1 of Laguncularia racemosa. NCBI lineage: Eukaryota > Viridiplantae > Streptophyta > Magnoliopsida > Myrtales > Combretaceae > Laguncularia > Laguncularia racemosa. Next base: position 3,629,104 of record JBBMOL010000006.1, read on the forward strand.
TTGGTGATGATGAAGGTGGGTTCGCCTTTGTAGATGGTGGGCATGGATGTCATGGTGAAATCCGGGGGTGTTGTTGTAAAGGTAGTGGGAGCAGAGGGGCCTCCAAGGAGGGCTTTTTCATAGGACGGTGCCACTATGGGCGGGGCCGTCTGCGGGGATGGTCTGCCGCCGGTCATAGTTGCGGCGGCTGTGGTTGTTTTGGGAAAAGGGTAAAAAACCCTAGTTCAGAAAGGCATATATGTTAATGACATGTGATAATATATATTATCTAATATCATCTCTTTCTATACCTTAATATCCCCTTTGTGTCCATATTGAATTCAAGAGCCTTACCTTATTATAACCTGCTTTTGATTTCTTAAATGTCCTTTTCCTCTATCTAAGCAATTTTGATTATGTCCATTATAGTTGGTTGTATGCGTAAAATGGCCATCTTTGCTCCCACTTCTTAAAATATTCAACTCCATTTTACACATGTCATCCAACAACTCTTGCAGTGAAGTGATAAGAGTAGTAACATTACCATGTTTCTTTTTACTAAGGGCTTTTGCCACCACATTAGCTTTTCTTAGATGGTACTAGATTTCCAAGTCATAGTCCTTGATTAATTCCAACTATCTCCTCTGCCTCATGTTCAACTCCTTCTGTGTGAAGATGTGATTTAGGCTCTTGTGATTAGTGATATATTGCATCTCTCTCCTTACAAATAGTGCCTCTATAGTTTTAGGGTTAGTGCCACTACTGCCAACTCTAAGTCATGAGTTGAGTAATTCTTCTCATATGGTTTTAGTTAGTGGGATGCGTATGCTATGACTTTCCCTCCTTATATTAATACACATCCCAATTCTTGGGCTGAGGCATCACTATAAATAGTGAATTCTTCCCCACTCTTAAGTAATACCAAAACTGGTGTTGATACAAGCTTCTCCTTGAGTGTTTGGAAACTGGCTTCACATCTATCATCCTACTCAAACTTCACATTCTTTTGTGGTAACCTTGTGAAAAGAGTCACTATCTTGGAGAAACCCTCAACAAAACTTATGTAGTAACCTACTAAACTTAGGAAGCTTCTTATATTTGTTACTGTCTTCGATTTAGGCCAATTCACTGTAACTTTCACCTTTTTTTATTCTACAAATATTCCATCCTTGTTAACTACGTAACTCAAGAAAACCACCAGCTCTAGCTAGAATTCACATTTATTGAATTTGGCATACAGTTTTTCTTCTTGTAACCTATCCAATACTAACTTCAAATGTTCTTCATGTTCTTTATTACTCCTAGAATGTATCAAAATATCGTCTATGAAGATGATTACAAATTTATCTAAGAAATCCTTGAACACCCTATTCATTCAATCTACAAATGCTGCAAGTGCATTGCTCAACCCAAAAAGCATCACAAACAATTTAAAGTGCCCGTTGGCAACTGGAAGCTGTCTTTTGCATGTCCCCTTCCTTAGTCGTCAATTAATGACATCTTGATCTCAAATCAATCTTAAAAAACACATAAGCTCTTTGTAATTGGTCAAACATGTCATCTATCTTGAAAAGAGGATACTTGTTCTTCATAGTGTCTTAGTTCAACTCTTAGTAGTTAATGCACAGTCTCATGCTTCCATCATTTTTCTTGACAAAAAGGATTGGTGCACCCCAAGAAGATACACTAGGTCTTATGGAGCCTTTATCTTGTAGATCTTGTAATTGTTTCCTTAGCTCTTCTAATTCGACTAACACTATTTTGTATACCAGTTTTGTTATTGGTAAAGTACCATATACCCAATCAATGCTAAATTCAATCTTTCTGGATAGGGTTAAGCTAGGAAGTTTTTATAGAAACACATATGGAAATTCTTTCACTACATGTACCATTTCTAGTTCTTCATTAGCTTTAATAGTCACAGCTGCCAACATATTCCTTCCTTACAACTCATAAGTGGGTAATCTTGTTGGTAAATGAGTTTTTAGCCTATACTTAAAATAATCTTCCCAGGGTATGTTGAAATTTACTACCATGTTATGACAGTCAATGGTAGCATGGTATTTTGACAACCAATTTACTCCCAAAATAATGTCAAACTCTACCATCTCCAATATTAATAGATCTGGTGGCATTATCCTGCCTCGTATCTCTATTCCTACTCTTTTGTAGATTTTATTTATCTTCCCTCCAACTCTTAAAGGAGTACTAATAGCCAAGATATCATCTATATATTAAACATCTAGTGTACATTCATAAACAAAGGTTTTAAACACATAGGAAACAGAAGCACCGGTATTAAGTAACATATAAGTTTGCAAGTGTGTACTTGAACCATATCTGCAATGGTGTTTATGTCTAGAATGTCTAGGTGTTACTATTGCTAAATCATGAATACTCTGGTTGGAACTCGTTGTCTAGGCCCCCCTACTTGTGGTTTACCGGATTATACTCTTATTGGAGGTCTTGCTACTTATTGAGCTGGGGCTGTTTGATTTCCTATCTAGCCTTGAGGATAGTCTATTACCTTGTGTCCTCTTTGCTTAAACACATGATAGAATACTAATGGAATTGACCTTTCATTGCAGTGCCTATTGATATGTCCTATCTTCCCACAAGAGAAACATGTACCCTCTAGCCATTTGCATTCTCTTAATTCATGAGGCCCATAACACCTAATGCATTTGATGGTAGGTGTTACTGTAGGATGTGTCAAAAGCATTGGTCTAATTTGTAGAGGAGAGGCTGTAGTAACCTGTGATATGTTTTAGATCATCTGGGGCCTCTTGCCCTTATCTTATACTAACATGTTTAAGGCAGGTTTGTCACCCAAAGCTATCCCTACTCTGCGGTTCCTCTATCCTTTATCCTTTTTCTACTTTGTTCCAAGTACTTGGCTTTATCGATCGCTTTAGCATACGTGAACAACTAAAAGGCTCCAACCTCATGCTAGACATCTGGCTTCAATCCCCTTAGAAATCTTCTAGCTCTAGATTTTTCATTAGCATGGATAGTCTTAGGTAAGAATTGAATTAGGCGATTCAATTCCACCTCTTATTCATCCACTATCCTATTCCCTTGTTCATAGTTATAATACTTGTTTTTCCATTCTGTCTTTGGAATTGCTAGGGAAGTACTGTTGATAGAATAGTTCCTTGAACACCATCTAATTCATATACTCTCTTGCCAATCTAGAAACTGATGCCCACCATTTTGTTGTAGTCCCATTTAGCATAAATTCAGTATAATTTACCTTCCTATCTTTAGGTATCCAGAAGGTAGCAAATGTTTTCTCAATCTCTTGTATCCAATTCTTTACCTCAATTGGGTCATCTATCGTAGGATTGAACTCCTTTGCCACCTTAAGGAACCTATCAAAGCTAATTGGTTCATCTACAGTTTTGTTTTGTAGGACATGTTGGGCTTGTTGTTGCTGTGTCAATAATCCCACAAGATTGTTCATAATTTGCAAAAGTTCAACAGTCTGTTCTACTACCTGACCCTATTCCCCTTGTGGCTATTGACCTTGGATGTTCTCCTCATTTGGGTTGCTATGTCCAGCACCTTTTACTGAGCCAGATCCAATGAATCATTTAGAGGGCATTTTGTTTGAGAAGAGATAACCAAATAGATTCGAGAGTTAGTATTAGTTTAATGTTAGTGCCATTGTGTGTCGATATATATATATATACCTCTACAGATAATTATATAATCATAAATAAATAACTTAGCAATTACAAGAATTATAAATAAAAACAATAAGTACAGTAAAATAAATTATTGAATAAAACAATCATCCCATAACTTTACCCACTCTGTTCAGGGCTCTTCATCCTATAAATCAAATGTTTAATTCCTCTAAAAATCATATCTTACTTTCTACTGTTTGAAACTTATACCTATTAATCCATGTAATTTCTAAGGATCATCAAACCTATGCTCTAATACCATCTAAGTTGTAATGCCCAAGAACTTAGGATGCTATGACCTACTACATATCTTTATTAGGCAAGAATGCGTTAAGGCTCTTAACCTTACTCTAATACCATTTGAACCTATATTTCTTGTAAATCACAATCAACTAACTCCTAAACATTCAACATAATACAAGTATATCCCATTTAAACATTCAAACTCTTTAACACAACCTTAACAAAACATTATTAATCAAAATCTAAAAGCAATTGAACTTGTGGAGTTTACTAGTCCATTATCTTCTAAAAGACATCACTATTCAATACATATGAATAGATCTAATTCTTCCTTCCTTTAATGACCACAATAGTAATAGTAATCTTCATCCTCCATCTCCTGTACATTCAATCCTAAGTCCTCTTTATGGGTAGTACTTTCCTCTATGCTTGCATCTAAAAAAAAAAAAAAGAATCCTCGAGGGCTGAGCTAACGTTTAGCATGTACAACCAACAAACATATACACATGATCAAATATGAATTAAATCACATACATTTATGCAAACACTAAACACCATGTTATAGGTTCTTATTTACTTAAGTCCACATAACACCAATGAGGTACTCATGACCCTACTAAACATATAAAAATACACAATACATAATACAGTGTTGGAAATTGCTATTCCCAACACCCATGGGTTCTTAAACCTTAACTGTACTAGAGACAACATCACACAAGGATTATTGGAGTGCCCCTTAAGGATCTAGCACTATGGGCTCCTAGGTCGAGCTAAGCACATATAACAAGCAACTTAAACTAACTTAATCCAGTCCATTACAACTTAATTTAATTTACTACTATTTTAACAATTACAAGAAACAACTAAAGTTACACATACTTGGAATCTCAGTCTTAAGCATGTCTAGTCTTAAACTTAAAGCTAATATGTAATATGTCAATAACACCAGTAATATGCTCTTAATACTAATTTGCAATAATCTAAGTTGTTTAATTATATTTACTTAATTGTTATATGATTCCTTCTCTTACTCTACTGGAGATTCTAGGATTTTACTAAATATCTAGGTTACATAAGAGTTCGAATAATTATAAATTAAATCGATAACAGCATATTTCTAAGTACACAGTTGTGATTTAGGCTATATACTTTGGCACAGTTGGGTACACAATCATGTATAGTGGCCGTGTATCTTTTTGTGGTTTTTGACATTTTGGTATGCCCAGGTACATGGTCATATAGTTGGCCATGTACCTTTTTGTGAGTTTCCATATTTTGACATGCCTAAGTATATGGATGTGTTCTTTGTTCGTATACCTTTTTGTACATAATGTGTATTTCTACATGGGTAGGTACATAAGTGTGTACTTGATTATGCACTATGCTGTTCTTCATGAATCATTTTTCCTCTTTTCTAAATCATTTCTAAGCTTGATTCCTTTTGTCGAGCTAGATTTTTCCATTTTTTCCTAATCCAATTTGTATTAAACCCTATGGTCATATAATGTGAATCCTTGACTAAGATTAATTTTTTTTTAAAAAAAAGAAAAGGAGTCGTCGCCCGATTAAAATCGAGAAAAGTGTTAAGTAAAGACTAATTGAGTAGATTAGTCTTAATTTGACCATTAGTCTATGATATGTTTTTTACACAAGAAATTTAGGAATTTGGGGCCCATCTTATTAAAACCTTATGGTTATCACTTTTTAACCTTCCAAATTATTTTTTTTTAAAAAAATAAAAAAAGAAGAAGAAAAGAAAAGAAAGGCCAAAGGTTGTTTTCTTTCTTAATTATGGATGCATTTTTTTTTTGCGATTTTAATTTGTGATTTAAGGTCTTTTATTGCACTTTAAATTTGATTCTAGATGCATTTGCTTCGTTGTTTGATCTTTTATAAGCTTGAATTGTCAAGAAATAAAGAAAGAAAAAAATTTTTTGAGCTTCGCGTGCTCTTCCATGGCGGATAGTAGGAGATAGAAGACGATTAAAATGTAGGTTCAACCAATGTTTTTCATTATAATAGAAATGAAAAAAAAAAAAAAGAAAATGTGTGTTGAACCCACGTTTTTCATTGTAAGAAAAAATACAGAAAGAAGAAAACGTGGGTCCAATCCACATTTTTTACTAAGGAAAAAAATCTCACGCATTTACTCAAGTGAGGATTCGAACCTAGGACTGGGGGGATTGTGTACACATGCTTTTCATTAGGCCATTAGCTTGTGCCTCAATCATATAATGTAACTAATTTGAATTTATTCTAATGTTTTATTATTAGAAAAAAAAGATTAAAAATAAAATAAAAATGGTGTCTATAGTTGTTTGATGGGAAAATTTCCAGCACCTTCGACACTTTCAGAACTCGATTTAGATGATGATCCAAATCACTCATATTTTACTTTATGTCTTTTATTCTAATAAATATTTGAGAAATAATCTTACAGGTACAATGATAATTCTCCATGGGATGCTAATATGTCCTATAATAGTTGATGGACACAGAACATTTTTCAGGATGACCATCAAAGACCCGCTGCGATTGTTTTCCATTCCAAGGCATTGGTTCATGAAGACTTATGATATTTTGTACTTTGTAATTGTTTTATGAACTATTTTTGGTTGTATTTGGTTTTGGGACACTTTCATTTCCTTGTAATTTTCATTTAGGACTAGCCACCTTAAAAGTGGCAAACTTGTAATTTTGACCACTTTCTAACCCTAGGAGTAGCAAGTATAAATACTTGCTTAGAAGAGGGTTTGAGGAGGCCATATTTTGCAGAAATAACCTAGCACTTTCACGTGTGGAATTAGGGTTTTTCCTAGTTCAAAATCTCTTATCAATTTCAACCCAAGAATTGGAATTGTGGCGAGTGCGATAAAGGGGAATTGTGAGTTATATCGATTTCATCTTTGTTATTTGTTCATTTCTTCTCTAGTGAGTCATATCTAAGGTAGATTTGAATCTTTCTTGGACTTATTTGTGATTGTATTTCGTGGACAACAATCTTGTAAGATTGATTGTTCTTTTAGTTATTGAACTCATATCATTTTAGCGTTTGGCGTGAATTTGGAGTTGAAAGGGGGAGTGGAATTCACGGTTTGTGTTGCTTCCTTTTGATCTGATTTCACGTGAATCTCATCCTTTTTTTGTTGTCACTTGGTGAATAATACAAAAAGGGATAGTAATTACATCATTTGATCATCATTTTCCCATCAAATCTCAAAGGGTTTCACGTGAATTGTTCATCCACATTGAACCGGTTTGTGATTGATTTGAGACTTGTTTTCTTGAGTCATTTGATTGTGCTTGAACTTGGTTTTGAGCACATCATCTTTTGGTATCAGAGCTTAAGGTTTAAGTGGAGGGATTTGTCAATTGAGATTCGGAATTTAGGGGTTTGTTGTGAAGCACCTTGATTTGAAAATTTATTGGCATGAAATTGCATCTTGTTGTTGTGATTGTTGAGTTTTTGTTCTCTTGTTGATTAGTGGATGTACAATTAGAGATTGGAACACTCTTGGAATCCTTGAGTTGATCGTGATTGATTAAAGGGACATGAACTTTGTGATCATTTGAGGAAGTTGAAATTTGAAGTCTAGAAGAATAGTATTCAATTGTTGAAGTGGATTGATGTTATTGCATTTTCGGAAGTGAAGAGTATTACTTGTAATTTTCAGATTTGAATTTCTAGATTTGAGGTGTGAGTTAAGGAAACAATATGAATTTCAAAACACACATTAAGTCATTATTTAATTGTGTGTTCATTTGAATTTGAAAGTGGCTCCTTACCATTTGTGGAATATTGCAATTAATGATCTCATTTTGAATTTGAATTAAGCTGCCTTTTGTTGTGAGTTACGGTTGGAACTTGTGGAAAGTGGAGTACATCTTGTTAATATTTCCGTGGAAGTGGAAGTATATTTGTTGTTGTTGCCATTTCTTATTGTTGTCGTGGAAGTGGAGTGTAGTATTTGTGTTATTGCCGTAGGAGTTGCTTGTGAAGGAGTGACTTATGGAAATTAGAAAATTTGTTGCACCGTGAAGTGTTGTGTGTATGTAGTGGTGTGAGTGGCGGTGTGAATTTGTGGAGTTGAGTGGAGTAAGGTGCTGCACATTAAGATCAAGTTTGAGTGTGAACCGTGGCTAATAAAGGAAGTTAAGTAGTGAAGTTTGAAATTTAAATATAAGCATTTAAGTATGAAAGTTATTGAGTATTATTACTTAAACACTTGCTTAGTTGAATTCAATATCTTAACTACTTAGAAGTATTTATTTGTGCTTTAATTATTCTACTATACTTGAAGTGATAAGAAGTATTTGTTGCATTGGTGACTTGTTGCACCGTGGGTGTACAAGTGTGTGTGTTGTTATCCAAACGTGTTATTGTGACATGGTGAAGTGAAGGGAGTGTGCTACAGTTATTTGAGATTACATTTGTACTTCAAATAAATTGCATCCACAAACATGTCAAATGATAGTGTAAATGGGGGCATTGGCAATGAGGCCAATAGCCAAGTGGGTGGCAGACCAGGTCGTCAAAATACAAGTGGAAGAACTCTAGATGAGCAACTTTAGGACCTTACTACAATTGTTGCTACATTGGCAACAAGGATTGATAGGATGACATTGTCACCACCACCTGTGGTAAACCTTCGGGCATCACCTAGAGTAGTTCCTCAAAATGTCCAGAGAGAAGGGGTAGTTAGAGGAAATTTGAGGAGAAGAGTAAAAGGAGATTATCATGCTCTTAGGGAAGACAGAGATGATAATTTTGAGGTTAATCCATATCCAGGTAGGGAATTTAGACCACCTCGAGGACTAGAGTATGTGAAACTACAGATGCCTTCATTTGATGGTAGGGGTTTCGCCGATGATTACCTAGACTGGGAAGACCAAGTTGAGGGTCTTTTTGAGTGTTATGAGATTGATGATGACTCCAGGGTACGTCTTGTAGCTGTAGAGTTCATAGGGTATGCCGCTTTGTAGTGGAAAAATATGGTGATTAGCAGGTGAAGGGATGAAGAGACCGAAATACACACTTGGAGAGACATGAAACGAGTTTTGAGGAAGAGGTTTGTACCGGAACACTACAGGCATGAGTTATTTATGCGTCTCCAGACACTGAGACAGGGGGGTAAAACAGTGGATGACTATGTACAGGAGTTTGAGACACTAGTGATCAGATGTGGATCAGTTGAACCTCCTGAACAAACCCTAGCATGTTTTGTATCTGGGTTGAAGTATGAGATAGCTTGTGTAGTTGAGCTTTAGAGATATAGTACACTTGATGAGGCTATACAGTTAGCCTTGAAAGTGGAAAGACAGAGGCAATCCTATTCATTCCAGGTTACTAGGAGCAGGCCCAGCACTAATTTAAAGCCTATGGAGGTTGTTGGTCAGTTAGATGGGTCAAAGGGAGCAGGTGAGCATTTTAGGGTTATAGACGAAATTATCCTTACTATAGAAAAGGAGAACAATGTTTCTAGGAAAGGCAAAGAGGTAGTTAGATCTGATTTGGGGCAGATGGTACAAGGGTCATCCAGTGGGAAGATGCGCCAGATTAAATGTTTCAAATGCATGGGATTTGGACATTTACGCAGTGTCCCAATGAAAGGGTGATGATCGTCATGGAGGGTAATGAGGAAAATGATGAGGAAGAAACTGTCGAGCCTACATATTTACCCTTAGCCTTACAGGAGCATTATGATGAAGAACATGCTGAAACACATAGGGATAAAAAGGGAGGAAAATACTTACCCATTAATGTGTTACACCGGGATATAACTATTTCTCCAGATACCAGGGACATATAGAGGGAGAATTTATTCCACACACCTTGTCAGATTCGAGGTAACCTATGTATGCTTTTCATTGATAGTGGTAGTTGTACTAATGTCATATCTATTGCATTGGTAGAGAACTTACAATTAACCACTAGCTCTCATCCTAACCCATATAAAGTGCATTTGTTGGACAACCGAGGTAGTTTGCATGTTACACAGCGAGCAATGGTACCAATCAGTACAGGAGATCGGTATAATGATGAGATTATCTGCGATGTGCTTCCTATGTATGCATTTCATTTACTACTGGGTTGGCCATGGCTATTTGATATAAAGGTGTTACATGATGGGTTCAGAAACACTTACATGTTTCAAAAGGATAGTATTTAGAATTTATTGACTCCTTTGTCTCCGTCTAAGGTGCGATCTTTCCGGGAACTAGTTAGAAGCACATATTGTTCTTCCAGATTTTCAACCAACAAGCCATTCCAAACATCGGGTTTCAGTCCAGGAAAAGACCCTCTAGATTTGAGGTCAAATCTTTCAGAAGCCTAAGGAGATGGGAAAATTTCCGGCACCTTCGACACTTTCAGAACTTGATTTGGATGATGATCTAAATCACTCATATTTTACTTTATGTCTTTTATTCTAATAAATATTTTAGAAATAATCTTACAAGTACAATGATAATTCTCCATGGGATGCCAATATGTCCTACAACAGTTGATGGACACAGAACATTTTTCAAGGTGACAATCACAGACCCGCTGCGATTGTTTTCCATTCTGAGGCATTGGTTCATGAAGACTTATGATATTTTGTACTTTGTAATTGTTTTATGAACTATTTTTGGTTGTATTTGGCTTTGGGACACTTTCATTTCCTTGTAATTTTCATTTAGGACTAGTCACCTTAAAAGTGACAAACTTGTAATTTTGACCACTTTCTAACCCTAGGAGTAGCAAGTATAAATACTTGCTTAGAAGAGGGTTTGAGGAGGCCATATTTTGTAGAAATAACCTAGCACTTTCACGTGTGGAATTAGGGTTTTTCCTAGTTCAAAATCTCTTATCAATTTCAACCAAAGAATTGGAATTGTGGCGAGTGTGATAAAGGGGAATTGTGAGTCATATCGATTTCATCTTTGTTATTTGTTCATTTCTTCTCTAGTGAGTCATATCTAAGGTAGATTTGAATCTTTCTTGGACTTATTTGTGATTGTATTTCGTGGAAAAAAATCTTGTAAGACTGATTGTTCTTTTAGTTATTGAACTCACTATCATTTTAGCGTTTGGCGTGAATTTGGAGTTGAAAGGGGGAGTGGAATTCACGGTTTGTGTTGCTTCCTTTTGATCTGATTTCATGTGAATCTCATCCTTTTTTTGTTGTCACTAGGTGAATAATACAAAAAGGGATTGCAATTACATCATTTGATTATCATTTTTCCATCAAATCTCAAAGGGTTTCACTTGAATTGTTCATCCATATTGAACCGGTTTGTGATTGATTTGAGACTTGTTTTCTTGAGTCATTTGATTATGCTTGAACTTGGTTTTGAGCACATCACTGTTCCTCTTTATGGTGAAGTTTGAGGTAAACTTTACTACAAAGATCAAAGAGATATACCATTTTTGCCTAAATGAGTACTTTGAAGCGCTATAGAAATATTTCAATGAATTGGCAAGAGATGTTTAGGCTGGTGTTTTATAGGCTAACTATCATATATTGAGAAATGTCCTTACAAACTAGTAACCCTAAGAAGAGAGGAATTTTGGGATAGTACTCCTGTAGATTGACTAATTTGGATAAGAAAGTGTCCATTGTAGATTAGAAACCTTAAGAAAAGAGGAATTTTAGGATAGTACCCTTTTTGATTGACTAATTTATATGGGAAAGCATCTATTATAAACTAGTAACCCTAAGAAAAAAAGGAATTTTAGGATAGTGCCCCTATAGGTTGATTAATTTGTATAGGAAAGGGATTATTATAGACTAGCAACCCTAAGAAAAGATGAATTTTATGATAGTGTCCTTGTTGGTTGACTAATTTATATGGGAAAGTGTCTATTATAGACTAGAAACCCTAAAAAAAGAGGAATTTTAGGATAGTGCTCCTGTAGCCTGACTAATTTATATGAGAAAGCATTTATTACAGACTAGCAGCCCTAAGAAAAGAGGAATTTTAGGATAGTGCCCATGTAGGCTGACTAATTTGTATGGGAAAGCATTTATTACAAACTAGTAACCCTACGAAAAGAGGAATTTTAGGATAGTGTCCTTGTGGGCTAACTAATTTTTATGGGAAAGCGTTTATTATAGACTAGCTACCCCATAAATAAATTTTAGGAAAATGCCTTATAAGCTGACTATCTTCAAGCATATTTAAAATTTAACTACTTACGCATAACATATTTTTAATAGTGAAGAATTTTACTTGGTTTTGTAAATAGTGCCTAAACAATGAGCCCTCTTTCTTGAAGTTCAACACATCCATTTACTTTTCTTCGTCTTGAATCAACTCCTTCTATCATTAGATGGACTATGCTTGTGTGATATTCACTTTCATTCCATAATTTCAACTCTTCCAATTCATTTTGCTCAAATTATCTCTTCTCTCGTTATTTGGGACTCTAAACGCTTCTTTTGTTACTTGGGACTCTAAATTAAAATAGCAAAAAAAAAAAAAAAAACTCCTTTTTGAAAAAGGTGAAACCATGATGGAGTATTTGAGGAGTTTTCATTATTTATAATTGTTTTATTCCTCACAACTTCACTTTTATTTGAGTGTATAAGGCAAAACAGAATTAAAGGAGAAAAAAACTTATCAGTGAGGAGATGAATGATCAATCAGATGACCAATAGGGATATCCACTTTACATGTAGATGGTAAAAAATAGATTACAAAGAGACCAATGATATTTTCAATAAACTCAAGTAGGATTCCATCGATTTATCAAGGATAGTACATTTAACTGCATAAGAATTTACAGAGTCCCTCAAAGTTGGACCATCTATACATGATAAAACTAATGCCCCTCCAGATAACGCTCTTTTTACAAAATATGACCCCTCATAATTAGGAGTAAACTTCCCTCTAGGATCTTGTACATTTAGGAGGATTTTCCTTTAAACTAAGTCACTTTCTTAGAAACTTCGAGGTCACACTTTTTTATTAAAGGCTCTAGCCATTCTTTGTTGGTAACATTGGCCATGGCATAATGCCGCTAATGTCTTTTCATCAATTAGGCTCAATTGGTTAACTCGCTTTTTCACCCGATCAACTTTATCTAGTTGAGTTTTTGACAATACTCTAAGTGATGGAATCTTAACTTCAATCGGTAATACTACTTTAGTACCATATACAAAAGTGTAAGGGGTAGCTCTAGTTGATAGGCCATGAGTGCAAATGGTAACATCTTATACTATTCTTTATAAGTAACAACAATCTTTTCAATAATTTTTCTAATATTTTTACTAGCCACTTCTATGGCTCCATTCATTTTTGGTTAATATGGAGTGGAATTCTTGTGATTGATTCCAAAATGTTAGCAAAATTTTTTCATGAGCTTGTTGTTGAGGTTTGTGCAATTATCTGTAACAATTGACTGAAGAGATCCATATTAAGCAATAATGTCCCTTTTGATGAATTTGACCACTACTCATTTGGTAACATTGGTATATGACTAAGCTTTGACCCATTTGGTAAAATAATTGATTGCCACCAATGTGAATCAATGATCACTGGATGCTTTTGGGTTAATTGTTCCAATTACATCTAAACCCCACATAGAGAATGGCTATGGTGAAGAAAGTATATGAAGTTCTTGAGGAGGGACATTTATTTTATTTGCATAAATTTAACATAGATGACAATGTCTTATATGTTTGATGCAATCGGATTCCATAGTTAACCAACAATAATATAATCTCATGATCTTCCTAGCTAGCATGTAACTATTCATGTGAGGACCACATATTCCCTTATACACCTCTTTTGTAAGGGTGTCTACTTCTTTTTTATCCACACATCTCAATAATGTGCTGTCAAATGGCCACCTATATAGTGTGGATCCACTTGACAAAAACTGACTTGCTAATCTTCTAAGCATTTTTTTGTCTTTCTTGTCAACCTTTTTTGGATACCTTCCTTCTTGAAGTAAGATCTTGATGTCATGATACTAAGGCTTATCGTCTTGCATTCCTTTAATAGCTAAACAAAAAGTAGGTTTATCTTCAATCTCAATCCTGAGAGGTTGGATTTCTACCTCTTCTGTTATTTGAGTCAAAGATGCTAATGTAGCAAAAGCATTAGCAAACCGATTTTGCATCCTTAGTATATATGTGAATGTGATGTCTCTAAACTTCCCTATTAATTGTGACAAGTGCTAGTGATAAGATACCAATTTTGGATCTTTTGTCGTATATTCTCCTTAGGTTGGACAAATGATGAGTGAGGAGTCCCCATACACTTCTAATTCATGAATTCCCATATCTAAGGCCATTTTGAGACCTAAAATGCATGCTTTATATTCAATGATGTTGTTGGTATATGGGAATATGAGCCTCATTGCTATAGGGAATTGGTAACCTTTAGGTGAGACCAACACTGCTCTTATTCCATAGCCAAATACATTGGCTGCTCCATCAAATTACAATTTCCACATGAGAATCTCTTCTTTTTCAGAGGTAGGATTATTTTCAATCACCAATATATCTTCATTTGGAAATTGTGTTTGTGGTTCTTGGGAAGTTCCTTCAAGTGGATGCTTGGCCAATTAATCAGCTACGGCTTGACCTTTAATTGAACTTTGGTTCCTATAGGTGATGTCGAACTTAGATAATAACATTTTCCATTTAGAAATCCTACCAATTAAGGTTGGTTTGTTTGCCAAATACTTCAGGGGATCATGTCTTGTTAATAATTCAACTGAATAGTAAACTGTATATTGTCTTAGTTGGTGCATGATCTAAATCAATGCACAACATGTCCTTTCTACTTCAGTGTATTTTTGTTCCCCTTTAGTAAATTTCTTACTCATGTAGTAAATGGCTTGTTCTCTTCCCCTTTTCTCCTTCTAACTAAGCATACATCCCATAGATTTAGGTAGTATTATCAAGTATAAGAATAAGGTCTTGCCAAGTTTAGGGGTCACCAATATAGGAGATTTCATAAGATATTGCTTGATTTCCATGAAAGCTTCTTCATATTCTTCTTTCCATTCCATGACAACATTTTTCTTTAGTAGCTTGAACAAAAGGTGACATTTATCTATGAGTTGTGAGATGAACTGAGTAATGTAATTCAGACACCTAAGTAGTCTTCTAACTTCTTTAAGTGTGCATGGGGATGACATTTTGAGTATTGCTTTGACCTTATTTGGGTCCACCTCAATGCCCTTTTGGCTAACCATGAAACCCAGAAATTTCCTTGAGGTAACTTCAAAAGTGAATTTTTCTAGGTTAAGTTTCAGTTGGTACTTCATTAACTATTCAAATAGCTTTTTTAGAGTATTTACATGGTCTTCCCCTTCTTTGGATTTAGCAATCAAGTCATTAACATATACCTCAATTTCTTGGTGCATCATATAATGAAACAATGTAACCATCACTCTTTGATATGTTGTCCCAACATTTTTAAAACCAAAGGGCATAACCTTGTAACAATAGGTGTCCTAAGTTGTGATGAAGTTTATCTTGGTCTTATTTTCTTTTGATATCTTGATTTGGTTATATCCTATGAAACCATCCATGAATGAGAAAAGATGGTTTCCAGCTATATTATCTACCAAGACATCTATGTGGGGTAAAGGGAAGTTATCTTTTGGTGTTTCTTGATTCAGGTCTTGAAAATCTATATATACGCGAACTTTCCCATTTTTCTTTATTACTAGGACTATGTTAGCTACCCATTCAAGATAATTTAACACTTCAATAAACCTAACCTCCAACTATTTCTTGATTTCTTCCTTGATTTTCAATAAAATATCATGTCAAAATTGCCTTAATTTTTGTTTCTTAAGTTTGATATTTTCTTGTATGGGCAATTTATGAGCTATGATTGATGGGTCAAGTCTTGGCATATCTTCATAAGACCAAGTGAATACATCAAGGTATTTAGATAATAGCTCGGTTAACCTTCCTTTTTGTACATCATTAAGATTACCCCTAATCTTAAGATTCCTAGGGTTCTCCTCATTTCTTAGGTTGACTGTTTCAATTAACTCATCAATGGAAATCTTACCCTATTCATATCTTTGCCAGTTCTCTTGAGTTACCTTGTGGTCATCAATATCATCCCCAACGACTAACCTGGTAGGGTCGAAGGAGATATTAATATTATTACCCTATACGTGCCCGAGATATCCTTGATTTTCATCACTGGATCTTGATAAATGTATAAAGAAAAGAAATAAGTAGAAGAGAAAAGACAGAACAACATTGAGGAAATGATTCAAGACTTCATTGATTTTGTTTAATTAGGTTACACTTATTGAAGAAAGAGAGAAAAAAAAATCAACAAATATTAAATCATGGTTCACCTTTACTTTAAAGCAGGCTTATTGCTATTCGGAGGAAAAGAAAACCAAATTTGGAGTGATTGGGAGCAAAGGGATACGCTTGTTGATTCTTGTTGCTACTTGATTGTGAGATCATCGGAGTTGTCTTCTCTTGCATATACCGATGTCTCAACACTGGCCAGATGGATGAATGTAGTTTGGATTGGTGGAAAATTCGTTGGGGTACTATACAATCCGTCTCCCCTTTTTCTTTGCTTAAACTTCATTTGAAATTTTTCTTCTAGAGTAGGGACATATCCAAGACCAAATGTCCATGTTTGACCTTCTTTAAATTACACCTTTCCATATCCTCGTGTCTCGAAAGCAGTAATCAAACACACCTCATTAAATATTTGGAGTTCAAGGTCATCTAGGCCTTCTTCTCCTATGTAAGGTATGGTCGTTTCTTTATAAATGGCATAATATTGTTTGCTCAAGATGAAGACGATCTGACTAATATAAATGAATTTGACCTTCTAGTAGAGGCTAGAAGGAATAGCTTGCGTTGTGTGGATCTAAGGCCACCTAAGAAGTAAGTTGAAGGACCTTGGTATGTTTAGGATTTGGAGATTCTAAATGACTATGGGCCGATTTCTACCTTTAAGTCAATTTTCCCTCTAATTTCCCTCCTTGACCCATCAAAGGCCTTTACTGTGGTAAAACCTGGTTTGATGTTAGATGTATCAAAACCTAGCAAGTTAAGAGTAGTTAGAGGGTATACATTGAGGGAGGACCCATTATCAATGAGGACTCTGGAAACAATCATGTTATTACATTTCACCATTATGAAAAGTGGTTTGGTGTGTTGATTACCTTCTTCTCCTAATTCTTCAGTTGAAAAGGATATTTGATTAATAGCAAAAATGAAATTGACAATATGTCCCAATTTTTCAGTAGGTATTCCCTATGGCACTTTAACTTTCCTCAAAGTTCTAAATAAGGCTTCTTTATGGGGCTCGGAAGAGACTAGAAGACTTATAAGGGAGATTTGGGTTAGGGTTTTTGATAATTGGTCCATGATTTTATACCTACTAGACTTGATTATCTTTGAAAAAATTAACAACCCTTTTTCTTCTTCTACTACTAGCTTTATAACTTTCTTGCCTGATTTATTGATTTTAGGTTTTTTTTTTTTTTGTGGCCTCTTCTTTAAGGCTATAGATCTTTCTTGACCGGATGATTCATTTGATGATAGAACTTGAAGGTTTAACTTGATTAACCATCACATAATTAAATGGGGTAGCTTTATAGTTTTTGGGTGCCAAAGAAACATGGAAAGTATATTTCTTAGCTTTTGTGACTTTTTGCTTTTGTTCAGGTTCTTTGCAATATTTTAGGATCACTAGTTTGAAGTTAGATCCTATCATGTTAATTGTTTGGCCATTATCATTCTCATTCCAGGGATTGTCTTCTTCTTCAAAATTAGAACCTAGGTTCTTCATGGATTAGCATTTGGGTAAAATAGTCAACAAAATAATCAAACTTCCCTAAATGTTATCCTAATAAACCAACTATGGGATCACCTGCATGCCATCTTTTTTCCAACTCCTTTTGAGTTTTTGACTTACAAGGCTTGGGAGTTGGCATTTCCTAAATGTAGGATGATTCAATCTTGCCTTACAATAATAATTGACAGGTGGTTGACTTGGCTTGTGCTTTGTTGTTTGGGTTGACTAATAGTGGGAAGTTAGCTTGTTGTAGGTTCCATGTTATCTACTCTATCGGTAACCTATCTAAATCAGTATTTGGTTCAGGTGCTTCTGAAGTGATCATGTTAATAGCAGGACTATGATTGGGAAGTGGGTTATTGTTGACATTCAGAGTAGGTGGCTTAATGAAGTCTAGCTGCACTACTCCTGCATCGATCAGATCCTAGATTTCATTCTTAAGTCTCTAGCATCTATCTATAAAATGTTCTACTTGCCCTATATAGTACTCACATTTGAAATTAAGGTCATAAGCTCTTAGCCTGTATTTCTCATTGGGAATTTCAAAACTGATTAGATTATTAGCCTTGAAGTTAGTAAAGACTTGGTTGAGGGGGATTGGGATTTGGGTGAATTGTTTGGGAGGTCTATTGATTTAGGGTTATTATTTGGTTATGTTTGGATTAAAGTGTTTATGGTTGGGTTTAGTGTTTGGAAGGAAAGGTAAGGGGTCGACTTGTTGTTTTTACTGGAATTAACCATGTCGATTGCGGCTTTTTTTCCTTTGATATTATTTAATGGCTTAGATGATGTTGTTCTAGGGGTTTCATTGATTGGAAAATTTCCAGAGGTGATGGCATTTTTGACCTTGCATCCTGTAGCTACTACCTTTGCAAAACTTAAAGATGTTTACCCAATCAGATGGGTGAAATAGGTTTTTTTTTTTAATGTATTGATAAATATGGATGCAAACTCTTTCTTAGATATTAAGATAATGACCTTTGCAACTTGAGCCCTCCAATGTTGAGTGATTCTTTGAAGGATTCATTGTGTTTCTTGAGAATACTCCCTAAGTCCTACATTGAAAGAGCAACTTCAATGTTGAATTTATAGTGCTCATAGAAAGCTCATGCTAACTTTTCCCAATTATTGATTTGATCAAGGTTTAATTATGCATACCAAGCTATAGTAGGTCTTGTGAGACTGTCTTGAAAAGTCTGGACCATGAATTGGTCATACTGTACATATTTGCCCATCTTCCAAACATACAATTTGGTGTGCATTTTTGGACATCCAGTGCCATCATATTTCTCAAACTTTGGTATCTTAAATTTCTTAAGATAAGCAGTGGTATAAAAAAATTGTCAAGTCAATGATACCAACTTACTCATATTCATTTAATTTTTCTAAAGCCTTCATCTTATTAGCTAATTGTTGGAAAAGTTTTCTTTCTGTTTCTTTTTATCTTTCCTCAAATTGCCTTTGTAGATCTTTAGGATTATATGAGGTATGTGCCCCTGGTTTCAACTCCACAAATGTTGGATTAAACTTGAAGTTAATTTCCTCATTTTCGGGGGGTGAAATCTCAACTACTTTCCCCCTTTCCCCCTCTAAATAGCCTTCTTGAACCGGTTGGGTTGATTGAAGAAGAGTCAAACTTTCCACTAGGAATTTCACTTGATCATTGAGATTTTGTACAACTTGTTCCAATGAAACCATTCTTTGATTAGTAGTGTTGTCATTAGTATTGCTATCATTGTTACTTGACATTTTGGCTCTAGAATGAGTGTAGTATGGACTTCTTATGGGGTTCAATTGTTTAGGCACTATCTTGAAACCTAATATATATCAACATTAGAGAACTTGTTAATATAACTTTTTTTTTTTTGAATGCATGAGTCAAGTGGATGCAGATATGGGTTAGTGAATAATCCATAATGTGGCAAAATAGAAATTTTATAAATATTGCAACTTTGGAGTTTTATTACATCATTGGAAAAGAAATTACAAAAACTTCAAAAATCTAAATCCTCCTTCTTGTGATGACATGATCCTTTTTCTATTTTCTCTTTTGCAGGAGCTTCTAGTTCCTTGACCTTTTGCATAGCTTTTCTTAGTTGGGCTTCCAAAGTTCCAACTTGTTGGTTGGATTCTTGACATCAATTCTTCCAAATGTCCCCGCTTCTTTCCATGTTTGCCATATGGACTTGCATTTGTGCTTGCACTTCTTCCATGTATGTCTTCATTTCAAGAGTGGGATTTGTTGGTGTAGGTTGGAGTACGACTGGGGCATTATATTGTTTTCACCTATCTTTTTGAGTTGGTGAAAAATGTACTCTTTGGTTGCCTGATATTTACCTAGTTCCCCCCTTAGACTCCCTATGTTAATAATATGGCTTATTATTTGAGTCTTCCATAAGGTTTTGATTTCCGATAGTTTAGCTATCTTTTCAGCTATTATCATATGAGGATTATGGAAATCAAGTGTGACGGGTTCGAATGAAGGTTTGTGGACTATATTTTGAATAGGTCCTAGTTGGTGTATTAGAGAAACTGGGTAGTAATCGATACACCAACTAAATTTAATTAAGGGAACTGCCTCATAATTTTTGTAAGCACACACCATCCTAGTACAGGAATTCCATCTGGCTAACATAATATGTCTTCAGCACAAAAGTCTTGCAAGACGTCATTCTAACAATAGGTAGAAATATCCTCTGGCAATGTGATTATGGAGGCAAATTATAATGACATAAACTTTGTTGCAACTATTAAAACATTCCTTGAAAGCTCGTAAAACAAGCATAGAAGAAAATCCATGGATTATTAATCCTCCTTGTGTGGAACAAATTAAATGCATTACCCAAATACACTTAATTAATGAAACCAGGGCTTCAAATAAATCAAACTTATATTGATGATAGATAAGAAATGTATGAGTAGACATTTCGCAAATTGAAGTGTCAAATTGTTTGTTTAAGTGTTTACTAAAACATCTAACAAATTGTCTTGTTAACTATTAGATGAAGTATCTATAATCTACTATCTGCTTAAGTATATATGAAAATGAATACTTTTGTTTTACGCACTTAGAACATATTCATTAGATATTTTACACACTCAAAATAGGTTCATTTTTATATCTTATAACTTTTTTTGTTATCACTAAACTTATTTCAGATAACTTAACATTCTGCCCTTTTTTTATGATAACAAAACCTTATATTAAATACTTGTAAAATAAATTTATCACTAACTAACTATTCCTTCTCCCCCTTTTTGTTATCAAACAAGCAGTACATATTAATCCTCCTCAACATATGATATAAATTTATAAGTTATAGAAGCATGGATTATCAATGAGCAATTAGTAACAAAATTAATAAAAGCATAAAGCATCATTGGAAAAATAAATTATACAAACTAGCAATTAGAATCAAATGATTAAAGTGACTCTTTAAAACTAAAACAGTTAACAAAAATATCAGTGCAAAAAGAATTAATTTTTCTTTTTCCTTAGAGGTTTGACAACTTTTCCTACAGTTGTCTTAACCCTTCTCGCCAGTCATTTTGGAATCGGTCCTTCTTTTGATTGCTTTTCAAGGAGATCAAGATTGATTTCAGTAAAAGCTAAAGCTAACTATAGTTCTGATGTTTCAGCAGGATGAGGTGGTTGAACAAACTGCTCAACGGGGAGTTCAGATTGAGTGGTTTAGACGAGTTCATGAATGGGTTCAAGATCAGGTTCTTGAATAGCTTCAAGTGTAGAATCAATCCCAGGATTGATTATAGTAGTTTCTTGCTTAACTTGATACAAAATCTCAGTCTCACCACTTTAATGAACACCTTGTTGTGCATATGGAGTATCTATGTTTTGCTCATACACTAGAACAGTGTCTCTAACCTCATTATTAAGATCTTGTTGATCTTCCTAAACAAGAGTCTTTGGAGAACTATGTCTAGTCCTAGTGGTAATTGGTGGAAGTTGTCTATCAAATTTTTCTTCACTAGGTTTGGTAGTAACTAACACCATCATGGATTTCATCTCCATAAAAATTTTCTTTACAAAATTTTCCAAATTTGAAATCTTACTTTTTAGATTTATAACCTCATTGCTAGTCCTAGCTTCAAAATCATTTTTCTTAAGAGTAGGGGATTTTGGAATAGCTTATATCGAACTGTGTATAGAAGTGTCTGATTTAACAATAGATTCATCCCTTATCTTCAAATTTCCCTTACAAACCTTCCTCCACGTATTTTTTTTCTTTTTCAGTAAATTTTTCTTTTCCTTTTCTTTTCTTACTCTTTCTTTAAAGTTTTGCTTCATCATTTTTCTTTTTCTCTTTACAAGTTGCTCCTCTTTTGCACAGTAGACATCCATTCAAGAATATCTATAATCCATATATATAGTGCAATCTCTAGAGATCCAAACATGTATATTCATATGATGAAGAATTCCTTCATTGATTTTCTTCACAGGAAATCTAGTATAATCCTCCTTAGGAAACCTTATCCTTTTCTCTTCTAAGAGAAATATGATCAGATTTCCATATGGTCTTTTTCCTTTATTTTCAAACAAAATTTTCAAAATTTTGTTAGCTACATCTATACTCTTCCCTTTAGTTATTCCTAATATAATTTTTGTCTCATCCACAAAAATGTATGTTCTGCTTCCAATTTTTAGCAGAACACATGAACTAACCATTTTATGTAACATCCTAACTAACAAAGAGAATTGAATAATGAGCAAATCTCTTTGTGATTCAATCTCAAAATTATCATTCAGATATTGAAACAACTCTAGCCTATTCATGTTTAGTACATCTTTGTCATCACTCTCATTCTTGAGTTGTAAACAATAAATTAGGTCATTCTTAGTAATTTCAACATCCTGATCACATACATTTGATTTTAAACTATCTTTTCTTCTTGAGTCTAAATTCTCATAAAATTCAGTAATCACTTCTCCAAATACAGTATACCTTAGGTTATGCAATTTCCCATAACCAATTTTATCTAGCATCTCATCTACATGGAAACCATTCTTAATCAGAAATTTAGAGTCCAAAGACATGCAATCCATTATTTTCCCTTTCAATGGTACAAACTTCTAAGAGAATTGATGTCTAGGAATTACCCTTTTCTTTCTTTCTAGAGTTTCTAGAGAAACATCTTGTTTACGGTCAATATCATTGTCTACAATAATCTCCTCCAAACTGCTATTGTCGTTGGGTTTTCCTTATTCCTTAGTATGCACAATTTCTTGAGATTTTTCTTGACTGGGGTGCAAAGACAAGGATGATTCCTCATCTTGAATCTCAATGGTGGTTTTATCTTTCTTTTTGGCTTTAGAGAGCATTGTGGAAGTTCGGGTGGACTTTTGTGGTGCCATGGTCATGAATAGAAGTTAGGGTGAAAGAGAGAGAGAATTGAGAGTAATAGAGAGAAAGGAGGGAGTTTTGAATCTTTAATTTTTGAAAAAGTGTTTTTAAAGAAGGTGTTTTATGCCTCTTTCTTTTATTTTAGTTTATCTAAAACAATAGAATTTTTTTTTATTATTATAAAGCAAAACATACACCTATTTCATTTCTTATAAATTGAAATCTATTTTTATCCAATGTTTTTGTAAATACATCAACCAATTGAAATTCAGTATTAACAAAATCAAGATTAATATCTCCATTATTAACATGATAACTTATAAAGTGATGCCTTACTTTAATGAGTTTAGATATAAAATGATAAATTGGATTTTTTGTAAGATTAATAGCACTTGTATTATCACATTTTATTGGAATATTTTTACACATAAAACCATAGTCACACAGTTGTTGTTTAATCCATAGAACTTGAGCACAACAATTCCCAATTGAAATATATTTTGCTTCAACTGTTGATAGGACAATAGAATTTTGTTTCTTAGATGACCAAGATATAAGCTTTTCCCCTAAAAATTGATAGGTTCCTAAGGTGCTTTTTCTATCAATCTTGCAACTTGCATAATCAGCATATGAATATCCTATTAAATCAATATTTTGATTTTTAGGATACTAAATTCTTAATTTTATAGTGCAAGATACATATTTGAAAATCCTTTTAACAACTTTTAAATGTGTCTCAGTTGGATTTGTTTAAAATCTAGCACACATACAAACAGCAAACAATATGTTTGGTTTAGATGCAGTTAAATATAACAAAGATCTAATTAAACTTTTATAAAGTTTTTCATGTACCTTTTTATCAGTGGTGTCAAGATCTAACCTTATCAAAGTTGACATAAGAGTAGTTGCTCCTTTAACATTTTCAAATCCAAAATTTTTGAGCATTTGCTTAGCATACTTTTCTTGGCAAATAAATATTCCTTGAGAGATTTACTTGATTTGCAATCTAAGA
This sequence comes from Laguncularia racemosa, assembly GCA_037954665.1. Taxonomy (NCBI): domain Eukaryota; kingdom Viridiplantae; phylum Streptophyta; class Magnoliopsida; order Myrtales; family Combretaceae; genus Laguncularia; species Laguncularia racemosa. Next base: position 3,653,175 of record JBBMOL010000006.1, read on the forward strand.
AAGAAGTTTAGCTCTTCCATTAGGGACATCTCAAATTTAGCTTTATTAACTTTGAAAATTCCTTGCAATATACTTCATTAATAGAACAAAAAATAATATCATCTACATAAATCTATACTACCAAAATATCTTTGTCGAAATATTTAATAAAAAGAGTTGTGTCGACTTTTTCTCTTAAAAAATTGTTTTTTATTAGAAAATCACTTAACTTTTCATACCAAGCTCTAGGAGCTTGTTTTAAACCATAAAGAGTTTTTTGCAATTTAAAAACATAGTCTTATTTTGATGGATCTTCAAATCCTAGGGTTTGTTCTACAAACACTTTTTCTTTGATATTTTAAAAAGAACTTTTTACATCCATTTGAAATCTTTGTAATAAGCATAAGCTAATAATAATCTAATAGCTTATAATCAAACAACAAGAGCATAAGTTTCATCAAAATCAATACCTTCTTCTTGTGAATATCCTTTGGCTAAAAGCCTTGCTTTATTTTTAACTATCTTACCTTGTTCATCAAGTTTATTTTTAAAAACCCATTTTATTCTCATAATGGATTTGTCCTTTAGTTTTGGAACTAGTGTCCATACCTAATTTCTTTGGAATTTTGCTAATTCTTCTTACATGGCATTAATCCAGTTACTGTCTATCAAAACCCCATTCACATTGTTAGGTTCAATTTTAGATAATAAAGCAAATTAGTTTTCTATATCTTGTGACTTTAATCTAGTTTTGACTTCATAATCTATTTTGCTAAGAACCTATTCAAGTGGATGATATGACTTAAATCTCCAAGGTTTAGAAGATTCAGTTATAGCCTGTTTAGGTTCAATAGTACCTTTGGGCAAACTATTTGAGTAATTGTCTAACATACCTTCTGGTAGAAGTGTTTGTTTGATCATCTACTTGACTATTTAACCAACCTTTTAATGTGCTTAAATAATTTAAGCACATGAACACAATCCAATTGGAGAATTCAATAAGACAAAATCCCTAAATTGGCGTAAATACAATCTCAATGGCGTCAATCCAAATTAGATGTATTACAAAGGAATTCCAATACCAATCAATTACATATGACAATGCAATTCTAATCTCTAAAATTGGCTTGTAATCCTAGCAATATGAACCCTAATTTGGTGTGAAACAACAAGTAGGAAAATCAACCAATTATCACTAGATATTATACACTAGCAATAAAAGGAAGCAACTTAGAAGATCTTGATATTACTCACAAGAAATTTCAAGCCAAACTCGCCACAATTTCTTATAAAATTGATAAGAGTGGATGCTAGCAAGAGGGACTCTCACACACAGCACAAAAGTGTATATTTTTCAAATTGACAAAAGCTCCCTAAAAATCTTAGTTAGCAAGTATCTATACTTACTCCAATTAGGGTAAAAATGTTCAAAAAAAATTATAAATATGCCACTAAATAGCCGATTCTAAAATCAAATTACAAGTTCCAAAATGAACAAAAATGGCCGATTTAAAAATGACAATTACAAGTGCAAAAGATGGTCTTCAAGTGGCCAGTTCTTCACTTCAATTGAACAATTTGTGGACCGTTGGATGTGACTCCAAATATGTCCCGCAAGTTGATCCTTAGTGCATGTTATTTAGTCATCTTGTAAAATCGATCAATGTATATACTAAAGTGCAAAATCAAACATTATTAGATAAAAGTGGCTATATGTGGATGTCTGGGCTCATACATCCAAGTCAAGTTCCCCCACTGCTGGAACTGTAGGGTAGATTCCCATCACCTTCTTCTTTAGGCTCAATTGAACCTTCTACTTTAAGTTCCCTAGGTACTCCAATAGTATCTAGTAAACCTTGTTAATGATTTAAATATTTATCTCTATTCTTTTTATTTACAACATCATCACTATCATTCGTAATTGGGTTATCAATAAACTTAACATTCATAGATTCTTCTACTAATCTAGTTACTTAATAAAAAATATGAAAAGTCTTACTGGTTGTCAAATAACTAAGAAAGATTCCGTCATTAGCTCTTTCATCAAATTTAGCAAGATTCTATTTGGATTTCCTGACGAAGCATTTAGTCTCGAATATGTGAAAATATGACACATTCGGCTTCCTATCTTTGTACATTTCATAAACAGTTTTCTACATCAAAGGTCTCTCATCAACACAATTAAAAATATAACAAGATGTAGATATTGCGTTAGCATATAAATATTTAGATGCATTACTTTCATTTTGCATACTTTGTCTCATTTCTTGTAAAACTCTATTTTTCCTTTTTGCTAAAGTATATAGAGCAAAAAAATTATGTTTATATTCCATTTTTCTCACAAAACGCAATAAAAATTTCATTTCCAAATTCTTTACCATGATCAGTTCTTAAACTTATAATTGAAAAACCCTTTTCATTTGGAACTTGTTTTCAAAAAGTTTCAAAGGCATCAAATGTATCACTCTTGTTTCTAAGAAATAAAACTGATGTGTTTAATAATTCTAAATTCATAAGCACAAGATATACATGATTAAACAATCATACAAATTGGACTTAAGATGGCATGATGAACAAAATGAAGTCAAAATCCTTAATTAGCCTAAACCAAATTAGAAGTATTACAATGGAATTCCAATACCAATCAATTGCACATAACAATGCAATTCCAATCTCTAAAATTAGTTTGTAATCCTAGCAATATGAACCCTAATTTGGCATGAAAGAACAAATAGAAAAATCAACCAACTACCACTTGATATTACACACTAGCAATAATAAGATGCAACTTAGAGAATTCTTGATATAGCTCATAAGAAAATCCAAGCCAAACTCGCCACAATTTCTAAAGAAATTGATAAGAGTGGATGATAGTAAGGGGTGACTCTCACAAGGCAAAGTGTTTGAATTTTATCAAATTATCAAAAGCTCCCTAAAAACCCTAGTTAGTAAGTATTTATACTTGCTCCTATTAGGGTTAAAATAAACAAAAAAATTATAAAGTTGCCACTAGGTGGCCGGTTCCAAAGATTAAAATTACAAGTACAAAATAAACAAAAATGGTCAGTTCTCATGAGCAACAAATACAAATATAAATGGTCTTCAAGTGGCTAATTCTTCACTTTAATTGAACAATTTGTGAGTCATTGGATGTGACTCCAAAAATGTCCCGCAAGTTAGTCCTTAGTGCATGTTATTTGGCCATCCTGTAAAACCGATCAATGTACTTGCTAAAGTGCAAAATCAAACATTATTAGATAAAATGTGGCCATATGTGGATGTCTAGGCTCATACATCCAAGTCAAGTTCCCCCACTGCTGGAACCACGGAATGGATTCCCATAAAAAACTCATGTAAAATGTGAAAAGTCATCAACTATTACTAAACCATATTTATTACCTCCTAAGCTCAAGGTTCTTATCAAACTAAAAAGATCAAAATGTAGATGTTCTAAAGGTCTTTTTGTTGAAATAACGTTTTTAGACTTGAGAAACTAATTTTTCTTCAACCAAACATTTTTAGACTTGTGAGAAACTGATTTATTCTTCAACTAAGTATCACATTTAATATTTTTAATAAAAGCAATTTTTGGTAAACCAATAACAAGTTTGTTTTTTGAAATTTTTTTAGTTGTGAAAAATTAACATATCCAAGTTTTTTGTGCCAAATAAAGTAGTTATCATTCATTGTTAAGAAACATCTTTCAACATTTACTCTTAATAGTTCAACCATGTAAATATTTCTTTTTCGAAAACCTTCGAATAGGTTTTCTTCGTTTTGATCAAAAGCTTTTACTTTATCTTTTCCAAAAATCATTTTATAACCTTTGTCACAAAGTTGATTAATACTTAAGAGATTATGTTTTAGACATCTTACCAAAGAGACATTTTCAATTGTACTAGAGGAAAAGCCTACTATACCAGTTGCTATTATTTTTCCTTTACTTCATCATTGAACTTAGCATAACCTCCATTTTTATAATCTAGATTTGTGAACAATGAAATATCTTTTGACATGTGTCGTGAGTACCCACTATCTAGGTACCACAATCCTTTTAGCTTTGTTTTGTGTTCCTGCATTTACAAAAGAAATTATTAAACCTTTTTAGGAACCCAGACTAGCTTTGGTCCACTAAAATTCAATCTCATGTTTTTTACTTGTTGTTGGATGAGCTTGCTATTTTTGTAATAACAAAATTTTTCTATATGTCCATACTTGGTGCAAAAGTAACATGCATAAGTGTTAGATCTTACTAGCCTTTAATAGATAATAATATGGTCTCCATTGAAATTGATATGAAGTTACCATTCTCGGATGATAACTATATGATCTAGTATAGCATCCATAATACCTTTTGTCATTGCTTCTATAGTTCTATCTATATATCTGTTTGTAGTTCTATTTGGAATGCTTTCTAATAATCTTTTCATTTTATGCATACGCTTATTTTCTTTCATATTTTCACTTTTATTTTTCTTCTTACTTGTATCAACATTATCTTTAGTGATTTGATCATTTCCTTTAACAAAAACAATCTTCTTAGCTTGCTTTAAGAACTCAGTCTTATTGTATCCTAGTCCTTCTTTTGAGTTACTCATTCTTTGAGATGATATTAACTTTTGAAGTTTTTCATCACTCTAAAAAAACTTGGTAAAAATAGAGCTTAAAATTTTTGAAACTTCATTGATTCTTACTGTAAACACCCCATTTTTGCCCTAAAGATTAATAATAATCCATTTCTAATTTTTCCCAATTTTTCTCTAATTTGGCAAAAATAAGAAAAATATTCAAAAAAATAAAAATAAATAGGAAAACACATCAATTTTGAAAACTAATTTTAGAAATGGCAATAATAAGGATTAAATAATTTTTACAAATTTTTTAAATTTCAAAAAATAAAAAAATCGCATTGCATATATGCAATTTGCGAAATAAATAAAAGCGCGAACATGGGCTAGCTCAGCTGGTCTGAACCACGGTCAGGCATGCATGCGGGGGTGTGAGGTCAGGGGTTCAAAACGCGGGGGAAGCAGATTCCGCATTTTGCAATTTTTCTTCTCTACTTGGGACACGTGGCAGCATCTGATTGGCTGGAGCGAACGCACGCGCCGGGCGCGTGATCGTCTTCAACCTCGGTCCGAGATCGCCGGCGAGGAGAAAAATCAGAATTTTAGCCGTTTTGATTCGATTTTTTGCACAAATCCAACAGATATTCAACAGAAATACGATAAACATCATCCAATTGGAATCAAATCTCAACAAATCGATGGATTTACACGAATCGGAGTTGGTTTTTTTAACCGCAAATCCGATTTGCTTTGATCGGTGGAAATCCGAGCTTATCCAGCTCGATTTTGAATGCCTATAAATAGAGGATGAAGTGGAGAAGCAAAATCACGGATCAAAAGTGAGAGAAAGAGAGAAAAAGGAGAGAATCGAAGCTCGCCAGAGTTGTTCAAGATCGCGACCACCGATCAAGTGTTGGGAAACCACCAGGAGGCGTTTCTAAAGCAAACCACCACCATAGTTGAGTTCCTCACCCCCGAGAACTTAGGAATCGACACCTCAACCGCTGCAAAAGGCTGTTGGAACGCCGTCAACGAGCACTCCAACTGCCCCATCCGATCGACCCGACCCGACCTGCTTCGACCCGACCGACCCAACCCGCGCACCGACCCAATCCAGGTAAGTCGGATTTTCTAATTTATTTTATTTTATTTATTTATTTATTTGTTATATATATTTCAATAAATAGAAAAATGTTAGGAATTAAATTTTCTTTTTAGGATTAGGATTTAATGATAAAATAAAAAATAAATAATAAAAATGTAGAAAATTCATAAAGAAGATAATAAAAACATTAGAAAAATAATAATAATAATTTAGACTTTAAATAGGATAGATAAAAATCTAGGGGAAAATTTTTAATAAAAACAAAAATTATAAAAATTATGAAAAATTAATAAAAACTAATAAAAAATTAAAAATTAAAAAATCATAAAAAAATCATAAACATTAATAAAAATCAATAAAAATTTATAATAGTAGAAATGAGTTGAAAATTAGAGAAAAATGAATTTTATCACTTAGAAAAATCATTTTCTCAAATAAATCCAAAATTGGTATTTTTCCTTAAAATTATTATTTTCAAAAAAATCAAATTAAAGCTTAGGCTTAGATTTTTTTTAGAAAAAAAATCCTAAAATGGTAAAAACATAAATCAAAAGAGATTTCATAATTAAAATTCTCAAACCCACTTAAAGTTTTTCAGGAAAAGCGAACTACGGCTAGTTTGATCCTGAATAACAGGTACGTAGGCACCCATTTGGGGCAACCCTTAAAAAGAATAAAAAATTCACACTAAAAAACACAATAAAAGACAACAAAAATAAAATAAAAAACATTTCGAAATAGAGTAGATTTTAGGAGATTAGGTGGTAACCGTAAGGTTTTAATAGGTTAGCCTCCGAACTTAGAATCTCTGGTTTTCCTTTTTCCTCTCTTCACAAAAACGAGAAGAGGAAATCACGACGACTAGTTATCCAAATTAGGACTAATTCGCTCTATTAGTCTTAATTCAATCTTTCCCAACAATAGTTGGGTGGCGACTCCAAAATTAAACGAAATTCCTAACTTAAGTCAAGGATCTATATTAGATGAGCATAGGGTTTAGTCTAGATCGGATTAGGAATGGGAAAATAAAAAATTAGACTCGACACTTACGTTAAGTTTTTCAATTTATTTTCTTAAAGTATTATTTTCATTTGTCAACATATCTTGTGCTTCTCGTAAGCTTTTAGTCTATATGTAAAACTTTTGTGTCATTTTTAAAAATATCATTTTCGTCAAGCAACATATTAGTTTGACGTACGACTTCCTTTTCATTTCTCAAAGATTCAATCTTATCATTTGCTTTAGATAGAGCCTTTAGTAATTGCTTAACTTATTTTCTAAAGCTAATAGGGATATCATTCTCAGATACAAAAGATACCTCAGATAAAGCCATGAAGCAAAGATTTGCCTCTTCTTTATTGTCTAATCTAGTGTCTGACTCAATGTTTGACTCATCAAGATCACTCCATGTTGCCATTAAGGCTTTTTGTTTCTTCTTGTATTTCTCTATCTTTTTTTATCAACACAAGACATTCATACTTGATGTGTTGTGGTTTCTTGCATTCGAAGCAAACTATTTCTTTCTTCTTCTCTTTCTTTTCTTCTTTTTCTTTAAAAACCTTTCCTATACCATACTTAGATTATTTAGCAAAAAAATGTTTAAATTGTTCAGAATGCTTATCATTTTTCTTGAATGCTTTTGTAAATCTTCAAACCAGCATCATCAGATCATCATTGTCTTCCTCACTATTCGATTCTTTGTCTGTCTCAATGTCTTGCACAGTAGCCTTAAATGCTATAGAATTTTTAACTTTCTCTTGATCATTCATATGCTTCAATTTTTATTCATATGCTTGAAACTTTTCTTGAAGTTGACTCAAGGTTAGTTTGTCTAAGTCATGAGCTTCTTCAATTGCATTTATCTTTGAATCCCGTGAACTTGGCAAAATTCGCAAGATTTTCCTTACAAGCTCACTGTCATCAAACTTTTTATCAAGCAAAGTAAGTTCATTAGTGTAAACACCCCATTTTTTCCCTAGGAGTCAATAATACTAAAAAATAATCAATTTTTAATTTTTCCCAATTTTCCTCTAATTTAGTATAAATAGTAAAAATATTCAAAAAAATAAGAATAAATAGGAAAACACATCAATTTTGAAAAATGATTTCAGAAATAGCAATAATAAATAATAAACAATTTTTACAAAATTTGGAATTAAAAAAAAATACAAAAAAATAGAAAAATCGCATTGCATATATGCAATTTGCGAAATTAGAAAAATCAGGAAAGTGAGCTAGCTCAGCTGGTTCGGACCATGGGCTAAGGCGCGCGATGCGGGTGCGAGGTCACAGGTTCGAAACGCGGGGGAGGCAGTTTCCGCGTTTTGTGAATTTTTTCATTTACCCAGGACACGTGGCATCATCTGATTGGCTGGAGGAAGCGCACGCGGCGGGCGCGTGATCGTCTCCTACCTCGAGCCCGAGATCGCCGGCGGAAGGAAAAATTCATATTTCGGCTGTTTCGATTCGATTTTTTTGCACAAATCCAACAGATCTTCAACATAAATAAGATAAACATTATCTAATTAGAATCAAATCGCAACAAATCGAGGGATTGACACCAATCGGAGTTGGTTTTTCTAACCGAAAATCCGATCAGCTTCAATCGGAGGAAATTCGAGCTTATCCAACTCGGTTTCAAGTGCCTATAAATAGAGGAGGAGAGGAGGAAGCAAAAACACGAATCAGAATTGAGAGAAAGTGAGGAAAGAGTGCAAATCGGAGAGCATCGGAGGAGACCCAAAACCGCGAAGCACCGGTCGGAGTTGAACCACCACCAAGAGGCGATCTGGGAGCAAACCACCACCACCATTGGATTCAGCAACCTCGAGAAGCTAGGATTCGACACCTCACCCGCTGCAAAAGGTCACCGGAACACCGTGAACGAGCCTTCCCCGCCGCCGTGTCCGATCGATCCGACCCGACCCGATTCGACCCGACCCGCGTACCGACCCGGATCCAAGTAAGTCTGATTTTCAGGATTTTTATTATTTTATTTAATTAATTAATATTTATTTATTTATTTATTCTGAATTAATTAATTAATTTATTATTTGTTATTTAGTTATTTATTTATTTGTAATAAATAGGAAAATGTAGAAATTAGATTTTTCTAGAATTTAATAATGTAGAAAAATAATAAATAAGAAAAATAATAATAAATAGATAGATAAAAAAAATAATAAAATGTAGAAAAATAATGAAAAATAAGAATAAAATTTTAGATTTCAAAATATGATAGATATTAACTTAAGATAAAAATTTTCACAAAAATCATAAAAAATTATAGAAAATCATAAAAAAATAATAAAAATTATAAAAGAATCATAAAAAATGAGTTTTAGCACTTAGAAAAATCCTTTTCTTCAAATAAATCCAAAACTGATGTTTTTCCTAAAAATCATTTTCAAAAATCATATTAAAGCTTAGGCTTAGAATTTTTTTAGAAAAATCCCAAAAATGATGAACACATAAAGCAAAAGAGATTTCAAAATTAAAATTCACAGAAAAACGTAAGGTTTTCAGAAAAGCGAACTACGGCTTGTTTGATCCTGAGTAGCAGGTACGTAGGCACCCATCGGGGTCAACCCATAAAATGAATGAAAAATCCTTTTCTTATAATAATTCAAAACATAATAAAAAGTAACGAAAATACAATAAAAACACATTTCTAAAGAGGAACAATTTTAGGAGATTAGGTGGTAACCGTAAAGGTTTTAATAGGTTAACCTCTGGACTTAGAAACTCTGGTTTTCCCTTTTCCTCTTTTCACAAAAACGAAAAGAGGAAATAACATCGACTAGTGGTCCAAATTAAGACTAATCCGCTCCTTTAGTCTTAATTCAATATTTCCTAACAACAGTTGGGTGGCGACTCCAAAAAATCAAACGAAATTCCTAACTCAAGTCGAGGATTTACATTAAATGAGCATAGGGTCTAGTCTAGATCGGATTAGGAATGGGAATTCAAAAATTAGACTCGACAGGATGGCGACTCCGCTGGGGACACATGCCAGTAGGCTAAGCCACCCGAATCTTCGAATTGTTCTCCTTAAATGTGCTTCAATTATTATTCTGTTACTAACCTTTCAGGGACTAGTTAGATTTTCAGTTTTTCTTTACTGTGGGGGTTTGCATGCATATGTGTGTGTGAGTAGATGCGGTCGAACCTGGACCGTCCTAGAAACCTAAGACGGGGAGCCATTGTGTAGGTTTCGGGCGAAGTGAGTTGATTCACTGTTCGGGACCGATTAGGCTACCCCACCCTATGCTTCGATATGGCCTGAGATCCATTTCTCCGAGAATGCGGGAGGCCATAGAGCTCGGGAACCAGTTAGAACCAACCTACTTGCATACATAACATCATAGGGGGTTGACAATTGGATGACAATGTAATGGTTTGTTATTTTTTCCTTAGAGTTCAGGACTATTTCCCTGTAACATTTTCATAGTTCTGTTTGTAATTAGGTTGTTTCTTATTATAATAGATGGCTAGCAGTGCAGTCGACCGTCTCCTCCGTAAAGAAATTCGGGTGTACAAACCTTTGGACCCAAAATTGGTACTGGACCATTGGTTCACCTTGTACAACCTAGAGGAGCAGGCCTTCATCCAGCAAAAGATCGGCCCCGTCCTCTCACTGACAAGGATAGAGGTGAATCTGCCTTTAGTTCGGGCCATGCTTCAATTATGGGAAATTGAGCCCGCCGCCTTCTTTATTGGGCCGCATGAGATCACCCCTACCCTGGAGGAATACACTCAGTTGCTACAGGCTCCAGCACTAACCGATCAGATATACAATCCAGACCTAGAGGCCGGGCCAGCCGATACTTTCAGCAGATTACTAGGCATCCGAAAGACAGCAGTCAGCAAAGCCCTGGCAAACTGTAATGGGTATTGCATACGCATGGATGATTTAGAAGCCTGATTTATCGCCCGAGAGGACAATGGGGATAGAAAGGACATCCTGTGTGGGGACCCCAAGACTTATAGACAGAGAAGGGTGAACGCTTTCATCTTGACAGCCTTCGCTACCGTACTGTTCCCCACTGGGACCTTCTATATTCACTACAGGGTTGCAGAGTTGGTGACCCAATTCCTAGAGGGAAGATCCTACATCCCGGCTCTACTAGCTGAACAGATCCGGAATTTAGACTTCCTCAAGAAAAAAAGCCATGGGATCCTTCGCTCCAGCCTCAACCTTCTGCTAATATGGTTTGTAAGCCACCTCAAATGCTTCGGGCTGAACATGGTCAGGAAAACCCTAGCCCAACAGGTGGATCTAGTGGACTCGTGTATAGAAAAGGTAAAGCTACCCGACGACCTTACTAGCCACAGTTGGGTAGAGCTGCTTAGGAGCTTCAGTGCCGAAGATATTCTATGGACAACCAGGTGGAGTTGCTGTAACAAAATCATCTTGACCTGCAGAAACTTCCAAGCAATGCCTTTAATCGGAATCAGCGGATGTATTGGATATCACCCAAACTCAGTGGTTCGCCAGTTCGGCACTATCCAAGACATAGTTTATCGGCCCTCGGTACAAGCAGTTACCTTTGAGTATCAAGATCTGAACCTGTTAGTAGCTGAGAAGTTTGTGAAGCTGGTAGAGGTCAAACAACTTTGGGAAGCCAAAATTGAAAGCCCGAATGTGGACCTCGGGGAATTAGATGGCGAAGTGGGAAAGCACCGAGCCACCAGAGAGTTTGTAATCCGCCAGCTATACCAGACAGGGGAAAGAGCATATCGGGTTCCAGACGTCACCCAACCAAGACCAGACAAGATCAATCCAGAGATAGAAGTATACCTGGAGCAGGTCAGGGCCCGAATGGAGGTATACTTTGAAGCTGTGGATCATAAGAAAGACATCTGGAAGGGACGTTTCAAAGAATCCGACCAAAGGAACAAGGCCTTAGAAGCACAATTGGAGAAATGCCAAGCCAAAGTCAAGGAATTGGAAGCCGTCATCAGTGGGAAGTCTGAGCCTCCACAACAGAAGACTAAAAGAACTAGGAAGTAGATCTTTATTTGTAATATTTCATTTTGAACTCCAGAATTCTCAGTATTAATAAAAGTAAAGTTTCAATATTACATTGTCAATCAGTTGTCAACCCTTTTACTTTTAGCATCCGTGTGACACATGCATAGCATTTGCATACATCATACTAAAAAGAAAGAAAAATGCGCGTCAGGTATCAAAATAGCTCCCAAGCAACTGAACCCTCCCAGAAGCCTAATTTGCACACGTTCAAGACCAAAATGGCAAACAGCGGCAACAACACTAGCACTGGGTACATTCCTACGGCCGTGGAAGAAGCACTAGCAAAAGGTGTCAGAGGCAGAATGAAGGGGAAGCTGATCGACACCCAGATGTGCATCCCACCTCTCCAACAATCTTTCCGAAAGGCAAACGTCGGTCAAGAGCTCTGGATAAATGAGGAGGACGACAGCAAAGGGAAATCAACTCCCCGCACGTCTAACCAGCATCCGGCTCTCAACAATTGGTTTTGTTATCTTATCAGTAGCGCTAGGTTAGCTCAAGAGTAGAGAAAGATTATTAAACAAATTTTATTGAGACTATTTATCAAATTCCATTGCAGTTTGTTTTTTTCTTCTTACATATATATGATTTCATTTTTTACTTAGATCTCCTACCATCGAACATCAGGGATATTTCGCGCAGGTAGAAAGTAAAAACGCTGATATCGTTTCCAACGCTGTTGGGTCAGTTGTTGAAGGCGATATTTTAGACCACGAAATAATACAAGAAAATTGGCTAAAACATGAACAAAGCGGAATCTCGATCGACGAGCCTATGGAGACAGTAAATCTAGGAAGCATGGAAAACCCTAAGAACCTCAAAATTGGGACCAGTTTGAGTGCCGAGCAAAAACGTGAGATAACTGAGCTATTAACGGAATATGCAGATGTGTTTGCCTGGTCGTATGGTGACATGTCAGGGCTAGACCAGTCAATAGTAGTTCACAGGCTTCCCACAAGGGAAGATGTCAAACCTAAAAAACAAAAACTAAGAAGATTTAGGCCTGACATCTTACTGAAAATCAAAGAAGAAGTCAAGAAACTGCTAGAAGTAGGGTTCATTGAAGTATCCGACTACCCAGAGTGGGTAGCAAATATAGTCTCCGTCATGAAAAAGAATGGAAAAGTACGCGTATGCGTAGACTTTCGGGACTTAAACCAAGCCACGCCAAAGGATAACTTCCCCCTACCTCATATTGACGTTCTAGTAGACAGCACTGCGGGAAACCATCTCTTCTCATTCATGGACGGTTTCTCAGGATATAATCAAATAAAAATGGCTGAGGAAGATAAAACTAAAACGACTTTCATCACAACGTGGGGAACTTTTTGTTACCAAGTCATGCCCTTCGGTTTAAAAAACGCTGGGGCAACGTATTAGAGAGCCATGGTCGCCATACTTCACGACATGATGCATCGTGAGGTTGAAGTATATGTCGACCACATGATAGCCAAATCCAAAGAAGGAGAAAGCCATATAGGTATCCTGAGAAAATTGTTCAAACGATTGAGAAATTTCCAGCTTAAGTTAAACCCAGAAAAATGTACTTTTGGGGTCACAACGGGGAAATTGTTAGGGTTTGTCATAAGCCAGGAGGGCATTAGAATCAACCCTGACAAGGTGAAATCTATATTAGAGTTACCTTCCCCACGCTCCGTTAAAGAAGTAAGAAGCTTATTGGGAAGATTAAATTACATAGCTCGATTTATCTCACAGCTCACCGATAAATGCCGACCACTATTCCATCTGTTGAAGAAGAACGCCGCAATAGAATGGGACAACGAATGCGAAGAGGCATTCAGGACAATCAAAGATTACCTTATAAAACCTCCAGTCTTGATAGTCCCGAAACAAGGAAAGCCCTTATTCTTATACCTCACTATACTCCCTGAATCCATGGGGTGTGTGCTGGGGCAGAAAGATGAAGAGGGAAGAGAGCGTTCCATATATTATCTGAGTAAGAAGTTCACAGATGGGGAACAGAGGTACTCGGAGGTGGAGAAGACGTGTTGTGCGTTAATTTGGGTTATGCACCGCCTAAGGCAGTATACCCTTTATTACCATATTGAGCTATTGACAAGACATGATCCCTTGAAATACTTGGCAGAGAAACCAGCTTTGATAGGGAGAATCTCTAAGTGGCAAATGCTCCTATCTGAGTTCGACATCACATACATGAATCAGAACTCAATGAAAGGGCAAGCCTTAGCCGACCAATTGGCGGAACACCCTGTTGAAACAGATTCCCAAGAACTACAGGCCCAGTTTCCAGATGAGAATATATTGACAATAGAGGATATGCCGGAAGAAGACTTTGGGGTAGAGCAGAATGCTACATGGAAACTGTTTTTTGATGGAGCCGCTAATGTATTCGGTTGTGGGGTTGGGGCGGTATTGATATCCCCGAACGGTACGCAATTTCCTGCAGCGACGAGACTTACATTTCCCTATACCAATAATATCGCAGAATATGAAGCATGTATACTTGGCCTCAAAATGGCCTGCCAAATGGGAATCCGCGAATTAGAGGTATACGGAGATTCATCGCTCATCATACTACAGACAAGAGGGGAATACAAGACTAAAGACCCCAAACTGGTACCATATCATCAACACTTGACAGAGCTAATTGAGGAATTCAAGGCAATCACTTTCACATACATCCCAAGAACTCAGAATCAGTTTGCAGATGCACTAGCCACACTAGCATCTATGATCCAGATAACAGGGGGAGCCGAAGTTCAACTGATGAAAATAGACATCGAAAGTCGGCCCGCCTACTGTTTAACAATTGAAAAGATACAAGATGACAAGCCTTGGTATCACGACATCAAGACCTTTCTCCAAGAAGGTAAATGCCCCGAAATGGCCAGCAAGAATGACCAAAGAACACTCAGAAGGTTAGCAAGCCATTTCCTATTAAGTGGGTCTATACTTTACAAAAGATCAGCTGATACCACCTTGTTAAGATGTGTGGACAAAGATGAAGCATGCGAACTGATGAAGGAAGTACATGAAGGAGTATGTGGACCTCATATGAATGGCTACATGTTGGCCCGAAAAATCATGAGGTTAGGATATTATTGGTTGACCATGGAATCGGATTGCATAAAATATGTCAAGCACTGTCATCTGTGTCAAGTCTACGTAAACCGGATAAATGCTCCGCCCAACGAGCTACACTTGTTATCAGCACCATGGCCATTCTCCATGTAGGGAATTGACATAATAGGCCCTATCACTCCAACAGCATCCAACGGCCATAGATTTATACTGGTAGCGATTGATTACTTCACCAAGTGGGTAGAAGCTTCATCATACACCAATGTCACAAAAGGGGTAATAGTCCGCTTCTTAAAAAGAGACATAATAGCCCGATATGGAGTTCCTGAGTCCATCATCACCTACAACGGTACCAATCTCAACAACAAATCGATGACAGGTTTATGTCAACAATTCCACATAAACCACCGAAATTCAACTCTCTACCGACCTCAAATGAACGGGGCAGTAGAAGCAGCTAACAAAAATATCAAGAAGATCATCGAGAAAATGACAACAATTTACAAAGATTGGCATGAAATGTTACCGTTTGCTCTCATGGCTTACAGGACTTTAATAAGAACGTCTACAGGAGCTAGCCCTTACTCATTGGTATATGGTACTGAAGCAGTGCTACCAGTTGAAGTTGAGATACCATCATTTAGAATCTTATCAGAAACTCAATTAACCGAATCAGACTGCGTAAAGAAAAGGCTTGATCAACTGAATCTAATTGATGAAAGAAGACTTACCGCATGATGTCATGGTCAGTGTTATCAACAAAGAATGGCCCGAGCATTTAACAAGAAGTTGAGACCTCGGTACTTTAAAGAGGGGGATCTGGTACTAAAGAAGTGATGCGAACCCTAGGTATATTAAACCTAGAACCCGACGATCGAGATTTGAAATCGGATCCCCAAGAATCGTCTTGAACAAGAGATGAACGGAACTAGACTCCAACCACACCTGTTGATTGAAACCTAAGTTATCAAGATGACTTCCCCAAGCGTTTAGATCGAAGAAATCAAAAGGAGTTCTTTCGCAAAGAACAAAAGAGAGAAATCTCTCAAAATGTCTATTCAACAATGAAATATTCGTAAAAATAATCATCCACTAGCGTATCTGACAAGAGGGTATTTATACTAAGAAATAATAAAATACACACGTAGTACACGGCCTCCATACACGGCCGTGTCTCCAAGCCGTGTATGATGCTGGGCATGCAACGAACAAAGTACACGGTCTCATACATGGCTGTGCCTCTAGGCCGTGTATGTGTCTGTGTATATGACGAGCACAGTACACGGTTTCATACACGACCGTGCCTTTTGGCCGTGTATTCTTCTGTGAAATTTCGATTGGGACACACGGTTGTGCCGCTGGCCGTGCTGTTAGGCCGTGTAAGTATACACGGCCGTGTATAGAGGCCGTGTATGATCCTGTTGATTCCTTCATTCCTTCCGGTTCCTTCTCTTGCAGCTCCATCACTAATCCTTGCAAAGCTTCTCTCATCCGCTTAGCTCTGGCTCTTGTCATTGGACCTCCAATACCATGTAACGGGTCATTGGACTTTGACTCTTGAACTCTTGATGCTAGCTGATCCCCATCATTCCCTCCGTCCTCGAAAAGATTCGTCCTTGAATCACCTGCATCATATAGAGTAAGATCAGAAACATTAAAAGTTGCGCTTACATTACCATAGTGACTTGGTAAGTCAATCTTGTAAGCGTTATCATTGATGCGTTCCAACACTTAGAATGGCCCATCTCCCCTAGGGTGCAACTTAGATTTTCGCTGTTCGGCAAATCGCTCCTTTCTCAGGTGCACCCACACCCAATCTCCTGGATGAAAGACAACCTTCACACGACCCTTATTGGCCTGGCGATCATAATGCTCATTCTTCTTCTCAATGTTAGCCCGAAACCTGGGCGTGCAATTCCCGCACAAATTCTGCCTTTTTCTTTCCATCAAGATCAACAAATTCATTAACAGGCAAAGGCAAAATATCCAGTGGAGTCAAAGGATTAAAACCATACACAATCTCAAATGGAGAGTAAGATGTAGTGGAATGCACAGTCCTATTATATGCAAATTCTACATGTGGTAGACATTGCTCCCATTGTTTCAAATTTTTATGAATCACAGCACGCAACAGGGTTGAAAGAGTCCTATTGACTACTTCGGTCTGACCATCAGTTTGAGGATGTGCAACAGTAGAGAACAACAACTTAGTGCCTAGCCTATTCCACAAAGTACGCCAAAAATGACTCAAGAATTTCACATCCCTATCACTCACAATAGAATTGGGCAAGCCATGCAATCGCACAATCTCTCTAAAGAACAAATCAGCAATATGTTGTGCATCATTAGTTTTAGAACAGGCAATGAAGTGAGCCATCTTACTAAACCTATCAACAACAACAAATATGCTATCTTTTCCACTTTGAGACCGTGGTAACCCTAACACAAAATCCATAGAAATGTCAGTCCAGGGTTGATTAGGCACGGGTAATGGAATGTATTCTCCATGGGGCATTACTTTGGATTTAGCCTGTTTACATGTAATGCACTTGTCACACATAGTTTGCACATCACGCTTCATTTTTTGCCAATAAAAATGTTCATGCAAAATATCCAAAGTCTTTGTAACACCAAAGTGTCCCATTAAACCACCCCCATGTGCTTCCCTCATAAGCAATTCATGCACAGAACTTTTAGGCACGCACAACCTATCTTTCTTAAACAAGTACCCTCATACCTATAATAGTCAGCATATCTAAACTCAGCACAAGCAGCCCAAATTTGACCAAAATCAGCATCAGTCTCATACAATTCCTTAATGAGTTCAAATCCAAGCAATCTAGTATGCAAAAAAGTCAAAAGTGAATACCTTCGAGAAAGTGCATCAGCCACCACATTCTCTTTTCCTTGCTTGTATTTAATCACATACGGGAATGTCTCAATGAACTCCAGCCACTTTGCATGCCTCTTGTTCAACTTACCTTGAGTTTTCAGAAACTTCAAACTCTCATGATCGGAATGAATGATGAACTCCTTAGGCCATAGGTAATGTTGCCAAGTTTGCAAGGTCCTCACCAAAGCATATAACTCCTTGTCATAGACTGGGTAATTTAATGCAGCGCCATTGAGTTTTTCGCTAAAATAAGCGATTGGTTTGGATTCCTGCATCAATACACCACCAATTCCTTTCCCAGAAGCATCGCATTCAATCTCAAAAACTTTCTCAAAATTAGGTAGAATAAGTAATGGTGCATTCGTCAACTTACCTTTCAACGCATTAAAAGCCTCCTCATGCACTTTAGTCCACCTAAACTCAGCATTCTTCTTAACAAGATCATTTAAAGGAGCAGCTATAGAACTAAAGTCCCTAACAAACCTCCTATAAAAACTTGCTAATCCATGAAAACTTCTGACCTCACTTGCGTTCCTAGGTGTTGGCCACTCCCTGATCGCCTTCACCTTTCCTTCATCCATAGCAATCCCATCTGCACCTACAACAAATCCAAGAAAAACCACAGATTCCATACAAAAGGTGCACTTCTTCAAGTTTGCATACAACTTGTTTTCTCGCAAAACAGTAAACACACTTTGTAAATGCTGAACATGTTCATTTAAAGTCGTGCTGTAAACTAAGATGTCATCAAAGTAGACAACAACAAACTTTCCAACGAAAACACGAAGAACATGATTCATCAACCTCATAAATGTGCTAGGCGCATTTGTTAATCCAAAAGGCATTACCATCCACTCATATAAACCATGTTTAGTTTTAAAAGCCGTTTTCCACTCATCTCCCTCTTTCATGCGAATTTGGTAATAACCATTCTTTAAATCAATTTTGGAAAACAAACAGGCACCATGCAACTCATCAAGCATATCATCAAGTCTAGGGATAGGATGTCTATACTTAAATGTGATCTTGTTGATTGCTCGACAGTCAACACACATCCGCCATGTTCCATCCTTCTTGGGAACCAGGATAACAGGAACTGAGCATGGACTGAGGCTTTCTCTCACAAACCCCTTCTCTGCTAGATCATCAACCTGCCTTTGGATCTCCTTAGTTTCCTCTGGATTGGCCCGATAAGCTGGCCGATTAGGAATGGAAACACCCGGGATGAAGTCAATCTGGTGCTCAATGCCTCTTATTGGAGGCAATCCCCTTGGTACATCCTCAGGAAACAAGTCCTCATATTCCTGCAAAAGAGACACAACCATACTTGGCAAAGAAGAGTTAAGGTTAGTAGTAGTAAAATACAAATCCTTATACATGAGTACAAGTAGTTGTTTCCTGGCCACTATTGCACTCTTAACCTCACTTTTTCTTGCAACTCCACTCTCTCCTGCAATTTTCTCTCCACTCAGTGTGTTAAGCTCTTCACTCTCTTGGCTCACAAGTGTTTGCCTCTCACTCTTTCTTTCTCTTTCACTCTTTTCTTGTCCACTCAAGTGTTTCTCTCTAAACTCTTTTGCTAGCCTCACTTGATCCTCACAAGCCTCCCATGGTTTCTGGGGAGTTAGAACCACATTTCTCTTGTTTAAAACAGAAGAGTAATGGTTATTGTACCCATCATATGTTACCCTCCGATCGAACTGCCATGGTCGCCCCAACAATATGTGACTAGCCTGCATGGGAACTACATCACACATCACCTCATCATGATAACTCCCAATAGAAAATGAAATAAGAACCTGCCTGGTCACCTTCACTTCCCCACACTCATTCAACCACTGTAACCGGTATGGTTTCTAATGCTTCGAAGTTTTCAACCTCAACTTATCGACCAATAAGGTACTAGCAACGTTAGTACAGCTACCACTATCAATGATCAGGCTGCATACCTTCTTCTGCACATGACACCGGGTGTGAAAAATATGCTCACGTTGAACCCCTTCACCCTCATCCTTAGGCTAAGTACTAAGGACTCGCCTAGTAACTAGCAATTCCCCACTCACGGGTCCCTCAACGTCCACATCACTACAATCCTCCAATGGTGGCATGTCGTCATCACTGGAACTAATACTCTCCACATCTCCATTATCCCGAATGATCATGGCCCTTTGATTTGGACATTGAGATGCAATATGTCCAAACCCCTGACACCTGAAACATTTGACATCACGAGTTCTAGTGAATGGTTTAGTGTCAAATTTACCTTTAGAGGAAGTAACTGGACTCTTGGCCTTCGCATCCTCTTTTGGTTTTGAGTCTGCAGTGTTCTTCTTCCAATTTGACTTCCATGAAGAGTTAGAAGTCGCCCAAGATTTAGAATTCCCTTTATACTTCAACTGCTTCTCTACCTTGATCGCCTTATGCAGCAATTCCTCAATATCCACATAATGTTGTAAGTCTACGACATCAGCGATCTCCCGATTCAACCCATTGAGGAATCTAGCCATTGTAGCCTCATCTTCCTCATCCACTTTAGCTCTAATCATAGCTATCTCCATCTCCTTATAATAATCCTCTACACTTTTGGATCCTTGTGTCAACCCCTGTAATTTCCTATGCAAATCCCTATAATAATGACTAGGGATAAACCTCTTCCGCATAATTGTTTTCATCTCATTCCAAGTGCTAACAGGCCTCTCACCATACCTTCTCCTATTACGCACCAGCTGATCCCACCATACACTGGCATAATAAAAAAATTCAATTGCAGCTAACTTTATCTTCTTCTCCTCACTGTAATTATGGCAATCAAATACATGGTCCGCTTTTCTCTCCCACTCCAAATACAGCTCTGGATCATTCTTCCCTTGAAAGGAAGGTATCTTCATCTTAATACTACCCAAATTACCATCTCGCCGTTGGGTATCTCTTCTCTCCCTCATGAAACCATATTCCCCTGAATCAGTATCCTCATTCTCTTCTATAATCACTCCACCTCTTGAATGCCTATTGGTTCTTCTCCCCACAACATTACTACCTGACGGTTCCCTACTCTGCTCCATCTTATCCAACCTCTCATGAACTTGCTCCATTTCAGCACTCAGCATTTTCCTCATCTCACCGAATAATGCCTCAAACATCAATTTCTTATCTACGCCTCCCTTCTCTCCATTAGTAGGACTTTGATCAGACATATTGCTGTTTACACTCACAGATGTGGATTCACTCGTGTTTCGTTCAATAAATAGATGATCCTCACAACTCGCTCTTATAGGCTCTTTGATCAGAACTCAATCAAAATTTCTTTAACATAAACCACTAAGGCAACTCAACTTGTTAACAAACGGTTCCAATTCAACAGCCAATTAAGAGAAACACGGACAAGGACTCCAATAGGGACACAATGAATACAATCGAATGAACGGGAAATATAGATACTAGATTACTGAAATGTTCTTCTTTTTTTTTTTAATACGAATTTCTCTTCTTCTTCTTCTCTTTTTTTTTTTTGAAGACAACGATAATTAATAGAAAAGGATAGAATTACTTGAATCAAGAAGTCGTGGCTCTGATACCAAATGATGCGAACCCTAGGTATATTAAACCTAGAACCCGACAATCGAGATTTGAAATCGGATCCCCAAGAATCGTCTTGAACAAGAGATGAACGGAACTAGACCCCAACCACACCTGTTGATTGAAACCTAAGTTATCAAGATGACTTCCCCAAGCGTTTAGATCGAAGAAATCGAAAGGAGTTCTTTCGCAAAGAACAAAAGAGAGAGATCTCTCAAAATGTCTATTCAACAATGAAATATCCGTAAAAATAATCATCCACTAGCGTATCTGACAAGAGGGTATTTATACTAAGAAATAATAAAATACACGCGTAGTACACGGCCTCCATACACGGCCGTATCTCCAAGCCGTGTATGATGTTGGGCATGCGACGAATAAAGTACACGGTCTCATACACGGCTGTGCCTCTAGGCCGTGTATGTGTCTGTGTATATGACGAGCATAGTACATGGTTTCATACACGACCGTGCCTTTTGGCCGTGTATTCTTCTGTGAAATTTCGATTGGGACACACGGTTGTGCCGCTGGCCGTGCTGTTAGGCCGTGTAAGTATACACGGTCGTGATACACGGCCGTGTATAGAGGCCGTGTATGATCCTGTTGATTCCTTCATTCCTTCCGATTCCTTCTCTTGCAGCTCCATCGCTAATCCTTGCAAAGCTTCTCTCATCCACTTAGCTCTGGCTCTTGTCATTAGACCTCCAATACCATGTAACGGGTCATTGGACTTTGACTCTTGAACTCTTGATGCTAGCTGATCCCCATCAAGAAGGCTCTCCCGAATGCCCAAGACTTCAGAGGAAAATTCACCCCAAACTATGAAGGCCCCTATGTGGTGAAAAAGGTTCTGTCAGGAGGTGCTTTGATATTAACTCAGATGAATGGTCCAGAATTGAGAGACCCCATTAACACAGATGCTGTAAAGATATACTATCCTTAGGCAAGGGAATTGAAATTTTGCTAATGTTTATGAAAGCCAATGTTCGATACAAATTTCGTTGAGTCGAGTTTTTATTTTTTTTACAAGCAAAGTTAATATCCCTGAATGGTCAATAATCCAAATCAATTCGCACCATAACAAATATTCTTAAACACATTACCCACCATTTCACCAATGAAAGATAAACACTAAAATGATAATGAATCTTAATATGGTTTGTGATATAATCCTATCTATTTTTTTGCATTAAAACTGAGCGCGTTATTAGGATAACATTACTGTCAAAAGAGCGTTGTGTATAAAGAAAGGGAGCACATCAAAATTGTCGACCCTGTGTCAAGATAAGAAGAAATGAAGCAGAAGCAAACCAGCCCGAAGGTTCGGTTGTTTGGTTGCTATCCACGATAAAACTGGCAAGCACATTAAAAAAATAATAACTGTCATGAAAGGCATCACATCATTTAGGTCGGGCCGTAGAAAGCATATTCAAAAGTACAAGATGAGTCAGCCTGTAGTGGGGCACTTGTCTGAACATGCCCTTTAATAGGGTGGTCAGCCCAAAAAGGGGCACTTCCCTAGATCTCTCAAGGTTAGCCCACATGGGGCACCTTTTGAGCCATCATTTTCATCATAGGGTAGTCAGCCCAAAAAGGGGCACTTCCCTAGATCTCTTCCAAGGTCGGTCTATAAAGACGCCTTCCTAGATATCATTTTTATATTAGGTTAGTCAGCCCATATGGGGCACTTTCCTAAACTTTGTTCTCATGGTCAGCCCATAGGGGGCACTTTTTGAGACAATTCAATCCTAGGTTAGTCAGCCCATAGGGGGCACTTTCCTAAAACTTTGTCCTTATGGTCAGCCCATAGGGGGCACTTTTTGAGGCAAATTCAATTCCAGGTTAGTCAGCCCGTAGGGGTCACTTTCCTAAAAAAACTTTGTTCTCATGGTCAGCCCATAGGGGGCACTTTTTGAGACAATTCAATCCCAGGTTAGTCAGCCCATAGGAGGCACTTTCCTAAACTTTGTTCTCATGGTCAGCCCATAGGGAGCACTTTTTGAGACAAATTCAATCACAGGTTAGTCAGCCCATAGGGGGCACTTTCCTAAACTTTGTTCTCATGGTCAGCCTATAGGGGACACTTTTTGAGACAAATTCAATCCTAGGTTAGTCAGCCCATAGGGGGCACTTTCCTAAACTTTGTTCTCATGGTTAGCCCATAGGGGGCACTTTTTGAGACAATTCAATCCTAGGTTAGTCAGCCCATATGGGGCACTTTCCTAAAACTTTGTCCTCATGGTCAGCCCATAGGGAGCAATTTTTTAGGCATTCAATTCAAAGGTTAGTCAGCCCATGAGGGGCACTTTCCTAAACTCTCCCGATTAGTCAGCTCTCAGGGCACTTTTCGGAAATGTTCTCCCAAACAGTTGCAAGTCTAACAAGACGCTTCTGTTGACAGGTAGCCAGCTCATAAGGGCGGTTCCTAAGTAAATCTTCTTTCCAAGGTTGCAAGTCTGATAAGACGCTTCCTATCATCATTTCTCATACATTCCTACACAATGATGGAGACATGTCCCATCGCCAATTAGTCAGCCCATAAAGCACTTTTTGGGAAGGAACATTACCTTGAATTGTTAGGAACATCTTCAATCGTAGGATTATTAGCTCTTGGAGAATTTTCCTACCAAAACCTAATTCAAGAGGCCAAAAATGGTGTCTTTTGTTTATCTTTGTAGTTAAGTTTTTCAAACTTTACCACAAAAGGGGCAGCTATAAACACCCCATTTTTGCCCTAGGAGTTAATAATACTAAAAAATAATCAATTTTTAATTTTTCCCAATTTTCCTCTAATTTAGTATAAATAGTAAAAATATTCAAAAAAATAAGAATAAATAGGAAAACACATCAATTTTGAAAAATGATTTCAGAAATAGCAATAATAAATAATAAACAATTTTTACAAAATTTGGAATTTTCAAAAAAATACAAAAAAAATAGAAAAATCGCATTGCATATATGCAATTTGCGAAATTAGAAAAATCAGGAAAGTGGGCTAGCTCAGCTGGTCCGGACCATGGGCTAAGGCGCACGGTGCGGGTGCGAGGTCGCAGGTTCGAAACGCGGGGGAAGCAGTTTCCGCGTTTTGTGAATTTTTTCATTTACCCAGGACACGTAGCAGCATCTGATTGGCTGGAGGAAGCGCACGCGCCGAGCGTGTGATCGTCTCCTACCTCGAGCCCGAGATCGCCGGCGGAAGGAAAAAATCGTATTTCGGCCATTTCGATTCGATTTTTTGCACAAATCCAACAGATCTTCAACATAAATAAGATAAACATTATCTAATTAGAATCAAATCGCAACAAATCGAGAGATTGACACAAATCGGAGTTGGTTTTTCTAACCGAAAATCCGATCAGCTTCAATCGGAGGAAATTCGTGCTTATCCAACTCGGTTTCAAGTGCCTATAAATAGAGGAGGAGGGGAGGAAGCAAAAACATGAATCAGAATTGAGAGAAAGTGAGGAAAGAGTGCAAAT
This sequence comes from Laguncularia racemosa, assembly GCA_037954665.1. Taxonomy (NCBI): domain Eukaryota; kingdom Viridiplantae; phylum Streptophyta; class Magnoliopsida; order Myrtales; family Combretaceae; genus Laguncularia; species Laguncularia racemosa. The sequence continues at coordinate 3,677,872 of JBBMOL010000006.1, forward strand.
CGGAGAGCATCGGAGGAGACCCAAAACCGCGAAGCACCGGCCGGAGTTGAACCACCACCAGGAGGCGATCTGGGAGCAAACCACCGCCACCATTGGATTCAGCAACCTCGAGAAGCTAGGATTCGACACCTCACCCGCTGCAAAAGGTCATCGGAACACCGTGAACGAGCCTTCCCCGCCGCCGTGTCCGATCGATCCGACCCGACCCGATTCGACCCGACCGACCCGACCTGCGTACCGACCCGGATCCAGGTAAGTCAGATTTTCCGGATTTTTATTATTTTATTTAATTAATTAATTTTTGTTTATTTATTTATTCCGAATTAATTAATTAATTAATTTTTATTTAGTTAGTTATTTATTTATTTATTTGTAATAAATAGGAAAATGTAGAAATTAGATTTTTCTAGAATTTAATAATGTAGAAAAATAATAAATAAGAAAAAAAATAATAAATAGATAGATAAAATAATAATAATAAAAAAAATGTAGAAAAATAATGAAAAATAACAATAAAATTTTAGATTTCAAAATAGGATAGATATTAACTTAATATAAAAATTTTCACAAAAATCATAAAAAATCGTAAAAATTTATATAAAATCATAAAAAAATAATAAAAATTATAAAAGAATCATAAAAAATGAGTTTTAGCACTTAGAAAAATCCTTTTCTTCAAATAAATCCAAAACTGATGTTTTTCCTAAAAATCATTTTCAAAAATCAGATTAAAGCTTAGGCTTAGAATTTTTTTAGAAAAATCCCAAAAATGATAAACACATAAAGCAAAAGAGATTTCAAAATTAAAATTCACAAACAAACTTAAGGTTTTCAGAAAAGCGAACTACGACTTGTTTGATCCTGAGTAGCAAGTACGTAGGCACCCATCCGGGTCAACCCATAAAATGAATGAAAAATCCTTTTCTTATAATAATTCAAAACATAATAAAAAGTAACAAAAACACAATAAAAACACATTTCTAAAGAGGAGCAATTTTAGGAGATTAGGTGGTAACCGTAAAGGTTTTAATAGGTTAGCCTCCAGACTTAGAAACTCTGGTTTTCCCTTTTCCTCTTTTCACAAAAACGAAAAGAGGAAATAACGTCGACTAGTGGTCCAAATTAAGACTAATCCGTTCCTTTAGTCTTAATTCAATATTTCCCAACAACAGTTGGGTGGCGACTCCAAAAAATCAAACGAAATTCCTAACTCAAGTCGAGGATCTACATTAGATGAGCATAGGGTCTAGTGTAGATCGGATTAGAAATGGGAATTCAAAAATTAGACTCGACAATTAGTAATTAAAGTAAATCTATTAAATCCACTAGATATAATTTCACTAGATTGGAATCTAAACAATTCATAGTCCTACATGAGTACTCCTCTCTTGGTATATTTGGTCATTGTAGCACCTTCATAGGTTTCGCTCAATTGATCCCATATTTCCTTAGCAGATTTACATGATGAAATAATAGCAAATATAGTTTAAGAGATGCTCATCAAAAGTAGATTCTTTGTTGCGTTGTTTACTTTAGCCTTTTTCTTTTCTTCATTAGCTAGGATTGGACTATCAGTGAGAATGATTTGTTGATCCCTATAGCGTATGATTTCCCATGAAGCAAAGTCAGTTGCTTTAATATAAGTTTCCATCTTGCATTTTCAATAAGAAAAATTAGTGCCATCAAAGAATGACATATGATTAGATACAATTGTGATTGTATTGTCAGCCATTGACCAACTCTTGTAAACAAAAGAGCCCTTACTTTGATACCAAATGTAGGTCTTGAAATAGCAAATAAGAGGGGAGGGTAAATTGTTTGTTATAAATTTTTACCAAATTTCAATTAAATTAACACTTTAAATTTCTTTTTCTAATAAAGAATGCATGTGATAGGAAAAAAGAAAATGATAGAAAATAATGTGCAATAAAATAAAGAAGATGAAGATATATAGAGGTTCCTCCTAGTGAGTCAGTCCTCTCTTCCAGCTTCACTGTTGGGGATCCAATCTTCCACATTGGTTATTCCACTAATCCAATAACAAAGAAATGTTACAATCAGCAATAGCTATTGCTCTCTCTTTCCAACTTACCACTTAGCTAAACACAAACTACAAGACTTTTGTAACCTTACATTCTAAGCTAATCTTTATACAAAAAAGTAAATAAAATTTGTACAAGAGTGAGAAAATATAAATTCTCTAGTTTAAGCTCAAAAAAAAAAACAAAGAATTGTAAAGCTCTATTCTATCCTATTGTCATCTCTTCTTTTTCAACTCTACTTTGAACTTAAAATCTTGAGTTTTTATATTATCCTTCCTGTTAGAAACCTTCAAACATTCATAGAATCTTCTAATGTCTTCTTTGTTAGATAAAATTAATATCCCTGTATTTGTGGAGTTTGAAAATCTTATCTGTCTTTCAAAATTGAAACTCCTTGATCATGTAATTGATTTTACTCATGATTGAAATTGTTGATATTTATCTTCACCCAACTCTTTGACAATCTTGTATAGATAAAATTTAGTTTGAAAACCGAAGATCCCTGTTTATGTGGATAAGCTTCAGTTGATGACCATATTTGTTATACTTATCATTATCTTGTTCTTCTTTAGATTATATTTAGATAAAATAAATCTTTGAATATCTTAATCCATCATCTTTCCAATATTATGACAAAAACTTTGCCGCAACTATTAAAAAATTCCTTGAAAGCTTGTGAAACATGCTTAAAAGAAAATTCCATGGATTATTAATCCCCCTTATGTTGAGCAAATTAAATGCATTACCCAAATAAACTTAATTAATGGAATTGGGGCTTCAAATAAATCAAAATTGTATTGAAGATTGATAAGAAATGTATAAGCAGACATTCTATGAACTGAAGTGTCAAACTATCTGTCTAAGTGTCTATTGAAATGTCTAACAAATTGTCTTATTAACTATTAGATGAAGTTTCTGTAAACTATTGTCTGCTTAAGTATCTATGAAAATAAATACTTTTGTTACACGCACTTAAAACATATTCATTAGATATTCTACACACTCAACACAGATTCATTAGATATCTTATAACATTTTTGTTATCATCAAAACTTGTTTCAGAGAACTCAACACTCGTTTTTTTATCATTCTCTAGACTTTAGAATAATACAAGACTAGAGATAACAAATTAATACCATACCACCAGCATCTCAATGAATTGGTGGAAAAGTTTGAAAAGATTTCTTTCACATATGTGCCAAAAACCCAAAATAAATTCGCTAATGCTCTGGCAACATTAGCATCCATGATTCAAATCTTAGATGGCATAGAAATTTAACCTTTAAAGATTGAGATTGAAGAGAAACTAGCTTTTTGCCTAGCAATTGAAGAGATTCAAGACTGAAAGCCTTGGTATCATGATATCAAAGTATTCCTTCAAAATGGTACTTACCTAGAGGAGATAGATAAGAAAAACTAAAAAGCACTAAGGAGATTGGTTACTCATTTCTTACTCAACAAGACTATGTTATACAAGAGATCTTTTGATACTACTCTTTTAAAGTGTGTTGACGAGGAGAAAGTAGTTACCCTAATGCGAGAAATACACGAAGGAGTTTATAGGCTGCACATGAATGGATATATGTTAGCTCGAAAAATCATGAGAATAGGCTATTTCTATATGACTATAGAAGCAAACTGTATTAAACGTGTAAGGAATTGTCACTTATGCCAAATCTACGCAAATAAAATCAATGCTCCACCTTAAGAATTACACATGTTGTCCGCCCCATGGCCATTTTCCATGTAGGGCATTGATATGATTGGTCCAATAGCTTGAAAGGCATTAAACAAGCACAGGTTCATTTTAGTGGCTATTGATTATTTTACTAAATGGGTTAAAGTGTCTTCATATGCCAATGTGACCAAATGAGTGGTAGTCAAGTTCTTAAAGAGAGATATAATCACCATATATGGGGCACTTAAATCCATCATTACCAATTTGAATAACGAGCTAATAATAGAGACATGCTAACAATTTGAAATCAATTATAGAAATTCAACTTCTTATCATCATCAAATGAACATTAAGGCTACCAATAAAAATATTTAAAAAATTATCCAAAAAATGGCAATCACTTACATCGATTGGCATGAGATGCTACCATTTGCCTTCATGGCAAACATAAATTCAATAGGAACCCCTACTAAAGCTACTTCTTATTCACTGTTATATGGAATCAAAGTCATGTTGCTTATAGAAGTGGAAATCCCATGGTTAATGTTACCAGCAAAGAATGGCTAAAGTCTTTAATAAGAAGGTACAACTAATAAGCTTCAAAGAGGGAGACTTGGTGTTGAAGAAGGTATTGCCAAACGTACAAAACCCTAGAGGAAAATTCACTCCAAATTACAAAGGACCTTATGTCGCAAGGAAGGTCCTAACAGGAAAGGCACTAGTGCTAGCTAATATAGATGGTCTAAATTTGAGGGGCCCTATTAATTCAGATGCAATGAAATTATATTACCCATGAGTAATCAATGAAATATTTGCCAAGCTCAATGGGATTGATGATGATATTAATCTCTTTATGATAAAATTTTTCATCGTTTATGAGCAAAGTTGATATCCTCTACAATTTTCGACGTTGGATTGGTCATTGACCAACCCCTCCCTATACACTTCATTGATAAGTTCCCTTTCTCATTATCTATACACCACATCATAAACACGAACTAAGATAATACATATGAACTAGAACTAGATAAGTAATAAATGGCTAGAATGCTCTATTATGACCTAATCCTTTTAAAGAGATTGTTATTGCCAAAAAGGGACTAACCTAATTACAGGAGTTGATATGCCGTAGAAGCTATAGTCAAGTGAAGATTTGATCTTCCAATAGACATAGGTGGCATAACCATGAGGATCAATTGCAAACATTCTACTAGGTATTTTGGCTTGATAAGTAAGTGATTACTGAGTAACAAGTAAAGATCTACCATTGGGATGAAATCATCAAAATCGGTAAGATCCATTCATTAAGTAAAAGTAACTTTATGGAAATGCTTCAACATGCTTTTGAAAAGATAAATATAAAAGATGATTTATTTAAGTCCAAGCTCAACAGTAGGTGGCAACCATTAAAGTCCAGTCTCATTAGTAGATGGCAAACATTAAAGTCCATTCTCATTAGTAGATGGCAACTATTAAAGTCCATTCTCGTCAGTAGAAGGCAACTATTAAAGTCCATTCTCGTCAGTAGAAGGCACCCATTCAAGTCCATTCTCATCAGTAGAAGGCACCCATTCAAGTCCATTCTCGTTAGTAGATGGCACCCATTCTAGACCTTTCTCGTTAGTAGATGGTACCCATTCAAGACCATTCTCACTGGTGAAGGGTAACCTAGTGAATGGCAATCTAATGGGTCTAGTCACATTAGCAGCTAGCAACCTTTGTAAGTTTTCCCATAGTAGTGATCGGCACTTTCTAAAGTCCTATCTCATTGGTAGTAGGCCTATCATTCAAGAGTTAGGGCAAAAATCATGTCTTCTTTGTCTTTGTAGTAAAGTTCTATTTGAACTTCACTATAAAGAAGGGTAGCTATAGACACTCCATTTTTGCTCCCATTTAGATTAATTAAAAAAAAAAGGTGAGTTTACGAAATAATAATAAAATAAAAAATAGTAAAAAATATAAATAAAACTAATAAAAGAACAAAACAAAAATGAAATGAAAATTTATTATAAAAGAGAAAAAAATAACAAATAATGAAAATTAAATAAAAAATATGAATATTTTTAAGAAAAGAAAGGAAAAAAGGGTCTTTAAATTAAACTCGAGCATCTCATATCAATAGAAAATTATCTCAGACAATCGATTGAAATGTAAATTGGTTGTAAGAAAAAAAAAAAAGAGAAAATGGCTAGCTAGTCCTGTCCATGCCCGTGTGAAATGTATAGCGTGCAGGTTGTGGGATCAATTCCTCCAAAAGGCACTTCATGCCATTTTTTTTTTTCTAGTCCCTACTACCACATGGTAGCTTTCGATTAGCTAGACCCAGATCATGTGCTTGGCACATGGCCATCTTCAACCTATAGCCGATAAACGCGGGTAGAAGACAAGGCCAAATATGGACTTCTCGAGCTCTTTTATTTTATTTTATTTTTTGCGCGAATCTATTGAGATTTAGCCAAGAAATGGATAAACATCACCAAATAAGCATAAATTTAAACAAAAAGAATCAAATCTAACTAGATCGAGGGTATTGTTTATGAACCAATTCATGCTTATCTAACGCCTTTCAAGCTCATCCAAACTACCTATAAATACTATAAAGTCCTTAGAAGCTAAAAAGGAGACCCAAAAAATCACTAAAAACCACTAGAAATTACACTCTTGAAAAACCTCCATCCGAAACCCATCCTTGCCTTCAAAAGTCATGCAACTAACCCAAGACCCAACTGCCATGCTTGCAACTCGTGGAACCAACTCAAGACTCAACCCACGCATGACTTGATCGAGACTAGAGCCGGTAATGCTGGCCAAATGGGCTAGCCCGCCCTGACCCGCATCAGCCCGCGGGTCGTCGTAGGTTGGCCCGTAAGTTTAGCAGGTCAACAAAATCGACTCGCCTCGCCCCGTAGGCCAATGAGGGCTAGCCCGCAACGACCCGCAATTTTTTTTTTTTTTAAGATTTAGATTTTAGAGTGTATTATGTAAGAATAGGACATGCTAGGTGAAATTTTTTATTTTTCTTAGATAAACCTTTTTTTCCTTTGCAAATATAATTTATATTACATATGTTTTGAAAAAAACTATTGAAAATTGTTTAAATTAGTGTTTCCCAATTCCCACATCTAAATAAACTAGGTAAATTGCAAATTTGCAAATTACAATCGCTCAATTTTTCCATTCACTTTCCTTATACAACTTCAATTTATACATACTTACTTTTAAATCTCATTCTCATACGATAGAAAAGAAAACAACCTAAAACGATAATCAAGCAATTATAGCAATTATAGCAATTATCATAAATTACTTTTCAGTTTTCACTAATTATATAGGAATACAAATACAATAATGAAGCAGATAAAATTACATATATAAATCAATCATCACATCAGTCATCACTATCATCATCATCAATAACCAAATTAGAGTCTCCCTTTGATGAAGTAGTCACACTCCCACCCACACTCCCATTGTCTTCTTTTTGATCTACAATTTACGAGATTACACATATAATTAAATTAGACGATAAATGCTTAAAACAATACGTTAAAAGAAAATATTACCAACAGAACAAAAAAAGATTACCTTCACATGCAAATCCTTGTAACCAATTTCGTGTACAAATTAGAGCTTCTACATCAGTTGGAAGCATAAAACTACGATACTTATTAAGAGCGTCGATACTGAAAGCTGACTTTGACGCTACGATATTAATTGAAATGCTAAGCACGTTGAAGGCCATGATAGATAAATCAGGATATCTCTAGCTTTGACTTTTCCAATGTTGTAACACATCTAATTCTAAGTAGAAATCCATATCCATTACTGGCTCATCTAAATAAATATCCAAAAAAGATTTACCACAACTTTGTATTTCTACTTGACGATATCGAAATTCCTACATTATTAAGAAAAAAATTGATTAAATACTAATATATATTACGAAAAAAATAATAATTGAGAAAATAAAAAAAAAATATTAAACTTACCACTAATGTAGCAAAATCAATCTCCAAGCCCTTCCTAGCTCTATGTGTTGCTGCTCCTTTACTACTGCTACCTCCAAATGTGTCTTGTGCTTGAGAAGATGATCCAACCTGATGGCTTCTAGTTCTAGATATGTGATTTGTTTTGCTCTTCTCATATTCTCCGTAGAGTTTATATAACTTGCTCTTTATGTGAGCCAACTTCTCTTCACAAGTGAGGGGATCAAGATTATTAAAACAGAAGTTCAAAAAATTAAACTTCATTTGAGGATCAAAGATTGCTCTAAGTGCAAGGATAACACTATAATCACTCCAATACTTATCGAACTTTTGTTTCATTCTAATAGACATCTCCCTTATGACATGATCTTCACTACTTAAATTTTCATTCAACAAACATTCAATCCTCCATACTTGCAAAAAATAGTGGTTGGATGTTGGATATGATGACCCTGACATCAAATTGGTAATACTATGAAACGGGCTTAGAAACTTGCATATCTTTTCTGTTCTTTCCCACTCATCAATGGTTGGACAATATTTATAATGACGATCATTTAATTGAAGGCAAGAAAAAGCACATCGATACTTGAGTGTGTTATCAAGCATAAGATAAGTGGAATTCCATCTAGTAGTTATATCCAAGCGCAAACCAAGATTCATATCAATGTTGCCAACCTGTTCAACACACTCCAAAAAGTGTTTCATTCTACTCTCGGAACCCTTCACATACTTCACACTTTCCCTTACTTTATGCAATGCTTCACTACTTACAGTCAATCCTTCTTTAATGATCAAATGAAGAATATGAGCACAACATCTAATATGAAAAAACTCACCACCACATAACAAACTATGTTATAAGTTCAATTGCTCTTTCAGAAAATCTTGCAAACAATCATTTGCAGATGCATTATCCAATGTAAGGGAGAATATCTTCCTACCTATGTCCCAATCTTTCAAAAATTCAAATACTTTTTTCGACAACTCAAACCCTGAGTGAGGAGGGGGCTTTACAAAAAGCAAGAATTTTATTATTCAATTTCCAATTGTCATCCACATAATATCCGATCAAATAAATATATCCCTCACTAGTGGAAGCAGTCCATACATCATAAGTCAAACATACTTTTCTTGGAATTTTTTGCAAAATTTGTTTCAAATTCTTCTTTTGAGTCAAATATAAATTCCAAACATTTGATGTAGCGGTTTTTCTACTAATTGGCTTATAATCAAGATTATATAGCATTATGAACTGTGTAATCCTCCTATACTCAACAAATGAAAATGGCAAATCATGTTCAATAATAGCCATAGCCATTACCTCACGAGCAAATTTAAGATATGGTTTTTTTTATCTTAACTTGCCAGCATGATCAATTATCATATCACCAACATCATTATATCTAGGAATTTAACTCAAACGACACTTCTCTCTATGTTGACATAAAGATGAAGTTCCATGTGAATGTGTTCCAATAACATATTCCTTCCCACATGCTTTAAACTTAGCCCTATTTTTACCATCCTTCCCAATACCAATTTTTGTAAATATTTCCCAAACCTGAGTAGAAGAGCTACCTACTCGAGCCTTCTTACCTACATGTTTTTCAGATTGAGAAGATCCTGGTTGTAGATTATCGTTATGCCCACTAACTTCAGACACATCATCCACATTAATAGGTTCCATTGCAGTCTCATTACTTGGAGGATCCATTATGTAAATATAGAAAATGTTATTAGTAGTAGTACACTTATTTATAAAATATAAATATAGTCACTCTACGTCTCCACTGGCCACTGCATCGGCATCATCCAAGCCACGATCGATGGCCATACGGCCACATCACACCCCACACCATCCAAGCCATGGCCAGTAGCCAAACGACCACACTTCAAGCCACAGCCGATGGCCACACTACACGCTCCAAGCCACCGGCGTCACCCCTACCCCGCACGACCACACCGTACTACACCATACTTTCCATTCTCTAAGCCACCACCACTAGCATCACCCCTACCCCATATGGCCACACTGCACCACAACTACACCACACTCTCCATTGGACCGCCGTCACCCCACATGGCCACACCAGACCACACTCTCCATTCTCCAAGCCATCGCCACCAATGTCACCCCCACCCCACATGGCCACATCGCACTACACCACACTACACTCTCCATTCTCTAAGCTATCGCCACCAGCGTCACCCCCACCCCACACTGCCACACCACACACACCCCACCGCACTGCACCATACCATCAGCGTCACCCCACACGGCCATACCACATGACACCTTACTCTCCAATAAGTAAAAGGACAATAGACTATTGCTTTACCTTAATTAATGTCTAACGAGGATAGTGGCACGAAGGAAATGGAACAGACGACCGGTATTCAGCAGAGTGGAAGAGGACGACGACTGTCACTGTGACTGTGAGCTAGAGCTAGTGAGTGTCTCGTGTTCGTGTCTGTTGTGGCCTGTAGAAGTGGAAGAGGACGAGGATTGTGCTGTCGTCTTTGGTCTGTAAGGTGAATGTGAGTGTGGAGGGACGACCGGATAAGGAGTCGAGGACGACGACCGAGGGAGTGTGAGGTGTGAGTGTGTGACTGTAGTCTATGACTAAGTGTCTCGTGTGAGTGACTGAGTGTGACGGTGTGGGTGGGTGTGGATCATGTGGTGTGGGCTGTTGTTGTGCTACATGCGTGCTACCTATTGCCTGCTGCGGAAGGTGCTATCGAATGTCGTTCCAGTCGTCTTCGCCGAAGTCTAAAGTCTTCAGCTGTTGTGGTGTTATCCCCGTCTTGTCACTTCAGTCAACATTGGCGTCGGCGTTATCTCGTCAGGCGTCACGTCATCAGTCGTTAGTTGCCAGTCGTCATCACAGTCCACCAAACACAATTGACAGCACAACTGCTAGACAGCACAGCACGTTAGTACAGAATTTTTTTTTTTTGGGTTAGCGGGCCAACTCGCGCCCGTAGGAACTTGCCCACCCCGCCCCGCGAGCCAAAATTTTTTACCCGCCCTGCAATTTTTTGTGGGTGGGGTGGGTCAACCCACGGACCCACCCCGCAATTAGCAGCTCTACCCGAGACCCATCCTAATGTACTTAGTTAGTAGTTTATTAGTATTTTCTTATTTTATTTTATTTTTAGTATATTATTGTTATTTTTATGTTCTTAGTCTATGGTTAGTTTAGAAAAAGAAACTAATTAACATGTTAGGTCTAGGAAAAAATAAAAATAATAATAATAATAATCGTAGTAATATAATAATATAATATAAAGGTTTATCTTTGAGTACCTATCGGGTTATCATGGTGTATACCATCGCTCAATGGCAAATGATAAAATGATAATAAAAATATAAACATAACATTAAATAAAAGTCTTTAGAATAAAAATATAAAAATTAAATTAAATTAATTATTTAGTATAAGAATAAAATTAAATAAAAATCTTTAGTATAAAAAATATAAGAATAAAAACATAAGAATAAAACAAAATAAAAATTTTTAGCTTAGGAATGAAAAATATGGAAATAATATTAAATGAAATAATAAAAATCTTTAGTATAATAATAATATATAATAATAAAATTAAATAAAAACCTTTAGCATAGGAATAAAAATAAATAATAAAAATCTTTAGTATAAGCTAGGATTTTAGAAATGAAAAATATAGAAAACAAAATTAAATATGATAAGTAAAAATATTTAGTATAAATAAAATTTTAGGAATAAAAAATATAATAAAGAACAAAAATAATAAAAATATACAAAATCTAAAAATGCAATAAAATGTAATAAAGTTTCTTTTTAGTGTAAAGTTTTTTATTAAACTTTTAGGAATACAATATGATAAGAATAATAATAAAAAAACAAAAGTATAATAAGTATAATAAATATAATAGAATTGTTTTACTAAAATCTAGTATTTTAGGATTTTATCACATAGAGTTTTTTTCCCAAAAAAAAATAAAAGAATAATATGATGTTTTAAAACCTTAGGTTATCTTAGGTTTTTTTTTTTTTTTTGAAAAAATCATTATCATATAACAACCTAGGTTATCTTAGATATTTTCTTAATAAAATTAATATGATTAAATAATACAAACCCAGCGTTTTTCATTAAATAAAATTAATCAACAAACTAAGATTTTATAAAAAGAAAAGCAAATTACGAATGGTTTGATCCCAACTAGCAGGTACATAGGCATCTTTAGGACAACCATAACAAAATAAAAACTTTACATTTTCTTAAAAAAAAAACATAAGTCTTAAGAAAAATTAACATAATAAAACTAAAACCTTAGGTTTTTAGCATAAATTCATAATCTTGTAATAATAATAATAAAAAAATACATATGAAATATAAAATAGGAATATAAAGGCCTTTTAGTAAGAAATTCTTGAAAATTTTACATATTAACCATTTAAGTTTTAATAGGTTAGCCCTTGAATCCAACATCTTTAGTTAAATATTTTTCTTAGAGAAATTCACAGACCAATAGTTAGTTAAGGTTAATCCACCCAGTTAATCTTAATTTATTTTTATTTTTCAGCTTAAGTTGTTAGCAAGTCCTTTTAAAAATTAATTTTTCTTAATTTAGTCGAGTAATCTATATTAAATGAGTAGATTTTAGTATAGATTAAAATTAAGGAAAATGGTTTAAAAACTAGGCTCGACAACAAGAAAGCAAACACCCTTCTAAAAGAGGTACATGAGGGAATATGTGATCCTCACATGAATAGCTAGCCACAAAGATCATAAGATTAGGTTATTATTGGTTGACTATAAAAGCTGATTGCATCAAACACATAAGAGGTTGTTATCCATGTCAAATTTATGCCAACAAAATAAGTGCCCCTCCTCAAGAACTTCATATACTGTCTTCACCATAGCTATTCTCTATGTGGGCTTTAGACATAATTAGATCAATTAACCCAAAAGCATCCAATGGTCATCAGTTTATACTAGTGGCAATCGACTATTTTAACGAATGGGCCGAAGCTTCCTCATATATCAATGTTACTAAAGGAGTAGTGGTCAAATTCATCAAAAGGGATTACACATAATGGCATGAACCTCAACAACAAGCTCATGATAGAACTATGCCAACATTTTGGGATCAATCAAAAGAATTCCACTCCATATCCACCACAACTGAATGGAGCTATAGAAGTGGCCAATAAAAATGTTAAAAAAATTATTAAAAAGATGGTCATTAGTTACAAAAATTGGCTTGAGATGTTACCATTTGCACTCATGGCCTATCAGACCTCCATTAAAACGTCAACAAGAGCTACCCCTTACTCTTTGGTATATAGCACTAAAGTAGTATTACTGGTTGAAGTTGAGATTCCATCGCTTAGAGTATTATTAGAGACTCAACTGGATGAAGCTGATTAGGTGTAAAAAAGGGGTTGACCAATTGAGCCTAATTGATGAAAAGAGGTTAGTAGCATTATGACATTACTAATGTTACCAATAAAGAATGGTTAGAGCCCTTAATAAAAAAAAAAAATGCGACCTCAAAGGTTCTAGGAAGGTGACTTAGTTTTAAGGAAGACCCTCTCAAATGTACAAGATCTTAAAGAGAAGTTTACTTATAATTATGAGGGTTCATATTTTGTAAAGAGAGTATTATCTAGGGGAGGCATTAATTTTGTCACATATAAATGGTCCAAATTCAAAGGACCTCATAAGTTCTAATGTAGTTAAAATGTATTATGCTTGATGAATCAATGGAATCTTGCTTGAGTTATTGAAAATATCATTGGTCTCTTTGTGGTCTAATTTTTACCATCTACATGTAAAGTTGATGTCCCCGATGGTCATCGAATCAATCATCTCTTGCCTCATCGATAAGTTTCTTCCTCCTTTACTCCTATTTTGCCTTATATACTCAAACACGAGGGAATCTGTGAGGAATAAAACAATGATGAATAATGAAAACTCTTCAAATACTCCATCATGGATTCACCTTTTTCGAAAGGGGGTTTTATTTGCTATTGCAAGCTAGAGTCCTAAATAACATCAACAAAGATAAATTTGAGCAAAATGAATTTGAAGTGTTGGAATTCTAGAATGAAAGTGAATCTCACACAAGCATGGTTCATCCAATGATGGAAAGAGTTGATTTCATATGGAGGCAAATAAATGGGTGCATGCAACTTTAAGAAAGAAGGTTCATTATTTAGGTGTTATCTGTAAAACCAGGTAAGATTCTTCACTATTGAGTAAAGAAAATTTTTAGACATTCCTTAGGATGGTTAGCCTAAAAGGACACTTTCCTAAAGTTCATTTTTAGGGTTGCTGGCCTGTAATAAATACTTTTCCATGTAAATTAGTTAGCCCATAGGAGCATTGTCCTGAAATTCATCTTTTCTTAGGGTTGCTAATCTATAAGAATCACTTCCCCATGTAATTTAGTTAGCCTACATGGGCACTATCCTAAAATTCATCTTTTAGGGTTACTAATTTGTAATAGGCAATTTTCCATATAAATTAGTTAGCCTATAAGGGCACTATCCTAAAAATCATCTTTTCTTAGTGTTGCTCTATAATAGACGCTTTCTCATATAATTTAGTCAACTTATAAGGACACTATTCTAAAATTTATCTTTTAGGGTTACTAGTCTATAATAGTGCTTTTCCATATAAATTAGTCAGTCCATAAGGGCACTATCCTAAAATTCATCTTTTATTTGGGTTGCTAATCTATAATAGATGCTTTCCCATGTAATTTAGTCAGCTTGTAGGGGCATTACCCAAAAATTCATCTTTTAAGGTTGCTAATTTGTAATAGATGCTTTCTTATGTAAATTAGTCAACCTACAGGGGCACTATCCTAAAATTCATCTTTTCTTAGGGTTACTAGTCTATAATAGACGCTTTCCTATGTAATTTAGTTAGCCCATAGGGGTACTATCCTAAAATTCATCTTTTAGAATTGCTAGTCTATAATAGATATTTTCTCATGTAATTTAGTTAGCCCACAAGGGTAGTATCCTAAAATTCATCTTTTAGGATTGCTAGTCCGTAAAAATGTTTCCTGATGTAGGATAGTTAGCCCATAAGGCACCATCCTAAACGTCTCTTGCTAGTTCGTTGAAATATTTCTTGCATTTGGTTGAATAGCTTGTTAGAGTACACTTTTAAGCAAAAATGGTATATCTCTTTAATCTTTGTAGTAAAGTTTTCCTTAAACTTCACTACAAAGAAGAGTAGTCATAAACATACCATTTTTGCTCCATATTTCTTTTCATTTTTATTTTTTTAAATAAAAATAAAAAATCAATTAGGATAAATGCAATTTATTTACATTATAAGATTAAGGCACAAGCCAATGCCTTGATGGAAAGACTCTCTTACACATTCTAAAGTTCCTAAGTTTGACTCCCCCATCATGTAAAATGTGCACAATTTTTTTTTTTTTTGAATTGAAAAGTGAGTCAAAAGGGAATAAATGCGATTTATTTGCATAATGATATTGACACATAGGCCAATAGCTTGTTGGAAAACACATGGGTACAAATCACGAGAGACATGGGTTTGAATCCTTACTCACATAAATGAGAAAACGTTTTTTTTTTTTTTTTTACAATGAAAAATGTGATTTGAACCTATGATTTATACCTTTTTCCTTCTTTTTTTTTTACCAAAAATAAAAAACAAAATGTGCGTTAAACCCACAATTTCAGCTATCTTCTTCAACCTCCCATCTATCTACCATGGGAGATGTTGCAGAGCTCGAAATTTTTCTTTTTCTTGATGATTTAGACTTACAGAAGATCAAACAATGTGATTCAAGAAGCAAATGCTTCCAAATTAAATAAGTATAATAATGACATTTAATCACAAAAACTCGTTTTTATTAAAATTCTGGCCTTCGGCTTTTCTTCTACCCACATGTATTCAATCCGTATCAGCTTATAAATAGAGCCCCATTCCACTTAAAATCGGGTCTCTATCATCCATCCAAAGTCTAAGCTTTCCCTTCTTTTTTTTTTTTCATTTTGGCGAAGCTCTCTCTCTCTCTTACTAGAAATTTTTTGGTGAAGCTCTCTCTCTACTTTCCCATTGTGAAACATCTAAGTTTGGCCGCCATTAGATTGCCCATTCTAGCCACAACTCAAATCACTACCAACACCATCTTTGCCAAACACCACTGCTGTCGCTTCCAACTTTCCCATTATAACAACTCCCCACAACCATCTTCGATAACCACCCATTGAGACCCCCCCTACTGGCTTTGCGAGGATGACTAACATCCTTCCAAACTCCGACGGCCGTCAAAGATCACCAATGAAACTGCCTTACGAGTTGTGTGCTTAGTCGTTACTAGACCCGATTTGCAACTCCAACAATCTGACCTAGATTTGTAAAAAAAAAATTCTTATTTTTAGAGACATTTTAGATTTTTTTTTAAATTCTTTTTAAGAAATTTTAGTTATTTTATATTTTCTAAGACACTTAAGCATAATTTTTTAAAATATATTTTAGATATTAAAAAAATTCAAAGAATTATAATTCTTCATAATTTTTATTTTTAACAAATTTAGAAAGATAACATATTTGAACTACGGTTGGTTTAATCTTAGACACTAGGTATGAAGGCACATTCGAGGAAACCTTATTTGTAAATAATAATTAGGTTCATAATTTTTTTTTCAATTTCTTCTTCTTTTTTTTCTTTTGAAAAGTAAATTTAAAGTTAGAATATTAAAAAGTGACAACCATAAGGTTTTAATAAGATAGCTCCCAAATTCCAAAAATTCCTATATTTAAAAGTTGTATGCAAACTAATCGTTAAATTAAGACTAATCTATTCAATTAGTCTTAATTTAACACTTTTTCCAATTTCAATCGGGTAACGACTCTTTTTTCTCTAAAAAAAAAAAACTAATTTTAATCAAGGATTTACATTAAAAGAGCATAAAGTTTAGTGTAAATTAGAGTAGAAAAGAAAATGAACTAAAATTTAGGCTTGACAAACATTATTTATTTATTTACTTTGAAAAATTGTAAGTACATCCACAATTATTAGTTAGGTATGGATAGATCATTAAGACTTTTTAAATCCAACTTCACCTCCTAAAGCCCAAAATAGAGCCTTTAGCATTTTCAAACTATTGGTTAATATTAACGACCTATTTACTTTTTGGAATTGAATAAATTGGGAATAGAAAAATTATACATTAAAAATAAATATTACCTGGAATATGTTAAGAATTTTTATTATAGCATTTATTTCATGTAATTTTTTATTGTGAGGAATACAAATTCAAATGTTTATTTTACCTCATTAATTATAGTATTAAGTTGAAAATATAAATAAAATTATCAATTTGCCCCTATTTAATCATTAATTGTAATCTTAATAAGGGTATAATTAACATAATATTTGAATTTTTTTATTTTCACTATAGAAAGAATAGAATTTTTTTTTTTAAGTAATGTCTATTCTCAATGGAATAGAAATAGAAATAGAAAAGCTCTTCAAATTAGAATTACTTCTTTATTTTTCCAAATAAATAAAGTAATATACAATTGAAAGAGAATAATTTCTATATTATCTCTAAGTAATTGAGTCGTAAATATAATAAAGCATGTCAATGGCAAAAAAATATAAAGTTGGGTGGCTAAGCTTGCACTTAACATAAGAGTCCATCAGCCCAAATCCCACTGTTTCGATTTCCACGATATTTGCATGTCGCATTTTGCAATAAAAGCTGGTTGATTCATGATTCACATGATGCAATGATGACACATTTAACACCATAATAAAGGAAAGTATATTGAGACTTAAGTTTTGCTATCAATTTTTCAAAATTTATCATACTAGTTTTATTTCTTTCTCGATACTCTATCTTATAATCTATTACTTTAGTAACCACTAAGGATTTTTTTTTATTTTTTGAGATTTAAAATTTTAAGATATTTTAGTTTTAGTAGATAAACTCGAAAATTAATTGGTTTATTCCCATTTTAGTTTTTTAATTAATAATAAAAAAGAACTTTTTATATTTAAATTTATTAAAATTCAAATTTAAATAATAACTTACTATATTTATAATTTGTTTTGAATAAAAATAATTTTTTACCGATTCTCTTTTTTTTTTTTTCTATAAAGAGTCATCAAGTATAAATTTTGGTTTCTCTTTCAATTGTATAATTTATTTTCATTATAGTAGTATAAATATCGTTATATTATTTTTTCTTTCTTTCTATATCTTACTTTTTTACGTAAGTTTTTCTATTTAGTTTTTTCTTATTATCTTCTTATATTATTTCACAAACCAATTATTAGAAATACTATATCATTTAGCTTATACATAGTACCATGTAGTAATAATATCATGATAATAATGATGGCCCCTTCTACCATTCAATCCTACGTCTGTCCTTGCTTTACCCCCCCTAACTTTCAAAAATGTACATATAGATTTCAAACCGCCACTAATATCCATATCTGGGGATGTTTTTGCAATTATTTCTTATTTTTTATTAGCAACACATCGTACCTTCTTTTGAGATCAAATTGTCCACCCCAAACACCCTGATGCAATGAACAAGAGCGAAATACTCAAGTGGGCCAAAAGGTTATTGATTAGGCCTACTAAAAAGCTTTATATAACCTGGCTAGATACTTTGCCCAGCCTCATGATAGGCCTAAAATCCAGTTAAAAATATAGGCCATTTCTGAATTCTGATTGATCGCAATGAAATTAACCATCAGTTTTGGCTTAAATTATGTTTTCAACATTAATTGAATGTCATAATAGTGTCCCTGTTAGTAAGTAATATAAAGTAGATTGTTTTTACATTATTTCCCTAAGGAGGGAAATACTTGCATTTTTTACTAATATTAAATTAAACTAACACAAAGTGAACTTCATTTTAAATTTACTAGATGGCACTTTCTCCTGTGTATTACGAGTGCAAAAGAAGAGAAGGAAAGATAAATATAAAAAAAATCAACACATTTGATAAAAATAATGCTGATTGTAAAAAATAAAAAATAAAAAAAAAAGAAAGAAAGAAAGAAAAAAAATCATAATACAATAAACAAGATAGGGAAAATTATAAAATAATGAAATTATATGATAAAACATTTTTAGTAAGTGGTTACCTAGGATAGAGTGGAGATATCTAGAATAATGTGTGATTAGTTTAGCAAATACCACACTAAGATATCCCCGCTTAAAAATTACATTATTATGCTAGAGGTCTTTTTAGTAAAATAAAAAATTAAAAAAAAATCAAATTGCTAAAGAAACAAAGGCTATGCAGATTAATGTAATAGGTAATTGTCAAATTCCATAAAAAAAAAAATTATTTCACATATAATAGAAGCCATTTTCAAGTTCTCAATTCAAGATAGTTCTGATCCAATATATGATATAAACAAGATCTATATAATTTGGCATTTAGGTAACAAAAAAATTAAAAAGAAAAAAAAATAGACAAAAAAAAGGAAAACATACACTTATGCAAAAAAAAAAAAAAAGAAGTAATGTGCTAATTAAAAGTCACTTCATTGTATGTAAGGATATCACCTTACATGTTTTAGACTCATGTCTAATAATTATATTCCAATGCTAAAACCCATCCTATCCATGCACTTTCTTGTATACAAACCCCTTAGTAATCAACAAATACACACACAAGTTTAAACCACTCAACCCAGCTAAAACCCAATAATAGTCATCAAGATGTGCATGGTTTAAATTATCACTAAGCCACTTGGTGCCACCTCTTGTTGAGCTAATAGACTGCACTAGAGGTATAATCGCACTGCTAATGATACTCCCAACACCAATTACACTCACATATTCAGCTGCCCCAAAGCTTCTCCACATTTTAGGCATTTGGTCATAGAACAGTTCTTGCAGCCCCACAATTGTGAACACATCTGAAAATCCACATAGCATGTATTGAGGCAACAACCACCACACCTTCATAGGGACTACCACTTTCGGGCTGTCTATCAAGCCATGTTCTCTCGCGACACTAACCCTTTTGAATTCTACCAGTCCTGACACCACCATGTTGAGGATTGACAAAAATAGGCCAATTCCAATTCTTTGTAACATTGTGATGCCAGAAGGGTGACTTGTGATTCGTCGTGCTAAAGGGACGAAAACTCGGTCATAAATTGGGATTGCAATGATTATCGCTAGCCCTATGATGCCTTGGAGGCTAGCTGGTGAGATGACAAAGTGAGGCCCAATTGATCTAACCATGGTGCTTCCTTGCTTGGTGAAGAATGTGTGTGCTTGGGCTTGGACCACTGCAAACATTAAGCAGGAAAGCCATATGGGGACGAGACGAAGAACTAGCTTTACCTCCTCAACTTGATTTAAGGAACATAGACGCCATGGATCCCTTGTTTTGCTTGATGTGTCAATGTTGTCGATGATCATAGCCTTGTCCAAAAACCTGTAATTTTATGAGATTATTACAAAAATGTAGAGTTTAATTTATAGAATGTATTAACAAAGCTATGAAATCAGAATATATAAATATATATCCTTAATTTTGGTGGTAAAAATGCAAGATTTATTAATTTTATGATTTGATAGTGGATTTAAGCCTTGTATTTGCATATTAGTTTGAGCAACAGTTGGTTCCTCTACCAAATCAACCAAATCAATTAGATGGTTAGAAAGTTTGTAGGTTATTAAATAAAAAATAAGTACTCTCTTATTATGAATTGAATTCATTTGTGCAAAAACATTTAAAAGTCAAACTCTCTCTCTTTTCTCTCTCTCTCAATTCTCTCATCTCAAATAGAGGTATTTTACATTTTTATACAACAAGTAACTATTTATTACACAATTTTAATGTCGTCAATAACCAGCCAAAGTATCACAATGCTTTAGATTTGATCCAAGTATTTTCAATATTTCATTTCTCTCTCTCACATTGAAATTATTATATTTAGAGGAACAGATTTTGAAACTCTTGGTGTTTAATGATTATATAACTACTAGTTATGCATGTTTGCTTAACTATGACGAAAATTCTTTTTTTTTTTAATTAAAAAGGGCCTAATGACATATCTAATAAAGTTATATTTGAAAGTCTAAGCTATTAGCACCTTTTTATTTTTTTTTAAGTGTATTGATAATTATTTCAAGAAAAAGCAAGATACAATAATGCTAACCCGAAACTTTTAGTTTGTGCTAGAGGACGAGGCCTGTCCTGGCTTGCTAACTCCACATCGTCAAGGCAAATTCCTTTGCCATCACGAGCCTCATCCACTCGCCACTTCTTCGCTGCCGCCACAAGCACCTGCGCCACCCTCGTAAACGGGCTACCAAGTGGTCCTTGCCGTCGGTACCTTTTGATACCAAAAAGGAAGCCTACTGATGCAAGTGCTACGGCTGCCCCTAGCACTCCAAATCCTACGGTCCACCCAACATTGTCCTTGTAGATTTAAAAATATAGAAATTAGTCCAATTCCAGATTAATTATGTTTTTATAAGTTCTCTTTCAAAATAAAATTAAATCATAAAATACCTTGTTGAAAAGGGGAACACATTTTCAAATCCTTTCCTTAGTTTATAAAGATATAAAAAGTTTATTTCCTGAAATTTTGTTTCATAATTATTAGTCTCACTTTTAAATAAGAGATTGACAATCAATTCCTTGGAATGCTATTTATAAGAATACTAGTTTATATGTTTAAGAAAGAAATTTTTATTTTTTTAAAATTAATTATACACTTCATCAAAAGCAAATATATAAAATTATATATATATATATATATTAAGTAGAAGAGGACATAGGTGACAAATTTTCGCCAAATAATTGCATAGCACTACTGAAAATAAAATTCTGATTATGAAAGAATATCATTTCACACTGGTTTGCTATCATCATTCGATGGAAAGAAGTTGGCATCAAATCAATCCACGAAAACGTCATCTTTAAGTCGACATATACCCAAAAAAAAAAAAGTCAAAGCTAGCAATGACAATTTTTTGACGTGGTAAAAAAAAAAAAAGTCAAAGGGTCATGAAATGGAATAGTGGTTTTATTGACTAATCAGGTCAAAGGGTCATGAAGTAGAATAGTGATTTTTATTGACGAATCATTGACTCTTGTGTTGTGAATGTCATATATAAAGTTTTTATATAGTGTTTCTTAAATTGTAGTTCATAAATTAAAATTATTCATGTAAAGGACCGTTTCAATCCGTCATCAATTGTGGAATAATCCGTACAACCAGTCTTTCTATCAAATCGAGACTATAATCCTATTCTAGAACTTCACGTTACAAGTGTTTATTTTTTGTGCATAAAAATCATTTTATTGTATTTCCTAACATTTTACCAAAAAAAATGATTTCCTCTTTTCTATCCTTGTAAAATATATAGAAAGCAAAATAAAGATTGAAAAAGCATCCCATTTGACCAGAGAAGTATCAGTATATATTACATGTTTTTTTTTATATATAAATAATGATGAGTAAATATTAATAAAATTTAAATATAAAATAATAAATGATTTATATATATATATAACTATCATATATTTAAAATGTATATATCTATCGCTTTTAAATATACGTGATATGTAACACTTTATGAATCTTTTTTTTCAGTTAGTATGACTTTAATAGGAAACTTACTTGAAGATAAACAGCAATAAAAACGGCAGAAGTTCCACCAAAAACAATCCCAAGGTACCACCAATTGAAGAAGGAGCTCTTAGCAATTTTCTCTTCTGGCAAGTTTTCATCAAATTGGTCAGCAGCAAAGGTTTGTACGCATGGTTTATGCCCACCTTCCCCAACCGCAACGATATACAGAGACGTGAAGAACATTGCCCTCCTATACTCCTTTGGGATGAGTTCAGACACTGACACCGTAACAAGAGCCATACCCTTTTTCCACACCAAAAAGACAAAAGCAATTAGACACACAAGCCTTTAAATTAAAAGTCAAACATAGTAATAAATTTAATCAAATAATCATTTAAATTTGAGTCGGTTTGGTCCAACGAGCCTCAGCACGCTCATATATTTAATAAAGCAAGCTTAAATGAAGCTTGACCGAATCGAAGGATTGTGTTCGAATACTAATTAATTAATTTCAATTAAAAGAAAAAAAACCCAAAGAAAATGCAAAATATAGACACAAATAGTATACTTGAAAAAGAATGTAAAGAAAGTGACGTCTCAACTTCCAAAAAAAAAAAAAAAAAAGTAGAAGTCTTGTTGTAAAATATAATTAATATAGAAAAAGTAAAAATTAAAGAAAGGAGGGAGAAAATAGGAATTACCAGAGCGTAGATAGCAGAAGCAATGACGATGGTCCTGAAACGTCCAAAGTACGAGTCGGCAAGGAATGCTCCAACTAGCGGGAAAATGGCCGACACACCCACCCATACGTTCACGTTCTGCGCTGCGGATGCCAAGGACTCACCCAGCTCGCTCATTAGGTACGTTATTAAGTTCCCTGCCAGCCCATAGTATGCAAATCTCTCTGCGACCTCCACAACTTCACGTGTCCCCCCATTTAAAAATAACAAAACTTCATCAGATCTATTTATTCGTGGTTTGAGTTTTATTTTCATGAGTTGAAATATCAATTTTAATGGCAGATTTAAAAAAATAAATAAGTGTTTGGATTAATCGGTATCGGTCGATCAATTTAACACTATCAGACGAGAATATATATATATATATATATATTTATGGCAGAGCATTGATGGATGGACCGATAAACGGCAACTCACATACCATTGGTAATGCATGCATTTTTTCAGTTGAAAGCTTATTTCCTTGCAATCATATATGATCCAAAAAGAAAGTCAAAATATATATATAATGTATTTGTCCACATTTCAATATGATCAGAGATGGAAGTAAACCGGAGAAAAAAAAAAAAAAGAAATGAGAGGGAGAAAAAAAATGAGAATGTATTCTTCAATCTGGTTTGATAAAAAGAAAGGAAATGAAAGGAAACGAGTGGAGTTTTTATCTTTTAATGTTTGGTTAATATCAAGCGAATGAAGAGAAAGAGGAATAAAATAATAATTGATTTAGATTTTCCTTTAAGATGTATAAATGAGTTGATTTCTCCTTTTTATGATATTTTTGTAAACTTACCTTCTTCTTTTTTTCACTCATTTTCGTTTGGTTTCTCTCCAAATTTTTATTAAATAAAAGTGGGTATAGAGTTAAAAATGATTTCCACCAAGTTCATCGCTTCCCACATTATTTCCTCTTATTTCCATAGATATCCTTAGAAAGCAGATTTTCGACACTTTCACCCATCCAATCAAGGTGTAAAAGTAAATTAAGTCAATCTACTGTATATATATATGTATGTGTGTGTGTGTGTGTGTGTGTATACACTGTATCGCTCCAATCCTTGTGCAAGTACTGTACGTACATCTTTGAAGAATTCGGAAGACATGGGTGTCTGAATAAAAGATAATCAAAGTCCAGAGTAGGATGGATTGGCTGCAATCGAATTACAGCTTCTACTTCTAGCGTGTATTCATCCCAATAAACGGAAGATTAGAGGAGTACATCAAACTTTAAACTTACATATGATGAAAATGGCGGAAGACCATCCACTGTTCCGGGGTCTCTTGGTGGCCATCCTATTTTCTCCAGCATGGTCTATCATAACTGGTGTTATGGTGCTAGCCATGGCTATTTTGGCCAACTATGATGCGCGGAGAGACAGAGAGAGAGAGAGAGAGAGAGAGAGATTATGAATTGACCAGTGTTATGTTAGTGCAACTTGGAGCAAGAGGAGCTTCGGCTTCATGGTCTTTATATAGTCAATTGAAAATGAATTTTCCACGTGATATAGTTGAAATTTCATGGTAAGGCTGACCTCATTGTTGGTATGGAAAATCTGGATTAGAAAACAACATGACGTATTACGATATATGAGCAACCCTATCCCATAAATTCCATAGCTATCTAATTATATTTTTAAGTGAAATAGACGGTGATTGCTAATGAAAATCCGATAATTCTTAGTGCAAAAAAAAAAAAAAAAAACAGACTGGTGGATGGATAGCGGTCTTCTGCCTAAATTTCTCCTGATGGCGCTTTCATTCGGATTTTGAAGCATATCCTTTTTGTTTGGGACCCCTTAGTCAATTCTACAAAATTGATTTATTTTAAAGCATAGCCAACTCCGTCTTGGCTGCTTATCCTGCTAAGTCGACACTTCTCTTCAGTCTAAAGCCTATGCGTGCGTGGACCACCCTATAGCTACGACGACTTATTGCGTGAGGTTGTGGCTCTTTCACTAATGAAATATAATACTGCAACGGTCATTTCCTTTGGGTTGCCATCTTAGCTCTCCCGATTTAATTATCGAAGTCTTTAAGAGAAACTATAATAATCCCACCTTTTGCCAAGCTTCATGATCGAATTCTTGTCTTCCAACTAGGGATGATGATGACGGTTTTGCTAGTGGCACGTGTATTAAGTAAGCCTACCATAAATCAAACTGACATCTCCGGTTTGTATTTTGAAATAGAATTTTGAAGAGTAATTAGGTAAACAAATGGGTGAAGGGATTCATGATCGTCAAGAACTTGACAGTTTTTAATTTTAAGTTTTTATGGTGTCTAAGTTATTTCTCATAATATGTAGGGAAAATTACAAAAACTTTATCTATATTTTTATCTATTTGCAAATAGATAACTTAAATTATTTATTTTTTTGAATAAAGAGACAATCCAGTTCCATAAACAAATATTAATATAATTTAATACATTTAAAGCAACATGTGTTGCCATGCTATTGATGTAAAATAATTAATATAATAAAAAAAATATTAAATGAATTTAAATCTAAAATATATATAAAAGAAGAAGAAAAAAAAAGAATAATCATGTTTCCATTTTCTAACATATCCCTAGCCTTAGGATAGCCGAAAAATAGCCAAAATATCATGTGGGTTGTGACTCATCATGATAGGTGAGTCTTGTGACCCATGCATGGTAATAAGTAGTTGCTTACTACCCTATTAGGCTTGAACAATCCTCGTAGAGTGGTGAGTGGTTATTCACCATTCTTGAAATAAAAAAAAAAATTAAAAATCAGTCGAGTTGTGAAAGGATCATAATTGTGAGAGAAGTCTGTTTAAAGGATTAGAGGTCTTTGTGTTTAAAAGTTAATTCTTTTGTTTGTATTGTAATTATTGGATTTTTGTATTGCGTGCTATCTTGGCCATGGTGCTCCATTGGTACGTCTTAAGAAACTAAGATTCATGTTCTTAGGCTTGTTGTATGTGGTCCAATGGGTGGTGATGTGAGGTCCGATGAGTGGTGGGGGTGTGACAATGATCTACAGGTTGTGAGTGACTTGAGAAATGTAAATGAAAATGGCTGTAATAGCCATTTATAGGATCTAAAATATGAACAATTATTCATATTTTAGTAGGATTTTTTATATCAAGTAAATATCATAATATGTATGTATTATGAAATAAAGGAGAAATAGCAACATTCTCATTAAGTTAGTTTCTTCATTACCTTGGATTATAATTTCCTCTATGGCCTCTTAAAATCTTTAAAAAGGACTAGAGCGGATAGTTGGGGTATTAAAACACCTTAGTTTATACCATCAAAGGGTTGATTATTTCGTGACCGGTCATAAAATCATGCATGGTCTATTTATAGATGACTAGGATCAAACAAGGTGATTTAATATTTCCATTGTGTACTTGAGGTCATTTTTAATGATTTCAGTAGTTTGGTCAAGTGAAGCTTAATGGTAATCGCAGTAAAAAACACGGGAGACACTAGGTTATCCTGCTAAGTTGACACCAGAGGCAGATTGCAAATTCTTCTTGCTTTTTCAAAAGTCTTCTTCTCTTTAGTCTAAAGCCCATGCCTGCGCGGACCACCCCATATCTACGACGACTTATTGCATGAGGTTGTGGCTCTTGCACTAATGAAATATAATACCGCAAGGGTCATTTCCTTTGGGTTGCCATCTTAGCTCTCCCCATTTAATTGTCGAAGTCTTCAAGAGAAATCTCAATAATCCCACCTACTGTCAAGCTTCATGATCGAGTTCTTGCCCTGCGATTCTTGCATGCATTCATTATCTTATTTGGTGTTTTTATTCATCACAGAGGTCGTTAGGGATGATGATGACAATCTTGCTAGTAGCATGTGTATTAAGTAAGCCTACCGGAAATCAAACTGACATCTTCGGTGTGTAATTTGAAATAGAATTTTGAAGAGTGATTAGGTAAACAAATGGGTGAAGGGATTCATGATTGTTAAGAACTTGACAATTTTTAATTTTATGTTTTTATGGTGTTTAAGTTATTTCTCATAATATGTATGGAACATTATAAAAAGTTTACTTGTCTTTTAGTCTATTTGTAAATAGGTAACTTGAATTAATTTTATTTTATTTTATTTTATTTTTTTAAGATAAAGAGGCAATCCTAGTTTCATAAACAAATGTTAATGTTATTTAATACATTTAAAGCAACATGTGTCAGCATGCTATTGATAATTGATGTAAACTACTTAATATAATGTAAAAATAATACTAAATAAATTTAAACCTAAAATATAAAAAAAAAAGAAAAAGAAAAAAAAAAGAAACAACCATGTTGCTGTTTTCTAGCCATGCCTCTAGCATTGAGGTAGTAAAAAAATGGCCAAAATATCCTATAACTTGCAACTCACCATGATAAGTGGGTCTTGTGACCCGCACACAATAATGGATAGCTGTCTATCACCTTTTTGGGCTCAGACAACTCTCTTAGAGTAGTAGATGGCCATCAATCACCTTTGAAATTAAAAAAAAAAAAAACGCATTAAAAACCAATCAAGTCGTCAAAGGGTCACAATTATGAGAGACATCTATTTAAAGGATTAGAGGTCATTGTGTTTAAAAGTTAATCCTTTTATTTGTTGGGGTGTGACTCATATTCCCTTACAGAAAGCACGTAAATCTCGCTCCACACTAAACAGGCAGAGGTCCGGGGAAGCTACCTCGATGGGGCTCTCAAGGGGGCAGCCCCTCTTAGATACCAGATAACTTTTAATATTTAAGTCTATATTTGTTCATTAAAAGTTTGAGTTTGAGCTTATGAATAGTCGTTACTATATATTATTTCTTTTTTTCACTTGTAATTGCGTAATGTAATAAGAGAATGAGATGCTAATTATAGTGGAATCTTCTATTGAACATAGCCTTCGTTAATGGATGAACCAAGATAAAATCTTGTGTCTTTATTTTTCTTCCTCTTTTAACTTCATTATTTTGTGTGCATCGGCCCCAACATTATTTGTATTGTAATTATTGGAACTTTGTATTGCATGCTATCTTAGCCATGGTACTTCATAAGAAGCTAAGATTAATGTCCTTAGGTTCATTGTATGTGGTCTAATGGATGGTGATTTGAGGTCCAATGAGTGGTAGGGTGTGACAATGGTCAACAGGTTGTGTGTGACTTGAGAAGGAGAAAGAGGGGTAATTGAGGAATATGTAAATGAATATAGCTGCAATAGTTATTTATAGGGTTCAAAATATGAATAGCTATTCATTATTTAGTGGGATTTTTCATAACAAGTAAACATTGTAAAATGTATGTATTATGGAATAGAGGGAAAATAGCAACATTCTCACTAAGTTAGTGTCTTCATTATCTTGGATTATAATTTCCTCTATAGCCTCTTAAAATCTTCAAAGAGGACTAGAGTCGATAGTTGAAGCATTAAACACCTTAGTTTATACCATCAAAGGGTTGATTATTGTGTGATGGGTCATAAAATCATGCATGGTCCAGTTATAGATTATAAGGACCAAACAAGATGATTTAATATTTCCATTGTATACTTTGGGTCCTTTTTAATGATTTTAGTAATTTGGTTAGGTGAAGCTTAATGGTAATCATGGTCAAAAGACATTAGAGACATTAGCTGGCTGCATTTCGATAAGTTGAGACATTAAAATAGAAAGTGTTGATGTTTGGATACCAAAAAAAACATTTATCTATTCAAAGATAATTTTAAATAATATGATGTTATAAATTTTTTCCTAATAATACATATCTTTATTATTTTTTAGAGAGATATTCTAATTCGTCTATGAAACTTTATTTTAAAATATATATTAGCAAAAAAAAAAAATCATACATAAATGGCAAATGCTTACCTTTTTTACAAATAATATTGAGGTTTTCTTAACTTATTGTTCACAAAATACAATGCAAAGAACCTATTATTTCAAAAGTAAAGTTACTCATCGATTTTAATATTGAGTGGTTAACGTCACATCTACTATCTAGTGAGGACGAGCACCTTCCCAAGCTGTCCCATAATTTACATATTTGGATCAATGGCTTAGGGGCTTAAGAATAATATGGAATATTTCATTAATTGTTCAGCGGTATTCATTGCATCTTAAGCTAAGATCGTGTCAGGACTTGCACAAAACATTTTAGGCTGCGGTTGGTATAAAGAAAAGGTGAGGGGAATATACATATATATATATATATAAGGGATTTAATTCATTTTTTATTTCTTGGTTAAAAGGGCACAAAATCTATTCGTCTTAAAATGGGCAACTTGAAAGCTCGTTAAATTTTTATTTTGCCCCATGGATTAAATTATTAACTATTATGATTATGTTAGTGATTTAATACATATCTCACCTTTTTTTTATTTTTTTATCTTATTAATAATTCATTTCATCATTTTCCTTCCTTTTCTTACGTTCCTCCAAACATACATGTTGAAAGGAATTAAATATCTATCTTCTTCTACTTCTTCTTCTTCTTTTTTTTTTAAAATTCCTTTTCATTTCAAATCCTTCTCCATCCACAGAAATATTCAAACATAATGTTAACTTGCTTCAACTTTATAAAGTTTATATAACTTGCTTTTGCTCTTCTCATATTCTCTATAAAGTTTATATAACTTGCTTTTTATATGAGCCATCTTCTCTTCACAAGTGAGGGGATCAAGTTTGTTAAAACAGAAGCTCAAAAAATCAAATTTCATTCGAGGATCAAAGATTGCTCCAAGTGCAAGGATAACACTATAATCACTCCAATACTTATCGAACTTCTGTTTCATTCTAATGAACATCTCCCTTATGACATGATCTTCACTATTTAAATTTTCATTGAGCAAGCATTCAATCCTCCATACTTGCAAAAAATAGTGGTTTGATGTTGGATATAATGATCTTGACATCAAATTGGTGATACTATGAAACGGGCTCAAAAACTTGCATATCTTTTCTGCTCTTTCCCACTCATCAATGGTTGGACAATATTTGTAATGACGATCATTCAATTGAAAGCAAGAAAAAGCACGTCGATACCTGAGTACGCTATCAAGCATAAGATAAGTGGAATTCCATCTAGTAGTTACATCCAAGCGCAAACCGATATTCGTGTCAGGACTTGCACAAAACATTTTAGGTTGCGGTCGGAATAAAGAAAAGGTGAGGTGTATATATATATATATATATAAGGGATGGAGTTATAAGGGATTTAATTCATTTTTTTTTTGTTTCTCGGTTAAAAGGCCACAAATATCTATTCGTCTTAAAATGGGGCAACTTGAAAGCTCGTTAAATTTTTATTTTGCCCCATGGATTAAATTATTAACTATTATGATTATGTTAGTGATTTAATACCATATCTCACCTTTTTTATCTTATTAATAATTCATTTGATCATTTTCCTTCCTTTTCTTACGCTCCACCAAACATACATGTTGAAAGGAACTAAATATCTACCTTCTTTTTTTTCTTTCTTTTTTTTTTTTATTTCTTTTAGATTTTTTTCATTTCAAGTTCTTCTCCATCCACCAGAAATATTCAAACATAACGCTATTCCCAAGGTTAGAAGCAAATTCAAGTCCTGTCTAGATTTCACTTATTAGTAGAAAGATAAGTGGTGATGCAAATGAGATAAACATTTATTAGATTTCATTTATTATTATTATTATTATTATTATTTTCAATGTTTGTTTTAATCCTAATTTTAGGTTTATCAAATATTAATATAATAATCTCAAGGGTTTATAAACACTTCATAGTGGCTAATGAGAATAAGAAATGTTAAAGGAAATAAGGAAAATGGATATGTTTTTTTTTTTTTTTTTGAAAAGAGATATCCTTTTCTTCATTTTTCATTAATATATATCTAGTGCAACTGATTGTTGATTACAACCTTTGCCTCCCACTTACCTCTCATCACCATTCACCAACTATCTAGAGCCGCTAAAAATCTCAATTGTAAAGATTAGTATAATAATTTTTTTAACAATTTTAAGATTTTAAGGTAACGTTTGGTTACCACAAAAATATGGTACTAGACTAGACAAAATTTTGTCCTGCATTTAGTTGACATAAATGAAAAAAGTACTGGACAAAAGGGTTAAATTTTGTACCATATGTAATTCTGAACAAAATTTGTGGCACTGGACAAAAAGTTAATTTTTTCAAATTTCTCAAATTGTCCCTCCATTTCTTTTCCCTTGCATCAGACAAACATAAAACCCTTCCAAGAGTAGTATGCAACCCAGTTTCCATCCATGTTGCTCTAGTTGTGGGCTTCGTCGTGTAATCGATTGTCATTCGGTTGTCGCCGTCTTCACTCCACAGGTCGCCATCCGGTTGTTGATGTCTTCACATCGCAGGTCGCTGTCATGTTCGTTTGCTTGTGTTATTTCTCCCTTGCTTGCTTTTTTACCTTCCTCGCATGCTCTCCGTTCGGTTGTAGAGTGCACATCTTCTCTGTTGCTTTGCTCTGTGTCATAACCTTGTGTCCGGTTGTGGGGTGCAAGTGTTTTGGCTTGGTGGAATGGTGTAGGGGCTAGTGTAGTGTGTGCGTTTTGGCTGGTGATCGTGTGTGTGTGTGCTGAAATGGTGTAGGGGCTAGTGTAGTGTGGAATCGTAGCAGCAAAGTGTGTGTGCACGTGTTTTGGCTTGCTGGAATGGTGTAGAGGCCATTTAGTATTAGAATTTACAAAATGCATCAAAGTATTATAATTTAAATATAATTATAGTTACAAAAAAGCACCAGCAAATTATTGTAATGCAATATATTAATTTGTTATAATATTAATATAACTAATATTAAATATAATTTTTAATTTTTAATACAATTTTTAAAAATTATTAATATAATTTTTAGAACGTGTTATATTATTAAATATAACATAAATTATTGTAATTTATAATATGAATTATTAATTTTTTTCAATCAATGGACTTATATGAATTATTTTATATAATTTATAATATCTTTAAATAACATTTTCTTATAATAATATCAAATATATATAAATAACAATACTATCATTAAAAATGGTATAATTGTTAAATTCATTATGTTTAGTGCAGTACTTTACAAATCCAAATAATGGACAACACAAAAATTCTTGTATAGTATTGAACAAACCAAACGTAGTACAAATTTTTTTTTTATCTAGTTTTTCTTATTTTGTATTATCTAGTACTTCTTGTACTGTTTAGTACTAGGAATCAAATGCTACATAAAAATGACAAATATTGAAAAAAAAAATTAAAAAGCCTTTTCTCGCAAGTAAAAACACCCTTAAAGAAGCTATGATCCATTTAGATGGACATTTTAAGAATTTGCAATAAATGAGAGTAATTACAACGTGAATGAGTCAGATATACAAGGATGCTGGTCCTCATCCACACTTAGTTACGTAGATATATTGCTTTTCTTGTGTGAATGGGCTCTCTCAAAAGGGCACTCTTCTTGACAAATTGTACGAGACAAATTTATGTGCCTTTTCGGAGGTAGACCGACAGCAATAGTTAAAATGGGAATCGCATACGTTATAAATTTTTTCAAAACAAGCTAAACAAACATGTCTCGTGATGTTCTCAGCTATCCCTGCGATAGTCTATAGTAATAGTAATTTCGGTAGTGGAAGTATCTAAAACCTCAACCGTCCCTTATGCTTTGTCTGTATTAATAATTGATACCAATTATTGATGTATCGAAGTTTGTAGTGATCCATGTGACGTTTTTTTTTTTTTTAAATAATTCGTGACCTAGTTGGCTATTTCTTCATAGCTGATTTTCTTCCAGATTGTAAATATATAACAATTGAATAGATTTCTATCTCTCAACAATCTATATATCAATAATCAATAATAATAATAATAATATAAAAAAAATCTAACAAAAATATCATGAAATAAATTAATAGATCCGTATTTAAAACTATTTTGTAAACTATCAACACATGGTCGAGTATGTCAAAAAAGGTCTCCCTTCAATAGGCATAATTGAGTATCATGGACGTGACTTAATATGGTTATTTATTTATTTATTTAGTAGGGCGAATTTTCCTAATAGTTTTTTTCTTTTAATTTTTCTAGAAAAACCGTATAGTCCCACACAAGCCATGAACTTGCGAGTCTAAAGATCTGCCTCCGCCTACGGGCCGTAGATTCGGTTTTTCAATTCAGCAGTCCCGTCATCCACTGTTTTGATGAGATTACACTTATTATTTAGTTATATATATTAAATTTTTATTATTAATTATTATTAAAATTTTATTATTAATACATAAATTAATAATGAGACTGAAGACAGTATTAATATCATAAAAAACATCAATAAAACCATAAAATTTTTCCTCTAATCACCATTTATCATAACTCAAAACACCCTTAAAAAGGACTGCTAAACTAAGCATGCAACCAAACTATTCGCTCAAACTTGGGCTCATATTTTATTTACTTATTAACTTTTTTTTTTAATGTTAAAAATTCAATAAAAGATAAAACTATCTTTATATCCAATTTGTTATTCCTACTTTTAGTTCCTAGAAAGGTAAAAGTTACGATGTCTTAAGGAGTTTCTCATGGAATAGATTAATTTTGACACCAAACCCAACAAGAAATTTGAAGTCACATACATTTATATTAAAACTTACTAAGTTTTTTTTTTTTTTCCCTACGTAAGTTTTATTTTCTTTTTCCTTTTTGATGTTATAAGTAGATATTTAAACTCTCAAGAAATTCAAAACCTCTATGCCTGTGCGACACTTTTATGATGGAATCATCTAATCTATCATTTGATCATCCATATGGCTCTTGGAATTAGTACAATATTGATTTTAGTGATTAAATGATGAATTGGACAATATTATCAATCCAATCATAGAATAGCCAATGTTTGTGGCGTTGCACATATAAAATCGTTTGTGTTTAATGTTGTCCTGAATTGTATAATGTACGAAGAAAAGAGCATATTTAGTATTATAATAAGAATATAGAGAATTTAAATTATTCTATAAATATGCATTGTTTTTATGGAATTGAATTGAATAAAATAGCTAGTAATTTATTTGTTTTGCAAAATTAGTATAATATTGGGTAAAAAGCCTTTTGAGCAAAACTTAAAAAATTTATACAATCTAATAGGTAGTATAAAACTCTTATTACTGAACTAACCAAAGGTGCAAAAGCCTTGGTAAAACTCCTAAACCAATGTTCTTATTTTCGAAAAGGATCTGCATTAATTGCAATATATAAAAAGTTTTATTGTATCATATTAAAAAAAAAAAAATTACTATCATAGTGGATCTTGTTCTAACTTTTGATTAAGTATAGAACACTCAAATTGATAAGCAAGTTGCTCAGTAATTAAATAGATTAGTGCGCATGATACTTGGATTATAGCAGGGACACATCACGACTTAAATTTAGATGGTGCCGACTCAAATATAACACCACTCATTTTTAGAAATCTGAAATGACATTTTCTCGACCAATTCAATGTTATAGATTTGTGACATATGTCCTGTCGATATGGTGAGGCTTGTATTCTTAAATTATGTGCCTAAAGTTCCTTAAGGAATTGATCAAGATAACATACTCAGCATTATATCTATTTGCTTTACGAATCCGATAAAATTTATAAGATTTTAAAAATAACGTAAAAATTACAAGTTAAACTTTGCTTCTTCTTTTTTCAGAAGTTTAAAATTATTATACCCATTTGAACTTTCGTTTATTAAATTTTATATATTAAGTTTGAATTTACGAAATACCATACTTAATCGAACACTTGCATATCAAATTTATCATCATCATAAAATAACATGACAAATACCTATTGGTTAATAATAAAATAATATATTTAATAAATAAAGATTCAATTAATTACAACATTTAATAACTTCAAATTTTAATTATAAAATTGAAATAACACCCACATTATATTGACATTATCACACATTTAACACACTATAGTAAGCCCAAGGTGAACTTCCCAATCATGTGTGCACTAGATATATAATATATCCTCTAGGGTTCTGAATAGGAGACAGCACTCTCTTCTTCGTCCCTCCAATTTTTTATTAGATGTCCACCCATGAATCGTCATCCTAATCCTAATAGGCGTGCCTAATCTCAATATCTTTTAAATGGTGAAGGATATCCCTACGCCATAAAATAGATAGACATGTAATATTGCCCTTGAAGGGAATCTCGAAAAGTCAAAACCTTTAACGTGTAGGAGTAAATACACTAGTTTTTTAATGGGATAATAGAGATAGATGAAGTTCCATTTTTCCTTTTTATGTATTGTAACGTATAATGTAGTTGAAAAAAAAGAAAAGAATCTAATTCCATCGTTGGCATGTGTACAATATAAGCTTCGAGCACAACACTATCCATAAAATACACCCCAGTGATTTGTTTGTGTAGCTATAATTTAGACCAAAGTTCTTTGAGAAACATGAGTCCCCCCAATTTCAGCTTTTCCTTTTTTTGCTAAAAAAGTAAATCAAGTTCTCTGGGTGGTGAATATCAAAATTAAGCTTCCCAACTTGGTGGCAACTTTGGGTAAACCCTAAGAGCAAAAGTATAGTAATTAAAGGTGCAATAAAAGAGATCATTTTCAATGGCTAAAACATGTAACTAAAAGCTAGAATTGATCATCTTCATCGTTTGTGTAGGCAAAAGACAAAACATCCTTGGTTGATACACGGTTTATGAAATACGCTTTCCTACACGTCCATTGTCCTGCACATGTGTTGATCCTAAAAGACAGCTTCTAAGTTTACGCGTGTTAAACTTTTTTCTTTTTTTTTTTCTTTTTTAATAATAGAAAAAGAAAACCCTGAAATCTTGGACACTCAATATTGATCATATTAGGTTTTTCCCACAAAGGGATAAGAATGAACATTGCATTTTGCAAATTGGACAACCAAAAAAAAAAAAAAGAAGAAAGAAAGAAAACAGTCATATTCATGGATCTAAATGAACCAACACAAATCACGAATGCTTGAAAAAGGCATAAGAATCCAGACTCCTCCACAATATGCGGTTCCCACGAAAAAACTTGTTGCAGGCTTTCCCTGCAAAGCAGGACCCCATTAATGTCAACCAAATTAGAAAGCCATGGTCATTCATGGTTATGGTTATGGTTATGGCCAATTGCAAGTGAAGATCCCCTGGCTCATAATGCCATTCTGACTCACCAAGTCGTCCTTCTTGCTTATGGGTTTCAAGCCATGTGCAAGGTTGTGTCATGTCTCGATTGCCCATTGGCTGACTTCAAAATATATGACATGGCCACATGAAATTTTTTAAAGCTTTTCGAATTTAGCCATGATACAGTATGAGCAGAACAAAATCAAAATGATTTTTTTTTTAAGTAAGCGATAAATAAGTATCTAAATTTTTAAATTTGTAAAGTGTGATTTTATTATCATCATTATTTTTTTTTATAATTTTTCCAACATGTGTATGTATGTCTCTAGTAGACACTAAAGATCTAAAATTATTATTATTCATAATCATTTTAACTACAACTTTGGATTGTAGTGACATTTATGAGTTATTTTTAAAGGTTATAGAGAGGTGATATTACATTTTGTGAGTGTAATATTCTATCCATATCTTGCCAATTTTTTAGGTATTTATTTGGAATTGTTTCAATTTTTTTTTTTATTGAGAGTATATTATAACTTTTCATCTTATGCTTTTGGTTTAATTTTCCAATATATAACTTTCATATTTTGTTAATAAATTTATTAGGAAAAATGTTATTATGATAATGGTAACACTTGTTAAGATTTACAATAAAAGAAAATTTATACATTTTTCAAAATGTCTAATCAATAATGAAAGAAAATAGATGTTTCATTATTTATATGCTTATAATTTTATATTTTTCTGAAAGAAAATTGTCTAATTTTGGAATATATATTCACTATTCTCTCGCATTGGTTGGAGTAAATCCTTTTATGGTTAAATCATATTACAGTTGGAGCTAATAGGACATGGCTTTGTCTCTGATTCCCTCTTTTCTTTCTATCTACTTTGAAGATTTATTTAATGAATTGTCTTATATGCAATTTTTTCTTTTTATATTATTTGAAGCATCCGTTTCGTAAAATTTAAAGGATATAAATAAATGCCTACTGTTTTAAAATTGAATGATATCTCATAAATATCTCAACCTATTTTCAATTTTATGTAATATTATTATCTATTGTGTATAATATTAAAGTGAGAAACGACATTATTGATGCTTTCAATACATTTATTTTTATTTTTATTTTTTATTTTATCGAAAACCCTTAAACATAAATGTATAATGTTTGAAAGAGGAGATTTTGGCGTCGAGCTTGCTCAGTTAAAACCATCCCCTATCCTAGTTAATTACCACACTATGAAAGTATATTTTCATTATTTTTTTATGATTTTTCCAATTTTTCCTTTTATAAAATCTCTGTCTTTCTTTTTGGTTTTTTTAATTGAATGTATTGGTTTTCAGATTTTTTTTTTTTTTTTGCCAACTACAAATTTACAAAACTGATGAGAAAAGGAGGATTTGAACTAGTTTTATCTTGAGGGTGAACGATATTCAATATTTATGCCAACTAGACTACAAATATTTTGTGTAATATCATCTAATTAATTTCGAGCAATTACACTAGTAATTATTGTATAAACTTTCAAATTGTATCTCAATCCATAATCTCTAATGCCGGAAACTTTTATAAATGTTTGGTTTAGTGTCCAAACTAAATTCAAAAAGGTCATAAAACTTATATAAAGATGACCCATTTCGTAATATTTGCCAACACAAAATTTTGGATTGTAATTACGTTATAATCTATGCTAGGTACGAGTTTCTTTATTCTATGATAGCTTTGAGGATTTTTTAGGTATCATGATGAAATTGATATGGTTATGTCATATGTAGCCTTTTGTAGTGAAAATGGCGGGTCCCAAGCCGATGGCAAAACATACCATTAGAAAAAAAAGTTAGTGTAGAGGTGGTCAGCGTGATGTGATTTCCTCTAATGTAAATTTATTATTTGTCTATTTTTGATAAGTAAAATATGTCTTATGTGTTTATGTATATAAAAAAATATTTATATAGTTCTAACGGAAATATGAATGAACTTTCATATTATTTCCTATATTTTGACAAAGTTGCTATTCCTTCAGTAATATCCATCTCCCTCTATGATATTATTTTTCATATTATGTCCTATTTTGACATACTTGGTATTCCTTCAGCAATATTCATCTCCCCCTATGATATTATTTTTATTGATTATTAATGATATATGGAGTTTTCATCCCTTATTGGGTTTACCACTAAAAGAAAAATGTAATCCAACTGCATGCTTTTGAAATAGAAATTAATTAGTTAAGTGCTCGAATGAAGTAAAAAAAAAAAAATTCTGAAAAGCGATAAATATAAATATGATTTAATATAAAACGAACGTATATAATTTATAATTTGATGAAAAGGAAAGTTCATGTAAAAGCTACTTCAAATACAAATACAAATGCCTTATTCCATCTCATAATACAAATGGAAAAATCTAAAATAACAAAAGTAATTTTCATTTTCTATTGAAATTATTCTATTTATGTAATAACCAAGAATGACTATTCTTGTTAGAAAAAGATATGAAGAAGTACATCATCGAATCATCTATACATAACGTACATCGTGAATCAACACTCCTGGATCGGTTGTCTTTTTTCCTAAGCGATTTGTCCCTGTGGTTTTATACGCGTGTCCATCATTATGAAACTATATTAATTTAACATTTTCCGGTATAGCATGTTTAGTTGATTTAATAGAGATAAAATGTAATAGATTTTCTTTCCTTATAAAATTATTACTACATTAATCCTTGTCGGATGAATATTTAACTGTTTCGGGTTTGTTGTCTTAAACGTGTTTCTATTAATCACATTCAAACACGAAGATAAAAAGTTAATAAATAAGAATAGAAATTTATATTATAAGTATTTACATATAATTGATTGGATATAGTTGAAATAGAGAATTTAAGA
This sequence comes from Laguncularia racemosa, assembly GCA_037954665.1. Lineage (NCBI taxonomy): Eukaryota > Viridiplantae > Streptophyta > Magnoliopsida > Myrtales > Combretaceae > Laguncularia > Laguncularia racemosa. The sequence continues at coordinate 3,716,929 of JBBMOL010000006.1, forward strand.
CAACAAAATATTCATTCATCTTTTTCAATATATTTTTCTCGTAAAATCTTAGCTCAATAATTAAATCATGAACAGATAGGACTATGTTGATATTGATAGATATATTATTAAGGTTATTTTTATTATAATCAGATAAAGTAATAGTTATATCTTTTCAATTGTATTTTTTCAGAATAGAATTCCAACCTTAATGAAATTGGTAGTGGTTGGCCCAGTTGATTTGAGTCCGTAGCCTCTCGTTAGTTTGATCGATTCGTTTTAATTTATCCTCATCCCATGAATCTATATTAGCCCTAACAAAATCTCCTCTCCTGTTTAAGCACTTAAATAGTAGTTAGGTGGGCATGAATCTATATTAGCCCTAACAAAATCTCCTCTCCTGTTTAAGCACTTAAATAGTAGTTAGGTGGGCATGAATCTGGCGATTTGTATAGAAGCCGTTTTAAATCCCGAAATTTTATAGACTCCTGGATTATGACAACTATAATTAATAATAAAAGTAAAATATATTTTGAATGCCAAGTGCTAAACCCATATAATGTAACCGAATGGTGTAAATAGTGGTTTTTCAACGCTGCTTCCTCCTACCTATAATGATATCGCATTAAGGGGGGAAAAAAAAGAAAAAAGACATTACAGAATTACAGGTTTTAAAAGTCTTGATCTTATATGTGATCGATGTTTATTTTTTAAGCTACTTCTTTCATACAATATAAAATAATAATAATAATAATAATGGTAAATGGAATGGAAAATAAACGTGATTATAATGCTATATATAGAGAAATTTAAATCCAATTATGACAATATAAATAAATGTAATGGATGAAAATATGAAATAGTAAAAGTTTTCAAAGTTATATATTATAATAGATAATATGCTAAAAAATTATTAATAATTATATGATATATTTCAAATTATTATGTAATTTTGGTGATGTGGAGTAATAAGAGCCATGAACTTTTGTGTTATTTTGGTACTCATATATTTCATTTCCCTTTATTCAATTAACATTCATGTGTACATATTCAAATCAAAGCAAATCCTCAAGTGTCTTCCCTCCACATTATGGGGTGGAGATGAGTTTCCCTCATGACAATCTTCCATAATTATACCTTCAAATCCTTTTCGATACCCAACTTTCAAAAGTAAAGATAAAATATCACTAATGACATGACTTCACAAAACAAACATACCCAACACACATTTTACAAATTTAAAGAGGCTACGTTTCTAATGTACATTGGTCGAACAGTCCAATTCATTCTAAGATAGGTTAGTATTGGAAACTTTATGAAATGGGACAATAGCTAAAACCTAGATCCTAGACTATATGGATACCATAATTCCACATCTATATAGTATTTGTCTAGAATAAAAAAGAGCTAGGTCCCATACAGTGAAAAGGTGCTCTTGATATCAACACACACAAGGCCCTATATATGTTATTGGTTGAAATGAGTGAATTGTGGTTGGAGGGACCTCATGTCAAAAGTGGGTTTAAACTGATTGCACTATGAAAGAAAGATTTCTCTTGCACTATCATTTTCTTCAAGGGGTAGGCACTATCCTAAATTAAGAAGACAAGACTAATATTTGAATATCCACCGTGTGTGTATCTATATATATTATATTTTATTTTATTTATTAAAAAGTCAAGTTGTATCACAAAATATATGAAATAAATATTATTATCTTTATTTGGAATAGCCAATTATAGGAGCATATATTGTATATTGTAGTTATCATTACTAGAATAGCTTAATTATATGAGCATATATTGTATATTGTAGTTATCATTATTAAAATATCTCTCTCTCTTGTATATATATGTTATTGATTTCACTGAAATAATATAAGTGTAGATTTTTTTTTTTCTCTTTTTCTTCTTTGTTATATGGTATTGGAGCGGTAACGATATTTTTTCTCTTTGCCTTATAATTTTCAATTTTAATCATCATGGCCTATGATGGAGATAAGTCAAATTCCAACTACCCTTTAGAGCTAGGAAAGCGAGCTAAACAAGCCAGCCCGCCCTAACTCGCAGCAGCTCGGGGGTTGAAGCGGGCCAGCCCGTGTTGGCCTACACATGTTGCAGGTCCAAAATTTATGTCTGCTTCGCCATGCATAGAGTTTTTTTTTTTTACTAAATAAAAAAATCATTTTCATCATCGATTTTTTTTTTTATTTATCGTTTCTCATTTTTTTTTCGCAATCATTTAATTTGTTTAACTTTAAGACAATATCAAACTTTTTTTCTCTTCCATATTCTAGTGGTAGTGACTGAGCATGAAATCACAGTCTGAGTATAGAGGTTTTGTGTTGTATTTGTGTATTGCATCTTCTTTTTAGTTGTTACTTTTACCTTTTAGTTTATTTACTTAATTTACTTTTAGTTTTACTATTGGTATTTGACAACTTAGTGAGTTAAGTTGATTTTTTTTTTTTTTTGGCAAGCCGTGTAGGCTAACTCATGCATGTGGTGAGTTAGCTCGCCTCGACTTGCTACTTTCGCGGGCCAAAATTTTCGGCCCACCTTACATTCCTGGCTTTAGTGACTGAGTATGAAATCACAGTCTGAGTATAGAATTTTGTGTTGTATTTGTGTATTGCATCTCCTTTTTAGTTGTTACTTTTGCCTTTTAGTTTATTTACTTACTTTACTTTTAGTTTTACTATTAGTATTGGACAACTTAGTAAGTTAATTTGAGTTTTTTTTTTTTTTTGTGGGTCATGTAGGCTAACTCAAACCTGTGACGTGTTGGCCCTTCCTGACCTGCGGGCCATGCAGGCGCGGGCCAAAATGACTCGCTGCTTTTGCCTACCTTACAAAATTTTTGTGGGCTCCACGAGCCAACCCACCGGCCTGCCCCGCATTCCCGACTCTACAACCCTTATTCTCTTCACCATTCCGATCACCCTGGAATGGTTCAATTGTCCAAATCTCTTAATGGAGACAACTATTCAATGTGGAGTAGAGACATGGTAATTTCTCTAAATGCAAAATCCAAGTCGAGTTTTGTTGATGGAACTCTTAAGGCACCATCGGCCACAACTAAACCTAATGAATATGTAACATGGAAAAAATGCAATTACATGATTATTGTCTTAGCTTCTAAATTCTTTGACACCTAATATTGTAGATAGTATTACTTTCTATAGCACTACCTATGAAGTTTTGGAAGATCTTCAAAGTCATTTCTCACAAAGCAATGCTCCATGAATTTTTCAAATTGAAAGAGACATTTGTTGTCTGACTCAAGATCAAATTCCTGTTCCAATTTATTACACAAAGATGAAAAAAAAAAAAAGAAAAAGAGATGAATTAGGCTTTTATAATGATGTAGTTTGCACTTATGGAGTAGATAATAGAAGGTACAAATTGATGTAGTTTCTTATAAAATTGATGTAGTTTCTTATAGGATTGAATGAGTCCTATAATGCCATCTGTGGTCAAATTCTTTTGATGAATCCATTACTTGATACTATGCAAGCTTATTCCTTGATTACTTAAGAAGAGAAACAATGAAACTTGAGCACAACATGTGATACAATAGAAGCTTTGGCTATGGTTGTTCGAAAAGATGGATTAGTTGCTCTTACAACTCAACAAAAATCCGGTTCCTCTTCTCATTTTAATTCATCCAATCGCAAGTCACTCCATTGTTCTTATTGTAGCAGAGATAATCGTGCCAGAAAGATATGCTGGAAGTTATATGGTTATCTACCTAAACATTCCAGGAATGCATCAACTAAGCATAATGGCAATAACCAAACTTCAATTAATAATGTGAGGAAGGAGACTCCCATGATGTAGTAGATTTTGTTCATTATGAATGACTTGACTTATTTACAATTATAATAGATGTTGTTTATTATGTAGGTAATGGGTCATCTGAATCAACTACTCTTAAGGCAAATAATGTTAACACTTCTTTAGGTTTGTCACTTCCTAAATTAATTATTGATAGCAGTGCAACATATCATATTACTTCCTCTCCAAAACTTCTCATTAATAGTAAAGAAAACACTTCTTTAGCGCCATTTGTTATGCCAAATGGAGGCTAGGCTCCAATTATTTCTAGTGGGAGTTTATCTTTTAGTCCTCTTATTTATTTGGAAAATGTGCTTGGGGTGCCATCTTGCAAAATGGATTCCATATCTGTGAGTCGCATTACAAGAGATTTGAATATTTAGTAACTTTGTATCCTTATTGGTGTATTTTATAGGACTTGATGATGGGGATGATGATTGATTTAGGTAAACAACAAGACAGACTTTATTATTTGATTACAACTACAGCAAATAAGTCACATACTAATGTTCGAAGTGCACTAGCACATTATGGATGATTTTTCTTATTTTACTTGGTTTTTTTTTTCATGCAACATAAAAGAGAAACATGCCATCTTCTTACTAATTTTTTCTCTTATGTGAAAAACCAATTCAATACTAATATAACAAATATTCGAATTGATAATGGAGGCGAATTTTCTTTTTTGAAAGACTATTTTGCACAACAAGGCACCATTTACCAACATTCTTGTGTTTATACCCCTCAACAAAATAGAGTTACTGAACACAAACATAGACATATTCTTGAGTTAGATAGAGCTCTTTGTTTTCAAGCTCATCTTCCTTTACATTTTTGGGTAGAATGTGTATCAACTGTAGTTCATATAATTAACAGGTTACTCACTCTAATTCTTTCTCCCAAACTCCTTTTGAGAGACTTTATGGTAAAAAACCTTCTTATTCTCATCTTAAAGTTATTGGATGTTTGCATATGCCATTAATTTTCTTGTTCCTAATAAGTTTGCTTCCCATGCAATGCGTTGTGCTTTTCTTGGATATCTTATAGGTTAGAAAGCTTACAAATTGTATAATATTAAAACTCATCTAGTTTTCACTAGCCTTGATGTTATTTTCCATGAGGAGATTTTTCCATATACATCAATTGCTTATTTCTCATCTAATACAGATTTAGCCATACCTATTGCAATCCTAAACACTAAAACTTCTTCACCCATTCAAAATACACATGTGGAACCCACTTCTATTCCACCTTCACCATCACCGACACCTTTACACCGTTCTCAATGATCCCATGTCTCTCCTATTGCTTCATGTGACTACATTTGTAATCAAGTGATGTCTCCCAAATTAGCATCAACCTCGTCATCTTTTCCACATAAAGGTATAAGATATCCTCTTTCCAATTTTATCTCTTAAGCTTGTTACTCACCATGACATCGTTCATTTATTGCTACTATTACTAATGATGTTGAGCCTAAAAGTTATGAAGAAGCTGTATCATAACCTCATTGCCAAGAAGCAATGCATTCTGAATTGGTTGCATTAGAAGCCAACAAAACTTGGTCTCTCATTTTTTTCTACTTGGAAAACAAGCTATTGGTTGCCATTGGGAGTACAAATCAAGCACAAGTTAGATGGTTCTCTTAAGTGCTACAAAGTGAGTTTAGTTGCCAAAGGCTATACTCAACTTAAAGGTGTCGATTATCATGACACTTTTTCACCTAGTACAAAAATGGTTATGGTAGGTTACTTATTGGCTTTGGCAACTGCTTAAAATTGGTCTCCTCATCAATTAGACATCCATAATGCCTTTCTTCATGGTGACCTTTCTGAAGAAATTTATATGTCTCTTCCTCTTGGTCTTCAATGACGAGGGGAGAATCTTGTGTTTCACCTCAACAAGTCCTTGTATGACTAAAACAAGCATCATATCAATGGTTCACCAAGTTCTCTACAACTATTCAAGATATTAGATTTGTTCAGTCCAAGGCAGATCACTCGTTGTTTACATGTAAGAAAGGAAAAACTTTTATAGCATTATTGATCTATGTTAATGATATTCTCATAACGAGTAATGATCCCATTGCTATATCTGCTCTCAAACATTTTTTGCATAATCGTTTTCAGATAAAAGACTTAGGTGACTTGAACTATTTTTTTGGTATTTAAATCTCTTAATCAAAGAAGGGAATATTCATCTCACAAAAGAAATATGCTTTGGAAATTATAAAAGATGGTGGATATTTGAGAGTTAAACTTGTAAATCTTCTCATGGAACAAAATATGAAGCTAATAGATGAAGGTGAAATGTTAAAAAATCCATCTTTGTATAGACATTTTGTGGAATGCCTAATTTATTTAACTATTACCTACCCAAACATTACCTATTCAAAACACATATTGAGTAGGTCCATGCATGCTCCACATAAACCTCATATGGAAGTTACCATGCGTGTACTGCGATATTTAAAGAATAATCCATGTCAAGGTCTATTTTTTTCTACCTTTGTGTGATTCAAATTAGGGTGGTTGCCCAGTGTCTCAGAAATAAATTACAAATTACTGCATTTTTTTTTTATCTTCTCTTATTTCTTGGAAGAAAAAAAAAAAGGCAAAATATTGTTTCTTTATCATCAACAAAAATTGAATATAGAGCTATGATTGATATATGTTATGAGTTATCTTGTATACGGTCATTATTGAAAGATTTATGGATAATACATTCAAAGCCAACAATATTGCAATGCGACAATATAGCAGTTTTACACACAGTAGCAAATCTAATATTTCATGAAAGAATTAGGCATATAGAAATGGACTATCATTTCATTTGAGAAAAAATTCAAGATAGTTCAATCACTATTGAATATGTTCCTTCAACTGAATAACTAGCTGATATATTTTCACTGCAATAAGATGCAAGTTAGGATTTCTTGATATTCACTCTTCAACTTGAGGGAGAGTGTTAAAAAGTTAAGCTGTATCATAAAATATATGAAGTAAATATTGTTATCCTTATTTAGAATAGTCTAATTATAGGAGTAAATAGCTCTCTTTTGCATATACTGAAATAATATAAGAGCAATTTTTTTCTTCTTTTCTTCTTTTTTTACATTTTTTAGGATATATTACAAAGTGTTCATATTAGTCTACTTATAGTAGTAAAATAAAAACACCCTGGAATCAGTGATATATAGGGCACACGATCTATAGAAGTTACAAGTTAGGTAGTATCGTATCCTCGGAAGTAAGTTTAGAATATTTGGAAACAGAATATGTTATACGGGGTTTAATACCAGTTCTTGAACCTATTTCATGAAGTATGGTCTCGCAAGTTTCGGTGTTCAATAAATTCCAATGAATGCTCCTCTGCCATATGATAATATTAATATTCTATCAACGGAATTAATTATGTTTTTAGCAGTCATAACTGGATTAAGAAAGAAGAAAAAGAAATAATCCATAATAAAAAAAAACTTTTCAGTTTTGAAAAAGTGGATTTTGCACTGCATCGTTAACTACAAATGAATCTTATTCCCTGCTCATTAATCTCTAGAACTTCTTAAATCATTATAAATTTAAGCCTAAAAGAGCTAAGTTAATTCTTTGATTATATCACTAATCCAATAATTAAGGATCAACTTAAACATGGTTTAGTAACTAGCATTTAGTTTAACTCATTAATTATATCATACGAGGATCAAAGATTTAAGAAAAAAAAAAACATTTTTCTTATCAATAAACTAAGTGCATCAACTCTCTTATTTTAACACATAACACCACCGTATGCCTCTTCCATGTGCAAATTATAACAAGATTCAAGAAGCTTGAGAAGGGATCGAATTAGTTTAGGTATATATATTCACGCTGAGATACTACGTATTTCGATAAGTCATAGGTAAATATTAATGATGTTCAAATATATACTAATGACAATAGTTAAATTTTAAAAAATTACTAATATTTTTACTTTTAAAAATTTGTTAATATTTATATATCACTAATTATTGATCTATTCATATAACATATTAGTATTAATAAAGCTTTTTTTTTCCATTGAACAAGAACAAGATTTTTACTATTCTTCGGAAATTAAAGTTTTATTTTCAGGGATCGAGGTGATCAATTCCTCAATGCACCTTAGCTGCAAAAACATCTATCCTCATATTATTTCAGCTGTACAAGGAGGATCAATATGAACCTACTGTTGTTGTAGCAAGTCACATTTGTCTTTCTTCAAAAGAAGATAAACATCAAAACAATGTGAAACTCAAAATTATGAGCGTCTAATTCTTAAACATCGTAAGAAAAATTTAAGAGCGGAAATCGAGATATGTTCTTACGTTTCAGGTTCTTAAGAAGGTAGGTGTATCCTCCTATTTATCCTTTTTAGGCATTAACAATGTTAGGAAATTGGAGAAGTGTCATTATAGTGTCGGATGCTCCATTAAAAGTATCATTACAACAATATTTACTTCATCTTGTAAAATGTTTTGCCGTGTTAATGTAACTATTGCTATCGCATTAGGCTCCACATTAAAGGTTTCATGTAAATATATAAAGATTTTGTCGCTTTTGTTAGAGTAACGAAGACGTCAGTCACCCTTGTCGTTTCTAAGTGATAAATTCCTTCTGGCCTCCTGCAAGAAGCTGGGATCATCTTAACACTACTTCTATGTGACGAAAACACCTCCCATGACTGCTCTACTTTCTTTTTTAATGACTTACATATATTAATAGGTGAGAATGCATGTTCAAGGGATACATAGATAGTGCGGTATGAAGACTTGGATAGTATTGTATAAGGAAATAGTATAGTATAACTTTTTATAACATAGTTAATGTGTGTAATATTAGATAAGAATTTTAATTACGATATAGTTTTTTCTTTTTTTGTAATAATATGAGAACTCATAAAAAGAGTTTTTGGTATAAACATGTTAACAAAAGGAATAATGATGTCAAAAAGTTTTTTTTTTTTTCAGGTGTTAAGAATATACTTAGTTTATTTTGTAAAATAAATTTTTATACCATCAAGTATATAGTACAAATTTTTTGGATTTTATATAAAACTTCGAGGTTACTTTTGTCTAGTAACATAATTCAGTATTATAAAATAATGACAAACAAATGCTACTATAAAGTCCAATAAAACTTCTTTATGTTAATTCTAGAGGTAGAAAAACTCTGTTCAGGATTTAGATGCAAGAAGAATTGTTGTGTCACACTTAAAACGGCGGCAAGATTTCATATTTTCGATTCTAAGGGCAATGACAGTATTTTCTAGATCATCATTATGGAACTAGCATAAAATTTTTGTAATGCGTATGCTTAACACTCAAGAGTGTCCAAGTCGCGCATGCCTATTATTACAATTTCAAGTGAAATCATTGGATGTGTTTTAGACGTATCTAACACGTAACTCATGGTTCATGATAGATGTATCTAACGTGATATACACTTCTCAAGAGGGTATACCTTATACCTTATAACCTAGCGGTAGGCTCCATGAATTTTCAATCCATCGATTCCATAGTAAACCTTTTTAGATGGGACTAATTAGATGGAGAGATATCACATGTGCATTAATATGGCATGATTATATATAGCCAGATTTGGTCTAATAGTGCTGTAAATTTCTTCTCCCAGTGCGAGGACTTTGAAAAATGGGGTCGTGTTTGTGGCATGATGTAGGGATAATATGGAATCACATTCACGTCTTTGTGGGGTTTCCACTTCCACAGTGCTGACGGTAAAGTCGGTAAACCCTAGCGATAATATAAATATAATATGACAGCAATGGTGTTTGTACGGATTATTATCATGTTGAATGGCTCGAAAATCAATCTAAATATGGAACTGCACATCCAGAATATTCTTTGAAAGTTTTTCCTTTTGGGTTCATAAACATGGCATGTGGATTGTATATATGAAAACCCTAGTTTCAACTTTTTATTCATTGCAGCCTCATTAATTTCCAACCATGTCATGCCTTAGGTCACGTTAAAGCATCTTGTTTTGGAACGGATTGCATGAACCATCGGTTCATTTTCTTATGAAGAATACTTTTGGGAAATTTCAAAAGGTTTAATGATTCATCATTCGTCAGACAATAGATCTCCAATTGCTTACATATTGTCTTAATTAGGTGTTAATTATATAATATTGATATCATAATGGACATGTCATTTATTATATGTTATTTTTTCTTTTTTCTTAAGCCAGTACTTGGTTGCGAAAATACTAAAAGATTTTACTGAATTTTTTTCCTTTATAAGTAATTATTTATATTATATTCACAATTAACAAAAAAATTTAATCTTTTATTTTACTCTTTGTGTGCCACAGCACATTTTAACTTATTAGTATTTTATTGGTTGGAATGCAAATAAGCCAAACCTATTTATAAACTATTCTAGTTGAATGCAATAATAGTTTAATTGAACTTAAACTTCATAATATTAAGGTTGACTAGTTTACACATAATTGAGTTCAAGTCAAACTTAAATACGATTTAGGTTCTAGTCGAATTTGGATATTAAAATTGTTTCAATTAGAAGAAGACAATTCTTAGAGAAGTTGAGGCTAAGTGAGTTAAGCTAGATTCATTGAGTATCATTTTAAGTCGAGTTCAAATTTAAAATTCTAAACTCGATCAAATTTAAGATGAGCATGAACTTTGAATTGTCAAACGAAATATGATTGACTTTTAATTTCTTGATTACTTGTTGAGATGTTATGTCTTCCGCTCCTCCATACTAAAATTAAGAGTGTTTTTGTGTGTGTGTGGTTTTTTTTTTTTATTATTATTATAACAAGGAGGAAAATTTAAATCTATCCATTCTATTGCATCGGCATTTAAACCACTAAGTTATAAAGATCTTGATCTTGGCCTCCAAATGTTTGCCGAACATTTCATTTTAATACTTATCATCATAAAAGATTGTTAAATTGACCAAAACTAATTGTGTTAACTTATTTATTGATATTCTTTAATAATAAGTGTTTATACTACTAGGTTATAAGAGTTTTAGTATTAAAATATTTTCTAAACATTTCATTTCAATACTTAACATAATAAAAAATTGTTAAATCAACTAAATTAGTTGTACTAATTTATTTATTAATATTGTTTAATAATAACTGATAACAAATTAAAAGAAAATCTCTGTTTTCTACGAAACAAAGATCATTAATTATAATCGCATAAATTACACTGAAGGTGGAAAAAAAAAAAACAAACCTTAGGTCTCCACTTTGAACCTTGGTCCTTCAATATGGAATTGGCATAGCAATGGTCAAGCTTAAGTGTAGCTTTTGAAAACATTGTGAGAGGGATCCAATCCTTCTGTAGTCAACTTTAGTGTAGGCTCAACTTCGTAGCCACCTTTTTATAATTTTATTTTATTTTTTATAGGCCGGTGCTTAGACAAGTCTTAAAAAAAAAAAAAAAGAAGCTGATTTACACTCGCCTAAAAGGTTAAAAAGACTTTTGTTATTCCGCTTTCCAAATATCATTAAATGTTTATATTCAATATCTCGTACCTATGAAATTTTGTAGGTAAGGTGCTTCTTGTCCGTTGAAACAATTTGCCATACGTCAAAGATAAATAATACATAATTCTTGGCTCTTAACGAAATATATATTTCTATTTCGTCAAATATATATTTTACGAAGAACGGGAACAATGGAATCACTGGCAACGAGCTTAGCTTTCATTTTATTAAGTCTATATTGAAATTATACCTAAAATAAATTCGCTTCTTATAATTATAATTATCTCCAAGAGTTTGTATTTGATGAAACATGAAAGGGTGGGGGGGGGGGGTTGGGTTTGGAATGGGGAAAGGCTTGAATATCATAAAATACCTTATGAAAATAAAATTAACCATTGAATAATTAGTATGCTGAAAAATATATTTTTACAACAAGTAAACCCATAAAAATTTCGAAGATTCTAAATGATGAAATTGCATAGAAAATTGTTTGTGGACAAAAACCCTTATCTAGTTCATTCTAAATCTCTGTTCATGAATAGCATCATGATCATCTGGGCTACTACATGGGCATGGGCATGGCAATGAACATTTCCTCACAAATACAAAATGATGATTCAACCATTAGTTGCATTGCATCATCATCCCACCATCTCCTGGTAACTACAATAGCTCACCACCAATTCCCAATAGCTGATTCTTCATTTATCTCGAAACTCATGTCAAATTTTGATGTGCCCGCAAAAAAATGGTTGCTAAGGTTGCTTTAGCCTGAGAACCCATGAATTTTCCTTTAGAATTACGTAGCTATGGAGTGTCTCACTCAAGTATTCTCTTTGGGCAGCTACCATGCCAACGGTTGGTATTTCCATGTAAACAAGTTCTCCCCTTTGTTTGAATATCCACCTACAGCTTTGAGCACTGCTACTTCTATAGGAGTTTTGACGTCCTTCCTCACAGCAAATCTCTAGAATATTACGAATCAATCTGAAAAGAGTCATAGCTTATTCAACTTGTAAGTTAAGTAGGCTATATGTTAGTTGCTTCTGGCATCTCTAGCTATTTGGATAGCATATTTCACTTAATGAATCACACCATATTTCACTTAATAAATCACACCTTTTATAAAACATTATTGTTCCCAAGTATAGATTGGGGATTGGAACCATGTATAATGAGCAAGATATGCGAAAGATAAAAGTATAAATAAGCTAAATCTACTAGCATGTTACTCAAATTTTGTTCAATTCCAATGAAATCGAGGTTGAACTCACATTATTTAAGTAGTTTATCAAATCAAACTCAAGTTTTATGATATTTAGCTTTACAAGCTGTAAGCTTAATTGAGTTTGAGTGTTTGTTAAATTCGAATTTGGACATTGGTATTATTTTAATTAGAAGAAAAACATCTTTTGAAATAAAATAAGCCCAATTGAGTCACCATTCCTCTCTCTCCTTCATCTTCCTCAAGCCTAATAAGCTTTACTATTGCTACAAGCATGTTGCGCAGAGTGTCAACTACACTCTCAAGCTTGTATTGCCCTTCTTATATGTAGAGAGCCCCATTCACTACATCTACCCTCATCCTCTTTTTAATGCATGTTGTGGCATTGTGTGTGTGTGTGTTTGGTTTTATTTTTCGTTATTATAGCTTGTCTACTCATTTGTATGGGTTTTTCTCTAATTAGAATGTTGGATTTTCTTTTCTCTTATTAGAACTTTTTATTGTCGAGAGTTGTTAATACCTATTTTAACTATAAGAGATGTATCCATTATGAGTTAGGTCATTGTTTTTCTAATACCCTAGGCACTTTTTTCTTTTTAATTCTATGACACAAGAGCAAAAATTATTGTTGCCCATGTCATGATGCTATTGAGTAACTTAACTCCAACTTGATTTTTTTTTTAATTTTATTCTAAAGATACATTATGTGCCCAATTGTTGGTTGGAGCCAAGCACAAGTTAAATCACCACTTGGATTAAATTAGGATCGATGTTTTATGTTTGAGTGTTTAGGGGAAAAAATAGGGATTTCATGTAGCCTTAAAGAAAGATATTATGCACCAAATCTCATTCAAATTACACACGTAAAGAATCAATATTACACACAAATTTGGTGTGGATTTTCTTACCACTATAAGAAATCAACAGGAATGCAATTAAAGAGCAAAAGCTCAATAATATTGATAATATGGAAGATAATGATGATTACTGTGACTTTTTCCCTAATTAATTAAGATTAAGGGCATAATTATAATTAAAAGAATATCATAATACTCAATAATGGAATAAAATTAACAAGTGAGAAAATTATGATCGGTGGGTTGACGTCTAGTTGATATAGAGACCACTAAACAATTGGTAAAGTGGATTAGCTTTTAAACATTCTATACTTGAAACTAATCCATATTATCAAATAATTGGTGATTAGAGCTAAAAGTAGAGGTAGTAATCAAAATCAAAAGCGATGATAATCAAAGCTCAACTCAAAGCTTCTGAAACCAACCAAGAATCAAAGCTTTTAAAAGCAAAAGCAATCAAAAGCTAATGTGTCAAGGATCAAAAGTAGAAGTGAGACTTACACTACATAAGTTAGAAGCTTCTAAAATTAGAAATGACACTAAAGTAAGTAACAACTTTTGAGAAAATTTGGCTGAATGCCTTTTCATAACTCATGTTCAAATATAAAATACATCAGGAGAATATCTTTTCCAAGCAACTATATCTTACAAACTAGGAAAAAAATCTTCCTCTACCAAAATATAAAATACAAAATATACATGCCATATTTACAAAATAAATCACGAAAAAAATATCTCAATATTCACGGCCGTGTAACATGGACGTGCCTTCTAGTCGTGTATCAAGCCGTGTATGTTTCTAGGAGCTACCTGACACAATAAATGGCCATGCCTTCTGACCGTGTATCAGGCCGTGTATGTTTCTAGGAGCTACTTGACATAATACACGGCCGTGCCTTCTGGCCGTGTATGTTTCTGAGCTTCCAAACACAATTGCTTAATTTCTGTCATTCTTGATTGGTATCCCCCCTCAAATTGATGTTGTCTGATCAAGAAGCATCAATTTGCCAACAATAAACTGATGACGCTGCCGAGAAAGAGCCTTAGTAAATATATCAACCGTTTGAAGATCAGAACAGATATGAGGAAGAGAAATAACACCATTATCATAAGCTTCTCGAATAGAATGATAGTCCACTTCAATATGTTTCGTACGCTCATGAAAGACAGGATTAGCAGTAATTTGGATAGCACTAGTATTATCTACATAAAGAGAGGTAGACTCAAGTTGAGGAAAACCAACCTCAACCAACAAACCTCAAAGCCAAATGATCTCAGAACAAGCAGAGGACATAGCACGATATTCGGACTCAGTAGAAGACTTAGACACTCGATCTTGTTTCTTACTCTTCCAAGAAATTAAAGAGTTACAAGAAACATACACCAACCAGTAATAGATCGACGTGTATCAGAACAACCAGCCCAATCAGCATCACTATAGGTTGTTAAGTGAATAGGAGACTTTGCAGAAAAGAACAAACCACGATGAGATGTGCCTTTTAAATACCTAACAATACGGAAAACTGCTGTTAAATGAAGATGTGTAGGTGCTTGCATAAATTGACTAACTTGTTGCACAACAAATGAAATATCAGGACGTGTAATAGTCAGATAATTGAGACTTCCAACAAGTTGTCGATATAGAGATGGATCAGATAGAAAGTTACCATCATTTCGTTGATATTTAACATTCACTTCCAAAGGAGTATCAACAGGACGACCCTCTTGGAGACCAGCTAAAGCAATAAGTTCCTTAGTATATTTATGTTGATGAAGAAAAATACCAGCAGAAGAAGAGTGAACCTCAAGACTTAAGAAATAAGTTAAAGATCCCAAATCCTTCATATGAAAAGAACCTTGAAGACGCTCCTGTAACTGAGACATCAATTGAGTATCAGATCCTGTGATGACAATATCATCAACATAGACTAACAACAAAATAATTCCCTTGTCAGTCTTGCAAAGGAATAATGAAGAATCATACTGACTTTGAATAAAAGAGAAGCTAAGAAGAGTATTACGAAACTTTTCAAACCAAGCCCGTGGAACCTGTTTCAAACCGTATAGAGACCGTTTGAGCTTACAAACATCATGTGAGGGTGTAGAAAACAAGCCTGGAGGAGGAGTCATATAGATATCTTCCGTGAGGTCCCTATGCAAAAATGCATTCTTAACATCCATCTGTCGTAAGAACCATCCTTTAGATGTAGCAATAGATAGAACAAGCCAGACAGTTGTCATCTTAGCCACAGGTGCAAAGGTCTCTTCATAATCAATTCCATATTACTGTCGATTGCCAAGAGCTACCAATCTTGCCTTATATTTGTCAAGAGAACCATCAGATCGGAGCTTAAGAGAATAAACCCATTTACAACCAATGGGTTTAACACCAGTAGGACATGAAACAATATCCCAAGTTGATTGTCTTGAAGTGCTTGAAGTTCCTCTTGCATGGCTTTTATACAGCAAGTCTGTTTAGCAGCTTGAGAATAAGAGGTAGGAATTGTAGTATTAGTTAAAATTGCAGAATAGCCATATCTATGTAGAGGACGAATGTGCCGAGTTGATCATCGAAGAATCATTGGAGCATTTTCAAAGCAGGGTCAGGAAGGACAAGCTAGGCTTAAACCGTTTATCAAAAGAAGAATCATCAAAGTGAGGAAGTACAACAGTATCAGATGTCGAAAGATGTTGCTGAAAATAGTAATCATGTTCAAAGAAAATCACATCCCGAGAGATACGCCATCGATTATTAATCAAATCATAACACATAAAACCTTTATGATTAGGACTGTAACCCATAAAGGCACATCGAACAGACTGAGCTGACAACTTATGACGTTCATGGGTAGGTAAATGAACGAAACAACACATCCGAAAGTATGTAGCATATGGTAATTAGGATGTTTACCAAAAATTTGATGGTAGGGAGAATCAAACTTCAATTGTTGAGATGGTAAGCGATTAATTAGATAAACTGCAGTAGATAAAGCTTTGGTCCAAAAATTAATTGGAACAGAAGATTCTAACAACAATGTGCACCACATCTAACAAATGTCGATTTTTTCGTTCAGTAACTCCATTCTGCTGAGGTATATAAGGACATGAACATTGTGAAACAATACCCTTGTTATGAAGAAATGCTTGAAACTCATGAGAGATATATTCACCACCATTATCAAACTGTAAGACTTTAATACAGGTGGAGAACTGAGTTTCAATATATGTCACAAAGGTTTGAAACACAGTAAACACGTCTGCTTTGGAATGCAAAAAATAGATCCATGTGAATCGACTGTAATCGTCAATAAATGTCACAAAATATTTATACTGAGCATGTGAAATAATCGGTGTAATTCTCCAAACATCACTATAAATAATGTCAAAACATTTATTGGCACGACTACCCAAAACAGGAAAATGCAATGTCTTACTTTTGCCCAGTTTACAAGGAGAACTATCAACTAATAAACTCTTATCTATGGAACCAAGAACACACTTTGCAACAATGATCAAAACAACATTATTTAGATGACCTAAGCGTCTATGCCAGATGCTAGCCTTATTTTCAACAACTGAAGAAGCTAATGACAAAGTCTGAGGAACGGTAAATTGTAATGGAAATAACCTGCCCACTTTAGGCCCCTTCGCTATCACCTTCCCCAACACCTGATCCTGCACAATACAACCATCACGAGAAAAGTGGACATCATAGTTATTATCCACCATTTGACCAATAGAAAGTAAGCTAGTAGATAATTTAGGAGAAACCAAGACATGTCGAAAGGAGGAGCTAATATCACCAATTGTCATAATTGGAATATTATTTCCATCAGCAACCTGAATATGTTGAGTACCAGTATATGGAGTTGATTATGCAATAAATTAGATGTGCCAATCATATGATTTGTGGCGCCGGAATCAACAAACCAAGGAACAGAATTAGTAGTCTTACCTTTCCCTTGAAGACCAAGAGTAGAGAAGGCAGAGAGAATCATCTGTTGGACCATATCTGGTGTGAGAACAAATTGATTATTGCCAGCAATTGTGGATGTCGAACCAAGATTGCGAGAGTCGGATACCGCAGCATGAAGGGCTTGTGGCCTTCTGTTTTGAGGCCTTATAGGACACTCCTTAATAATATGTCCGTTTTGCTTACAATAATTACAAAACTTCTTACTACAATGGCGGGCAATATGACCAAATTCTTTGTAGTTGTAACACTGCATTGTTCCCTTCCCTCGGGTCTGAGCAGCATATGCAACATTAACTATTCCAAATGATCCACCAGTTGCACCAATAGCGGTTTGTGTCACCAATCTTTGTTCCTCGCGCAGCAATTCACCAAAACATACATCCAAACAAGGAACTGGATCTCTATTCAGCAACCTAGCCCGAGCAGTTTCAAATTCAGGCCTAAGCTTCATCAAAAACTGATCATGACGACTCACTTCATGAACAGCCTGAAGACTAGCTAAATTCTCCTTTGACACCTTAGCATAGATAATACCAGAATATTTGCTCCATAAATTAAGAAAGCCAGAATAATATTGTTCAATTGAGATATTACCTTGACTATAATTACTCATATCAAGTTCCAATTGAAAACGTCTTGCAGTATTATCTTGATTGTAGACGCGCTTCAAGTATTTCCACATTTCTTTAACTGTGCCAAAGGATTGTAAATTGTTCACCATATGAACCTCAGTAGATCCCAAAATCCAAGAAACAATTCGAGCATCATTTGCTTCCCATTGACCACGATCTTTCGACTCTGTAGGAGCTGGAGAAAACCCATCAATATGACCCTAAAGCTCCTTCCCTTTCAAAAACATCTTGAACTGAAATTCCCATGCTGCATAATTCTTTCCCGTAAATCTAATAGCTAAGATTTCATGTGTTTTCTCAGAAGACATTCTAAACAGAATTGTCACTTACAACTTAATTATCACGAAAATTGTTGATCGGAAATAATCAACCTAAAACCAAAGAAGACCAAGAACAAACCAGCAATTCCAAGAATAAAAGCAAAACTACGGATTCAACAAAATATTCAGTTGTGTGGCTTTGATACCATAACAACTTTTGAGAAAATTTGGTTGAATGCCTTTTCATAACTCATGTTCAAATATATATATACATTAGGAGAATATCTTTTCCAAGCAACTATATCTTACAAACTAGGAAAACAAATCTTCCTCTACCAAAAATAAAATACAAAATATACATGCCATATTTACAAAATAAATCACAAAACAAATATCTCAATATTTACGGTCGTGTAACACGGCCGTGCCTTCTAGCCGTGTATCAGGTCGTGTATGTTTCTGGGAGCTACCTGACACAATACACGGCCGTGCCTTCTGACCCTGTATCAGGCCGTGTATGTTTTAGGAGCTACCTGACACAATACACGGCCGTGCCTTCTGACCGTGTATCAGACCGTGCATGTTTCTGGGAGCTATCTAACACAATACACGATCGTGCCTTCTGGCCGTGTATGTTTCTGAGCTTCCAGACACAATAAGCTGCTTAATTTCTGTCATTCTTGATTGATAGTAAGCTCCATCTAAAAGCTTGAGTCAAAAGCTTTCAAGTAAATTAGAACCACAACTTAAATCAGAAGTAGAAGCTTCATATGTCTGGATGGTAACATATTAATAAAATGTAGTTCATCAATAGTTGACTCATTCAGCAAGATTTTATAGATGAGGCTCTACAGTCCCTTGGTACAAGTGCATGTGACCATTCTAATAATCCAATTCCTATCAATATGTCACATGCATAGTTTGAGAAACTTCACTTGTAAGAACCTCCTACTTTATCTCTAAGAGCTCCATATTATTTATCTCTTTTATTTTCAGTAACCATGAATTAGGCGACTATTTAATTCAAAAATAAAATATTAAGAAGGGCCATTTATAATGAACCTGTTCCTTTGGAAGAAACCCATTTTATCACATGCTTATGGAGTGATCGACTATTTTATTTGATCCTTATTATTTGAAGAATAGTTATAACTATGCTCACATGCATTTTGACCATGTAATATCAATTCAGTGAACAGTAAATAATGATTTATCATTATATCTTCAAGAATAACTATTACTTAGCTATTCGTGGGTCCTTTCCATGATGCCCGTGTAAGTGCAAACCACACCAAGTAGAATATTGTTGCCACACCCATAGTGATCGTTGGCCATAATAGCCTACCACTTCCGTGGGTACATAAATAATAATATTAACAATATTAATTAATGTAAGTACTTTTAAAAGTTTATGATATTATATAATAAATATATAATATAATATAATATTATTTTATAATTAAACATCGATGATTAAAGCCAAAGTAATATTATATCATAATTAAGATGTCATTATATATCTAAATAGATATAACTAATACCATATTCAATTATTGTATGAGATAAAAATATAATAATATGCAATATCACATTTGTATTAAATTAGACTACTTATTTTATAATTAATTATCTATTTATAATGTAATAATGACATTAATATCTTTTTATTACATTATGTGTATTTTATTTTTATTATATAATACAAAAAATAAAATAAATTTGATATAATATTTTATGACTAAATAAAAATAATATCTTAGTTAAATTTTATTATTATATAATAAGAATAAATATAAATAATATACAATACAATATAATAAATTAATTACATGATTTTCTTTTAGAAATATATAAAATAAGATAAACAATATTAATAGGATTAATTTATTTTCTTCAATACTTAATAAATATTAATGATATAGTTAACGTATTTTACAGTATAACTATAAAAAAGAAAATATAATATTATAATTATACTTATTTCTTATATTAATTACAAACATCAATTTATTAAAATGATATTGCTATATAATAAATATAAATAACATATAATATAAAGACTAACACAATCATTAATTATGTAATATTTAGTAATATATAATGTATAACATATTATATTAATATAATATTAATGATTGTTATGTCTATAAAATATTAGTTTTGTAATTATAAGTAATAAAATATAATCATACAATTATGACTATAATGTTATAAATATATAATTATATATGGGGTATATTAAACACATTTTTTGTCATCCATCCCTCATTTCTCAAAATCATTTTTGCTAACAAAATAAAATAATAATTGTTTTGCAATCAACTTGATAAATAAGACTGGCATCAACTTCTGAGGATCCAATATAGTTGGCATGAACTGTTCATCAACTGGCAGACACACTGGCGATGCAGACCAATACCGAACACCTCGTGTCAACATGTAGTCCCTATGCTGTAGGGGTAGCAGTAGTTGCGATTACAAATTGCAAAAAAGGCAATCAGTATATGAAGTCAATATTCAAGATCCGCACGTTTCATCCGAAGGACATGTATGGTGAAGATTCAATCCGCCCATGAGTAATAGTGGTTATAAAGAAGTGATATAGAATGTTATTATTAGTTTCTACCGACTTTATCACAATCATAAACTATTTAAATAGCTTAAATTCAAATTCAATCTAACTCGGTTCACTAATACGATTATCTTTAATCACCTTTATTATTATTAAGTGTAACCAGTGAGTAATTAAAATGAAGTTCGAACTTGACCTATTAAATAACTTAAAAGCCATCGTCAACTGTTGATAGTCATTTGGAACTCAAAAGTAAATACTAAGTGGAGCTCAAATTCTTGCAAGTCGGTATAGCCCACTTCGGAGTGTTTAATTGCAATTAATAATTAGCTTATTTACTCTCGAGATCTAAAAAGTGTATGAAAGTAGGGTTGGCACATGAGGCTCAGTAGGAATATCTCTTTCGTGGAACCTCATCTCGTGTTGTTGCTACTACGGTCAAAAAGTAAAATAAGTATCCCAGGGGAAATGCGGATAAGATCAAATCATAAGCCATAGTGGTGTGGTGT
This sequence comes from Laguncularia racemosa, assembly GCA_037954665.1. NCBI lineage: Eukaryota > Viridiplantae > Streptophyta > Magnoliopsida > Myrtales > Combretaceae > Laguncularia > Laguncularia racemosa. The sequence goes on from JBBMOL010000006.1 coordinate 3,738,274, forward strand.
TGTCGGTAACCATGATGTTTTCGAAACAGTGCACAAACATAAACAGGTCCCTCAGTCACCATAGCTTTCAGTGTACGTAGTTTAGATGCATTCCATCTTGCTTCCAAAAAGACACCCCCTATGCGTTGAACCAGAATCATCCATTCCCGACATATTCCGTCAAGATCTTTAGAGGAATTTTTGTGTTTTAGGACTATTGTCACTTATGCATTGTTAAATTGTGTTACAGGTTATATCAAGTCAACGCGATCTGGGAGGGAGAGCGTGAGCATAGTGCTTCAAGAAGGGATAGGATAATTATGATGCGAGAAAATTTGATTACTTTATTTTATAGCACATCGTGTAATACTACGTATTTTTTTTTTATGTATTTTGAATTTTAAATAATTTTTTCAACATTATATTATTGCGTGTTTATTATAATTTCTCCCATGCCTTTTGGGGTTTTTTGTGTTTTAAAAAAAAAAGAATTATAAAAACTCAAATTTCAATTCAAAAAAAGATATCACAATGCACCCGAATGAAGCTCTACGAATTTTGTGTGGCAAATAATGTAGTAGCTTTAATTACCGCAAAAGAAATAAGGGTAATGTGTAAATCTTTCTCGATCCACCCTATAAGCATCCCTAATTGTAGCGCTCTAATTGGATAACAAAACTTAGAAGAATTGTAATTTGACTTGAAAATGGATTCTCAATGGCAAGGTAAACATTGTAGCGAACAACATATTTGGTTGACTGAATAAGAGTAAAACACATTAGTCATCCTTACCCTGTAAAGCTATTATTATATTTGATTTGTGGAATAACAATTTTATAGAATTTTTATTGCTACTAAAAAAAAGAATTACAATTCTTTATATATATATATATATATATATATTCCTTAGTCTTTTCTTACTTGTATATTAGCCAACAATCAAGTCGTATATAAAGGCAAGTGTATATTGATATTTTTCGATGTACTCATAATATATTATTAACATTACTTTAAGTACAGTAAAAGAAATTAATAGGCATGAATTTTTATTTTATTTTTTAAGAATTGCAATTCTTTTTCATACCATCAGCGTTTTGAACTAGTAAGTCAATTAATGAATGTAATCCGAAGAAGAGGATAACTATGATAAGGGAAAAAAAGACCTTATAAGATGAAAATGGTTAACTTGTATTTCTTTGTTTCTTTCTTAGAAAATCCCAATATTAAGCTTATATCTAAGTTGATTTTAATTCTCTTTCTTATCTCCCTCAATTTCATACTTCAACATACCATTTAGGAAGTTTTCATCCCTCATCATTTTCACATCACCCTAATTGTTTTTCTTTCATTTTCTTTCTCTTCCATTAAAAGCAATGTTTAATTGAAAGCAATAATATGCTTAGGTGGTAGAGTGCATTTAAAATCTATCTTTCTTTTTTTTTTTTTATCATCATTGTTAAGTTTCTTTTATGAAAGAACTTTACACTATCAATGTTGAAGTCCCTTCAAATTTGTATAATGCTTCATATTTAAGGTTTCTATTTATTTCTAGTAGTTTGACATCATGATGTTCTTCTTATTCTTAGATAAAGTTATTGTATGCTATTCTAATTATGCTGTTGTTACATGTATAAGATTATGAGATATATGTCGACTATAGCCCGATCTCGAGAATTGAAGAAACTATGATGCTCACCACATGTCCTTATCACACAAGAACACATTAAGGCTCTAGTCAACTTTGATATCTCTTAATCTTACAATTCCTGCAAATCTCCCATCATTATCTACAATAATGACATCATGATATAAAAACATTTCAATCTATCTTTCAACCTTGAAACCAAATTAACATAAATCCATAACAAATATTTAATGTAGTGGAAATCTATAAAATTTCATTTACATATTCTCTAGAAAATCACTATTTGTTCCAATCAAACAACAAAATTATTCTAAATTCTATTCTCCATAATAGTAGTGGTAATCATTCTCTTCCTCCCTTCCTGATTCATTCACTCTTAGATTCCCTTCTAGGTTATCAACACCATCATTACATGCATCTAAAAACATATTCCCTGAAAGGTGAGCTGATGCCTAGTACGTATGACATAAACACACACACATTAACAAACATGAATAAGTATCATATGCATTGTATAGTACTTATACACAGACATCGTTTCATGATACAATTTCAATCAATAAACAACAATAAGATACTCATGACCCCCTTAACACACTTCACACATTGGAACATGAATTGGTGATAGGACCTGCCACTGCGGGCTTCACACGTATGATCCCTTAGCCCTTAAACTCGGTGATGGGAATCGCCACTATGGGCCCCATACTCATGTTCACTTAAACACTTAATCTTATTGATGGGAACTACCACTACAGGCCCTATACCCTTGTCCACTTAAGCACTTAATCTAACATTCAACCTAGATCATTTTCGAGCACGACTCCACTATAGACAACGTTACATAAGGATCATTAGGGTACCCCCTAGGAATCTGCCACTATAGGCCCCTAGGCCAAGCCAAGCACATACAACATTTAACTTAAACACTTAAACCAAATCATTCAACTTAATCTATTTCAACACATATACTAACTTAAACAAGCATAGAATAGCACATAAGTCACATGTACCTTAAATCCTAGCCTTAAGCACTTCTGGTCCTGACTTAAGCTAAATTGAAATATGTACATCATCAACAAATCCTTCTTAGTATTAATCTAAGATTAATATCATCTTTTAATTCCCTTAATCTTAATCCATTAAATTTTTTTAAGGTCTTACTAGCTATTTAGATTGTGTGGAAATTAACTTAATTAGAAGCTAAATAGATATACAATTAAGTTATGTTTCACTTAACACGACCATGTTGGAGGTTGTGTAGCTCAACACAGGCTAATACATGATCGTGTCAAAGGTTGTGTATTTTTCGGTTAGTTTTGGTTTCAACATGGTTAGAACACGACCATGTAGATAGGCCATGTAACTCTCGATATGCTTTCCATTCAACACAGTCAAAACATGGCCATTTATCTCTTGGTATGTCCTGTATTCAACATGGTTGAAATACGACCAAATAGATAGGTTTTATATCTCCTGGTATGTTTAGGGTTTAACATAATCGAAACACAGCTATGTTGGGAGGTCATGTATCTCTCGGTAAATTTCCACGAGCCCTAATTTCTTTATTCCAATTTATCCAGGTTCCACATTCTATAATCCAAAGCTTAAATAATTCCTAAAACATGAATTTTCTACTCAATTAACATAGGTTAGATGACTTATTTCCAAGTTTTGACGAATCTACTCCTTAATAAATGGATTTGGTGCTTGTCTCGTCCTATTCCTCATTTAAATTCTAGATGAACAAGGTAATGTAACTGTAATACTTGAATTTTTATTTATTTTAATATATATATTATCACAAAGAGCTAAGGATAAGGATGAGAATTTTATAAAATTCGAGGGGACATTTCACACGAAGAGTATAAATATCCCAAATTAACCTAGAGAGCATCCTTTGTCATTTTGACAAGTGAAACAGCAACCACAAAGGACAGACGCTCTCTATGAGAACCCTAAGGTGACTAAAGGGAATTTACTAACACTCGATCCGATAGTACCACGTAAGGATTTTTATAATTACGAGAAGGTCATTACTAAAGAATTGAGGGTAAATGACTCATTGTCACATGATGTTAATAGAATAGGATTGAAGAGGGAATGTTAAGAGCAAGGGAATTCTCGGATCAAGGAGTCGATATGTGGGAATTCAATCTAAGTATTCTAACTTATGTTAATTGAGGAGTTTTTATATATTTTAGAGATTTAATTAAGTCCAGGGATAAAGAGAAGTGAGTTTAGGAGAACCTGGAGTAAAAAATTAGGGTTCATGGAATTAGTCGAAAGATACACGGCTTCCTAACACGGTCGTGTTTTGATTGTCTTGAATTCAAAAGTTATACCGAGAGATACACAGCCTCCCAACACGGTTGTGTTTTAGCCGTGTTAAATCAAGAGAAACATAGCCTCCCAACATGGTCGTGTTTTGACCTTGTTGAATTGAGAGAAATATGACCTCCCAACACAGTCGTGTTTCAACTATGTTGAAGCCAAATTTTACATCGAAAAATACACGACCCTTAACACAATTGTGTACTAGCCAGTGTTAAGCAACATGGCCTCTAACATGGTCGTGTTGAATAAAATATAATGTGATTATATATCTATTTAACTTCTAATTAAGCTAAGTTCTATACGACCAAAATAGTTAGTAAGACCTTAAAGAAATCAAATGAATGGGATTAAGAAAATTAAGAATTTATATTAATCTTACATTAAGTACTAAAAAGAGCTTGTTGATGTACAAATTTCAATTTAGCTTAAGTCCAAGATCAAAAGTGCTTAAGGCTAAGATTCAAGGTACGTGTAACTTATGTGTTGTTTTGTGTTTGCTTAAGTTAGTATATGTATAGAAATTGATTAAGTTGAATTATTTGGCTTAAGTGTTTAAGTTGTATATTGTATGTGCTTGGCTCGGCCTAGGGGCCTGTAGTGGCAGATCCCTAGGGAGTACCTTAATGATCCTTGTATGACGTTATCCTTAGTGGAGTCATGCTTGGAAATGATTTGGGCCTAATGTTGGTTAAGAAAATTAAGTGGACATAGGTGTAGGGCCATAGTAGTAGTTCCCATCACTAGGTTAAGTGTTTAAGTGGACATGGGTGTGGGGCCTGTAGTGGTAGTTCCCATCACTAATACATGTTCCAATGTGTTAAGTGTGTTAAGGGGTCATGTGTACCCTATTATTGCTTATGGACATAAATTGTATCGTGAAACGATGCCGTGTTTAAGTACTGCATAATGCATGTAATGGTTGTTCATGTTTGTTCATGTACATATGATTGTGTTATACGTATTGGGCATTAGCTTGCCCTTCGAGGAATATTTTTTTTAGGTGCAGGTGTTGAGGGTGATGATAACCTAAAAGATGACTTGGGTTTAGGTGAACCTTAGAGAGAGGAAGAAGATGATTACCATTACTATTATGGTGATTAGAATTTGGAACAATTATGTTAATTTAATGTAATAGAGATTATCATTAGAGATTGTTAAAATCAGAGATTATAAATTTCTAATGCGTTAGATGTTTTATATGGATTTATGAAATTTGTTTTAAAGTTCTGGGATTTATTGAATGCTTTTATATAGGAGTTACAGGTCAAAAAGTATCGATATTGATTCAAAGCCTTAACGTGTTCTTATGAGATAAGGACACGTAGTGAGCAGTCGGGTCGTTATAGCTAAGGTGGTATCAAAGCTTTAGGTTTATGATCTTTAGGGACTTAAGCTTGAATCTATAGAGAATAGGTTAATGATCCTTATAACCTAAGTTTTGATCTATAGAGCATAGGTTACTAATCCTAAAGAGCTTAGGTAATGATCCTTAGGACTAAGCAATGATCAATAGACATAAGTTTTAAATAATGGAGCTTAAGATATGATCTTTAGAGGAGTTAAGCACTAGATCCGTAAAATAGTGAGACATGAGGAGAGTGGGTAAAATATGGGACATTTACTTAATTATTTAATTATTTTCTTGTATTATTACTTTACTTACATTCTTCTAACTGCTAAGTTATATATATGAGTAGACTTATGTGTAGTAATATATGTGTATATACTTACACACTATAATACTGATGGGTGTCGAATCTAACAAAAATAAAATCTACTCCTAGACGATTATATGATTTGCATATAGTGGTGAGTAGGGTCGAATCCACAGGGATTGGTAAAGATATTTCTATTCAAAGAGAACAATAAGAAAAAGGAAAATGGGGGGGGTTCGTTTGTGAATCAAATAAAGTAAAACAAAGTAAGAAAATCAGATATTGGTAAAAGCCTAGCCAAAGGAATCAAGATGGTTTAATTCTAGGAATTGATCATCGATGCAAATGTTCTCTATTCTTGTTCTAGATAAATTGGTTATGGTTATTAACAAGCTCTAACAACCTATCTCTCCTTACTTCCTCGATAACCTCGGACAAGCGCTTTGAATTATTTCTCTTATTGATTAAACAACCCTTAGACAAGCGCTCAGGATTTAATCTATCAATAGCATTAAGATTTAGAGAGACTACCAATTCATGCCAGTAGATTATAAGATAACCTATTTAAACATGATCACACACCTCCATAACATGAATTCGATCATCTCTTTTATAACCAAACATGTTATTGCGTCACTAAGACTAGAACAATCAAACAATTACGGATTTGACGTGCTAATTGACAATATATTAACTTGCTAATTGAGTAGAAGAGCTCTATTCATACCAATCAACAAAGATAATAATGACAAAACGATCAGAAGATATATGAATACCCGAAAGCAAAGAATAGAATAAATACAAGTTAATTAGACCTCACAATTCGTGGAGAATTAAACATCTATGACCCTTTGGCTAGAAAAGTAGCTTAGCTACTCATGTTCATCAATAAAACGAAAATAAAAGATAGAAACATAATGAACCCGGTTGCTTGCTCTGCCTCCACGTTTCCTTCTTCAAGATCCAAGATTCCGAGATCAAAAGTTGTCCTAACCCTCTAGGGTTGGCTCTATTTATACTATTAGATGGATAGTATGTGATCTTTTGCTAGCAAGATACGAAAATATCTTTCCTTTTTCAAGTAGATTTCGAGAAGTGAAGATACGTCTGCCTGGCACGCCCCACCACACGGCCGTGGGTTAAGCCGTGCCATCCTCTGTGCATGTTCTTCAAGTCTTCAACCGCTCCCAGTGTGAACCACGGTTACACACACGGCAATATTTCAAGCCGTGCCTTCGTCTGTGCATAATCTTCAAATCTTCATCCGTGTCCAGTATGTAGCACGGTTACACCCACGGCTAGATTTCAAGCCGTGTCTTCATCTGGTTGATGTTCCACACTTTCTTCTCCTTGGCACATCTATCTTCCACCACGGCTGCAAGCACGGTTTCTCCCACGGGTTCGACCACGGCCGTGCCTTAAGCCGTGTCTCTCTCTGTTCAAAGTCCTCATTTTCGCCTTCTTTTCCAATGTGTGACACGGTTTGAACCTTGGCCGTGCCTCAAACCGTGCTTCCTCCGGTGGTGTAATTTCTTGTCTTGATCCAAGTTGTAGATGACTTCTCTAAAATACTTGAATTAGCATCCTTGACTCCATTTAACCTGATTTATCACGATGATAGAATTAAAGTACCATTTCCTTATGATTTCTATAAAATCAATAATAATTTAACACAATTTATACTATAAAGATTGAGTATAAAATGGCTCTATCAAATTCCCCCACACTTAAACTCTTGCTTGTCCTCAAGCAATTGCATCAAATCAATTGAGAAATCTATCATAGATTATACAAACTTTCTTTTCATCATTCCAAGCATCTATTCATTTGTAATTCATGACTTGTAGTTTAATGTCTACTACTTCAGCCCAATTGGTTTCCTGTGATCAAATTACTATGGACAAAATTCAATAGCTAATCTAAACAAAACAAACTTTAATCCTCATGTTTAGCAAAAGAATTTTTATTCCAAAAGTAAATACTTAATCCACTAAGGAAAAACACCCAATTAAACTTCATTGGATATTAGCAAACATATAATCCTTGCAGTATAAAGTAAAAGCATATAGTATAAGCTCTTTGCTAGATATTCTCCCTTTTATACATCTTTGTTTTATTCAATGAATGTTCACATTCATGTTCTTTTGATTTATTCAAGCATCTATTTTGACGGGTTTTTGCCCGCTTCTTTTCATGAACTTTTGCCTTTTTCGCCCTTATCGTTATAGTGAGTTCATTGAGTCGGCAACATCCCAAGCTCATCACTCAAGTGACCGGGTTTTGAGATACCCCTACGAACTCTTCCTCACTCTAACATTCAAGTTTGAATACTCTTAACTCAATTAGTTGAATCATTGGAGTAATGGCTATGCTTGATTCTTTTTTTTTTTTTTTTCAAAGAGTATATAGTAGCTAATATAACCTAGAAGTAAACTTGTTTATTTTTCACTTAAGGACTCAACCTACTCTTAGACTTCCAATTCTAAAGCTAAATAAAAGGTAAATTTGTTTCTTAAAGATTTCACTACTTAATTTTAACCATGTATTCTAATCACAGCAGTGGGTGAGTAAAACATTTGAACAAGTCAATTTCACATTTTGTAGATGCTTATTACAACATTTAGTACAATCTCTAGATTTCATGATAATTTTGAAAAAATTTGGCTTAAAATTGCTTAAGGACAAACATTCAGAGTATAAGTTAGTTTTCTATTCTCTATATTTTATTATCCTCTCCCCCACACTTAGCTTGAACAGTGTCCTCACTGTTCCTAATTCAGCACAATTGAAGAGGAATTAACAACACAAAGGACATTAGAGAATAAGAGAGAGGAAATATTGGTACTTCCCTGGTATTGGAGTGCTCCCTTTAAGCTCTGGAAAGTGTCATCTAATGATATGTATCCTTGCTGCAGCCGATCCAAAGAGTTCAAAACTACACTAAAATCAAAACAAACTAAACTAAAACAAAACAAAACTAAAACAAACCAAAACTAATGCAAAACAAAACTTTTTTTTTTTTTTTACATGGGTTGCCTCCCATGAAGCGCCTTTCTTTAACGTCTTTGGCTAGACGTTCCTGGCTAAATATTCGGATAAGGATTTGGATTCCAGCCTTGGTGCCTGTGGTAATGGGTTAATAACATCCGCAACAAAAACAGGAGATGGGTTAATAGCATCCGTAACAAAAACAGGAGAGATATCGTTAGGATGTTTCATGGCATCATAAATGTTAAATTTAATCACTTCACTATCAAATTCCATAGTGAGGGTGCCATCATTTACATCGATTTTCGTTTTAGAAGTCTTAAGGAATGGTCGCCCTAATAATATCAGTGATGAAGTATGAGAATCACTATCGTCCATGTCAAGCACATAAAAATCAGCAGGAAAAACCAACCCATTGACTTGAACTAAAACATCCTCTAGAACTCCCTCAGGATAAACATTGGACCTATCAGCAAGTTGAACAATAATACCCGTTTCCTTTAAAGGACCAACATTTAAACGTTGATAAACAGACAAAGGCATGACATTGATAGAAGCTCCTAGATCACACATGGCTTTAGCGATTCCAAGACTACCTATTTTGCAAGGAATGGCGAACATACCTGGGTCCTTACATTTAGGAGGAAGCTTCTTCTGAATAATAGCTGAAACATTTTCACTCACACTAATCTTTTCATTGCCTTTCAGCTTCCTTTTGTTAGTGCACAAGTCCTTGAGGAATCTAGCATAGCGAGGTATTTACTTAATTACATCAAGTAAAGGAATATTTACCTCGACTTTACGAAACATTTCCAGAATCTCTTTTTCTTCCGCTTTCTTCTTGGATTTCGCTAATCTGGAGGGGAAAGGAGGTGGTATCAATGTGACCTTCGATGGCTCATCTAGAGACTTGCTAATCTGGTCACCCTGCTGGCTCGGAGTCGAAGTCTCTTTCTTGGTCTCTTCCTCAAGATTAGACGGATGTCCTTTCTTATTTGATCCCTGCAATTCTGTTCCACTTCTCAAGGTAATGGCATTAACGCTTTGCTTCGGGTTTGGAATAGTTTGAGAAGGTAACTTACCTTGAGTTTCTAACCTATTGACAGCTGAAGCAAGTTGGCTTACCTGATGCTCCAAGTTTTGAATGCTTTGCTTTGTTTCCTCCTGAAATTGTTTGGTATTCACAGCTAGAGACTTAACAATATCCTCAAGGGGCATACCTGAAGTGGAAGGAGCTTGGGGTACGTGGTGTGATGGCTTTGACTGGAATTGTTGGACATGTTGAGGGTTATTGCCATATCGGAAGTTAGGATGATCCCTCCATCCAGGATTGTAAGTATTCGAATAGGGGTCATACTTCCTTTGCGGTTGTCCTGGAAATCCGCCTACAGCATTGGCGTGTTCATGATTGTCATCTTGCAATGTGGGGCACATGTCGGTCGGATGAGTAGGAGCAGCGCAAATTCCACAAGCCTTCATCTGCTGCGTTTTTCCAAGAGCTAGCTGCTGCACAAGGGAGGTAAGATTAGAAATTTGATGTTCAAGGTTAGACACACTTACCTCATTTACCTTCCTTGAAGACGTATCATGCCTATACCCAAATTGTTGTGAATTAGCAGTCATAATGGAGATCAATTCCCTAGCTTGACCAGGGGTTTTGTTTACTATGGCGCCTCCACTTGCAGCATCCATCATCTTTCTTTCCATCGGAAGTAGGCCCTCGTAGAGGTATTGGATAAGGAGTTGTTCAGATATCCCATGTTGTGGGCAGCTTACACACAATTGCTTGAACCTCTCCCAATACTCATGAAGAGTCTCAGTGTCCCTTTGTTTTATACCACAAATTTCTCTTCTTATACCAACGGCTCTGGATGCGGGGAAGAATTTGTCCAAGAAGAGTCTCACCATATCAGTCCATGTGGTTATAGAACCTGGAGGCAAATAAAACAACCAATCTTTAGCTTTAGTACTTAGAGAAAATGGAAAAGCGCGTAGCTTGATTTGATCGTCGGTTATTCTTTGCGGCCTCATACTAGAACACACTATATGGAACTCTTTCAAATGCTTATGAGGATCTTCATTCTCAAGACCATGAAAGGTGGGTAGCAGATGTATTAACCCAGATTTCAACTCGAATTCCACGGCTAGTTCGGGATAGTGAATACAAAGTGGTTGTTGATTCACATCCGGTGCAGCCAACTCCCTTAAGGTTCTCTCGAGATTTGCCATGTCGTCCTCTTTTTCAGAATTAGACAAGTCCAATACTAAGTTCGGTCTAGTGGATGATCTAGCTTCTTGTCGTAGTCTCTTTAGAGTCTTCTCAATCTCCGGATTATAAATTAGTTCACCTATCTAAGAAGAACGAGTCATACAAGAATAGAAATAAATTTGACACCAATCCCTGGCAACGGCACCAAAATTTGATGGGTGTCGAATCCAACAAAAATAAAACCTACTCCTAGACGATTATATGATTTGCATATAGTGGTGAGTAGGGTCGAATCCACAAGGATTGGTAAAGATATTTCTATTCAAAGAGAACAATAAGAAAAAGGAAAATGGGGGGGGGGGGGGGGGGGGGGGGTGGTTTGTGAATCAAATAAAGTAAAACAAAGTAAGAAAATCAGATATTGGTAAAAGCCTAGCCAAAGGAATCAAGATGGTTTAATTCTAGGAATTGATCATCGATGCAAATGTTCTCTATTCTTGTTCTAGATAAATTGGTTATGGTTATTAACAAGTTCTAACAACCTATCTCTCCTTACTTCCTCGATAACCTCGGACAAGCGCTTTGAATTATTTCTCTTATTGATTAAACAACCCTTAGACAAGCCCTCAGGATTTAATCTATCAATAGCATTAAGATCTAGAGAGACTACCAATTCATGCCAGTAGATTATAAGATAACCTATTTAAACATGATCACACACCTCCATAACATGAATTCGACCATCTCTTTTATAACCAAACATGTTATTGCGTCACTAAGACTAGAACAATCAAACAATTACGGATTTGACGTGCTAGTTGACAATATATTAACTTGCTAATTGAGTAGAAGAGCTCTATTCATACCAATCAACAAAGATAATAATGACAAAACGATCAGAAGATATATGAATACCCGAAAGCAAAGAATAGAATAAATACAAGTCAATTAGACCTCACAATTCGTGGAGAATTAAACTTCTATGACCCTTTGGCTAGAAAAGTAGCTTAGCTACTCATGTTCATCAATAAAACGAAAATAAAAGATAGAAACATAATGAACCCGGTTGCTTGCTCTGCCTCCACGTTTCCTTCTTCAAGATCCAAGATTCCGAGATCAAAAGTTGTCCTAACCCTCTAGGGTTAGCTCTATTTATACTATTAGATGGATAGCATGTGATCTTTTGCTAGCAAGATACGAAAATATCTTTCCTTTTTCAAGTAGATTTCGAGAAGTGAAGATACGTCTGCCTGGCACGCCCCACCACACGGCCGTGGGTTAAGCCGTGCCATCCTCTGTGCATGTTCTTCAAGTCTTCAACCGCTCCCAGTGTGAACCACGGTTACACACACGGCAATATTTCAAGCCGTGCCTTCGTCTGTGCATAATCTTCAAGTCTTCATCCGTGTCCAGTGTGTAGCACGGTTACACCCACGGCTAGATTTCAAGCCGTGTCTTCATCTGGTTGATGTTCCACACTTTCTTCTCCTTGGCACACCTATCTTCCACCACGGCTTCAAGCACGGTTTCTCCCACGGGTTCGACCACGGCCGTGCCTTAAACCGTGTCTCTCTCTGTTCAAAGTCCTCATTTTCGCCTTCTTTTCCAGTGTGTAACACGGTTTGAACCTTGGCCGTGCCTCAAACCGTGCTTCCTCCGGTGGTGTAATTTCTTGTCTTGATCCAAGTTGTAAATGACTTCTCTAAAATACTTGAATTAGCATCCTTGACTCCATTTAACCTGATTTATCACGATGATAGAATTAAAGTACCATTTCCTTATGATTTCTATAAAATCAATAATAATTTAACACAATTTATACTATAAAGATTGAGTATAAAATGGCTCTATCAAATACTAACCATGACTGATATTAATTTAAGTAAATTCAGTTATCTCTTCTTAAACAGAATGCCTCTAAAAAGAATCACTGGATCAGGAGCTACCAGGGGTGCTAGACGTGATAACCTCAATGAGGACGGAGTTTAGAATCTATAACCATAAAGGGAAAGAGGTTAGATGGCTGAAGAGACAATTTAGCTATTGCACACTATGAACCACCTAGTGGGACTACTAGCACAACAACACCAAGCCCCCAATGTCCCATAACACAGGAATGCCAATGAACTCATCAGCTTTGATAGGTTCATAAGAGTAGCTAAAGAATTTAACCCCATAGTGGATGACCTAGTCGAGGCTGAGGATTAGGTATAAGAAATTGAGAAGACATTTGCTGCCTTCTAGATACCAGAAGATATGAAGGTAAATTATGCCGCATTCATGTTGAAGGGAACCGTAGCAAAATGGTGGGCTTTGGTTCCTAGACTTACAAGGGAATGCATGAACTGGGTTGTATTTAAGGAGCTATTTTATTAGAGATACTTCCCCAATAGCTCCAAAGATAGGATGGAGAATGAATACTACAACTGTGAACAAGGGAACCGAACAGTTAAAGAATATGAGGCAGAGTTGAATTGCCTCATCTAGTTCCTTCCTGAAAATGTACATAATGATGATAAGTCCCGAGCTAAGAGGTTCCTAAGAGGATTGGACTTAGACTTACAACTTACAGTAGGGGCCTTTCAGCTAAATACATATGTTGAAATGGTTGACAAAGCGAAGTACCTCAAGTAGAATAAGAAGATTATTGAAGAACAGAGGAGCCGTAGAGTAGCAATAGCTCTAGGAAAAAGACCTGCCTCTAATGGAATGGGGCAAGACAGGAGTAAAAGACATCATATATTGCAAAGTAGAACACAAAGTGCTGCAACCCCTCCTTTATAGATCAGACAAGTGCCTTTGGAACTCACTGCAACAAGCCCAGATGTTAAATGTCCCAAATGTTATGGGCCTCATGAATTGAGAGAGTGTAGATGGCTAGAGGAAGTATGTTTCTCTTGTGGGAAAACGAAACACATTAGCAAGCATTGCATTAAGAGGTCAGTTCCCCTAATTTTCTATTATGTGTGCAACCAGAAGGGACACAAGGTAGTCAACTGTCTTTAGGGAAAAATCAGAAATCAGATAAGGCTAGTTCAACAAGCAACTAGACCTCTAGTGAGAGGATAAGGAGATAGATCACAAGTAGTGGGTCTTAGACAAAGAGTTCCTACCAGAGTGTTTGCCATTCACTAGTAGTGACACCGGGATATCCCTGATATAGACAACATTGCAAGTATACTTCCAGTACACTCCTGCGATGCACATGTGCTATTTGATACCGGTGCATTTGTATCTTGTGTGTATGAGAATTTTGTATGTGCATGTGCTTTGAATGTTGAAAACATAAATGACTATTTGGCTGTTAGTACTCCTTCGGGAGTAGGAGGAAGAAAAAGTAGGATATGTAGAGAGTGAGAATAGAAATACATGGTAAGTGATGCCAACAAACCTCCTAGTATTGGAGATGATAGAATTTGACATTATTTTAGGTGTTAACTAGTTATCGAAATATCATGCCACCATTGATTGTCACAATATGGTGGTGCAGTTTAATAGACTAGGGGATGGATATTTTGAATACAAGTTAGAAGTGTAGAGACCCACTAGATTGCTCACTTATGAGATGTGGGGAAAAACTATACTAATAACTATATCTATTGAAGTCAGTAAAGAAGTTAAGATGAAAAGGTTACAGGAGCTACAAGAAAAGGGTTTTATAAGACCTAGTGTCTCTCCTTAGGGTACACCGGTCCTATTTGTGAAGAAGAATGATGAAAGCATGAGACTTTGTGATACGAAATCGGTTTGCTCGGATTCCTAACTGATACGAACCACGCCAACGTGTGACGAAATCCAATACCAATACATTCGGAATTCGCTACCTAAGATGCCAAACACACTCAAGTGGAAATCGCGACCCGCTGTCTATAAGCGAGACAAGAACCTTGGTATAATATGAAGACGCCACAATCGGGATGAAAGACCGATTGATAAGTCGGGATGAACGCCACAGAAGAAAAAATCCGATAAGTTCTAGATTAGTTCTTTAAAGAACGAAGAGAGGAATTCTCTCAAAAGTGTTTTTTTTCAAAATTTAATGTTGTATGTTCTATATTCTAGCTGTTCTAAACCCTAGGAGTTTTACAGTAGGGTTTACAATTCGTAACAATAAAGCCCCAAAATGACATCACTTCAATAAGTTGCGTAAAAATAACAAAACAAGACATGAAGGCCGGCAGCGTGGGAATGAAGGCCGGCGGCCTTGGAGCAGGCGTTGGAGAAGTACACGACCGGCGTTGGAAATGTACACGACCGTGTACTTCTAATCGTGTATCTTTCTGTGGAAATCTTGACAATGTACACGACCGTATACTTCAAGTCGTGTATCTTTCTGTGGAAATCTTGACAACATACACGGCCGTGCCTTCGAACCGTGTATACGACCGTGTATGATTCTGTGTAACCTCCAGACTCCTACACGGCCGTGCCTTGTAAAGACACGCCCTCTTCAACCCGTATCCATTATGAATTGTACAAGAGCAAAGGCATTCCCATGGTTGTTCCAATCCATTCCAGCTTCATGATTGCTCCAATCCTTTCCGACTTCATGGACATCCTTTATCAACCCGTTAAGTGCTTCCTTGAATCGTTTTGCTCGAGTTCTTGTGATAGGTCCAGGTGGCACTTCAAGAGGATCCACATTCCATCTTCTGGCTTGGCTCCCATCATGGATCTCATCATTCCCCTCCTCTTGAAAAGGATTTGTCCTTAAATCATCGCCTGCATCAAAAGGACTCAAATCAGTAACATTAAATATAGCACTTACTTGATACTCACCAGGTAAATCTATTTTGTATGCATTATCATTGATGCGCTCAAGAATTTGAAATGGTCCATCACCTCTAGGAAGTAGTTTAGATCGACGCTCAGTAAGTGGTGCTACAATGGTGCTGAAATCCTTCGCAATTCTCCTGTAAAAGCTCGCTAGTCCATGGAAACTCCGCACATTACTTACATTAGTTGGATTAGGCCATTCTTGGATCACACGAATCTTTTCTTCATCAACCTGTATTCCCTGTGCACTAACAACAAAACCAAGAAACACAAGTTTGTCTGTGCAAAAAGTGCACTTTTTGAGGTTAGCATATAATTGCTCCTTTCGAAGCACTTCTAAAACATCCCTTAAGTGAGATATATGGTCTTCCAAACTCTTACTGTAAATGAGGATATCATCAAAATAGATAACCACAAATTTGCCAATAAAAGTCCTCAAAACATGGTTCATAAGTCTCATAAAAGTACTAGGTGCGTTAGTTAAACCGAAAGGCATTACTAACCACTCATACAATCCATATTTTGTCTTAAATGTGGTTTTCCATTTATCACCTTCTTTCATTCTAATTTGGTGATATCCGCTTTTCAGATCAATTTTGAAAAAGACACTAGACCCATGTAACTCATCTAACATGTCATCTAAGCGAGGAATGGGATGACGATACTTTACCGTGATGTTGTTGATGGCGCGGCAGTCAACACACATTCTCCATGACCCATCCTTCTTAGGCACCAAAATCACAGGTACTGCGTATGGACTCATGCTTTCCCTCACGTACCCCTTCTCCATTAATTCATCGACCTGCCTTTGGAGTTCCTTTGTCTCCTCCGGATTGCTCCTATAAGCTAGCTTGTTTGGAATCGATGCTCCGGGTACAAGGTCAATTTGGTGCTCAATACCACGAATAGGTGGTAATTCCTTTGGAATCTCCTCAAGGAAGACATCTTCAAAGTCCTGCACAATAGACACAACCACACTAGGCAAAGAATTAGATAGTTCGTTAGTATTCAAACAAGTTTCCTTAAAAACCAGCAACAACATAGGTTGCTTCATCACTAACGCTCTCCTCACTACACTTGCTCTTGCCACACAACTCTCCTTTTGTAAGGCTGCACTCTCCTTTTCACTCACCACCAAGGTTGATCCCCCTTCAACTTGGTCTCTCACACTCTTTCCAGCCTTCCTCTCTTTTTCCTTTTGATACAGACTTTTGTGTTCCTTTTCTTTCTCGCTGTCTTTTGCTCTCTCACTCTCCCTCTGTTTTTCACTCACCTTATATTTTGCAAAAGACTATTGTAGCTACAACTGATCCTCATACACCCGTTTAGGTGTTAAAGGTTTAAGATTAAAGCTTTTCCCTTGGTGAACAAGCATATACTTGTTAGAAAAGCCATCATGAACAACCTTCCTATCAAATTGCCTTGGTCTCCCCAACAACACATGACACGCTTGCATTGGGACCACATCGCACAACACCTCATCCTTATACCTACCAATGCGAAAAGCAATCAAGGCTTGCTTACTCACCTTAGTCTCGCCACTATCATTCAGCCACTGCAATTTATATAGGCTAGGGTGTTTAGTAGTCTTGAGTCCCAGCCTCTCAACAATAAAAGTACTCACCACATTAGTGCAACTTCCTCCATCAATGATCAAACTGCAAATATGATCACCTAGATAACATCTAGTATGAAAGATATTCTCTCTTTTCCTATCTCCTCTATCTTCCCAATCCCTAGTTCCTCTATTCCTACCACTATAACCTCTATAACTCCCGACAGAAGGTTCATCAAATTCATTATCAGACATTCCATCTCCACCCCTTTGTACTCTCCTAGAACAACTCTCCCACTTACACCTTTGGAAGACGTTTTTAGATTGCTCTAGTCTTTGTTCCACCGTCTCATGAATTTGTTCCATTCCCTCCTGAAGCATCCTCTTCATCTCACCCCCCAACGCCTCAATCACTAACCTAGCATCAAACCTTCCCCTCTCACTTTCAGGAGAATGATGCCTCGACATAGTTCCTGCAGAAAAAAATTAGCACCAACACAAATATATATAATTAAGCCTCACGATACACTCCCTTACGTGTTTCGCTCAAAAGATGATATCACACAGTCACTCATGTATTCTCACAAGCAATGATGATATCAACTCACCAATTCCTCTGCTCAATTCTCTCGGAACTAACCCAAACTACACCAATCCCTTTCCATAGAATTCAAAACAACTCTAGGGCTCGAAAATTTCCTCTCTCTTTTTTCCGATTTTTTTTGTCACCTTTTTTGTTGCCCTTGATCACGTTTCTTTTCTTTTTTTTGTCGTGATTCTTCCTTTTTTTTGTAACAAAATTGAATAGTAGGTACTACACTTTCAATTGACAATTAACACTATGAAATTGAATACGAACAATTGATATGAACGATTGGAGTTAGGGTTTTGATGTTACCTTCCTCAAACCGAACTGATGTTTTAATAAACCTAGGCTCTGATACCAAACTGATACAAAATCGGTTTGCTTGGATTCCTAACTGATACGAACCACGCCAACATGTGACAAAACCCAATACCAATACGTTCGGAATTCGCTACCTAAGATGCCAAACACACTCAAGTGGAAACCGCGACCCGTTGTCTATAAGCGAGACAAGAACCTTGGTATAATATGAAGACGCCACAATCGGGATGAATGACCGATTGATAAGTCGGGATGAACGCCACGGAAGAAAAAATCCGATAAGTTCTATATTAGTTCTTTAAAGAACCAAGAGAGGAATTCTCTCAAAAGTGTTTTTTTCAAACTTTAATGTTGTATGTTCTATATTCTAGCTGTTCTAAACCCTAAGAGTTTTATAGTAGGGTTTACAATTCGTAACAATAAATCCCCAAAACAACATCACTTCAATAAGTTGCGTAAAAATAACAAAACAAGACATGAAGGCCGGCAGCGTGGGAATGAAGGCCGGCGGCCTTGGAGCCGGCGTTGGAGAAGTACACGACCGGCGTTGGAAATGTACATGACCGTGTACTTCTAGTCGTGTATCTTTCTGTGGAAATCTTGACAAGATACACGGCCGTGCCTTTAAACCGTGTATACGACCGTGTATGATTCTATGTAACCTCCAGACTCCTACACGGCCGTGCCTTGTAAAGACACGCCCTCTTCAAACCGTATCCATTATGACTTGTACAAGAGCAAGGGCATTCCTATGGTTGTTCTAATCCATTCCAGCTTCATGATTGCTCCAATCCTTTCTGACTTCATGGACATCCTTTATCAACCCGTTAAGTGCTTCCTTAAATCGTTTTGCCCGAGTTCTTGTGATAGGTCCAAGTGGCACTTCAAGAGGATCCATATTCCATCTTCTAGCTTGGCTCCCATCATGGATCTCATCACTTTGTATAGACTATAGGGAGTTAGACAAGGTCACAATAAAAAAAAAATATCCCCTTCCCAAGATAGATGACCAGTTTGACTAATTACATGGAGCTCAGATGTTCTCTAAAGTAGACTTGAGATCAGGCTACCATCAACTAAGATTAAAGAAGAAGACATCCAGAAAACAGCATTTAGGACTAGATTTAGGCACTACGAGTTTTTGGTAATGCCCTTTGGACTAACAAATGCACCAGTTGCATTCATGGATTTAATGAATAGAGTATTCAGGGATTTTCTGGATAAATTTGTAATCGTCTTTATAGATGATATCCCGATATACTCTAAAAGCACTAAGGAGCATGAAGAACACTTGAGACCGATATTGGGCAGGTTATAAAATGAGAAGTTGTATGCCAAATTTAGTAAATGTGAATTTTAGCTGAAATAATTAGTTTTCTTGGGCCATGTAGTTAATAGAGATGGGATATTTGTAGAGTTAGAAAAGGTGAGAGTAATATTAGACTAGCACAAACCAAAGACAGTTATAGAGGTAAGAAGTTTCCTAGGTTTAGCAGGCTACTACAGGAGATTTGTAGAAGGGTTTTCCAAAATAGCAACTCTTCTCACCAGACTGACAAAGAAGAATGTGAAATTCAAATAGGATGACAGATGTGAAGCCAATTTTCAGATGCTCAAAGAGAAACTTGTGTCAGCACCAGTTTTGACTTTGCCCAAGGGTAGAGAAGAGTTTATAGTGTATAATAATGCCTCAGTTCAAGGGTTAGGGTGTGTATTGATGCAAGGTGGTAAGTAATAACTTATGCATCTTGACAATTAAAGCTGTATGAAAAAAACTACCTAACTCATGACTTAGAATTAGTAGCTATAGTATTAGCTTTGAAGCTATAGAGGCATTACTTGTATGGAGAAAGGAGCAAAATTTTTACTGGCCACAGAAGCTTGAAATACATGTTTATACAAAAAGATTTGAATATGGGATAGAGGAGATGGTTGGAGTTAATTAATGATTATGACTTAGAGATACAATATCATCTAGGAAAAGCCAATATGGTGGTAGATGCACTTAGCAGAAAGAAACAGGGTAACATAGCTACTCTAATCACTTTGCAGAAGGAGTTATTAGAAGACATGCACAAATTGGAGCTAGAAATTTTAACAAAAGAAGTGAGAGCAAAAATGGTTACCTTAAGGATACAACCAACAATAATGGATAGAATTAAAGTTCGTCAGATAAAAGATCAAGATATCTAGGAGATCAAGAGTAGAATGGAACAAGACAAGGCTCCAAAATTTAACTTGGATGCAAAAGGGACCTTAAGATACAAAATGAGATTGTATGTGCTAAAGGATACAGAACTGAAAAGAGAGATACTGAAAGAGGCACATCACTCCGCCTACACCATACACCTTACAAGTACCAAAATTTACAAGGACTTGAAGAGTTGTTATTGGTGAAGAAACATGAAAAGAGAAATAGCTGAATATGTAGCCACATGCCTCACATGCTAGCAAATTAAAATAAAACATTAGAGACTAGTTAGAGAATTATAACCTCTTATAGTACCGGAGTGGAAATGGGAGCATGTGACAATGGACTTTGTTACAACCCTCCTAAACACCAGGGAGAAGTAGGATGCAGTTTGGGTTATAGTGGATAAATTGACCAAGTCTGCTCATTTTATACCTATTAGAGTATGGTACAAGTTGGAAAAATTGGCTCAGATATACGTATAGGAGATAGTCAGACTACATGGAGTGCTAGTGACCATCACTTTTGATAGAGACACAAGATTTGTGAGTAGAATAGCTTACACAAAGTATAGGGCACTAAACTGCAGTTCAGTACAATATTCCACCCATAGACAGATTGTTAGTCTGAAAGGACTATACAAATATTAAAAGATTTGCTCAGAGCATGTGCACTAGATTTTGGAGGTAATTAGAATGAGCATATACCTCTGGTGGAGTTTGCCTATGATAATAGTTACCAGACAACCATTCAGATGGCTCTATACGAAGCTCTTTATGAAAGAAAGTGCAGATCCCCACTACATTAGGATGAAGTGGGAGAAAGACAAATGATGGGGCCAGAATTAGTATAAGAAGTGGTAGATAAGGTGAAACTAATTAGGTAGAGAATACAGGTGACCCAATCTCGACAAAAGAGCTATGCAAGCAAGAGAAGACGCCCTTTAGAATTTCAAGTGGGAGATAAGGTATTGTTGAAGATTTTTCCAACAAAAGGAGTGATCAGATTTGGGTTGAGAGGAAACTAAACCTAAGATGTATAGGCCCATTTGAGATCTTAGAAAGAATAGGAACAGTAGCTTACAAGTTAGCTCTTCCACCAAATTTGGCTAGAGTACATAATGTATTCTATATATCCATGCTAAGGAAGTATGTACCCGACCCAGATTAGATAGTGGTTTTGGAACCATTAAATGTGCAACTAAACTTGATGTTTGTGGAAAGACCAATTAGAATTTTAGATACTAAGGAACGAGTACTAAGATGGAAAATAATCCCTTATATTAAGGTACAATGGACTAACCAAACATAAAGAGAAGCAAAGTGAGAACTGGAAGTAGAAATGAGGAAGAAGTATCTAAAACTCTTCCAAAATTAGGTACTTTCGAGGATGAAAGTTTTTATAAGGAGGGGAGAATGTAATACCTGAATTTTATTTATTTTAATATATATATTGTCACAAAGAGCTAAGGATAAGGACGAGAATTTTATAAAATTCGATGGGCAATTTGGACATTTTACATTAAGAGTATAAATACCCTAAATAAACCTAGAGAGCTTCCTTTATCATTTTGAGCAGTGAAACAGCAACCACAAATGATAGATGCTCTCTATGAGAACCCTAAGGTGACTAAAGTGAATTTACTGACACTTAATCCGGTAGTACTAAGTAAGGATTTTTATAATTACAAGAAGGTCACTACTAAAGAATTGAGGATAAATGACTCATTGTCACATGATGTCAGTGTAATAGGATTGAAGAAGGAACGTTAAGAGTAAAGGAATTCCTAGATCAAGGAGTCGATATGCGAGAGTTCGATGTAAGTATTATAACTCATGTTAATTGAGGAGTACTTACATATTTAGAGATTTAATTAAGTCTAGGGATAAAGAGAAGCAAGTTTAGGAGAATTTAGAGTAAAAGAATTAGGGTTTATGGAATTGGCCAAGAGATACATAGCCTCCCAACATGATCGTGTTTCGATCGCGTTGAATTCAAAAGTTATGCCGAGAGATACACGGCCTCTCAATACGGTCGTGTTTCAACTGAGTTGAATCGAGGGAAACACGGCCTTCCAACATGGTCGTGTTTCGACCGTAATGAATTAAAAGAAATACGGCCTCCCAACACGGTTGTGTTCCAACCGTGTTAAAGCCAAACTTTACACCGAAAGATACAAGACCCTTAATATGATCGCATACTAGCCTATGTTGAGCAATATGGCCCCCAACATGGTTGTGTTGAAAAAAACATAATGTGATTATATATCTATTTAACTTCTAATTAAGCCAATTTCCATGCAACCTAAATAGCTAGTAAGACCTTAGAGAAATCAAATGAATAAGATTAAGAAAATTAAGAATTTATATTAATCTTACATTAAGTACTCAAAAGAACTTATTGATGTACAAATTTCAATTTACCTTAAGTCCAATATCAGAAGTGCTTAAGACTAAGATTCAAGGTATGTGTAACTTGTGTTCTGTTCTGTATTTACTTAAGTTAGTATATATGTTGAAATTGATTAAATTGAATGATTTGGCTTAAGTTTTTAAGTTGTATGTTATATGTGCTTGGCTCAACCTAAGAGCTCGTAGTGGCAGATCTTTAGAGAGCACCCCAATGATCTTTATGTGATGTTGTCTCTAGTGGAGTTGTGCTTAGAAATGATCTGGGCTTAATGTTGGTTAAGAAGATTAAGTGGACATGGGTGTGGGGCATGTAGTAACAGTTCCCATCACTAGGTTAAGTGTTTAAGTGGACATGGGTGTGAGGCCTGTAGTGGCAATTGCCATCACCAATACATGTTCCAATGTGTTAAGCATGTTAAGGAGTCATGACTACCCTACTGTTGCTGTAGACATAAATTGTATCGTGAAATGGTGTCATATTTAAGTACTGCATAATGCATGTGATGATTGTTCATGTTCTTTCATTCATGTGTTTGTATTATACGTATTGGGCATTAGCTTACTCTTCGGGGAATATTTTTTTCAGGTGCAGGTGTCGAGGGAAATGATAACCGAGAAGATGACTTAAGTTTGGGTGAACCTCAAAGAGAGGAAGAAGATAATTCTTATTACTATTATGGTGATTAGAATTTAGAACAATTATGTTAATTTAATGTAATAGAGATTATCATTGGAGATTGTTAAAATTAGAGATTATAGACTTCTGCTGAGTTAGATGTTTTATATGGATTTATGAAATTTATTTTGAAGTTGTGGGATTTATTTAATGCTTTTATATAGGAGTTATAGGTCAAAAAGTATCGGTGTTGATTCAAAGCCTTAAAGTGTTCTTTTGAGATAAGGACACATGGCGAATAGTAGCGCAGCCTAGGTTTCAAGGCGGTACAGTAACTAGAGTAAATCTTCAATTTGATATTCTCATTAACCATTTCATAGTAAAATCTTATCTCATGTGATTAGATCGAATATCGATA
This sequence comes from Laguncularia racemosa, assembly GCA_037954665.1. Lineage (NCBI taxonomy): Eukaryota > Viridiplantae > Streptophyta > Magnoliopsida > Myrtales > Combretaceae > Laguncularia > Laguncularia racemosa. Next base: position 3,761,961 of record JBBMOL010000006.1, read on the forward strand.
AATTCCTCTTAATCATCTTAGGGTTGTTCTGAGAGTACTTTTCCTTTTTGTCTGTTGTTTTTACTGTAAAGGGTGAAAAAGAGGAAGGTTAGGTCAATATAGAGTATTTATACTCTAACCATCAAAAGACCCCTTTGCCCCTCAAGTTTTTATGAAGTCTCAATCATGACCTTGGTTTTTTATGTTATGACATATATAAAAAATATTCTTAAAAATTCTTATATTACATTCCCCACCTCCCCCCCATAAAAACTTTCGTTCTCGAAAGTACCTGATTCTAAAAGAGTTTTGGATACTTTTTCCTCATTTCTGCTTTTAGTTCCCACGTCACTTCCCTTTCAATTTGGTTAGTCCATTGCACTTTAACATAAGGGATTGTTTTCCATCTTAGTACTTACTCCTTGGTATCTACAATTCTGGTCAGTTTCTCTATAGACGATAGGTTTAACTACACATTCAGTAGTTCGAAAGCCGTTATCTGATCCAAGTCAAGTGTATACTTCCTTAGCATGATACATAGATTACATCATGTACTTTAACCAAATTTGGTGGAAGAGCTAACCTGTAAGTCACTGCACCTATTCTTTCCAAGATTTTAAATAGACCTAGATACCTTAGGTTTAGCTTTCCTCTTAACCCGAATTTGATTACTCCTTTTGTTAGAGAAATTTTCAAAAGACCTTATCTCCCACTTGAAATTCCAAAGGGCGTCTTCTCTTGTTTGCATAACTCTTCTGCCGAGACTGGGCTATCCGTATTCTCCACTTAATCAATTTCACCTTGTCTACTGCCTCTTGTACTAATTTTGGCCCCATCATCTATCTTTCTCCTGCTTCATCCCAGTGTAGTGGGGATCTACACCTTCTTCCATAAAGAGCTTCATATGGAACCAGTTAAATGGTTGCTTGGTAATTGTTATTATAGGTAAACGCCACCAGAGGTATATGCTCATTCTAGTTGCCTCCAAAATCCAATGCACATACTCTGAGCAAATCTTCCAGTATTTGTATATTCTTTTTGGACTAACCACTCGTCTAAAGGTGGAACGCTATCCTAAATTGCAGTTTAGTACCTAAAGCTTTCTTTTACTCTAGAATCTACTCACAAATCTTATGTCTCTATCAAAAGTGATGGTCACTAGCACTTAATGCAGTCTGACTATCTCCTATATGTATATTTGAGCCAGTTTCTCCAACTTGTATCATACTTTAATAGGTATAAAATGAGTAGACTTGATCAATCTATCCACTATAACCCAAAATGCATTATACTTTTCCCTGGTGTTCGGGAGGGTTGTAATAAAGTCCATTGTCACATGCTCCCATTTTCACTCTAGTATTGAAAAAAGCTGTAATTCTCAGCTGGTCTCTAATGTTTTATTTTGATCTGTTGGCATGTGAGGCATCTAACTACATACTCAACTATCTCTCTTTTCATATTTCTCCACCAATAACAACTCTTCAAGTCCTTGTACATTTTGGTACTTCCAAGGTGTATTATGTAGGTGAAGTAATGTGCCTCTTTCATTATCTCCCTCTTCAATTCTACATCCTTTGGCACACATAGTCTCGTTTTGTATTTTAGGGTCCCCTCTACATCCAAGTTGAATTATGGAGCCTTGACTTGAACCATTCTACTCTTGATCTCTTAGATATCTTTATCTTTTTCTTCTATCTGACTAGCTTTAATTTCATCCATTATGGCTGGCTATATCCTTAAGGTAGCCATTTTTTCTCCCACTTCTTGTGTTAAAATTTCTAATTCCAATTTGCACATGTCTTCTAATAACCCTTCTATGAAGTTATGAGAGTGGCTACATTACCTTATTTCTTTCTACTAAAGACATTTACCATCACATTAGCTTTTTCTATATGGTATTGTATCTCCAGGTCATAACATTTAATTAGCTCCAACCATCTCCTCTATCTTATATTCAACTTTTTCTATGTAAATATGTATTTCAAGTTTCTATGGTTAGTGAAGATTTTGCACATTTTCTCTATACAAGCAATGCCTCCATAGCTTTAAAGCTAGTATCACAACTACCAACTCTAAGTCATGAGTTGGGTAGTTCTTTTTATATGACTTCAATTGACAAGATGCATAAGCTATTACTTGACCATCTTGCATTAGCACATACCCCAACCGCTGAACTGAGGCATCACTATACACTGTAAACTCTTTTCCACTCTTGGGCAAGGTCAAAACTGGCACTGAGACAAGTTTTTCTTTGAGCATTTGAAAGTTGACTTCACACTTTTCATCCCACTCAAATCTTACATCCTTCTTTGTCAGACTAGTGAGAAGAGTTACTATTTTGGAAAACCCCTCTACAAATCTCATGTAGTAGCATACTAAACCTAGGAAGCTTCTTACCTCTATAATTGTCTTTAGTCTATGCCAATCCACTACTACTCTCACCTTTTTTAGGTCTATAGATATCCCATATCTATTAACCACATGACCCAAGAAGACCACTTGTTCTAGCTAGAATTCACATTTACTAAATTTGGCATATAACTTTTCTTCTTGTAACCAGCTTAATACTAGTCTCAACTGCTCTTCATGCTCCTCAATGCTTTTAAAATATATCGGGATATCATCTATAAAGACGATTTCAAATTTATCTAGAAAATCCCTAAATACTTTATTCATTAAATCCATGAATACAGCTAGTGCATTAGTTAGTCCAAAAGGCATCACTAGAAATTCATAGTGCCCATATTTAGTCCTGAATGCTATCTTCCGAATGTTTTCTTCTTTAATTCTTAATTGATAGTAGCCTGATCTCAAGTCTACTTTGGAGAACACCTGTGCTCCCTACAACTAGTCAAACAGGTCATCTATCTTAGGAAGGGGATATTTGTTCTTGATTGTGACCTTATTTAACTTTCTATAGTTTATACAGTGTCTCATGCTTCCATCTTTCTTCTTCACAAATAGGCCTAGTGCACCCCAAGGAGAGACGCTAGGTCTTATGAAACCCTTATCTTATGGCTCCTATAGCTGTTTCCTTAGTTCTTTCAACTCCACCGGTGTCATCTTATCGACTGGTTTTAATATGGATACCGTACCCTATAACAAGTCAATGTTAAATTCTATCTCCCTGGCTGGGGGTAAACTAGGAAGGTCTTCTAGAAACACGTTAGGAAGCTCCCTCACTATCGATACCCTTCCATCTTAACTTCTTCACCAGCTTCAACAGATATGGTTGCTAGCACACTTTTTCCCTACATCTCATAAGTGGGCAATTTAGTAGGTCTCTACACTTCTAACTTATATTCGAAATATTCCTCCCCCGATATATTAAACTACATCACCATGTTGTGACAGTAGATGGTGGTATGATATTTTGATAGCCAGTTGACACCTAGAATAATGTCAAATTCTATCATTTCTAATATTAGGAGGTCTACTAGCATTACCCTACCATATATTTCTGTTCTTACTCCTCTACATAATCTACTTATTCTTCCTCCTACTCCCAAGGGAGTACTAACAACCAAACAATCATTCATGTTTTCAACATTTAATGCACATGCGCCTACAAAATTGTCAAACACACAAGATGCAAACACATCGGTATCGAACAACACATATGCATTGCAGGAGTGTACTGGAAGCATACCTTCAATTTTGTCTATGTCAAGGATATCTTGGTGCTGCTGCTAGTGAATGGCAAACACCCTGGTAGGAACTCTTTGTTTAGGACCCCCTGCCTACGGTTTACCTCCCTATCCTCTTACTAAAGGTCTAGCTGCTTATTGGACTAAGCCTACTTGATTTCTTATTTGTCCTTGAGGACAGTTAACTGCCTTGTGTCCTCTCTGATTGTACACATGACAGAAAATTAGGGAGACTAACCTCTCAGTGCAATGCCTACTAATATGTCCAGTCTTCCCATAAGAGAAACATGCCCCCTTTGGCTATCTACACTCTCTCAACTCATGAGGCCCATAACATTTGGTGCATTTAACATTTGGGCCTGCTACAAGAAGTGTTAAAGATACTTATCTAATCTGCAAGGGAAAAGCTACGGCACTCCGTATTCTGCTCTACTACACATGATGTCTTTTACCCCTATCTTATCCCATTCTACTAAAGGCAGGTCTTTTCTTAACGCTATTGTTGCTCTATAGTTCCTCTATTCTTTGATAACCTTTTTGTTCTACTCAAGGTACTTAACCTTGTCAACCATTTTAGCATATGTATTTAGTTGAAAAGCCCCCACTACAAGTTATAGGTCTAAATCCAAACCTCTTAGGAATCTCCTAGCTCGGGACCTATCATCATTATGCACATTTTCAAGAAAGAATTGGATGAGGCGGTTCAACTTTACCTCATATTCTTCAATTGTTCGGTCTCCTTGTTCATCATTGTAGCATTCATTCTCCATCTTGTCTCTAGAGCTGCTAAGGAAGCACCTCTGATAAAATAGCCCCTTAAATATAGCCCAATTTATGCATTCCTTTACAAATCTGGGAACTAAGGCCTACCAATTTGCTACAGGTCCCTTCAGCATAAATCTAACATAATTTACCTTCCTGTCTTTTGGTATTTGGAAGGCAACAAGTGTTTTCTCATTTTTTTATACCTAATCCTCAGCTTCGATTGGGTCATCCACTCTAAGGTTAAACTCTTTAGCCACTCTAATGAACCTATCAAAGCTGATGGGTTCATTAACATTCCTATGCTATAGGACATTAGGGGCTTAGTGTTGTTATGCCAATAATCCCACTAGGTGGTTCATGGTATCTCTTTAGTCATCTAACCTCTTTCCCCTTGTGGCTGTGGATTCTAAACTCCCTCCTCATTAAGGTTATCATGTCTAGCACCCCTTTCAACTCTTGATCTAATGATTCTTCTTGGAGGCATTCTATTTAAGAAGAGATGATCGAATGTACTTAAGGTTAGCGTCAATTGATGTTAAAATTAGTATATGTTGGTATATATACATATATATACCCTTCCACATGACAATTTACTCATAAATAACTTAGCAATTGAAAGGAATATAATTAAAATAATAATACAAGAGAATAATTAAATAAATAAATAAACATCCCATGACTTTACCCACTCTCTTCATGTCTCATCATCTTACAGATCAGGTGCTTAATTCCTCAAAAGATCATATCTTATGCTCTATTATTTAAAACTTATGTCTATTGATCATCACTTACTTCTAAGGATCATTACCTAAGCTCTTCAGGATCAACGACCTATGCTCTATAAATCAAGACTTAAGTCTTAAGGATTATCAACCTATTCTCTATAGATTCAAACTTAAGTCCTTAAAGATCATAAACCTATAGCTTTAATACCACCTAAGCCGTAATGCCCCAAAACTCAAGCCACACAACTGCTTGTTATGTGTCCTTATCACACAAGAACACGTTAAGTCTCTAGTCAACTTTGATATCTCTTAATCTTACAATTCCTGCAAATCTTCATTCATTATCTACAATAATGACATCATGATATAAAAACATTTCAATCTATCTTTCAACCTTAAAACCAATTTAACATAAATCCTTAACAAAAATTTAATGCAACGAAAGTCTATAAAATTTCATTTACATCTTCTCCAGAAAATCACTATTTGTTCCAATCAAATAACAAAGTCATTCTAAATTCTATTCCCCATAATAGTAATGGTAATCATTCTCTTCCTCCCTTCCTAAATCATTCACTCTTAGATTCCCTTCTAGGTTATCAACACCTTCATTTCCTGCATCTAAAAAAATATTCCCCAAAGGGTGAGCTAATGCCTAGTATGTATAACACAAACACACATGCATAAACAAACATGAATAGGTATCACATGCATTATGCAGTAATTATACACAAACACCGTTTCATGATACAATTTCAGTCCACAAGCAACAGCAGGGTACTCATGACCCCCTTAACACACTTAACACACTAGAACATGAATTAGTAATGAGAACTGCCACTACGAACCCCACACCTATGATCCCTTAACCCTTAAACTTGGTGATGGGAACTGTCACTACAGGCCCCACACCCATGTGCACTTTTAAACACTTAATCTTGGTGATGGGAACTGCCACTATGGGCCCCACACTCATGTCTACTTAAGCCCTTAATCCAACATTCAACCTAAATCATTTTCAAGCACGACTCCACTAAGGACAATGTCACACAAGGATCATTGGGGTGCTTCCTAGGGATCTGCTACTACGGGCCCTTAGGCCGAGCCAAGCACATACAACATACAACTTAAACACTTAAACCAAATCATTAAACTTAATCAATTTCAGCACATGTACTAGCTTAAACAAGCACAGAACAGTACATAAGTTACATGTATCTTAAATCCTAGCCTTAAGCAATTTTGGCCCTGGATTTAAGCTAAACTAAAATCTATACATCATCAACAAATCCTTCTTAGTATTAATATAAGATTAATACCATATCTTAATTCTCTTAATATTAATCATTCAAAATTCTCTAAGGTCTTACTAGCTGTCTAGATTATGTGGAAATTAGCTTAATTAGAAACTAAATAGATATACAATTAAGTTATATTTCATTCAACATGGCCATGTTGAAGGTCGTGTAGCTCAACATGGGCTAATATACGACCGTGTCAAAGGTCGTGTATCTTTTGGTGAGTTTTGGTTTCAACACAGTTGGAATACAGCCACGTAGATAGGTCGTGCATCTCTTGGTATGCTTTACATTCAACACAATCAGAACACGACCGTGTATCTCTCGGTATGTCCTGTATTCAACACAGTCAAAATATAACCGTGTAGATAAGTTGTATATCTCTCGATATGTTTAAGTTTCAATACAATCGAAACATGGCTATATTGGGAGGCCGTGTATCTCTCGATAAATTCCCAAAAACCCTAATTTCTTTATTTCAATTTATCCAAGTTCCACATTCTGTAATCCTAAGCTTAATTAATTCCTAAAACATGAATTTTCTACTCAATTAACATAGGTTAGATGACTTACTTCCAAGTTTTGGCGATTCTACTCCTTAATCGATGGATTTGGTGCTCGTCTCGTCCCATTCCTCAAATTTGAATTTTAGATGAATAAGGCAATGTAACTAGAGTAAATCTTCAATTTGATATTCTAATTAACCATTTAATAGTAAAATCTTACCTTGTGTGATCGGATCGAACGTTGACAAATTCCTCGTAATTGTCTTAGGGTTGTTCCGATAGTGCTTTTCGTTTTTGTTTGCTGTTTTTTTTTTTTTTTTGTGAGGGGTGAGAAAGAGGAGAGATAGGTCAACATAAAGTATTTATACTCTAATCGTAAAATGACCCCTTTACCCCTCAAGTTTTTATGAAATCTTGATCATGACCTTGGTTTTTACGTTATGACATTTATAAAAAAAAAATATTCTTGAAAATCCATACATTATATTACAGAAACATACTCACAACATATTGCTAAGGGCATCGAAAGGGCAATGGAAGTAATGAATTCCTTGGTCTCATGCTTTTGAATCACCTAAGTATCCAAAATGCTAATTGGATTTAAAATGGGATGACTATCAAATAGCTTCTAATGATAACTCCAATGAGGGTAAATTTAAAATGTGCACCTTCCTTAGAATAGAAACATGAAACACATTGTAGATTTTAGCTCTTGAAGGTAGTTGTAAAGCTTATGTTGAGGCACCCACCCTATCAATAATAGGAAATGGCCCATAGTATTGTTTAGATAGCTTATAGGAAAATTGTTGTGATACTAAGACCTGCTTATAAGGCTATAATTTAACAAAGAAAAATTCTCTAGGAGAGAATTCCACATCCACTATATATCTATCAATTTTCTCCTTCATTCTATGTTATGCCTGTTCTAAATTCAAACATAGCTTCCTTTATAACTCATCTCAAGTTACCAACTCATGATCCACAACATCTAATGCTATAGTGCCTCTAGTATAAGATGGAATAGATGGAGGCGGCCTACCATAAATGACCTCATATGGAGTAACTTTAGCTCTTCCATGAAAAGAGGTGCTATAAGCATTCTTTGCCTAAGGCAAGAACTTAACCTACATTAAAGGAACATCCATAACAAAACATCTCAAATACTGCTAAATAACATGATTAAGAACTTCAATCTAACATCACTTTAACAATGGTAAGCACTACTCATAGTTAGTCGAGTCCCACTCAACCAAAATAACTCTCATAAAAAAACAACTCATAAAAATAGAGTCTTTATAAAATATAATGATCCATGGCATACCATGTGATTTGACAACAATATTCACAAGCAAAGAAACCACTTTCCATGGGTGTAAATGGGTATAAATAAATGTAAATTCTTTTCATATTTTTAGAAAAGAGGTTAAGAATTACATAATTTTTTAACTTAATTTTTTTTTTAAGTTTAAAACCTAAGGTTTTTTTTTTCTCTAAAAAAGAAATAGTTTGGGCTGGAGCCAATCTTAGTTGGGCCAATCCCATTTGGGGATCCAAGAACCAGTGGTTCTTACCGGTTTAGACTGAGCCAGAGTTTCGTACCTAGATTTGTAACTGATTGCACACCAATTAACAACAAAATGATTTTATAGTAGGCTCGCCATTAATGCAGATCTAAATGTTTTCATGTAGCAGGCATAGCTAAATCTAATAAGGAGCGATAAATAGAATTATGATATCTTCCAATGTTGGAAAACAAGGACTCTTTCTGAAATTTAGCTACAATGTTGATGTAACCGGTATAAATAAAAGGTTGGAAGAGAATCCATTTCATGATTGTGCTGCCATGACACTTAGATAAAGCAAGTGTACCTAAAGTTTGTAGATGGATTAGGCCTTTGCCAACACAAATATTGCTATCACAACAATAAAATAAAAATAAATAAATAAATAAATAAAGAGAGACCCATCCATTTTTAACAAAATACTCCCTTATAGCTAGAAATTGCATTAACAATAAAATAATGGAAAAAAAGTAATATTTATTTTCAAAAATCTCTTTGCTAATTTTTTTTTTTTAGCATACCTATCGTGATTGCATGATTTCACTTGTTAAATATAGTATCATTATATATATATATATAATATAATATAATATATATGTGAGTTTTAAAATCAGTTTTAGGATGAAAGTGACTTCGATACTATAAAATATAAAATTCAAAACGGATTTAATATATATGCAGTTATTATGAGCGTTCAACAGCTATCTCTCAGCAAAATCATAAGAAGCTCAGTTTGGCCTTTGCTGATAACTGACAAGTTGGTGCTTAGCTAGGCCAATGTCCATTTCAGATGTGCAAAAAGGGCCTATCTGCATTTGCACCGTGGATATAAGTAATTGGTCTTATAAGAATTGTGGTCCATTCTTCCGGGTGTCATTTTATAACTCGCAAGGCCATTATGTTATGATCTCCTTATTTTCATTCTATTTTTCACTTCCACAATTTGTCAAAATAATACATACATACATATACATACATACATATATATATATATGAAAGAGTGCATTTGTATCACAAAAAAGAAAAACACTTTTCAAACTTTTTTTTAGTGTTTGTTATTATCAAAACCCTAAAATTATAAAACATTAATATAATAATTTTAAGAGATTACAAATACTAATGGTTTTTATTTGTAATTAATTGTAAGAGGTAAAGGTCGCAGTCGGCGCCTAGTGATAGTAAACCATTATGGAAAATATCGGTATAAAGTAGAAAAGTTAATTTTCACATTTTAAAAGAAGAAACTATTGTCATCATTTTCCCTAATGGCTAACCACTAATGTCTAGACACAAACATTTTCTACCCACATCACTTATCGCACAACTTCTTAAGGCTATTATGATAACTTCTTTTTTTTTCAACAACCAAGTTTTATATCATATATCCAAAAAAGTTTGGAAAATGTTTTCAGCAAAATAAATGAAATCAAAGTAATAAATAAAATGATCCACCCAAATTACTACAATACATAAAAAATCGTATATACGTGGATATATGTGTGAGTGTGTATTTGTGTTTGTATAAGCAAGTAAGGCTAGGGAAGTGGTTTAATTTGTAATGGAAAGTCAAATCCATTAGACAATAAAAAAAGGTAATTGAATCAAAATAGAGATAGAAGAGGAAAGTAAGATAAATACAAAAATTAATTACAATAAGTGTTATATCACTAAGATAAGATATCCTAACCTATTCCAAAACTTCTATATAAGACCTTGAGTAGTCTTCCACTACCCAATCCAATAAAGAGATCACTAGCTAAAAATGGAGAAAGGAGTGCCTTCTCTGGGCTATGTCAATTCCATGTTAGAGTGCTAAACCTAATATCAATTATTCTTTTACAACCCATGATGGTCTAAACCCAAATGTAATGTGATCATAATTGATGGTTAAATCTAAATTGAGAACTCCAATAAAAAAAAAAAAAAGACAACACCAAATAAGAAATTACACCCTAACCTATGTGTATATAGATCTAGAAATTGATCAATGTTTTTCAATCGAGATCAAGTTCGAGTGAATCAAAACATTGTTCCAGTTTGAGAAATTTTAATCAAAACCAACAGATGTAACCTTAAAACTTGTAAATTTTATGAAATTTGACATTTACAAATATTTCAAGATTGAAATCAAGAACACAAAAAAGCCTTACTTTCAATTTTTTGAAGCCTTAAAATTCATAGAAAAAGCTTTTGAGATTTTATGTATTAAATCATGCTAACTATAGGTGAGAAAAGTAGTTTAAAAAGAGAAAACCAAGCCAAAATTAGGTCTCCATTCAATTGGCCATCATGGTTATTCAATTGACCTAGGTAACCATTTAATCAGCTAATGATGCATTTTATTGCCCTTTATAAAAATGCGACCGATATTTGCTTTATCCATTTTCCGCTCCTTTATATTAATTCCTAAAACCTATCCTTAACCCTATATCTTAGATATTCGACACCTGAACCAATAAAATGAAACAAAATAAATCTAAATTATTTTTATCAAGTTCTTTAAATTAATCAATTTTTTATTCTTTATTATTTGTGCCTATAGGCTTTTGTAATTATTATGAACTTCTACATTAGACCTTAATTATTTAATTGATTGTGGTTAACATCGAGGTTGGTAATCGACCTAGATGGGTGACTTACAGATTGGGGGATTTACGAGCTTATGGTGGGATGAGTACCTAAAATGAGATGGTAGTTAGATGTTGATGCTACTTGAGTTATAGATAATTGGGCCATTAGTATGGTAAAACCGTGGCTAATATAGGTCGAGACACTTGAAAGGGTGCTATTAATGGGTCATGGTTATGTGGCATGAGATGCAACTATAGGTAGAGGGAGGGGATTAGACTACTATTGACTAATATAAATGATACACTCAGTATGGGAGGACTAGTTCATTGGTTACTAGTTTCTAAGATATCTATTGATGTCTTAGTGTTAGCTTTAGGGTGTTAGGAATTTGTTTACTAGTTCATGTTCCAAGCCTCCAACCTAAGTATGCTAACTAACCTAGTTTGTGAATGCTACATGATTCATGTATATATACTATATATACACACATGCACACGTGCATACATATAAGTGGATTGACATATATGTGCTTGTGTAGCATAATGGGCTGATAGCTCATTCTTTTTGGCACTAAAAGTTCAAGTATTAAAAGTTTACTAAAAGTGAGAAGAGATAAATATTCAGGTATTATATGTCCTTGCTAGTGAACACGAGATATAAAGTAACAAATATAAATAACATAACACATGCATACATACATGTATATGTGACACAATAAAATTCTAAGCACCATAGATTTAGGCCCATTAGGAGTCCAACTAGGAAGGCCTAATCTATTATAATTGTTGATCTCAATTAGCAATCAAGAGGGGATGAATCAATTGCTTAAAACTTTAAAATTCTTTTTCAAAAGTTTTGCAAAATACCACTTTTGATTACTATTGGTGGTATTTGACTAAATGTAACAATGAAAATTAAAATAAATAAATTGTGTAAATATAGTAAAGATAAGAAGATCATGCAAATATTTATAGAGGTTTTTCCTTATGAGTCAATCCTCTCTTCTAACCCATGGTTAGGGATTTAGTCATCCATATTGGTGTATTCCACTAATTAAAATAAATCAAGATGAGATGTATAAGCTATCAATTTTGACTTTACCTTGCCTTCCTTTTCATTACCACAAGATTAGCACATTTCTCTTCTCGTTGTATCATTTCTTATTGTTGTTTTTTCTCAAGTCTTGTGTAGCTCCCTTTATATAGCCATAATCCAAATGCTAATATGAAAGTAGTCATTAGATAATAGTGTATATTCATATCAACTTCCATAAATAATTTGTTCGTTGATCTTTCTTTTACTTCATGAATCTTCATAAGTGGTCGTTGTATGTTAATTACGCCTTTCTTTATTTCCATAACTGTTGTAATTGCGAATGCTCGTATCCTTAAGATTCTTATATGATTATGTCTTTCTAATATTGGTAGGGAATTAGTTATTGCATGATATTTTCTTCCATGTCACACTTGATCCCTTCCATAATATATCATTTTATCCTTTGTAAAATGCTTCATTCCTTGATAGCCTTTATAATATTAACTTTCTTATTCAAATCATTTTTCTATAATAATTGTTGTATTTAAATTTTTTCCTTAACCTCCACAAGATAACCTTTTATTGCTTCTAACCACAATTTTTGACTAATTCTAACTGTTTTTTACTTAATTTTTTTTTTCTTTTTGAAATTTTCAACTTAAGTTTACAATAATAAGTTTATGTTGCACACTAGGTAAACTTGTTAGTATACACTTTAACATATTTTTTTTTTCATCAAAACTAAGTTAGGAGACTTAACAATGACCTAAGATTGAGGTTTGCTAGGTTGCCTTACTCTTGTTGTGTCCAAACTTGATGTATCTAAGTAGATAGGGTAAGTGGGAGTAGGTATGTAGGAGTTGGTAATAGGAATCAATTTCCTGGACTTAAAAGATTTATCTCCTTTATCAATTTTAAGGAGATGTGTTGCATGATTTTATTGTTAGGTTATCAAAATTTCATGCAATGACGTTAACTTTGCATTGTGCTAACTTAAGGCTACATGTGATGCAAACATTGTATGGTGAGCTTTGCTTAGATTTGCATGGTAAACATGTGAGAATCAATGTGGTGCCACCTCTTAGAAGATTTACATTAGAGCTGGACAAATGGGTTGGGCCTGATAGGCCGACTCATTTAACTTGTTGAAAAAATGAATTAAGGTTGGAAATTTTGGCTCGTTTAAAAAGTGAGTCACCTAAGCCTGACTCGTTTGACTTGTGGATTAAAGTAGGCTAACTCACCACGAGTTGAGTTGGCTTGCTAACCCATAGAAGTTTTTTTTTAAAAAAAAAAGAAGCAAAAGAAGCGATAAAAGAAAATGTGAAAATGTAAACCTTAAACCTAAATAAAATTATTATAATTTATAAAAAGCAAACTTTTCTACCTTTAACGTCATCTCACTAGCCATTGAGCCTCCTTTCTCTCGTCTTCACTCATCCATACCTATGGCCTCATTAACATCGGTTGTACCAATAGCTAAATATTCACATTAGTTTACAACCTCTATTGATTTGTCAAAATTGTCTTTGGCCTCCTCTATTGTTAGTTGTCATCCATGTCTTCTCATTAGTCATTTCACAACCCCCATCGAGTCATCATATCTAATCCCTCTCATTTCTATCAATTTTGTCCCACATCTCTATTAATTATCACTCACATTTACTTAGCCTCCATCAATTCTTTTCTTCTTCTTCTTCTTCTTTTATAGAGGACACCCTAAGATGTTATCTCTTAGGAAGAGCTCCAAGTTAAAAATCAACAATTTTGATGAAAGATAAAGTGAGAAATTGGAATCGCAAAATTATGGTTGATGTATATCAACTTATATTATAGACCAAAAAAAAAAAAAGAAAAGAAAATTTCCTAGAAAGAAAGGAATCCACCTACGTATAGATTACTAGAAGAAACTTAAGGATTGCATTGAAGAAGTTTATAAGGTAACATATGATGGATGGTGGGATAATACACAATTGTTTTTGTTGGATGTCATCTATAAATATTTTAACCAACAATATTCTTTTTTTATATTAGTGATAGGTTATTGATCCTTTCGGCATGTGTATTTTGTGACCCTTTTTGATGATTATGGGGTTCTATTGGATGAGGTAACAAATTGGCATGTTTTATTTTATATTGCTAGAAACATTATAATTGATGTAGATGCTATTTGTAACGACTAAGATTTACAAGAATTAAAGGATGAATGAAAATGAACAGCTAAGAAGCAAAATATCTAAATTAGTAGTACTACAAGTTTACAACATACAACACTATATTGCACATACATCACACATATAACATAGCACACTTACAACATTAACACACACAGATATAACCCTTTAGATTGTATCAATTCCTTCCCCCCTTAACTTTCGCTTTGTCCCCAAGGACAAAAATAGGAAATACCATAGGATGAGTTCAACCACAATCATGAAGTTCTACTTCCACTAACGCATCCTCTTGAAACTCATAGTTTTCTTCTAGTATCATAACACATAAGGATTTGTTCAAACATTTGTGACCCGTACTAAAAGGTTAGTCACATTGGAAACACAATCCTTTATTGCATTTGTCTGATTACTCATGACATGTCATTTGCCTTGCTCCTTTACTTGAGTTTTGGATTTGATTGCTTGTAGTACTACTTACTACTAGGTTGCCCTTGTTATTTTGCATATTAAGTTTATAACTTGCTCCTCCATTATTCATTTACTACACGCTTAAACCATTATTAATAAACCCTCTTAACTTTTAAGCTACTAATGAGGAATCATGCACATGTGAAGTTGGATTTCCCATACGCTCCTAAGGGACAAGACTTGATATTGGAGAGTAGAAATTAATGTTCAACACTCCACTATCATTTCACCCATTCTTTGCCATTTTGTCTCCTTGATATTGCTAAACCACCATGATTCCATACAGAAACTCTTGTTTGATAATCAATGCAAACTCCACTACCTTAAAAACTTTCATAGGTCTTAGAGTTCTAACCCTTACATGAATTATATCTTTTAAACCTCTAAGAAAATACCCTAATAATTGAAGTTTAGTCATTTTCAAGGCTTGGGAAATTAGGGTTTCAAAATCTTCTACATAATTGGCTATAGAAGAGACATGACGAAGACTAGATAACTTGTCAAAAAGGTTATTGGATAATTGCCCTCCATACCGCGACATTAATTATTGCTTCATATTATCCCAGTCAATATTAAATGTGTTATTCTTCAACAATTTGAACCATAAATTGATCTTCCTTTCATGTACATAGTGGCCAACGATACCTTCTTTTCTTCTAAAGTTTGATGGATTTCAAAATTATGCTCCACCATAGTCATCATTGAATCTGATCTTGGCCTTCAAGGCATGGAAACATTCATGGTGTTGTTGTAGTATTCCTCATCGACATCAATCCACTAACTCCCCTAGTTTTGATCACTTCTCACAACTCTCTTCACTAATTCAAATGCTCATGCCATTCAAACTTGATACCTTCTCCTCCGCATGCATGGATTTTTGCTGATCACTCCAAATGTCATGCAACATCAACTCCATTGTAGCCATGTGTTTATCTAAGCTAGAAATTTGCAAACTTTTATCCTTTTTATTAAATTCCATCTGATGTTGAAATTCAGCCAAACGCCCATGTAGTTCTTCTTTAAGTTCTTGCATACTCTTCTCCAAGACTTCCACTCTAGATTCCATCCTAGTCATCCTTGAAGTTTCCTTCAGATGATGCCAATTGTAATAACTAAGATTTACAAGAATTAAAAAACGAATGGAAATGAACAATCAAGGAACAAAACACTTAAATTGGTACTCCTCAATTAGGGTTATTAATCACTTAAGAACAAAGTGCAACCTATTTTTCTTTTAATACTCAATAAATTTTGTTTAACAAAACTAATTGACCATCTTCTATTCTCCCTACCCACTTCTATTTATATCATCTAAAGTACAATTACCATTCTACCCTTATACAACTCTCACAATTATAGTAACTACACCTAATATAAGTATGCTAGTACAAGTCTACAACACACAACACGACATTGCACATACATCACACATATAACATAGCCCAATTACAACACTAACACATGCATATATAACCTTTTGGATTGTATCACTATTTTTCATTATAAAAGGAAATAAATACATATGTAGTTTCATTTTCTGAATGTTTCTTTTATTTTCATCTATTCATTTGATTAAGTAGTAAGTCTATTCATCTATTTGCGATGAATACCAACTATTCATATTCTTCTAAAAACATCTCTTAAACTTTTTAAAACCATTGATTGATGATTTTTAGTTTAGATCATGATTTCAATCTGTGGAGTTTTACGAATCAAAATGAGGGAAAGGTTTTTAAAAGATTAAGTTTGAATTTTGGCACCCATATTAAGTATTTACATTAATATATATATTAGTGGTTTGGTGGGTTGGCGCATTTAAGTTTAGGGTTTTCTCTTTTTAGAAGACAATTATTTAATTAGTGAATTCCTTTTACTAGAAACTGTAAGAGAGACTTTGCTCATCTCATATTTTTTATCTTATCAATTCTTTAAATAAAATTGTGGCAATAAACCCAATTTGATTTAATTGTAGTGAGTTTCTCTTATCAATTAGATTAAACAATCATTTGTTTAATTATAATCATGTTGTCACATTGATTGTAATTAAAAAAACCTAGTTCAAATTAACTTAATTGTGGCAACCGTTGTCTTACTAGCTAAATTAATTTGTTTATATCTTTTTTTATATGAAGTTGTTCAATTCCTAATACCATAAAAGCCAATAAAAATCACAAAAATATAGGAAACTTAAAAATATCTAATTTCTTTAATTTTCATAATTTCTAAAGGTTTTTGCTTGTCTAATTCAAATACAGAGCTTATCCACATCATCTTGGTATTAAAGTTGCAATACAACATGCTTCAAGTAGTAAGTCTTAGATCTGTCAATTTCTTTGATTGAGATTTTAGAGTTGGTTTTATTCAATTAGGGTTTGGTTGTTAGTGAATCAGGGTTTTAATTATATTAGTGACAATTGGTGGTTGGAAATTAACTTTTATTACTATTGGGAAATCTTAAGATTTGTTATATTAGGGTTTTAATCTATAAGACAACAACTAGAGATTTTTGCACACGTGTTTATGTTCAAGGGAATGTTTGTGACAATCCATATAATTTCATCTCAAAATTTGTGGTTGTGGTATTAGGGCTAGCTGCTACTAAACAACCACATCTATATAAGTTTTTTCATTATAGTGAGATAATAAGAGTAACGAAATAAGTTAGAGTAGTTTTCTCTATATATGATATCTATCAGGATGACGTTCTTTGTGTTATGGCTATTCTGAGCATTTGTTATATGAGTTTGGGGAAACCGTGGAAATTGCAATGTGCAATTTCATATGAATTATGGAGGAATATATATTGTTATGCTAAGAATAGGAAGATAGCTTTGAAATCTACACCGGAAGAGACGATACAAGAGGATTTAGCATTAAAAAGGAAGGGATTCAAAAGATATTAGTAGATAGGAAGACTAGAGAAGTGGCACATGTTGGATCCATTGAGCAAACATCCGAGGAGAGTAAGGTTGCTATACAAGTTTGTGAAGAGATTTTAGAGTCATCTAATTAATCTAAGGTAGAAAAGTCTCTAAAAGACATTATTAAAATGTGTGAGAATCTAAAGATAGTAGTTGTAGAGGATGCATATGAGAAAGAACACATAGAGGTAGAAGATGAAGAGTTATAAATTCAAGAACCATCACTTGAAGCTAAAGTTATAAGTACAAATCAATATAGTGTAGTTAATGTCATTGATTTCGTAAAGCCACAACAAGTTCAGACATCACATGTAGTGAATGCAATCTATAGCAATGTGCACAAGTTGAACATTTGTCACTAGCTTCACATGAGTTTAGTTGCCTGGGTTTATGATAAGTGGATAAAATATAGATTGTTGATAACATTTAAGATGTAGTCATTTAAGATGTAGATAAGCTATTACAAGGTTTGTGTGTGTGTGTGTGTGTGTGTGTGTGTTTGTAGATTTATTTTTTATCCTAGAGAATACCCTATTCAAGATTCAAGGGTGAATCTTATTGAGCACTGTGGAGATGATAGGGATCAATTTCCTAGACTTAGAAGATTTATCTCCTTTATCAATTTTAGGGAGATGGAATTGTTGAACAATGCATAGAGTATTATGTGTTATGTGGTTTTACTATTATGTTGTCAACTTTGTATACAATGACTTAAACTTTGTATACTGCCAACTAAGGCTACATTTGACACACACTTTGTAGGATGAGTTTTGCCTAGATTTGCATAGCAAATATGTGAGGATTAACGTAGCATCACCTCTTAGGTTCTTTAAATGAAAACTTGCAATATTTTATTTTATTTTATGTTGTTCCATTATCAAGTACTTTAGTTGTTAGGATGAAAGTGACTTGATTTAATTGTGGAAAGTTTCTCTCATCAATAAGATTAAACAATCCTTTATTTAATTATAACCATGTTTTCATATTATTGTAATTAAACAACCTTAGTTCAAATTGACTTAGATGTGGCAACCATTGTCTTATCAGCTAGATTAATTCATCTACATCTCTTTTTATATTAAGTTGTTCAATTCCTAAAACCATAAAAGCCAATAAAAATCACAAAATGCAACAAGCTTAAGAATGTCTAATTTCTTTTAACTTTCATAATTTCTAATAGTTTCTAAGCACCTAATGTAAATACAAAACTTATTTGTATTGATAAGTAGGTAGGAGGTGGATAAGAATAGGTGTAGTTAATTTACAATTGTTAGATTTAATTGATCTTGGCTATTTATTTGAGAAGATTTCTTGTAAATAAATGAGGTTTTTCCTCATTTGTAAATCATCTATTTATAAGTGAAAAAGCATTCTATAAGATCGTCCCTCTCTACTTTCTTTGTGTAAAATACTTGTGTATTTTGAATTGAGCTAACATAAAAACCTTAGTTAACTTTCAATGCTTATGTATTACATAAGATTGCCCTAGAGAAAAAATCTATAATGAGCAGTATTAGAGCTTGAGTTTGAAGAGTGAAAGTGAGAATGTCTTCAAATGTGAAGAATAATATCCAAATTGTTGGTGAGGATAATAGTCAAGATGAGTGCGCCTTTATTAGGTAAAGGGCTTGATCTAGGGATATGCTGATGGCATTCAATGTTAAGGTTGATAAGGTAGGGTTATGTATTAACAAGATGAGTGAGGGGTTTAAGGAGTCACAAGCCTACATAGGAGACATAGAAGAGAATCTCCATTGGAAGTTACAAGGGGATTTAAATCACATTGTAGATGGCCTTGAAGTATGAGGCAACACCCTCAAAGCTAAGATAAAAGACCAACGAGCAAGGGTTGGTAGTTTGAAAGATAAGACAAAAGTGGTTAAAAAAAGAGTTGATGCAAACATAATGGCCCCAAGGAAGGAGAGAGAGAATTTGAGGGCCCAATTGACGGCTTATAGGGTGGTGGTGTCTAATAAGGTAACCTTTCAAGTAACTCCTAAGATTGATGTGATTAAGCTATAGTACTATAAGGAAACACTATTCATAAACCTTAAAATTTTTCAAAAATAGAATTTAATCACTGTATGAGATTCGAGAGATCTGCTTATTAATGATGAACTCTTAAATAAACTAAAGTACCATTTTTTTAACTAAAAAATGAAGTGTTAAAATTAAAATATATTTAGACCAAAAAATTTAAAATGAGCCTTAAAAATATTTGGAAGGAAATTTAGTTCTTTAGCTTACTTTAAATTACAAGAGTTAAATAATAAAAGTACTCATATAGGCCATATTAGACATCATCATGCTTTGGATGCCAAAGCCTAGCAAGGAGACCATCATTCCTTCTCTTTTTCTTTCTTTTTTTTTTAAAAAAAAAATTAACTCCTCATCCTTAACCCTTACCTCTAACTGAGCATTAAGGTAATTGGATCAATGAAACCTAGTAAACAAAGTCATGATTCATTTCCTACTCCCTACCATACTTTTTATATTAAGCAATCCACTCAAAATCAACAAGTGTATCTTAAGTACATGTAAAAATTTATGAAACATCTTTTCATATCCAATTAAAATCTATTTATCAACAAAAGCCTAAGTAATATTAAAACACTCACTCACCCTCTTTCTTCCCCAAAATCGTGACACAAAATTTCCACCATTCTCACTTGTTTTAACAAATCAACTAAAGTCTTTAAATCCACTCTATATCCATTAAAGTGCTAATCAATGGAACCTATCGACTTGAAACCCTATCATTGTCATCTCTCTCATTTAACTCCACCGTCTTCTAATTTAGCCCAACAAAGAGTACCATGCCCAAAGCTTCCCTCTTTAACAATGGAAGGGTGCAACAAGCTTGGAAAAGAGAAAGGAAGTAAGGATTTTGAGAAGGCCACTTTCTGTGGTTGAAGCCAAGAGGAGTAACTCCTTTCCAACTCTAAACTAAGCTTCTCATTTCTTATCTAACTCAATTTTGTAAGATAATGAGCAAAATGGTTTTAGGAAACTTATGATGGTGATGGAAAGAATAGTTGGATTTATACATGAATGTGTAGGTGACTATGCTTAAGTGTAAGAGTAAAATACAGGTTGTTAAGTTGCTCATTATCTTGAATGAATGGAACACGAAATGAGATGATCATGGTATGTATATAATGATTTAAGAGTTCTTCATATAATTGATATTGTAATGAGTTTAATGGAGTAGAAGAAAAAAAAAATTTGGAAGTTTTGATAATATGATAGAATAGTAAAGTAATATAGGGTGGAAACCTCCTAAAGCTAAGTGTACCTTAAGATATCTTGCCTTGAGAAATTGTTTAAAATAATATGTTTGAAACCATGAAGAATAATATGTGGTGGTGGCATGTACAAATTTAATTGCCACTGTCACTGATACGTTTACACGTCAATTTAATGTGGTGGTGGCATCAAATATCCTTTAAAAAATAAATTAAAAAAATGCAAGACTTTAATATGATGTAGGGCATAAACGTAGCTGGCCATGGGATGCAATGTTAAGGAGATAATGAGATCTTGGAGTGAAAGTGGCTAATGAAATATATATTGCTTAAGGAATGAGTTAAAAAATATGCATAATGGAAATTGTAAGAATTGCTATATTGGCCATGGCATTCACGCAAGATATCTAAGCATCTTAAAAATTATGAGGATTTGCTAGTTCCATAATATAGGATACTTGTTGGCCAATAATAATAATAATAATATAATAATATAGGATGCTTGAAACCCTCCTAAGAATAAAGTGAGCAACGTAAGATAGGGAGTATTATTTAAGCTAGCTCACCAGATTTCCACCATATTTAAATCATAAAAAGTATATTACTTCCCTTAATAAGAGCACTAGATAGTCTATTTATTTAAGTCATGTACAAAATCAATGTAGCTATTTGCCACTTTCTTTGGATAAGGCACCCACCAAGTGATTAAGAATGGCATATTTAACCATCTCGAGTGAAAATACATTCCGTTAGTTCCGAAATGAGTATAAGATCACAAAGTTTCAACATAAAACAAAGAAGTTATGATTAAATTAAGGGAATAAGGTATAGACGGGAAAGGGATGAATCATAGTTAATATTTTTAGTTAATTGAGTCTTTTATTAAATTATAGATATTTATTATATATTTTGTTTTATTTCATTAGGTGATAGTGACTATACCAGTGATCTACTAGACAATCATCATAGACAAGTGAGTACTCTTGATGATTATTGTATTGTTTGTACTTGTAATTTAGTTGTATTTAAATTATAATATTTGAAATGAATAGTGTGGGTTTTATTTTGAGGAAATTCACATGATTGAATCGGTATTTTTTAAGTGCCAAGATGCTTTAAAATTTGAAAACCAAATTGTTTGTCACATCATATTATGCACATATATGTTGATGAGTGTGTAAAAATTGCTTGATCACCATATAAATTATTTAACAAATATCAAAACTAAAAATATAAATCAAACATACATTGCATGATTGCATGAAAAAAACTATTAGCATCACGCAGTGGCACAAAGAGCCCAACAAAGGTAATGCTTTCTTCATAACCTCACCTTGACCTTTAGAAACTACCATGTATTAGGGAATGCCATCCTTTGATTAGGGCTCTGTTGACAATACAACTGCTTAAGGATTTATCATATTGCATAAGTTCTTCTCATTCAATATTTTGCTTTTGTTAGTCTTTTTAGATTATGGCGAGCAAACCATATGACCTGTTTGTGTTTGTGTGCCATATCAAGTAGTCTGTGTATAATTCGATCTTTGCTTAGTGCATCATATCCATTTGAAGAGCCATTCATATTCTTTGTTTTACTAATTCCGAAATTATATAAAATCTTATAAAAAGATTATTGTTTGGTTACGGATCTAGTAACCGAATTCTCCTTAGATAAATGGCTTTCATCTCTGGTTCTTATTACTTCATGATCATTTGTCTTAAGCCTATCATAAGGAGAGATCCTAAAGCAATTCGATTGTGTTTAGATCTAGTCCAAGGATTTAGGCACATCAAGTTGTTGCTATACCCCCTAGTTTTATTCTCTTGCAAGGCTCTTACTGGATTTATCCTGGTAAAGCTTATTCTTAGGTTAGAGAGATGGGAGATACTAGAAGTGTTGATGCAATCAGAAGAGATAACTAATCTATATACTTTATTTCTATTTGGTTATATTGCATTACTTATAATTTGCATTTAAACTTACAGGGTTGGTGAGACAAACCCATATGACTATTATCATAAATCCTCTTGGTATTGTAATTGAAATATTGTAATTATTATTATTAAATTTTTCAATGCATTTAACTATGTTGCATGTATCTAGATGCTACTGAAAATGATATAACCTGTTAGAGTAACCTATTGGTAATGATGCCTTTTGTATTGTATCGAAGCTCTTAGGCAATAGTGGTATTGGTTTTGAGTATCTATACAATGCATGGCAAACCATTACGATGAAGATACCCTTTGGGTAGTGACACAATTCGTAAGATAAGTAGACAATTTCCTATGAGGTGTTAAATAGTATGTTGGGCCTATTAAGCTTAAGAGAGTTAGTTATGGTCTGGTGAAGGAAAAGGCCAATCAAATCACCTCCTAGCTCAAGTTTCTATGAGAGTTTAAAGACCATTTAAAAAAAAAATGCTAAAAGGATAGCCAAGATCAAGCTTTACCACCATGCTTAGAAGATAGTATAGAGTAATATGTATAAGAATTTTTAGAACTTATGTTAGAGATATTGAACCTTGACCTAAATGATGCTCTCATCATGTTTTTAGATTAGTTAAAACCCCAAGCTAGGTTAGAGTGGGAATAATGAAGGGTTAATAATGTCGCAAAGGTGATAGCCATTATTGAAGGTCTAAAGGTGTTGGATTAAGATATTCCATTAGTAGTGAAGATAAGGAAGAGGAGGAGGTAGAGAATAGTAGGTCCCCAAGTTAACCAAAGAGAAAAAGTAAAATAAAATATAATGTGATAAGGAAAAAAGAAAGTCTAAGAATTGAAATATTACTTTTGTAGTGGGTTGCATTATGTTAGAAAATGCCTAAGAAAGGAGCACTCGACTACACTAATAATAAAGAATAAGTTAGATGAAGATGAAAAGGTTAGCTCAGTATGCTTTGTCTCCGTTATGCCATGAAATTGCAAGGCATTAAGAAGCATGGGATCTATTGCATGTAGAAGTTAAGGGAAGTTAAATGTGATGGTTAACATAAGTGCCTTGCATTTATTCAATTCTAAGGAGACTATTGATAAGCTTGAGTTAAGGGTGGAAAGGAGTAATGCTTGATTGAAGATGGTAAACTCTAAAGAGATCCCAACATGAACTTCTTGGCCAAAATTATAGAGGTAGTCATTATGATGACTTTGATTTCGTCCTAAACACGAACTTCTTAGCCAAAATTAAAGCCATAGTTGTTCCTTGGTACAACTATATTTGCTTGCTTAATGGAAAGTCATAGTGTATAATCCTAGTGACTAGAAGTGTCATGACTAGAAATCGAAAGGATGATGACAAGTCACTACGTGTTTCACTTGAGTAAAACACATAAAGTTTCCTAATCTCTAAATTACTTATTTAATGGAAGGTCATAGCATATAATCTTAATGCCCAAAAACTGAAAGGACAATGACCTATCACCACGTGTTTCGCTTAAGTAAAACATGTAAACCCTCCTATCCTCTAAACTAATTTAAAAGGGATCTCTATCCAAATTTTAAATTTTAAAAGCATTCATTTGTTTAAATTGCAAAAGATATTTTTCTGAAAGATACAATATAATTGAAAAAGGCTATATATATCCAAGGACTTTAATTGTTAAAGTGTCCATTTACAAAATATCAAATCTAATAACTACACAAATAGAGGAAAACTAGGCACACTTCACTCTAGCTATCAAAATCCCAAATCTTAATGCAAGATCACTTCAATTACAACACACCACAAACATATGGAAAAGGTAAATAAGGAGTGAGCCTCAACGGACTCAATACAACAATAACCACAAACACATGTTTTGTCACATTGAGCCTCCTTCTAATACAATAAGAAATTTTATTTAAGTTATATAATTAAAAACCATCAAGTAGCACACTTCTTTCATCCTATAAATGTGACAAAACACAAAAGTACTCATGACTTTAGAACAACAACATAAGGAACTTAGGGGTCCAATCTTAGTGGGCTATCAGGGAATATGGGAACAATCCGAATTCCACATTAATAGAAAATAACAAAAAATAATCTTGTATGGAGTGCACCACTATGATCTATACGTCATCAATTAAAGTTCATTCACGGTAAGTCGTATGTGTCCATAACCTAAGTCATATATATTACTAAAGCCTATAAGGGTAATGAGCCTTAAAGAGAACAATAACCTAAATAATTTTGAAATTGGGCCCACTAAACAATTTATTGATAAATTAAGTTAACTATTACTTAATTAAGTTAATTAAATCATTCAATTAAGGTAATCAAGTTAATTGACCAACTTAACTATTAAGTTAATTATTTAATCACTTTAAGCTCATAAGATTCAATATATTATTCATGCCCAAGCCTTGTTATTTCATCTTAGGCTCATATAGGTTATGAAACTAAGAAAAGGAAATGGGCCCAACTATTTTGGGTTGGGTTAAGCCTATTAAGGCAATTAATTTATTTAGCCCTATTAATTAAGTCCAATATAATTTCTTACTTAATTTAATTTACTCATTGACCATATTAATTTATTTAGACCTTAAATACTTGGAACTTTTTATGTGATTCAAGGGAACCAACTTTAGGTCATGGTGGGTCAATTTTAGATAGGCCACTTTTTGGGTGATGGGCTGACCTTGAGGTTTTAGATGGGTCATCTTATATTAAAGCCCATCTAAAGGTCTTATATATTTTAGTTTGCATTTTAGCCCATTACGCCAATTTCTCCATAAGGCCTCATAAAATAATAATAAACACCTTTTTACAAGTTTACCCTACCTAAAATGGATCAACCACATTTTGCAACCAACTTTGATCTAATGCAATCTAATGGCTCCTAGCTTAGCTGATCTTGAATGTAAAGTCCTAAAAATTTTGAAAAGTTATATAAATAACTAAAGAAAATAAATAGAATAATAAATTGTCCAAAACATAATTTTCAAATAATATTGGGTTAAATAACGAAATTAATTTAAATTATAGATTTAGGAACATTAAATGTAAATTTGGAGTGAATATTTATATTCGAGGTAATTAGATTAGCTAGATGTAAGCATTCATAATAAAATGCTAAAAAAATATAAAATTTAAAGATATTTTATACGCAAGAAAATAATAAAATAGAGACATTATAATGTAAGATATAATACATATAATAATATAAATAATTATATCTAGCAAAAATAAAAAAATCGCGTCAAATCAGACGCGTCAAGCGGCAGCAATAGTCTCGTCCCATCCTTACCCCTTCTACCTTCCCTTCTTCTTCTTTTTCTTTTCTTTCTTTTCTCTTCTTCCCGGCTTACTTTCCCTTTTCTTCTTCTTCCTGTTTTTTTTTTCTTCCTTCTCGTTTGTCCTTCCCCTACCGCATCTTCTTTCCTCTTCCTTTTCTTTTTTCTTTTTCCTTTCTTCTTCTTTGGCTACCTTCTCACACCTTCGAGCCGCATCTTCATTAGCAAGGACCATAGCAATGCAGTAACGAGGATAGCAACAATGACATGGTGATAGCAGCAACGGTGACCCCAATAATGACAGCAATGACGGAGGCAACAGCTGCAGCAACCACAGCAACGACGGCAATGGTAGCGGCCACGAAAACCCCGAGCACAACAACGGCAGCAGCAATGACAGCGCTTAACAGCAACAGCAACGGCGGTGGATGGTATGTGTGTGAGGGTGTGTTAGTGTTTGTATGTGAGTGGGCATGAGGATGTGTGTGTATGAGAGAAGAGTCCAACGGCAGTGATAATAACAGGACAACAGTAACCACACCGGCGTCTGCGACACCCACGACGATAGCAGCTACGATCCTCAACAGCGGCAGCAATGGTGATCTCCACAATGACTATAACGATAAGCCCAATGACAACAAAAACAACCTCGACAATGACCGTAGCAATAGCTACGATGGCAATCATAGCGATGACATTAATAGCAACGGCAATGATGGCGACCACAGTGGACCGCACTCACAATGACAGTGATGACGGACGACTCCTAGGCAAGGTTCACCAACTAGAAACAACGATGTCTTAGATGCTCCGGTTGGATGCTCCGGTTGGTGGCGCTAAAGGAGGCACGATGGATGGTTATGTGTGTGTGTGTATGCAAAGGAGGAGGACCACAACAACAGTGGCGGCAACCTCCTCAAGTGATCAGGTCCCAAGTGTGCATGTACCAACGGACCAATAGGGAGGAAGGGATGAAGTGGAGTAGAATGTAAGAAGGAAATGTTGTCTTGCGAGATGACGTCTAGTTAGGGTGAAGTCGTAAGAGAAAGGGGGAAGAAAAGAAAAAGGGAAAAGGGGAAGGAAAGGGAAGGAAAGGAGGAGGAAAAGAATAAGAACGTAAATGTAGGAGAATATGAGGTGTATATGGGAATGTATGTTTGTGAAGGAAGATGTGTATGTGCGTGTGCATAAATGAGGATGTGTATATGAGTGTGTATGAATGAAGGACGTATATGTATGTGTGTGTGAATGAAGGTGTGTAGTGTATGTGAAGATGTGGGTATGTGACGGTGGGTGGTGTGTGTATAGGAATGTGTGTGTATGTGTGGGAAAGAAGGTGATGTGCCTAAAAGGGAGTTTAAGCACATGTAATTAAACCAATCAACAACTCTCAAGTGACTAGTTTAAAATCGGTTCAAAAGGGGCACAAAAATTACGTGAACCCTAATTGTGGTAAAAAGATCCAAATGCTAAGATTCAAGGAGATAAAACCACAAAGTTGATAATCCTCAATTGAAAACATTAAACATACTTAAAATCCCACGAGATTATTACACAAAAACAACAAAAACAAAGCCATGATCCACTTTCCCAATAAAGCTAATCCACGGTTCAAAATGAAGCAAAAATTGATGGTAATAACAAATGCTAAAACCAATAAATCTTATAACATAATGAAATGATTACAAATACAATCAATTCTGACCAAGAACGATCCAATTCAATCTTAGATATAACTCACTAGTGAATGAAAAGGAAATTGCAACAAGGGAAACTTGATACTACTCACAAATTTACCTTAAAGCCACTCACCACAATCTCAAATTTTGGGATTTGAAATTGATAAGAGAAATTGCGGAATTAGGAAACCCTAACCCTCAACACGTGAAGTGTTTGTTCTATTTCTGAAAATTTAGCGAAAAGTCCCTCAAAACCTTACTTAAGCAAGTATTTATACTTGCTCCCTTTAAGGTTAAAAGGTCTATAAAATTACAACTATGCCACTTTTAGGGTGGTCGGTCCTAAAACTTAATTACAACTAAATAAAAAGTGTCCCAAAAGCTTACACATAAATATTCTAAAGAAATAATTACAAATACAAAATAATAAGGATCCTCAAAGAACCACTGCATCGAGGCGATGTTGATCACAGCGGGCCATTGGATGAGAATTTGATGATGTCCCTAAGCAATCAACAAATGAGAGTCATTTGGCATCCCGTGGAGAAATATCATTGTACCTATAAAATTATTATTCAAATATTTATTAGATAAAAAGAAAAAAAGGTGAATATGAATGATTTGGATCATCATCCAAATCAAGTTCTATTGCCATCTAGGTTGTCGGAAAAATTCCCATCATCTCCTCAAGCTTCTGAAAGATTTGCCCTCAAATCTAAAGGGTCATTTCTAGGGCTAAACTCAGACATCTATGTTGGCTTGTTATCCTGGTTACTAGATGAAATTGAGGTAGTCTTGATTTGCTCCTAAAATTTGTGCACCTCAGATGGAGACATTGGTAATAGTACTATTTGAGACCCTCCCATACTGAACATGTAGGTGTTTTTAAAACCATCATATAACACCTTCCGATCAAACATCTAAGGCCTACCCAATAGCAAGTGGAATGCACACATGGGGATTACATCACATAAAATCTCATCATGATACTTCTACCCAACACTCATAGGCACCTTTGCCCTTAGCGTAACATACATACTGCCCTGATTATCCAACCAATGCAAGTTATAAGGGCTAGGATGTAGACTAGTAGATAATTGTAATTTGTCTACTAGTGCAGCAAATATAACATTCGTGCAACTACCACTATCTTTAATGAGTACACAAAGGTTACCTCTGATCTTGCAAGAAGTGTGGAATATGTTCTCCCTCTGTTTATCCATAGCATCAGGAGATAAAGTCAAAATCCTGCGCAACACATTAATGGGTAAATACTGTTCACCTGTACCCTCCGCATGTGTTTCTGTAATCCGATCATCATAGTACTCCTATAGTGCTATAGACAGATCTTTGGGCTCAACTTGTTCCTTCTCATCCTCAACATCCTCTCCAGCACCCTCCATAACGGTCATAACCCTCTTATTAGGACACTATGTTGCCATATGCCCAAATCCCATGCATTTAAAGCATTTGATTTAGCGTACTTTCCCATTAGTAAATCCTGGAATAGTCTGCCTCACGTCTGGTGCTATTACCTCTTTACCCTTCCCAAAGGGTATGTTTTCCCTATCAATGCTGGGGGTAGCTCTGTCCACTGCCTTCATGGTCTCACCTACTACCTTTGGTCCTCTTGATCGACCATCAGCTCCCACAAGCTTGGTAGTAGTACTGGGCCTGCTACTCGGAACCTTGAATAAATTAGATCATCTTTGCCTCTCCACTTTCAAGGCTACCTGAATAGCCTCATCAAGTGTACTATATCGTTGCAGCTCGACAACACACGCATTCTCATATTTTAGCCCTGAGACGAAGCGTGCTAGGGTTTGTTCTAGATGTTAAATTGAGCCACATCTAATCATAAGGGTTTCAAATTCCTGCACATAATCATCAACTGTCTTGCCTCCCTACCTCAATGTCTAAAGATACATGAACAGTTCCTATCTATAGTGCTCAGGAATAAATCTTTTCCTTAAAACCCTCTTCATATCCCTCCATGTTTGTACCTCAGCCTCCTCATCCCTACACCTGCTGATAATCAGATTTTTCCACCATAAGGCAACATACCCTGTAAACTCAACAGCAGCCAGTCAAACTCAGGTGTTATCATCGATCTCATAACATTCAAAGAGACCCTTAACTTTATCCTCCTAATCCAGCTATTCATCAGCTGAACCCCTACCATCAAAAGAAGGCATTTGTAGCTTCACATATTCCAATCCTCGGGGTCGCTTGAAATCCCTATGTAGGTAAAGATTAGCCCCAAAGTTGTCGTCCCTCTCTTCCTTGTAGGGGTGATGATCTCCCTCCATCCTTCTACCCAGATTTCCTTCTCCCACTACTCTTTCTCTCTGGAGGTTCTGTAGAGCTACCCAAGGTGGTGCCTGAGGGTTTACCACCAGTGGTTATGGTAATGTCATCCTGTCAATCCTGGTTGCCAAAGTAGCAACAATGGTAGTAAGATCTTGGAGATGTTCTTCCAAAGCCCTCCTACCTACAGTGTTATGACCCTGAACTCCACCAACCTGGCTATTGGCCTCATTACCAATTCCCCCATTCACACTGTTGTTGGACATGTTTGTGATTTGATGAAGAAATCCCACAAATTACAACACACTCCTTTAACATCACCAACCCACACGTTTAACAACCATAATAATACAATAACCCACGTTGCAAAAGCTTTAAGGCATAAGGAAATAATTTAGTACTCCAAGTAAATTTCAATAAATGAAGTACACACAACTACTTTCAAGTAGATAGAATCAAATTCAACTACAACTGTTTAAGTAATTAATTCAATTACTTTCACACTTTAATGACTTGTTTGAATTTCAAATTCTACTACTCAACTTTCCTTATTCTTGCCTTGACTTTTCACCACTTAAATACATAATTAGCAGTAAGGAAAATACACACACAACACACCATTCACCGCTACAAAATTCCCTTTATGCTCACGGTTCACAATGCTTCACGCCACTACCAACAATGTTCTTGACAACACATACAATAACCAATACCAAATGTATACAACTTTTACTAAATTAACAAAGATACAATACCAAATGCACTCCTCAAGCCACGGTACACTTCCCACTTCCACAAACTGCAACCAAAACCGCAACTTCTATACAAAATAAGGCAACTCACTTTCAAATTCAAAATGGAGTTCAATAAGTGCACAATTCCACAAATGGTAAGAAGCTATTTCAAATTCAAATGACACACAATTAAACTATGACTTAATGTATGTTTTGAAATTTCAATTTGACTTCTTAATTCACACTTCAATTCTAATTTCAAATATGAAAATACAAGTGTTACTCCTCCACTTTTCTGAAAATGCACACAACATAATTCCACTTCAACAATTGAAACACTACTCTTGCCCCTTCATGGTTTGCTTTCCATGCATTACACGTTCACAGCCACAATCAAGGAATCTAAGAGTGTTCAATTCTCTAAGTGATCAACCACTAATCAACAAGACAACAAATTCAACAACACAATCAACAAAATGCAATTTCATACTAACAAATTTTCAGATCAAGGTGCTTCATAACAAACCCCTAACTTCCTAATTCAATTTGCAACCAATCCCTTCTCACAACCTCAAGCTCTGATACCAAAAGATGATGTGCCTAAAAGGGAGTTTAAGCACATGTAATTGAACCAATTAACAACTCTTAAGTGACTAGTTTAAAATCAGTTCAAAAGGGGCACAAAAATTGCGTGAACCCTAATTGTGGTAAGGAGATCCAAATGCTAAGATTCAAGGAGATAAAACCACAAAGTTGATAATCCTCAATTGAAAACACTAAACGCACTTAAAATCCCACGAGATTATTACACAAAAACAACAAGAACAAAGTCGTGATCTACTTTCCAACAAAGCCAATCCATGGTTCAAAATGAAGCAAAAATTGATGGTAATAACAAGTGCTAAAACCAATAAATCTTATAACATAATGAAATGATTACAAATGCAATCAATTCTGACCAAGAACAATCCAATTCAACCCTAGATATAACTTACTAGTGAATGAAAAGGAAATTGAAACAAGGGAAACTTGATACTACTCACAAATTCACCTTGAAGCCACTCACCACAATCTCAAATATTGGGATTTGAAATTGATAAAAGCAATTGCGGAATTAGGAAACCCTAACCCTCAACATGTGAAGTGTTTGTTCTATTTCTGAAAATTTAGCGAAAAGTCCCTCAAAACCTTACTTAAGCAAGTATTTATACTTGCTTCTTTTAGGGTTAAAAAGTCTACAAAATTACAACTATGCCACTTTTAGGGTGGCCGGTCCTAAAACTCAATTATAACCAAATAAAAAGTGTCCCAAAAGCTTACACATAAATATTCTAAAGAAACAATTACAAATACAAAATAATAAAGATCCTTAAAGAGCCAATGTATTGAGGCGATGTTGATCACAGCGGGCCATTGGATGAGAATCTAATGATATCCTTAAGCGATCAACAAATGAGAGTCATTTGGCATCCCATGGAGAAATATCATTGTATCTGTAAGATTATTATTCAAATATTTATTAGATAAAAAGAAACAAAGGGTGAATATGAATGATTTGGATCATCCAAATCAAGTTCTGTTGCCATCTAGGTTGTCGGAAAAATTCCCATCAGGAGGAAGCAAGTGTGTAGTGTATGTAAGGATGTGCGTATGTGTATGTGATGGTGTGAGGTGTGTGTATGAATGTATGTATGTGTAGATGATGGTGTATGGTGTGTGTATAAGGATCTGTATATGTGTATGTGTGTAGATGATGGTGTATGGTGTGTGTATAAGGATCTGTATATGTGTATGTGTGGTTGAAGGTGAGTGGTGTATGTGACAGTTGGTGTGATGTATATGGAGATGTGTGTATGTGTGGGTGATAGTGCAAGGTGTGTGTAAGTATGTGTATAAGTGTAGGTGACGGTGAGTAGTGTGTATAAGGATCTGTGTATGTATGGGTAATGGTGTGCGATGTGTAAGGATGTGTATATTTGTTGGTGATGATATGTAGTGTGTTCAAGAGGGTATGTATGTGTATTGAAGGTGTGGGATGTGTGGAGTATGTGTGTAGGAGTATGAAAGGTGTGGAGTATGCGGCATGTGTGTGTATATGGGTGGTGTGGTGTATGCGGCATGTGTGTGAAGGATGATATGTGGTTTGTGTGAAGGAGGGGTATATGCATAGGGACAGTATGTGGTAGGTGCGGTTTGTGTGTGTATGTGTGGATGTCATGTAGCGTGTGAGGGTATGTATATGTATGAAGGGTGTGGGGTGTGCGGTGTGAGGTACTAGTGTGCATATGGATGGTGTGTGGAGTATGTAGCATGTGTGTATATGTATAGGGACGTGTGGTGTGTGGATAAGTGTATATGTATAAGGAAGGAGTGGTATGTGGGGGTATGTATGTGCATTGGTGAAATAGTGTATGGTGTATAGACATGTGTGTGTGTAAGTATGGAAGCTGAGGATGATGTATATGGGATGTGTATGTATGAGTATGAGATGATGTGTGGAGTGTGAACATGTATATGTAGGTGTGGAAGGTGAATGTAATGTGTGTGAAGTATGTGGGTGCGTATGCGTTGGTGGTGTAAGGTGTATGTGGAATATGTGAGTAAGCGCATAAGATGATGAATGGTGTGGGTATGTGAATATGTATATGGGAGGTATGTAATGTGTGTAGAGTATGTGGGCAAGTATGTATTGGTGATGTGAGGTGTAAATGAAGTATGAGCGTATGTGTATGTCGGTGGTGTGGAATGTGTGTGAAGTATGTGTGTATGTATGCACTAGTGGTATGTATGTGCATGTGGACTTGAGGAGAAAAGAGGATAATGACATGCAGTTGTCGGTTTGTGCAATTTGGTGTATGATATGGTTGTGTGTATGTATGTATAGGTGCGTGCATGGTGTGTGAAGTGTGTATGTATATAGATAACAATATGTGTATGTTGGTGTGCATGTGATGTGTGGGAAAGGTTGGTGTATGTATGGTAATGGAAGCAATGATTCGTAGGAAGATATTAGAGACAATTGGATAAATGAAAGGTTCAAAAATGCTTCATGGACAAGAGAAGTGTCTATGATGGTGTAGATGGTGAAGAGAATGATTCAAGTAACATTTTAAAATGATAGCCTGGGAGATATTTGGAATGAAATGGATTTCATAATGGAGTATTAAAAGGATGTCGAGGAAGGTCGTTTCTTCCGGAACCTTGTATCAGAATCACATTGAAGAGGTGTTCAACATTCGAATCTTATTCGCCTAAAGTTCCTTAAGGAGGAAACTTCATGCCTTACCATCAAACATAAGATGAGCAGAGTACACATATCAGGAGCTAGAAGACTACCAAAGTCAGGTGGAGACGCAACCTTCTATGGTTGGTTGAGAAAACATCACAGAAGGACACTGAATTTCAAGAGGAACACCAAGAGGTTACCCGCTGAAATCGCTCGACTCCGGCTAGGACTACGACAACCCTAAACAAGTGAGTGGGAAACTTAATAATATGCTACCATGTTGTGTTGTTTGTTGATTGCTATGCAAGTGAAATTATTGTTTGTTGTATTTGCTATTTGATGTGATTGTTATTGAGTTAAGTATGCAGTAAGGATTAATGAGTTAGGAAAGAAGTCATGAAGAGTATAAAGGAATGAATGGTCCGAGGGTATAGATATCATTACCTTAATGATAGCACCTAGCGCTATATCGCTAATGCTATAACCACAAGCCTAACCTATGTTTTAAAAATTATTTTCTTCCAAAACAAACCAGAATGTAGAAACTTAGCTTTTCCTGCTAGAGCTACCAAGTAGGGATGCTTGATTAGAATAGGGTCTATGGATATCTTTATGTATACATATCAGAGTTGGTTCTTAAATGTGTATACACATACTTAAACAAACTTATTTTCCTAATATATTTACGAAATACACTCATGAACCCAATTATACAAATCGTAGGTGAAATCTTGATTTTATAACTTAATGACCATATTTTCTTGCCCTCTTAAGTTCATAAGGGAAAGTTTCTAGTAAATTGTCCCTAAGTAAAGATGTGTCACGAACATATATATATATTATACAAAAATTTCTTGAGGACATCAAAAGAGAATACGAGATGACCTTGTTGGCTCTCGGAAGTGAAAATGATAGAGCACTTGAGAAGTGCAATGACATAGAGGTGTTAGATATGATGATTGTAAATCAATCCCAAGTGGTTGGTTTGACATGTAAGATAAATGACACAGAGGTGTCAGATATGATGATTATAAATTAACCCGAGCGATTTGACATTTAAAAGGAAATGGCATAGAGAGGTGCCGAGATAATTTAACTATTTATAAGACTAGATGAGTCTACATCAGTGGGGATTGGGTTCGGTGTTGGTTTGTGTGATAACAAATGCTTGATCCTTGCTTGATTGTAATGAGTGTGAAATGGAATGTTTGATGTTTACCTTTGTGGTATGATTGAGAATTGATTTTGATTATAGATGTTGTTTGATCACTTTAAATTAATCAATTAAAGTAAGAAGTGGATAAGATTAAAACTTGACATGCATTTCCACAAAACATGTGCATGAGATTGAAGGCCATCACTGCTACAGGATGCGTTGAAAGTGATCAAGAGGATCGTTGTTCTGCCAAGTGTGAACTAAATGATTAGGGGATTATCACGCCTTAATGGTTCTAAGTCTGGCCTGTCCTTGAGGGTTTTGCTCTATCTAATGTAGAGAGGTACGAGAGCGTTCACTGTTGAGTTAAGAAAATATCATAATTAACAAAGTGATAAGAAAAATAAATCGGTTAATGACCTGGGCACTGATGGTGGCTTCGAAATCGCCAACCCAAGGTCAAGGGGGGGCGTAAACCCTAAACTTCATGTCGGTTATTGGAAGACCACGTGAGATGCTGCATTCATATGGTTGCTCATGCATAGCATATGTTTTGATAACTTAAATTGATATTGCTTGTGTGTATGTAGCATTGAAAGTGTTACCATCTCATTCACTGAGCCATAGTGTGCTCACTCCCTCATAGACTCTTTTGTAGGTAGCGATTACGAAAGCGTAGGATGGGATAAGATGTGAAGTGTTAAGAGTTTTGGAAGACCAAAACAATAAAGTAAGAATTGTAAAGGATAGATTTACTTAGATGAAATGTTAGAACCCACATGTGAATAGAATTTGAAATTGAGAAACCTAGGGTTTATCCTATTTTACTAATTGGTAGGGGATACCAATTCTCTACGATCATGGTTGACCGTGGGATACGGAATCCATAGTTGTATTTTATTATCCAATTATATGTACTATCATTAGTTATAAATGTAATTATTTATTTAGAGTCTTACGATCTCTGACACTTAAGACGATCATCATGTAACGGGTACACGCGTGCCATGATGGTTTTAGTGGAAACTTCTAGGCCTCTTTTCGGGGCATGACATTGAAGCTTTTCTTGGTGGTCTTATATTATCCCATTCTATCATTGGTCTTCAATGGGAAATATATACTTTGTTAATCATGTTAAATGGGTATCATGCCCTTATATAATGGATCTTAGCATGTGGTCTCTTAAGTTTTTTTTTTTAATAGATTTTAAATGCTAGTCTTAGAATTTGTTTTTTCTCCCCTTATTTGTGTACATTATGTATAGTATCCCATTTCATTTCATGTTCGGAACTCCCAAGTAAATGCTTGCTAGTTGCAATATTTTCTTCGACTTTCTAGTATCTAGTAGCCATTTTATAGAGGCATGTCCATAGAATGATTTGTAGCTTTCATGGCATCGAGTTGTTCATGTTAATATAGTATATATGTAAGGAACTTAAGAATTTTTATCACATAAGTTAGTGCTTGGTTAAACTTCATTATCATAATTGGCGTGCATTTAACAACAACAATTAATGTTTTAAAAGCACACTACAACACCAATCAAATTAGGCAGATTCAAGAACCAAAGTAGAAAATTTCTTTCAAAGTTGAAATAATATAGAAAGATTCCTAAACTAGTCATAATTTTATACCATAGAGAAACATAATCAAGTGGACCATATGGATGAAATTGTTTAACCAAATAATAATGCCAAGATTAAACTTGTCTTGTTTTGGTGCATATATGGTGGAGGAAATTTTAATAAATCCCAATCTATTTTTAATTGAACTCAAAACAAGTTTTATTCTTCGGATGTTTTACTAGCATTAGAGTATCCATACATGTTAGACATTATATATAGCATTCTAAATTCTAAAGCTAGCAAACATGTTTTATTATCACTTTATGTGTATATACAGGCCTTATACACATATTTTTGCACACACTTATTCACAAGTGACAAATTGTTTAAAAATAATCTATTTTTAATAATGAAATCAATACACTACTATGTAATCAAGCTTGCACTTAATAACATTGTGAAATCCATGAAAATTTTGACAAGTGTACTAGTTAAATAGTAGTGTAAGGTGAGCAACCAAATATAGCATTGAGTATAGTAAACAATATGTAGACCGGATCTAAACATGGTCAAATCACTTTTGGATTTCTCCAAAAGATAGTCTTAGGACAAACGATTACTAAGCAATAAGAACTAGAGATCAAAACTATTCTATCTATAGAGAATTCAACCAATAAGTCTGTAACTTAACAATAATCTTTTTGTAGGATTAAATCTCTAATAAAATGAAGCAATCTCATGAAAAATCTTAACTTCTACTATAGATTTCAAAACTAACCATTCTACTATAGTTTAAACTTTCTTGAGATTAGCCTTAACCCATCCCTCTAATTCAATAAAGCTTAAAAATATCACCTCCTCCTAACAAAATGTATACTTCTTCAAGTTACCATACAACTTTTTTCTTCTCTACATAAGAAATACAAAATGTAGATGCTTTTAGATAACTATTTATATCAAGACTATAAACAAGGATATCATCAAAGTAAACTACGTTAAACTTGCCAATGAAATCTTGCAAAACATGATTCATTAACCTCATAAAAATACTCAGTGCATTAGTCAATTCAAGCAATATGACCACCAACTCAAAGAGACCATGTTTCGTTTTGAAAGTAATCTTCCACTCATCTCCACGTCTCATATAGATTCAACGATAGCCACTCATCAAATCGATCTTTGAAAAGATTTTAGCACCATACTTCTCATCTAACATATCATCAAAGCATGGAATAGGATATTTGTATTTGACAATTGATAGCACGACTATCCACACATATCCTCCATGAACCATGTTTCTTTAAACCAATAAATCAAGCATAATGCATGGACTTGTACTCGTCCTTTAAGCCTTCAAGTTTTTCCACCACAAGGTTACATGCCCCTCAAAAGCTAAAGCTACTAACCTCATATTTGTTTCTTCATCATAATTGTGACAATTTTTTTTTTCAAAATATAGGCTAAGGACAAATGATCACTAAGCAATAGGAACTAGTGATCAAAACTATTCAATCTAAGGAGAATTCAACCACTAGACCCATAACCTAACAATATTTTTTTATAGGATTTTTATATAATTTTAGAATCAGTAAAACAAAGGATATGAATGAGTCTTCCAATAGATATAATGCATCAAGAGAAGATTAAACTACACACAAACTACTTAATATAATGCACAAATAGGTTATATGATTTGCTCACCACAATCTAAGAAGACTGATAAGAGTGGAATATTGAATAAGAAAAACTCACACAATATGAAAAGGAATAGAATCATTCAACCTAAGTTCATAAGGATACATGTAATCATATATATATATGATAGCCGTTACATATAATGAAATAATTATAAAAGGAAAGAAAATATGTCTAAAATAAGAAATAGAATAACTACTATCTCTATCTAAATTAATTCCTCTAGATCCTTCAGTGTAATAGAAGTAATTTCCAAAACTATCTAAAAGAACATGCCATATTCAAATCTAGCTCTAGTGCCTTAAATAATTCTTCAACCTTTAGAATAGGAACTTCGGATTCTCTTTGAAAATGGGTTCAGAGTCATAAATTTCTCCCTCATCAGAACCTTTTAAGTCGAAAACAATACCAATGCCACAATCAGAGCTAACAAGACCCTTGCATTCAGAACCAATTTCTCCCTCTTCTTCTAATAGCAACAAGTTCCTTCCTAAAGTGATGCTATGAACCAACTACTCTATGGAATAAGCTTACACATCAACTAACATAATTCCTTGCATTACTCTCTCTGCTAAGTAGTTTAACTCTTTTGTACTTGCTCAAGTTATTGATTCCCTTAACATTGGAATCTAGTTTAAAACTTGATTCCCATCACAAGGTTTATCATAGCTAACATGGAAAAAACTATATGAAAAACACCCAGAATCCACTATGTCTAAGCTTAAATCCACCTCTCGGAGCTTTGAATTGGTTAGAATCTACTTAAAGTCTAAGCTCTCATGATCTAAAAGCTACAAGCCAAGTATAAATAAGTAAAAATTATATAAGGGAAAGAAAAATGTAGATAAAGTTCTTTAAACTCATCTAAAAGCCAACCTAATGAACTCTCCCAATTTGGTTGAAGAAGAAATGTGCTATTTATGAAAATAGCCTATTGTCTAGATGATAGTTAATGTCTTGTCCAGTTTGTTGATGCATAGCACAATTTAGCACAATAAGGTTCAATGATGTAGCGCTTTTCAAGAAAAACCCTAGTTAAGATTTCAACCTACTATTTGGTCAGTGGAAGCTAACAACTGTTAGTATGAGAGGGATTTGATTTTATAGATTTTGCACATTTACTCATCAATCGGCATTCCTTTGGAGGTATTTAGCCAAACAATAAAGTAGCTATCGCCTAATTGGTATGTTCAACTTATGGAACTCTACTTTTGTTCCTCGTAGTGTCCAAATGAGGGAAGCTACCATCCATTTTTTTTTTTTTTTTTGGTAATTAAGCTACCATCCAGTTCGTAACCCTTAAAGTTGAATAGTGATATAGACCAGATCCATATCTGAGTAAACATGTGAAAACAATAAAAAAAAAATCAATAGGAATTGAAATTAAATGTTTAGGTATTTTAGGATTTTGTTATTTTTTTATAGGTTTTAATTTATGAAACAATGAAGGAAATTAAAGAATATAAGTGTATTATTCTTTGAATATGACAGCACCAAAGACTAATAGAAACTAGGTTTCACAATTTTTAATTGAGATAACAACATAATTAAAGATTAAGAATGAGTGAAAATAACCAATCAATATAACGAAATAACTGATTAGATTCAATTAAGGTCATTCGCCAGAATTCTAAAAAAAATTAATAATAACTAAGGTTTTAGAGAACAAGGTTGTAATTTGAACATCAAGTTTAACTGAAATAATAAGGTTTACAAAGTTTATGTAGTAAACCTTGTAACCCTAAAGACATAAAGGTAAACCAACTACTTATAGCAAGGATAAAACTATAAAACATAAAATAGACCTAACACTAATCCTAGAAAATAATAACATATTACTAGAAAATATGACTCAATAATAAATTAAACTAAGGAAATAAACTACAATCTTCTAATGTCTTCTTGATTCAAGCCAATCTTCAATAACTAGTCAAAGGTCCACTAAAATAAGCAATATGATCCCCATCATTACCCTCAGGCTCAAGAAAATTTGTCCTCAAATCTAGAAGCACATAATCTTCAAGAGTCTAAGGATCAAACATCTAGAAGTACCTTCAAAAAGAATACCCAATAGAAGGTAAGGAACAATGCGTAGCTCTCCATTGCTTAGACATTGTCTCCACTTGTAAACTCCTTAAGGCGTAATCATCAATATGCCACTGCATCAGAAATTCCCATAGCATTAACCTATCCAAACCTAGAGCAACAACTCTTATATAAACACCCATAATAGTAAAATCCTTGACACTAACTCTAGGACCATACCACTCATCTTACCTCTTCATCATCAAACTCTCCTTTACCTTCCCACTATGCATTTCTCCATACACACTCCTTACTTCAACAAGACTCATGGCACATGATGTGATCTTTTTGCCATCTTTCTTAAAGGAGTAGGAATTATTATAGCCATTGTACATTACTCTATAATCAAACAATCATGGTCTACCAATAGTATGTGTGATGCACTCATTAGGCACGATGTCACATAGGATCTCATCTACATACTTACTAAAAATTGAGATTGGCAATTTAAACTGCTTATCCACGCTAACCCCTCCTTTATCATTAAACCACTATAGCTTGTATAGATTAGGATGCACTAGAGTTAATAGTTTAAGCCTCTCAATTATCGCCAAAACAACTATATTTGTGCAATTACCACAATCAATGGTAACTGAACATACAGTTGCATCACCTCTACCATAATGTCAAATCTCTATAACTCCACCATGCTAGCTAGCTCAAACCTCAACCTACTGATAAATCTCACCATCATTTGCTATGGGCGTTCAATCACATTACACTTGATATTTAGCATCTCAAACTTTTGAATGTATTCTTCAACACTTAGGCCTCCCTAACTCAAGGCTTACAATTTTGCATAGAGTTCTTCTTTATAATATTCTAGTATGAACCACTAACGCATTAAATTCTCCATCCCTCTCTAAGTATCAATTTCACCCTCTCCAATCCTCCTTCTACTAGCCATGACATTTTTCCACCATAATGTGATGTAACTTGTGAACTTTAAACTAGCTGACCTTACCTTCACCTTATCTTCATAATTATAGTATGCAAAAACTCTTTATTTTATTCTCCCAGTCAAAATATTTATCTGCATTACCTATGAATTGTAGAAAGGAACTTGCAAATTTACAAATCCTAAGCCCTACACCTGCCTCGGCCTCCACACTATCTACTTACCATCACTATACTCATCATATGTGAGATTAACTATCACATCTCTAGGATTTGCATCCCGTTTGACATTATCAGCATGACCACATCTCTAACACTAATACAATCACCCACAGCCTCTCTAGGACCTCTATGATCATGATTATACTCAATTTGCTTAACACAATCACCATGTTCATTAACTACTGCATCACCACATCCGGGTCCTCTTATTAAACCTTACAAATGATCTCCTAAATGTCGATAATTTTCCTCCTATTGCTCCATAGAAGTTCATATCATCTCATCTCCCTCATGAATCGATCTATAAATGTTTTGTGAATAGGAAATCTTGCTCTCTTTGCACTACATAAAATCAAATCTCCTATCATTTCTCCGAAATCCAATTCTTTAGCCACATTGTAAATAATATCAAGAATTCAAAAAAAAAAATTCTCTTTTCTTTTTTCTCTAGTTTTTTTAAATAAAGAAAATAAAAATAACTCAAGAAATGACATCTCTACATTGCACCTTCTTCCTTCCTCATTTACTCACATTGCCACACAACAACACTAGCATTAAGTATAAACACCAAAATTGACCAAACTAAACTAATTTGGAAACTAAACCAAAACAAACTGAATATAATATATATATATATATATATATATATTGCAATTTAGTTTAAAAAATTTTCAATCTAAACTAAACAAAAAAATTATAGTTGGTTTAGAGGGATAATTCGAAATAAATTATAAAATTGAGCTAAATTGTTTTTAAAAAATATAATAATATTTTACTTGTTACTAAAAAAAATTATTATAACATAACATTTAAAAGAATTTTTATCTTACATTTATTAAAAAGTATGTGTATGTAAATTTCATGACCACAATTTAGAAATATATATATACTATAGAAGGTTGAAATTACTGTTGGGCTTAACTCCTTGGGCTAGGTGATAAGGCCTAAGGAGCTCAATTCGTACTTAGGATAATTTAAGGAGAATTGGCTTAATGGGTTTGAAGTAGGGGTCGTTAAATCAGTTTGTCTGCATCTAACTTTTCTTAAGTATGCTCATGCACTCATAAGGATGGTTATTAGCCTTAGCCCATCTGCAAACCCATTCAAGATAATCATGAATTGAGCAAGTTCCATCTCATTCGTTGATCACCTACATGATTGAATGAATGTCATTAAGCCCAAGAGCCTATAAATATTCAATCGCTCCTCTTCATCTGGGACTTTTGGAAGATATCGGAGAAATGTCATTCTAGTGCATTGTCTCTACTCTTAAAGATCAAGCAAGTAATTCAGGCAATTATAGATCTCGATTACATAAGTTGTAAGGTTGATGCCTAAGGTTTCCTTAGGCTCTCTTGTTTATCAATTGTGCATTCAAGATACTGAGACTAGTTGCTTCTCCTCCCTGTCACTCTCTCCAAGTCATCCCATTGCATGTCATCTTCGTATCACTACTTCGAAGTCACGTGTAGTGCAAGACTTGTTCAATGCATGCACGTGACCACCCTAGTTAGAACCCCTCATCTATATGTATATGTTGACTTAAATTTATACTATATGCTAACTTAAAAAATAAATCAGTTGTATTATATACTTAAAAGTTTTTAGTTATTTGAATTTTGATTTTATCAATTATTTGTACAATATCAATACATGTTATTATTAAATAAATTTAGTATTGCTAATATAAGATTATATGTTAAACAAATATACTTTCTTAGAAGATAAAATTTGGTTCAACCTATAAACTAAATCGAACCAATTCAAAATTTTATGGTTTTGAAAAGTTTTAAAACAGAATCATATGGTTTCGAAAAGTTTTGAAACAAATCTTCATGAATAAGTTAGATCTGAATCTGGAGACTCAAAGTAGATTAGAGGAGTTTGAGTTACACACTCATAAAAAAGTTGTAGAGAAAGCAAGGACAATAGAATATGTAGAAAAGAGATTTCTAGAACAATAAAACAAGAATGACAAAAGAACTTATAGGCTAAGTAAAGAACTAATGGTTGATATAGATAACAAAAGAAAAAGACCAAATGGAACATTAGAATCTCAAATAGATGGATTGATAATAAGAAAACCCTTTCAAGTATATTGCTGGAAGTATAGTAGTGAGCACTAGCCAAGGAATTGTACACTGCTAAAAGGCAAGTGCTCTTATTTTGGAAAAGCTGGACATAAGGAAAAACAATGTTTCAAAAGAAGGAATTCCACGATCTGTTGTAATTGTGGGAAGTATGGACATGATAATACCATGTCCTATCAAAAGTAAAGCCATCCAAAGATTACTTAGGTAATTCCATACTTTAAGTTAAGCTAGTATATTGATTGTTGTAATTTGAGAATGAAGTAAGGACTTATTAAGTAAATATTCAGGTTTCAAGGACGAAACTTCTTTGAAGAGGGGGAGAATGCAAAACCCCCAAAAAATAGGTTATTTTTTATGATAAAATTAATTTGGATAAATGTTTTAGATCTCAATAAAGTAGAAAATAGTACCCCGATTTTTTTTCTAGTATTAAGACTTTCAAATAATTACAATTCATGTTTATA
Organism: Laguncularia racemosa; assembly: GCA_037954665.1. Taxonomy (NCBI): domain Eukaryota; kingdom Viridiplantae; phylum Streptophyta; class Magnoliopsida; order Myrtales; family Combretaceae; genus Laguncularia; species Laguncularia racemosa. The sequence goes on from JBBMOL010000006.1 coordinate 3,806,197, forward strand.
CTTTACAATTAAGCTCTAAATATTATTGATTACATATAGTCTTTAATCTTTATGTAACAAGAATTTTATTTAATCAATTTAAGATTCTTTTAAATATTTATATAGAAATTTTCTTCTTTTAAGAGATTTAAACAATTAGCTTGTCTAAGGAACTTTTCTAACTTCCCAAGAAAGCTACCTCAAAGTTAACTTCTTAAAGAAGCTACTTCACAGGCTTCTTAAGAAAGTCATCTTCATAAACTTGATGACAAAGTTTCTCATAACTTCTTAAAGAAAACCACCAAATCAACCTCTCAATAAAACTACTCATCTTGCAAGAACCTAAACTTACGAGATGAATTAGTCCCTAAATCTAGGAAATTTTATCTGGAGATAGTTAAATAAGGTTAGGAAACTTTAGTTGACTTAGTAAACTAATGATTGACTTGAGTCAACTTGCTAAAAACAAAGCATTGACTTGAGTCAACCCCATATTAGATAAAGAAAGACTCAAGTTAACTTAGGTCTACCAATACAAAAACCTGAGTTGACTAAAGTAAACTCTCAAGTTGACTTAAGACCTCTTAAGTAACAATGTACGTTAACTTGCCCTCAAAATCGAGTAAACCCAAATAATGTCTAACTTATGAGATGAATCTTAGTAATCTAAGAATGCAAATAAAAGTTAAATTCTACAAGAAAACCAAAACTTCTACCAATTAGTACCAACTCCTTTCACTTCCATTCAATCCTAAACTGAGCTATTAAATGATAGCAAGATCCTTATCTTAACTAGAATATCTTATGGAGGAGGGGGGAAAGTACAAACACTTAACAGATTTGGCTTAGAAATCAAAATCAAATATCACAAATTCTAGCCCAAATGCTATGAGTAACTCTTAAGAATTTTCATAGGTAGTATTTTTAGAAATCCTATTAAATAAGGAAATGCACCTGGAATTTAACTCCAAATGAGCCCAACCAAGTTCTAGGAGCTAGAGAAGACTCGATATTTTATAAGTTAACCTAAGTCAACTTAGTCAAAATAAAAGTCAACTTGAGTCAACTAACTCTACTAAACTCACTAACTTAAGTCTTCCATTCGACACCCTTGAGAAGACTTGAGTAGACTTAAGACATTTGAGCTAAGACCCAAGTTGACTTAGAGAAGACTTAGTAGATAAGATACCAAGGATTTACATGATATCCTTTTCCAACAGAACTAATGGATTTGACTCGATAAAAGTTCAATTGAAAATCTCTAATTGCACTAATCTCCACTAAACTCCTTACTTAAGAGCTTGGCCTTATTCTCGATTTTTTACTTAGTAGCCTAAACTCGAATTTAGTCAAATTGTATCTATGACACCAGTACTTAGCCCCAAATATTCCCTAAGTATTAGATTTAAAAACCCAAACTCAATTGACTAACGTCTAATCCTATTAACTTGAGTCAACTTTCCATAAGCAATAAGACGATTTAAGAAAACTTGCATTAATTTGAGTCTAATCTTTTCCAAGTCTAACATATCTTATCTTAATCGTAAGAATTAATATCCTAAAACATAGATCAACAAAAAAAAAACAAATTAATAACAAACCCAATTACAAAGCAAGATTGAAATTGGAAGTCCCTAAACTTCAACCTAAAAACACCTAATCAATTAAGCTTGAAACTACCCTCAAACCCTAATCTATTTTAACTAATTTTTTTCATAATTCAATATTAAATCTTTAGTTATCCAATAACACACAAAATATTAGAAAATCCACACAAAATTCCACCAGTCACACTTCCTTCTCTAAGATGCCATGCATATGGACAACTTCTATAACAAGCTTTGAAAATCTAATCCCGATCTTATCTTATCAAGACTAAATTTATTCCACCTAATCTTATCTCAATCTTACTCTATTTTATCTTATCTAAACTAAGAAAAAGACATGAAATAATTTGGAAATAAGCATACGGTGATTGGATCCAAATTAGATGCACTTAAAATGTGATTTTTCCAATTTTTGCAAAGGTTTACTTACCCTAATCTATCTTATCCCACCCTTATTAAATCTTGCCCAAATTACACCCTATTGTAGCTTAAATATACCTTGTTTGCTCAGTAAAAGGACATGAAAATTTTGAAAAAGATGAGCCCCTAAAAACAAATTGAAATCCCCTTCTTCATGTAGACATCTTCATGCAATTCCATTTAGCTTGTCATCATCCAATTCACCCCTTCTTATCTTAATTTAATTTAGTCTAAAATATCCAAAATTAACTTGATTAAAATGGAATAAGGGCCTGAAAATATCATGAAAAAATTAAATTTTTAGAGTTAGTTAAACAAAAGGAAAATTGCATACAAATCTCATCTCCAAAAAACACCTTGTTACTTAATCTTACTTCATCCTATATTCATGGCCATCTTACCTAATATTAATTTAATCAAAATTTAACTTGATTAAGCTAAGAAGTTATCTAAAAATCAACAAAATTAGCTCAAGAAACTAATTGTAACCCACCAAAATTCTAACCCCTCTTTTGATTATGTCAACACATGTAATCTTATCAATATGCTATCATACATCTTATCTTATCGTATGTCATAAATACCTTAACTTATTTTATAAGATATTAGACTAATTATAACCTTAAAACCTACTCGATTTTTTCCTCTCAAGCATAGAAAATTTCAACTCAAAATAATTTACAAAATAATAAAACCTAACTACCATAAATAGGGAAGTAAGGAAGCTAAGCTTCTTAAGTAAAACCGCCCCATCTCCCATGCCACTCTAAAGCCTTTGTTCTCTTATTTTTTTTTCTCATCCAACTCTCCACCAAACACACCTAATATTCTCCTAAGAATTCAAAAAATTTCATCCATAATTAACTTCATTTGCATCTCCAAAATCGACAAAAGTTTCAGGACCACCAACTCTATGCATTTAGGTAAGAAACTTCAACTTCTTTGAAGTTTGTAAGGCTTCTAGTTAATTTCTAGAAGTTTGTTACTAATTTTGGCTAATCTTTATGTTATAGGATCCTTATCAAAAGAAAATTCTATGGACTATCTATTTCGAGAACAATGGTAAAAAACTTCCTAGAAGTTTGATGAGACTTCTAGTGAATTTCTTGAGGGAAATATTAACTCTAGCTATTTCTTACATTATAGAGTCTTTATCATAGATTTCCAAAGGATTTCCAACCAAGAAAGGTAATCTAATTCACCTTAATCATCTTCGTAATATAAACCTTAAATAATATACTAATACTTCATTTTTCCAATGGACGTAGGATTTCATAAATCATTCAACTCCAAGGCTTCTCATCCTTGAAAATGTAAGATCTTTCCACTGATCTTTTCCTTAATTATGTAGTAGAGCATCTATCAAGGGTATCTTAAATTCTAAGACATTTAAGTTTTCCAGTACAAACCTTTAATAATTACAAAAGTTAAAAAAAATGATGTTAAGGCTTTGATTCTGACCCTTGAGAACTTATGATCATCTATGACCATTTTTGACACGATGGACATTCATGGACCTATTCTTGGATATTCAAGGATACATTCTTAGACATATTCTTGGGCATTTACCTTGGACATATACTTTACCTTATTATGACATGAATAGAACTTTACCCAAACAAGGATCCTAAGCATGAACCTTGATAATGGACAAATTCCTAAATGAAGGACCATGAACTTTAACTTGAATCCTTAGACCTAAACTATTAAGAATTCAAACAATTGAAAGATACCTTAAAAGACTTTAATAAGATTCAGGGTTCAAATCGGGATACTAGAGCAGTATATTTTAGTAGTAGATATTCTAGTTATTCTTATATATATATTCTGTTATGTCTAATTATTTAGGTTTTTTAGAAGATCTCCAGTCTCTACTAAAGGGTTATTACCATCCTTAAGTCAAGCCCAGGTGAGGAAGTTCAAATGATCTACTATTTGCTTGTTGCTTGCTAATTGTGTGATGTTTTGTTGATTGCTATTGATTGTCTGATGGAATGACTAATTGCCTTGTATACTCCCATCCGTATGGTCACCTTGTTAATTGGTAAACTTAAATGCTTGGCCAAAATAATTGGATTACTCATCGCATGTCTATGATTCAACAAGTACATAGAAAGGAATGAGAAGTGTTCAACCTTTACTAGAAATTTTTGAAACATGTTAAAACTTTTTGAAACATTTTAAGTCTTTTTAAAGTGTTTTCATGAAGGTTATATTAAAAACCCATGATGTGCTCTTAGAGATTGCTGTTTATAAAACCTTGGTGTTGCCAATAGTAATTTTATCAAAAATTTAGTTGTAGAGGCATTATTAAGAATTTGATTGATAGTGATAGGCCTAGTGTGGAATTCACTAATACTGGCCCTTAAGGCATTTTTGTTCTCAGGGACGGGTAAGTGTCAAGTTTGCTTTGGGGGACTGTGCCCTCAAACAGCCTCTTAGGTAGGGTGTGGTGCTCCATGCGAGTAAGTATAGAGGACAATAAAAGTATAGATGATGCAAATCTATACCTTTCATGGTTCTGGACTCCTATGAATGTGTTGCTTGCATCCATCATGCATTTATTCATTTCATATTTAGATAGATTTTGTGATGTGCTAATTAATGTTTGATAACTTGCTTGAATAGTGGTAATAATGCAAGAACTCACTAGGCCATAGTTTGCTCACCACCCCACCCCCTACCCCCAATAATTTGTCTTCTAAGGTATTCTAAAGCTAGGAAATGGGCTAAGATCAAAGTGATGAGTGTTCCAAACTCAAGCTTCAAGGATAGATGGAAAATTAGAAGATAGTTAAAAGTCTACGATGAGTGAATGAGAATTTGTAAAGCTATTTATTTTAGATATTTATCATTTCTCAAAACTTTTTCAAACCTATGTTCTTAAATGTTGAGATCACCTAGATTTACTATTTGGTAGGGGATACTGATTCTCCTGATTCTGGTAAATTATAACATATTGGTTTCTATAGTTATTTTCATAATAATTAATTATACGTACTATCAATTATGGTGAGGAATGATTATTAAATTAGTCTTGTAACCTTTGACTTATAAGACAGTTTTCATATTGCGGGAGCACACATGATATGACAACTTTCAGGCAATTCTACTATGCTCCATAGTGTCATTACACTTACAATTTCAACCAACTAAAAAGTCAATATTGCAAAGAGTACTACTAATGATTTCTTCAATTTTTATGTCTACCATAAGTTTTGAATAGTCCCATAGAATAAGTCCAAGAAGAGATTTTTAATTGAGAATGACTCAAACCATGAATAATATTTCCTTTCTTCTATAATGAAAAAGAAAAGGACAAAATAACACACATGCCTCAATGTTTATTTCTTTAGTGGAATGGTGGAGAATGATTCATTTCTTTTGGATGTATGCATAATATGCTTTGAAAGTGTTACTTTAATGTGTAGGAAACAACATAATTCTATATTTAGTGTAATACATTAATACATACACACACATATTTTTATATATGCTTAAGTTAATTTAATGAAACATACATATATTACAATTTCAATTAATTTAATGAGATATAAAACTAAATCATCTATTGGTGTTTATTATTTTCTATCCATAACTCATAAAGTAGAGGGGCCTCACTCATTCAATGATCCTCCATTAACAATTAATGTTCCTAAATAGATAAAATTAAAATATCTTAACTATCACAACACACATTTTAGCAAAAGAAAAATAGAGGATGACATCTAGAACCATTGCCCTCTATGTATACCTTATACTTTTTGTTTCATACCGCTTTTTTTCCTATTTTACAAAAACCAAACATAAGAAAATAAATCATACAAGTTCCACTCAATCCATAACTACTCATTGCTTAAAAACTTGGACTTTCCTCTTAGAAAGTTCAATCCATACATATATACACCAACCCATTATATTAATACATTAAAAATCCACTAAACCTTTTCAAGTACAATACATTAAACAACAAATTGCAAGTAAAACAAATATATAGAGAAATCAAGACAAAATGACATGGATTGAAAATAAAAAGTCTCCTGATTAAAGAGAGGAGATTATATAGTATCCAATGAGGAGGAGCTTTAAGGTTTTAAGAAAATAATTTAAAAAAATAAGAGAGAGAATAAGAAGGGAAAAGGCAGACTATTAAGTAGTGAAGAGGAGCTTTAGGGTTTAAAGAGAAAGTAAAGAGTTAACTAAAGTTTTAAGAAGACAAGTTAAAAGTTGAAAGCCAAGTTGATATTAGAAAGTTAAATGTATAAATAATAGAAGTATAATAAAATTATAAATGAAAAGATATAAGTCGATGGTATATTTATATAAATATAATAAAAATGAATAAGGGTATAGTTTTAGCTATTGTTTATAATTTTTAGGGGAAGATAAAGGAAAGAAAAAAAATATTAGAAAACATTAAAAATAATTAGAGTTATGAATATACTTTACTTTTAAACTTACAAAGACAAATCTATAATAGAGTTCCAAATAAACCTGTAGCACAAAAAAAAAATCCATGTTCCTACTGAAAAATCAAAGATGGATTTACAAAAAAAAATTAAAAATTAAAAATCTATAGAGAATTTGTTGCAAAATCCATTGCTAAATCAAATATAAATTGCAAAATCTCCTCCATTTTACGTCTTTGCTAATCAATTCATTTAGAAACAAAAATTTTTCATCGCATAATTTTCATCTCTAAAGACTAATTTTCTTGTGGTGTTTAGAGAACAAGGTTGTCATTTGATCATCAATAGTCTAACTTAATAATAATGTTTACAAAGTTTATATAGTAAGCCTATAACCCTATGAACATAAAGTAAACTAACTACTTATAGCAAGTACAAAACTGTAAAATATAAAACCTTAAGAGAAGAAGGTGACTGCTATACCTTGTGATCCGAAAAAGTACACACAGTAAGTGAACTGAATAATAACTCTTGATGGCCATTTACATGTGTGTGATATCAATTAGTATTAATTTCATTGGATTTCACTATAGAACGCTTGGTGTAAGAAAAGGTTCAAGACAAGACTTTGATCATTAGAACGATCCAAGCTAGTAAGTTATTCAATTAAACTAAATTAGTGTTTCGATGCTAAAAACAATGTATAATTAAGCTTGGTAGTGATGGATTTCATCTAGGTTTGTAGGAATTGGAATTTGGCAAATTAGGAAGAGGATTCACAATTCAATTGTAAAGTACATGATCAAGTACACACCTATATACATGCTCGTGTTAAGTAGAAAGAAAAAAAAAAGCGAGTTGGGAAGTTCACGGCTAGGTATACGCCCATATACCTACTTATGTAACTATACACGACCAAGTACACGCTCATGTGCTTAGGCATATTAAATTACAAAAGTATACAAAAAGGTACACAACCATAATATACGATCGTATACTCTACCGTGCTCATGTACATAGCCTAATGCATGGCCATATACTTTGAGAAATTTCTTTATTCGATTTCTTTTCTTGTTATTCAAATTTCGTCAATCCTAAACACCTAGTATAACCTTAGAAATTCTACCAGAGAAAAAGAAGTGATCCAATAACACCTAAGTGATAAAAATTAGGTAACTTAGATGATACTTTAGAATAGTACTAAGCTTGATTGCTCTACATTTTGATAGATTTCAATGTAATTGATGCACGAGGATAAGTCATGTTTAAGACCGCCCTTTTATGTACATGTAATCTTATTGGTTACTTGTGTTTGTGTGAGGATAGTTAAGGAATTAAAAAAACCGGTATATTGGATTAGGTTAAGTTGCTTGTTAGTTGTGCTTAGCTCGGCCTAAGGGCCCCATAGTAGTAGATCCTAAGGGTTATTGATTGATTGGTATGTAACGATGTCCTATGTGAAGTTGCATATTGAGATAATTTAGTAGATTTAGAAACTCATGGGTGTTGGGGCCCATAGTAACCATTCCCAACACCGTACTATGTATTATACTTATATATGGTATGGTAGGGTCATGAGTATCCCTTTGTTATCTATAGACCTAAATGAGATAATAACATGTTGTTTAACTATCTTATTGTTGCATTGGTGTATGTGGCTTGAGTTATGCTTGATCATGCACTTGTGTTTGTGAGTTATATATATTGAGCATTAGCTTACCCTTTAAGGATCATTTTTTTTTTAGCTGCAGGCATAGATGAATACACTTCCTATGATGAGGACCTAGGTTCATATGCATAAGATGGGGGCAATGTAGAGTATTATTACTACTATGACGATTAGGTGAGAAAGGCAAATGAAGTTCTTAACATAACTATTACTATCGGAGTAGTATAGGATAGTTAACTACTAGAAATTCAACTGTCTCTAGATTTTATCATATTGATGTACTAAGATTATCTTAAAAGTGGTTTGTGGTTTCTAGTTTGTAGGGAGACTTAGTTAAATCATCAAGAATGACGTTAGACAAATTATTTCAATTATAATTAACAGATATTGCAGATTACATAGTATTAATTGAGTTAAGAGCCTTAACGTATATTTACCTTATAAGGACATATAGCGGGTTATGGCATCTCGAGTTCTAGGATATTACACATTAGGTAAGCATAATCAAGTAGCACCAAATCCCTTTAAAGTGCAATGCAACAAAGCAAGTGCCATTTACACAACGTTGACTAGTTCATCATGAGATTAGAGAAATTAACCCTACTCTAGTTTGAGTTTTGAGGAGTTTTGCAACGATTCTTAAATATTGTCTCACTAAATCTAAGTATGTGCAATGGATGTACCCAAGGGTCTTCTCACATCCCATTTTATACTATCCAATTGATAGCCTTTAACTTGTATGGTGACTTCTTCTATTGTCACTTAGTTTTGCAGGGTTAAAAGAAAGACAACACATAATTCCTCACTTAATGGGTGATGTTTGGTAGGCGTATATAATGTAGAAAGGATGCAATGCATCATTAATTATTAATGCTAGACATGAATTAGCTCCTTTTAGGGGGTGATTAAACAATATAGCATATCATAACATGTAAATCATAACAAGTCACACCAATCGGATTGGCTCAACTATCACAAACAAGGCAATCACATTTATTGCATGCTTATGAGCAACTAACTATGACCATAAGCAATATCACTACTTATAATCCCTTATTAACACAATAAAATTGTTATGAGGCAAGCCAACTTACCTAGGCTATGGAATATAGTATTTCCTTTTATGTCCTGAAAAGTCTAATAAATATGTTTAAGTCAATAGTAGATAAGAGAAATAACATGTGGTCTCTTAGGTATTTATAGCAATTTCTATATAAGGTTTTATTATAGGTTTTACGTTAGGTTTTGTATTAGATTTTTCTATAATTCCAACTATAGTAATTACTTTTGATTTTATTTAAAGTAAATGTTACTGCATTTCGTAGGAAAAGGTTAGTTTGTAGTATAATATCTAGAATTCTTAATATATTTTACTTAATTGTTTTGTAAATCTTAAGATAGTGGTTGTAATAATATTAACTTCTTTGACAAATTTCACTTGGTGATCAAATTCATATTTATCTCTAATAATAGTTACATGTGTTGTATTCACCAAATTATAACTAAAATCAAGCAATAAATATAGTCTAAGAAAAATTATAGGACAAAAGATAACAAGTTTCTTTGTGCAATAATATATAGTACTTGTGATTCTGAATCTTTTCTATCCCTTGTTTATCAACTTTAACAAAGCATCCTCAACTAAAGCTGTAGATCTCAAGTAATTTTCCTATGAGTGAAATAAATAAATTATGTATAGAAGCAATATATATATATATATATATACTGTTGTTAAGTCTCATTACAAAATTATGTAGTACTCATTATTGTAAATAGTTGTGTGGGAAGATTGTTATAAACAAATAGTGGAAATATTCCAATTGCACAACAAGAGTTAGTGGGGCTTATATTGGTGTAATAATGTTAATTCATAACATGGATATTGAATATTAAATGAATTGTTATTCTAAAAGTTTTTAGTGAGATCCTTATTATATATACAACTATAAAAATTCTAAAATTTGATCATATTTGATAGAGATTGAGATGCTTTATCTTCAAGTCAATTGCCAATGAATTGAATAGGATTTGACCATGCGATGTATCATTAGATTCTCAATGTTTCAAATTTTATTAACTCTATTAAAAATCCTATCATGAGTTAATAGTGTCCACTTTTGATTTAATTTAATAAATTATTATTATTATTATTAAATTGAATAAAATTATAAAAATAAAGAAAAATGAAAAAATAAAATAAAAAATGAAAAAAAAAAACCTTAGGGATAACTATGGTGGCTACCCTACCACTTTATTTTGCAACTTTTAATAGAAGAGAAATGGGTAAAAACATATTGAAAAGAAAAAAAAAAGAATGAAAATAGAAAGGAGTGTAATTTTTATTTTATGTTTGGTAATATACAAAAGAAATGGAAGGAAAGTTTCCATTTCTTTTGTTTAGTTTGTCTTAGAAAGAGAAATGAAGATAAATGGAGTTACTATTGGATGAAATTACTCTCATTTTTATTTTGATGAATATTGTTACAAAAGACAATTTTGTAATTGTGTCTCATTTCCATCCAATTATCTTCAATTTTCGAGGGAAAAATAGTGTACTCCAAATTAGAATGTTTCTACTCATTTTCCTCCATTTTCTTCCCATTTCCACTATATGCTTAATTTTCCAAACATATCATTTCCTTTTATTTCCTTACATTTTAATCACTTTCCACCTATCCAAATAGTGGACCAATGATCACCTATCTTAAGGTCAAGGTGTCAAACTAATGTAAGGAAAAGGAAAATCCATACTTGAAAGTTATGAAGATTCGATTAAAAATTATGGCACTCATGGTTTTCAATTTGCTTTGATCTACAGTTGTTACTATATCAGGTAGTGGGTCTAGATGAAACTATGGTGTTAATTAGGAAGCCTCGGTCGGTTTCATTGTTAACCATACAAATGTTCATTGCTTCCATATTTTTTTATGGAGTAGATATGTGGAGCTAGCTATCACACCCCGAAAGGGAGCCTAGAAGTCTCCACTAAAACCATCATGGCACGTGTGCACCGGTTACATGATGATCGTTTTACGTGTCAGAAATCGTAAGACTCTAAATAAATAATTGCATTTACAACTAATCATAATACATATAATTGGATAATAAAATACAACTATAGATTTCGTACCCCACAGCCAATCATGATCGTAGAGAATCGATATCTCCTACCAATCAGTAAAATAAGATAAACCCTAGGTTTCTCAATTTCAAATTCTGTTCACATGGGGGTCCTAATATTCCATCTAAGTAAATCTATCCTTCACAAATCTTACTTTGTTGTTTTGGTCTTTCAAAACTCTTAACACTTCACATCTTATCCCATCCCGCGCTTTCATAATCACTGCCTACAAAAGAGTCTGTGAGAGGGTGAGCACACTATGGCTCAGTGAATGGGATGGTAACACTTTCAATGCTACGTACACACAAGTAAATTACAAATCAAGTTATCAAACATATGCTATGCATGAGTGTCAAGTCTAATTTTTTATTTCCCATTCTTAATCCGATTTATACTAGACCCTATGCTTATCTAATGTAGATCTTCGACTTGAGTTAAGAATTTCGTTTTGTTTTAGAATCGCCACCCAACTGTAGTTAGGAAAGATTGGATTAGGACTAATTGAGTAGATTAATCCTAATTTGGACCATTGGTCAACATAATTTCCTCTTTTCATTTTTTGTGAAAAGAGGAAAGGGAAAACCAAAGTTTCTGGATTCGGAGGCTAACCTATTAAAACCCTAAGGTTACCACCCTAATCTCCTAAAATCTAAACCTTATTCGAAATGTCTTTTATCTTATTTTTGTTGTCTTTTATTATGTTTTTCAGTGAATTATTTTAAGAAAATGATTTTTTTATTCTTTTTAAGGTTGCGCTAAATGGGTGCCTACGTACTTGCTATTCAGGATCAAACGGGTCGTAGTTCGCTTTTCCTGAAAAACTTTAATGTGTTGGTGATTTTTAATTATGAAATTTCTTTTGATTTACGTTTTTATCATTTTATTATTTTTCTAAAAAATCTAAGCCTAAGCTTGACAATTTGATTTTTCGAAAAAATAATTTTTAGGAAAAAAAAACTAATTTTGGATTTATTTAAGAAAATGATTTTTCTAAGTGATAAAAATTTCATTTTTCTATTTTTCAACCCATTTCTAATACTATAAATTTTTATTGATTTGTATTAATTTTTACTAATTTTTTATAATTATTTTATTAATTTTTATTGATTTTTTCTTAATTCTTATTATTTTTTTTAAATTTTTATTAATTTTATTGAAAAATTTTCTCCTATATTATCTATATATTCTAAACTAAAATCTAAATTTTTATTATTTTTTCTAAAATATATTTTTTATTATTTTTTTATATTTTTTCATATTTTTATCATTTATTGTCATAATTATTTATTCTTATTATTATTCATCCTAAATTAATTCCTAAAAAAAAACTGATCTAAATTCTAGTATTTTTATATTTTTGAATTATAAATAACAAATAAATAACTAAAAAAATTTGAAAAAAAAATAAAATAAATAAATAAATAAATAAGAAATAAATTAAAAAACGAAAAATCCGACTTACCTGAATCCGGGTCGGTGCGCAGGTCGGGTCGGTCGAGTCGGATCGGATCGGATCGATCGGGCGCGGTGGCTGGGAGTGCTTGTTGACGGCGTTCCGACGGCCTTTCGAAGTGATTGAGGTGTCGGTTCCTAAGTTCTCGGGGGTGGGAAACTCAACCGTGGTGGTGGATTTCTCCAAAAATGCCTCCTGGTGGCAACTCGATGCTTAATCGGTGGTCGCGGCTTAGCAACTCCGGCGAGGCTTCGATTCTCTCTCTTTTCTCTCTTTTTCTCGCTTTTGATCCGTAATTCTACTTCCTCCCTTCATCCTCTATTTATAGGCGTAAGGAATCAAGCTGGATAAGCTCGGATTTCCATCGATTAAAGCAAATCGGATTTGCAGTTAAAACCCATCTTCGATTTGTGCAAATCCTTCAATTTGTTGCGATTTGGTTCTAATTGGATGATGTTTGACTTATTTCTGTTGAAGATCTGTTGGATTTGTGTAAAAAAATCGAATCAAAACAGCCAAAATTCGATTTTTCCTACTCGCCGGCAATCTCAGACTAAGGTTGAAGATGATCACACGCCCGGCGCGTACGTCCGCTCCAGCCAATCAGTTGCTGCAACGTGTCCCAAGCGATGAAGAAAAATTTCAAAACGCAGATTCTGCCTCCCCCGCATTTCGAACCTGCGACCTAACCCCCTCCCCCTTGTGTGCGCGCCTTAGGCTATGGTCCGGACCAGTTGGGCTAGCCCACTTACTCGATTTTTTTATTTTCGCAATTTACATATATGCAATGCAATTTTTTTTTTGTATTTTTTGAAATTTAAAAAATTTGTAAAAATTATTCAATCCTTTTTATTGCCATTTCTGCAATTATTTTCCAAAATTAATGTATTTTTCCTATTTATTTTATTTTTTGAATATTTTTCCTATTTTTGCCAAATTAAAGAAAAAATTGGAAAAAATGGTAATTATATATTGTTGATTATTATTGATCATTAGGGGCACAAATGGGGTGTTTACAATGAGCAACCATATGAATGTAGCATCTCACGTAGTCTTCCGTAACCAACATGAAGTCTAAGGTTTACGCCCCCCTTGACCTTGGGTTGGGGATTCCGAAGCCACCATCAGTGTTCAAGTCATTACTCGATTTATTTATCTTAGCACTTTGTTAACTATGATGTTTTCTTAACTCAATAGTGAACGCTCTAGTGCCTCTCTGCACCAAACGGAGCAAAACCCTCAAGGGCAAGCCAAACTTGGAACCATCAAGGCGCGACAATTCCCTAATTACTTAGTTCACACTTGGCAGAACCATGATCCTCTTAATCACTTCCGATGCATCCTGTAGCAGTGATGGCCTTCAATCTTATGCAATGTCTCATGAAAATGCATGTCAAGTTTTAATCTCGTCCATTTCGTACTTTAATTGATTTATTTAAAGTGATCAAACAACATATAAAATCAAATCAATTCTCAATCATATCACAGAGGTAAACATCAAACATTCCATTTTACACTCATTGCAACAAGCACAGATCATGCCCTTCTTATCACTCAAGACAGACACTGAACCTATACCCCATGGATGTAGACTATCTAATCTTAAAATAGATTAAATTATCCCGACACCTCTCTCTGCCATTTCCTTTCAAATGTCAAACCGCTCGGGTTGACTTACAATCATCATATCTGACACCTCTATATCATTTATCTTACATGTCAAACCAACCACTCGGGGTTGATTTACATTCATCATATTTGACACCTTTATGTCATCGCACTTCTAAAGTGCTCTATCACTTTCACTTCCGAAAGCCAACAAGGTCATCTCGTTTTCTCTTTCGATGTCCTCAAGACATTTGTATATGATATATATATATATATCTATGTGTATATACATATTCGTGACACATCCTTACTTAAAGATAATTTACTAGACACTTTCCCTTACGAACTTAAGAGGGTAAGAAAACAGAATCGTTAAGTTATAAAACCAAGGTTGCACTCACGATTTATATGATTAAGTTCATGAGTGTATTTCGTAAATATAATAGGAAAATAAGTTTGTTTAAGTATATGTATACACATTCAGGAACCAACTCTGATATTTATACATAATGATACCTAAACACCCTATTCCAACTAAGCTTACCTACTCGGTAGCTATTGAAGGAAAAGCTAAGTTTCTATGTTTTGGTTCGTTTTGGAAGAAAACAATTTTTAAATCATACTTTAAGTTCGTGGTCATAATACTAGTAATATGACGCTAGGTGCTATCATTAAGGTAATGACATCTATACCCCCGGACCATTTATTCCTCTATACTCTTCATAACTTCTTTCCTAACTCATAAATCCCCACTACATAACTCAACTCAACAACAATCACATCAATTGCAAATACAACAAGCCAAAAATTTAACATGCATAGCAATCAACATACAACACAACAAGGTAGCATATCATTAAGCTTCCTACTCACTTGTTTAGGGTTATCGTAGTCCTAGCCGGAGTCGAGCGATTCCAGTGAGTAACCTTTTGGCGTTTCTCTTGAAATAGTGTCCTTATGTGATGCTTCCTCAACCCAATCATAGAAAGCTGCATCTCCACTTGACTTTGGTAGCCTTCTAGCTCCCGACATGTGTACTCTACTCATCTTGCGGTTGATGGCAAGGCATGAAGTTTCCTCCTTAAGGAACTTTGGGCGAACAAGATTCGAATGTTAAACACTTCTTCAACATGATTCTAATACAAGGTTCCAGAAGGAACGATCTTCCTCGACATCTTTTGAATACTCCATTATGAAATCCATTTCATTCCAAATATCTCCCAAGCCATCATCTTGGATGTTGCTTGAATCATTCCAGTCACCATCTACACCATCATAGATGCTTTTCTTGTCCATGAAGCATCTTTGAACCTTTCATTTATCAATTGGTCTCCATATCTTCCAATGAACTACTTGTAAGACAACCCGCATGATTTGGTGGCCCTTAAAGGTTTTGTATCATCTTCTTTCTTCTCTTCTTTGTTGACAATTCCATCTACGAGTTCTTCCTACTTTCTATAGGTTTTCATCCTCACTCACGCTTCCATCATATATACACCAACCTTTCCCACACATCACATGCACACCAACATATTCTTATCCATATACATATACACTTCACACACCACGTACACACCTATACATACATACACACCTACTCCTTTCACCTTCTACACCACTATCACACACACATACACACATGCCCCACATATACCTCACACCACCAATACATACTTACCCACATACTCTATACACATTACACACCTCACATATCCATACTCACATACCCACACCATACATCATCTCATACACTTACTCACATACTCTATATACACTTTACACCATCAATACACACATACCCACATACTTTGCACACACTACATTCACCTTCCATACCCACACATACATGTTCACACTCCACACATCATCCCGTATTCATACATACATATCCCGCATACATCATCCTCAACTTCTACACTTACACACACGCATGTCCATACACCACACACTATTTCGCATACATACATACACCCACATACTACTCCTTCCTTATACATATACACTTATCCACATACCACATACCACACGTCTCTCATACATATACACACATGCTACATACTCCACACATCCCACACCTTCCATACATATATACACACACTCCTCACATCCCACATCTTCCATACACATACATACCCTCATATACATCACACCCACCATCACATACACCCATCTTCACGTACACTATACACCTTCATTCATATACACATTCTTACACACACTTCATTCACGCATACACATATACACATCCTTCATTTACACACACCTCTCGTTCACCCTACATCTCCTCATACGCACACATACACATCTTTACACACACACACCATACACCATCATTCACACACATACACACTTTCCCACATACATCACACCCTTACACACATCACACATCACCGCACATACGCACACATACATCCTTTTACATTCCGCACACTACTACCTACACTTACATACACAGCCTTACACCCCACACACTTTCACCTACACATACATGCATCCTTACACACCTCACACACCTTCAATCACACATACACATATACGCATCCTTATACACACACACACATACACATCTCGTTCACCCTACACCTCTTCATACACATACACACATATCTCCATATACACCTCACATTCTCCTAAATTTACTTTCTTATTCTTTTCCTCCTTCTTTTCTTCCCTTTCTTTCCCCTTTTCCCTTTTTCTTTTCTTCCCCCTTTCTCTCACAGCTTCACCCCAGCTAGACGTCATCTTGCGAGGCAACATTTCCTTCTTACATTCTACTCCACTTCATCCCTTCCTCCCCGCTGGTCCGTTGATACACGCATGCTTGAGACCCAATTACCTGAAGAGGTTGTTGCTGTGGTTGTCATTGTGGCTGCCGACACGGTTGCTGCCGCTACTATTGTTGTGGTCCTCCTCCCTCATGTGCATACGCATACACACAACCATCCACCGTGCCTCCTTTAGCGCCCACTAACCGGAGCATCCGCAGCCATGATGTCGTTGTTTCCAATCGATGAACCTCGCCTAAGCGTCATCCGTTGTTGCTGTCATTATGATTACGGTCCATTGTGGTCGCTGTCACTGTTACTGTCATCACCACGATCACCGATGTAGTTGTTGCTACAGTCGTTGTCGTGGTTGTTTTTGTTGTCGTTGGGCTCATCGTTATAGTCATTGTGAAGATCACCGTTGCTGCCGCTATTGAGGATCATAACTGCTATCGTCGTAGTTGTCGTGGACGCTAGTGTGTTTACTACTGTGCCATTGTTGTTGCTGTTGAGGGCCATCATTTCTCCTGTCGTTGTTGTGGTTGGGGTTATCGTGGCCATTGCCATTGCTGTCGTTGCTGCAACAGTTGCCTCCATCATTAGGAAAGGAGACAAGACGGACACTACACCAAGTTGTTGTCCGTTACCTTGCTGTCGATACCACCACCATTGCTATTGGGATCGTGGTCGTTGCTACTACCATCTTTGGAGTCACCGTCACCACGTCGTCGTGTCATTATTGCTATCCCCGTTGTTGTGCTATTGTCATTATCATTACGGTCGTTGTAGTTGCCGTTGGCGTTGCTGCCGTCATGGTCGCCGCAACTGTTGCCTCCGTTGTTACTGTCATCGTGGTTGTCGTCGCCGTTGTCATTGTCACTGGAAGCTACTGAAGAAGACGCAGCTCGGAGGTGAAGGAGAAAGACGCGGCCAGAAGAAGAAGAAAGGAAAAAGAAAAAGAAAAGGAAGAGGGAAAGAAGATGTGACCAAGACAGATGAGAAGGAAGAGAAAAAAAACGGGAAGAAGAAGAAAAGGAAAAGTAAGTCGGGAAGAAGAGAAAAGAAAGAAAAGAAAAAGAAGAAGTAGGGAAGATAGAAGGGGAAAGGATGGGATGGGGCTGCTACGGCTACCTAACGCGTCTGATCTGACGCAATTTTTTTTTTTCGCTAGATATAATTATTTATATTATTATATGTATTATAGCTTACCTTATAATGTCTCTATTTTATTATTTTGCTCACGTATAAAATATCTTTAAATTTTATATTTTTAGCATTTTATTACGAAAGCTTACGTCTAGCTAATCTAATTATTCCGAATATAAATATTCACTCCAAATTTACATTTGATGTTCCTAAATCTATAATTCAAATTAATTTCGTTATTTAACTAAAGATTATTTAAAAATTACGTTTCGGAGAATTCATTATTCTATTTATTTTCTTTAATTGTTTATATAATTTTTTGAAATTTTTAGGACTTTACACTAGCAACATAGTTTGGCTTGATTAATATAATAAAAAATGCTTGTTAACCAAGTCATTATCAATTAGATTAGTCAACAAGGGTCCTAAAAACTGAAATTAACTAAACCTCTATGGTTCCATTAATTTAGATCCTAAAAAATGATATAAACCTAATCGAAGGTTTAGCTATTTCAAAGCCAATCGCTCCCTAACTTGATGTGGTTAGTCATGAATGGGTAGTCATCCCACCATGATTGCCTCTTAGGGTTTGTTTTTTATATATACATTTTTAATTTCTTAAATTTCATAAATTCATTTAATTTAATATATTCAAAGATACTATTCTAAATTAGTTATTAATTCCTATGGAAAACTAACATGTGTCAACTATTAAAGGAATTTTTAGTTGCATTAACAAAGAGATTCAAGTAGAAGAATTTCTATTATGTTGAGGGGTTACATTAAAAAAAGGTTAATAACTTAAATAAAGAACACATCAAATGATAAATACTAAATTTATAATATTCAAAAAAAAAATAGCCTTATACCTTCTCCTTAACTTTAGGGCTGAGTATTGGTCAAATCTTAAAATCTATTTTATCCTATATAGTTAAATAGGTTTCATGATAGATGGGACAAGTTCTCATTTCAAAATTTTAAAACCTACACCTCCATGTAGGTTTAAGGTATGGCTTTGTACTAACCATTTAACTTTTTTTGGAACCAATACCACACATACTTTAGGTTTTATTTTACAAGAGACCTTATAATTTTTCAATATGCATAAGTGCCTATGTATCAATTTGTAAAGTATCTTTTAACAAATACATTTTAAATCTAACAAACATAAGGGAAAAAAAATTGAACCAAGTTTGTTAAGTTACTTATAACCAACTATTATAAATTAGCCATTGGTCACAAATTTAAATAATCATCACATATGCTTTCAAATTGATACTTGTCTAAATATATTGTATTTCGTTGTCATTTTGATTTTTTCTTTTTTAGGGAGATTCAATATGTTTATATTCATTATAATTTAATCTTAAAGTGATATTTTCTAATTTTGGTAATGAACAATTATGATATTTTAAAAAAGAACAAAAAGGTAAAAAGGAAAAATGTAAATACCCATACACACACACACATATATATAATATTTATTAAATTAAACCGAAGATAAGTGTGAAGCATAAGTCTATAAATAGCCTAAAGAGGTGGGGGTAGTTTGGTCATTTCATGGTCAATATATTTAAACCCCTGCTTGACCTAATGCTCTCCTTTTCTCATTTTGCACATTTGCAATCATAGAAACCCTCTCATAGAACCACAAGGCAACTTAATAAAAAGAAATAAAAATCAACCCTTCTTTACCAAGTAAGAGTTTTCATCACTAAGATACATGCATTGGATTATGGATTTATAGCTCTAAGTAAATTAGATAATGTATTGTTAGAATTTAAAACAAAGAGCGAGATGAAACAAACATAAGAACAAGCAATTCGAGGATTTTAATCACGATTTGAAACATGTAAGTGCATAAATCCATGTAATGTATTAGGAATAGCAAATTAATTAATCAATTAGACTTAGATTCATAAGAATTAGGTTGGGGGAATAATTAGAGAAGAGGAAAAAGGGACTTATGATGGAATATGGACTATACAACTAAGTACACACCTGTGTACCAACCCATGTCAAAACATGAATATGTATAGAAAGGTGCACGATCACCAAACACACCCATGTACTTGGGCGTGTCAAATTGCAAAAATTCACAAAAAAAGTATATGGCCACTACCACAGTTGTGTTCTCTCCCGTGTTCCTTTGTATGGCCCCTCACATAGCTATGTTGTTTTGAGATACTCACTATTTCATTGTATTTCGTTCGGTTGCAACTCTAAGTGTGCATAATTGTGGATTTAAATAGGTTTGAGGATTGAGAGATTATAGAAGTGTAGAGAAATCATTCATTACTTATCAAGTACGTGTATATTGTATTTGTTGCTTGTACATGTTAAGTTAGAAATGTAATTTAATCTAAATTGATATGAAAAATGAAAGTAACTAGTTGTGTGTGATTGTGCTTGGATGGGCTTGAGGAATTAAGCGAGGGTCGGTGATCTTAGGGTGGCACACTAATGATCAGTATGTAATGTTATTCCTAGTAGAGTTGTGTACGGAAATAGTCTATGTAGATTTAAGATGATAAAGTATGGATGAATTCATGTGTATGATATGGAAAGACTCTTTGACTCATTGATAGTGGGGAGTATCCACTATCGTATATGTATAAATTATGTATGGACTCATAAACAATGGGGAAGACTAATTATTGTATATATATATATATATATATATGTATGTATGTATGTATGTATGTACGGTATGGTATGGAAGGATTCTTAGACTTATGAACAGTAGAGAGTACCCACTATCGTATATGATAATTATGTATGGATTGGTTCATGGACAAAAGAGAGTACCATTTGTTATCTATATATATATATATAATGTGTATAAGGTTTGTATGGTGATTGTGATGATGAGAATTGTGTGTTGAAATTAAAGATATGATAGATAATAAATTATGTTTAGATATTCTATTACATTATGCACCCCTCTTGGGACCATTTTTCAACTGTAAGTACTTTGGGAGAAATTGTAGGGTATAATGAGACGATAGTGAACAAAAACCAAAATCTAGGGGAAGATGTGAAGTAAGTGTACTATGAAGAGTGACCTACAGACTAGAAAGATAACTTACATTAGATCATGATGTTAGGATATTTATTTGGTGATATCATGTTTAAGACTTTCATTGTAATAGATTTCAATAAGCTTCCACTATGATTTGATTATAAGAAATTAACTCTAGTTGACTATTGTGGACAAACTATTATTTGAAGAAATATTAATTAATTGGCAAGGTTATTTAATTACTGATGGTGGAATTTAGTAGATTTTAAGCCTTTACATGTCTTCACCTAGTGAGAACATGTGGTGAGTTATATTTGTCTCAGGTTTTGAGGCGTTACAGCTTAAGTGGTATCAAAACCTAGGTTTATTGATCCATAGACTACCTAGGAATAAAATCTTTAGGATGGTGAGACATGACAAAAGTAGGTAATGAATGGGACTGATGTTATTGATAAATGAATCCCTTTATAATGTTTATAATGTCACTTTTAGATTTGCCATACCCTAAGAAATGCTTATCTTCTTATATCTTTCCCTTACTATTATAAATGTATTTTGTAAATTGCTTAGGAAAATTTCCATACTAGGTTCAATATCAAGTGCTAGAGGCAATGATCCTAATAATCAAATGCCACCTAAACTGCCTCAGCATGAGCGAAGAGCCAATGGTGTCAATACTGCACAGTTGCTAAAGGCAATTAATACTCTAGTAGGAGTGGTGACATGATAGCAACAAAAAATACAAGAACTGCAATTGATGAATAGCAAGCAAGGGTAGATGATGGGAGAGGTTGGAGACAGGCTGGCTAAACTAGTAAGTTTGGATTGACTTATTAGTATGGTCAGGGAATTCAGGCCTAAAGTCGATGATCCACTAGATACTGAGCAATGGGTTGAAAAGTTGGACTAGACCTTTGAAGCACTCGAAATTCTCGAAAAGAAAAAGGTGAAATATGTTGTCTATTTGCTAAGGGGCTTAGCCTCAAAATGGTAGTCAAGTGTTTCAAGACTAACTATAGGACTCATCACCTAAGAAAGGTTCAAACAAATGCAATTTGAACAATATTTCCCATGTAGCATAAAGGACAAAATGGAGGCATCCTGCTATAGTTGCTACTGGGGAAAGAGATTTGTGGATAAGTATGAGGTAGAGTTAAATTACTTAGTGAAGTTCATGCTACCAACCTTCAAAACATATGAGAAGTCAAGGGCTCATCAATTTGAATTAGGTTTGGAATCCATTTTATAACTTGAAGTGGGAGCATTTCAATTAAACACCTATTTTGAGGTGGTAAGCAAGGCCAAATTTCTGGAATAGAGTCATAAAAGAACTGAGGAGATAAGAACATTAGGGACTAGGATTGTACTAAGAAAGAGAACTATCCAAGGAATTGTAATATAAGAGAAAAGCAAGAGACTTTAAACTATGTAGACTAGAACTGTGGTCATTACAATGCTCTCTTCTCAAGTTAGGACCTCCCCAATAGGTCAAGGCCGCAAATGTGTGAGATGCTATGGGCTACATGAGTTGAATGAATGTAAATGGCTAGAGAGTGCCTGTTTTTTATGTAAGAAGATGCGACCTAGCAGTAAGACCTACATAGAGAAATCAATACCCCTTGTATTTTGTTTTTCCTGCAAACAAAGGAGTTATAGAATGATCAATTGCCCAAATACGGGAGATCAGAATGTACAGATAGTCTAGGTAAGGAGGAACCAGGCTATGAACCATGTTGGTAGACCTCAGTAAGTAGGACCAAGACAAAGAGCACCTAGACCCAGTAATGCGGGCCAAATGGGCCAGCCTGCCCCGACCTGCACTAGCCCGCGGGTCGTCGCGAGCTGGCCGGCAAGTTTGGCGAGTCAGCAAAATCGGATTGCCCCGCCTTGCGGGCCAATGCGGGCTGGCCCGTGACAATCAGCAATTTTTTTTTTTTTTAGATTTAGATTTTAAAGTGTATTTTTTTTTTTTAGATTTAGTCTCCTCTCTTCTGTTCGTGTCTGCACTCTGTTGTGGCTTGTGGAAATGGAAGAGGACGAGGACTGTGCTGTCGTCTTTGGTCTGTGAGGTGACTGTGAGTGTGGAGTCGAGGACGACGGACGATGGAGTGTGAGGTGTGACTGTGGTCTGTGACTAAATGTGATCATTTGGGTGGGTATGGACCGTGTGGTGTGGGCTGTTGCCCGTGCTGTTGCGTGCATGGTGCATGCTGCCTGCTGAGTGCTGTAGAGTGCGGACAGTGCTGTCGAGCTCGAGTGTTGTTCCAGTCATCCTTGACTCGTTGCCGAAGTCTAAAGTCTTCAGCTATTGCAGACCTGCGGTGTTGTCCTTATCTCGTCACTTCAATCGACGTCGGCGTCGGTGTTGTCTCGTCGTCAGTCATCATCACCGTCACAGTCCACAGACACAGCTAATAGCAGCACGTCAAGCGTCAGCACAATAATTTTTTTTTTTCGAGTCAGCACCTCAGCGGGCCAACCCGCGCTCGTGGGAACTACCCGCCCCGCCCCGTGGGTTAAGTAGGCGTGGGCCAAAATGGCCCGCAGCTTCAGTGGGTCAAAATGTTTTGCCCACCCCGCATTTTTTTTGCAGGTAGGGTGGGTCAACCCATGGACCCGCCCTGCAATTACCAACTCTAAGAGCACCAATACAAGTTTTTGCATTGTAAAGACAAGACACTCTAGACATAGAAACCTTAACAGGTACGTTGTTAGTACATCCTGCTAATCATGGTTGTCAAAATCGCGATTTTACCTGGAATTGAATAGTATAAAATTGGTAGAATCATATAGGATCAATAACTTGTAGAATTGTATATCTAAACTCATAATTATATCAAAAGTTTATACCTAAATGATTTTTCTTCCATTTTGATTATGAAAACTTGATAAAATTGCAAACTCGTAGAATCATACAATTGACTCGTGATTTTAACAACCATGTTGCTAATGCATATCTCCTATTTGATATTAGTGCATTGCATTCATATGTGTTTGATGTATTTAGAAGTATGCATAATATTCAAGCTAAGGCGTTGGATATTGTATTAAATTTGAGTACACCAATAGGTATGGGCGGATAATTAAATAGAATATGTAAGAGGGGTTAATGTTGAGGTACAAGGTAGGATTTTGTCTGCAAAACTTCTAGTTTTTAAAATGACGGATTTTTATGTGATCCTGGGAATGAATTGGTTGTTTAGACACTATGCAACCATTGATTGTCACAATATGACAATCTATTTCAATACACCAGAAGGAGAATCTTTTTATTTCGAGCCGGAAGCACATAGACAAATAGGATTGCCTACGTTTGAATTTTGGGGCAAGAGTATGATAGCTTCAGTAATTATTGAATTTGAAGAAGTGGTGAAAATGGATCCGGTACATGTGATGAGAGAATTTACAGAAAGGTACGTAGCCATTACCACAATCATGTTCTCTCCTATGTTCCTCTATATGGCCCCTTACATAGCTGTGTTGTTATTAAACACTTACTATTCCATTGTATTTCGTTCACTTGCGATTCTAAGTGTATGTAATTGTGGATTTGAATAGGTTTGAGGATTGAGAGATTACAGGAGTATAGAGGAATTATTCATTGCTTATCAGGTATAAGTATATTGTGTTTGTTGCTTGTGTGTGTTAGGTTAGAAATGTAATTTAATCTAAATTAATATGAAAAATGAAAGTAACTGGTTGTGTGTGATTGTGCTAGGCTAAGCCTAAGGAACTGAGAGAGGGTCAGTGAACTTAAGGTGGCACCTTGATGATTAGTATATAACATTGTTTCTAGTAAAGTCATGTGCCGAAATGATTTGGGTAAATTTAGGATGATAAAGTATGGATGGATTTATGTGTAAGGTATGGAAGGACTCTTGAACTCACAGATAGTAGGGAGTATCCACTATTGTATATGTATAAATTATGTATGGTATGGATTTATGAACAATGGGAAAAACTCATTGTTGTATATATATATATATGTGGAAGGACTCTTAGACTTATAGACAATGGAAGTACCCACTGTTGTATATGTATAGTTATGTATGGATTAGACCGATGGATAAAGTGAAGTACCATTTGTTGCATATATATATATATATAATATTGTGTAAGGTGAGGTGTGTATGGTGATTGTGATGATGAGAATTATGTGTTGAAATTAAATGATATAAAATATAATAAATTATGTTTAGATATTCTGTTGCATTATGCACACCTCATGGGACCATTTTTCATCTGCAAATACTTGGGAGAAATTATAGGGTATAATGAGAAGATGGTAGACAAGAACTAAAATCTGGAGGAGGATGTAGAGTATTTGTACTATGAAGAGTGGCCTACAAACCAGAAAGATAACTAACATTAGATCATGATGTTATGATATTTGTTTGGTGATATTATATTTAAGACTTTAATTGTACTAGATTTTAAAAAACTTATGCTGTGATTTAATTCTAAGAAATTAACTCTAGTTGACTATTGTGGACAAATTGTTATTTAAAGAAATATTAATTAATTGGCAGGGTTATTTGAATCCTGATGATGGAATTTAGTAAATCTTGAGCCTTTGTGTGTCTATATCTAATGAGAACACATGACGGGTTATACTCGTTTCAGGTTTCAAGGTGTTACAAAAAATTTATAGGTTTTATGAAAAATCATAATATTTATTTATTTATTAAAACCCATAGCGTATATAATATTCTAAATTAATTATTGATTTATGTGGAAAACTAACATGTGTCAACTATTGAAGGAAATTTTAGTTGTATTAATGGAGAACGTATCAAATTTAAATACTAAATTTATAATTTTCAAAAAAAAAAAAGACAAATACCCCTATACATTCTTCCTATCTCTAGGGGTAGGTATTGGCCAGATCTTAAAATCTATTATATCTTATATGGTTAGATAGGTTTCATAATGGGTGGCTGGGTTTCTATTCCAAAAATTTTAAACCTACACCTACATGTAAGATATAAAATATGATTGTAGATCGACCATGAATGTAAGATATAAAATATGATTGTGTATCGACCATGAAAGTTTCTTGAAACCAATATCACATACGCTTTAGGTTTTATTTTACAAGGGATCTCATGATTTTTCAATATGTGCAAGGGCCTATATATCCACTTGTAAAGTATCTTTTCATAGATACATTATAAAACTATCAAATATAAGTAAAAAAAAAAGAAAAACTTAACCAAGTTGGTTGAGTTATAACCAACTATTGTACATCAACCATTGGTCAAACATTTAAATAATCATCACATATGCTTTCAAATAATACTTATCTATAGATTATATATTTCGTTGTTATTTTGATTTTCTTTCTTTTTTTTATGTTTAGCCTAATTCAATATGTTTATATTTGTTGTAATTTAAACTTAAAAGTGATATTTACTAGGCTTGGTTATGAATAATTATAATATTTAAAAAAAAGTGAAAAGGAAAAAATTTATACACACTACGAGGAATCTTAAAATCTGTATATTGAAACCTATAAAATTTATAATGTATAGGCTTCATCATGGTCCAAAGCTTTAATTCTAAAATTTTAAAAACTGTATTAAAAGGATGGAATACGGGACGGGATTTCTCGCCGACCCGCTCACCACAATTTATCACTCCATAGAACCTACCTGCCTCAGCAGACAAAACCCCTTGTGGGGCCATTCACAAAAGTTGAATATATTCCGGTCAATGCACAACAAAGCCAAAAAGCTCTAAATAAGGGCAGCATGGTCAATTTATCGTCAACTGTCCGAAACAAAATCCGAGAACCAACAAACTCTGCCGTCTGCAGATTTTACTAAACCCCATGTCAAATCCTAAATAAAAAAATCAAAATAATTGTCTCAGAAAATCACCTGTTCATGTTTCTTTAAGATTTATTTTTCTTATCCGTGCTCCTATTACTCCCTTTAAATACCTACACACACATATATATATATATATATATATATTAAATTTTACATATTTTCCACATTAGTTAGTTCGATGTGTATAAATAAAATAAAGGTAAAATATGTACTATATTGAAGCTAGCTAACAATTAAGCTATTTTAAAAATAAAATCATATCTTTTAGAGGTTAAATTGTATATAAACTTTTTACATTTATTATATAAGTATTTAATTTCTTATCTTTTAAGATTATTTTTTTAAGCTTTTAAATTTTTAAAAGCATGTTTTTAAGCCTACTATAAAATCTTCTACTCTTTAACTAATTTTTAAAATTCTACATGGAAAAAAGAAAACTCTAATTTTTATTTCAGATTTTTTAATAATTTTATTATATACTTTTATTATATTTTATCAATCATAAAATTGTCATGTAAGGACTTGACAACTCTTTTTTTTTTAAAAAAAAAAAATTAAGATCTAAATATTTAATTCTGAAAATCAATAAATAAACACAAATAGAGTAATATAAAAAGGTTATTTATCATTTATAAAGAGATGCCTTTTGCGTTATAAAATAATCTATATGCAAAA
Organism: Laguncularia racemosa; assembly: GCA_037954665.1. Lineage (NCBI taxonomy): Eukaryota > Viridiplantae > Streptophyta > Magnoliopsida > Myrtales > Combretaceae > Laguncularia > Laguncularia racemosa. Next base: position 3,833,902 of record JBBMOL010000006.1, read on the forward strand.
ATTTACATAAGAAGGCGAGGTATTCTATGGCATAATTATTAACCTTTTTAAATATGCATTCAATTTGGGACCATAAGAATGTGTCATGTAGTTATTAAAAAAAAGAAGAAGAAAAAGAAAAAAAACAATGGATGCTTCTAGTATGCTTGTTAACATTCAAATGACACTTTTTTCTTTATTATTTGTATTTTTCATAAATTACATAAATACCCTTATAAAAAATTCTTTTTTCTTATAAAGCTACCTAAACATTCCTTATAGAAATCTTTATCTTTAAGGATTTTAATTTTTAAATACATACTTCATCAATCTAGAGTTCCTCAACGTCTTTTTTTTTTTTTATTTAATAATTTTTTCAAGAAGTTCCTCATTGGTTAGATGAAGTGCCTGTTTTTGATAATTAGTTTTTTTTTTCCCCCCTGAGAACATAGCTTTTCATCTAATATGTTTAATTAAAATGTGTTCGTTTGGGGAAAGCAATTTTTTTTTTTGGAAGTTTTTGGGCATTTGCTGAATCAAAGATCTAAAATTATTAAACATTATTACAAATTTAAGAAATTGAATAATAGTTTTGGGCATTGTATTAATATATAACTGACATAGCCAGGAAAAGCATCATAGGAAATAATGTAAAAACTAAAATGGCCATTTACTGTGATTGCCTTTTGCGTTTCACCGCCGCATATCATAAAAGCGACAAATATATGTAGTCTTTTGAGGTTACATAAAGTTTTAAGTTTATCAAATATTAAGTTTGCAATTTAATGATATAAATGTTATATTATATTTAATTTTTTAATGTAATAAAAAACAATAAAAAAAAGAAAAAACTACAATTAAAAACATCCCGACAAGCCTAGCTTTATAACATAGGAAACCGGACGATGCGAGGAAAATTTTAAATAAATTTTCTATTTTTCCTTTACATATACTTAATTGCATTTCTAAAATTAAGTGTTTATATATTAGAAGTTTAAAGAGCATATTTTTATATTTTATATTTGATAAAATAATAAAAAATATTAAAATAAATATAAAAAGTGTAAATGGGTATGTTTGAATCAAATATAAGAAATTGTATTTGTAAATTATTTTTAAATAAATGGGTTAAGGGGGAAGGCCTTGTCGCCATTGAGAGTCAATTAAATATTAATTTTTATTAAAAAAAAAAAGAATTTCCTATTGGTAAATAAAATCACCCATTCAACAAATAAATAGAAGAATCTCTGCATGCAAAAAAAGGCTCGAACCAACTTTTCACTCTCGCTCCTCTCTTTCTCTCTCTCTCTCTCTTCTCTTGTCTTCACACTGTCACTCTCTCTAACCTCATTTTCTGCACAAAGAGAAGAGAGAGCGAAGCCAAAAACCCTTGTAATTTCTGGCAAATATTGTTTCTTTTTTAATTTTCGTTTCATTCTCTCTCTTCATGCGTGCGGACTTTTTTTTTTTTTTTTCTTTTTCTTCGCTTTGGTCTTGTTTTTAGCTGACGATTTTTCTTTTTTCTTTTTTTTTTAGGGTTTTTGAAGTTTGGTCACGTAAAGTCAAACCTGGAAGAAGAGACGAGAAATAGGTACATTCAACCTGCATTTCCCTTATTCGTGTTTGTTTCCCGAGGAAATGCATGAAAATGGAAAAAAAAATCACGGTTTTTTTTTTGGGCTTTTAATAGGCTTTTTTTGTTGTTTTTCACATCTTATTTTGTGGGGAAAATTGAGTAAGTTTTTTGGTTTTTGGTACTTTTTCTTTTTCCTCCCTTTCTAGGAATTTTTGTACGCTATTTGTTGTAGATGTTGTAAGCATGTTATGTAGCTGTAGGTTTTCGAAAGAATTATATTTTTTTGAATTAATCGGTGCAAAAATGACTTTGGAACAGTTCTTGTGGTAGATGTAGTAGAGTCTTCTATTCTCGGTGGTGATAGCATTTTGAAATGTAATGAAATCCCTCTGAAATCAGCAAAACTTATTGTTCTTTTCCTTTTTGTTCTGGAACGTGGTTAAATGTCTGGGTTTTTACTAGAACTTGTTTCTAAACTGAGTAATGCTCTTTAACTGTACAGCAACCGAAGTATAGTGACTTTAAAATATAGTGGTTAAGAATGTTTAATCACTTCACAATTCGCGAAGTTCTGACACCGAAATAAAACGTGTAAGTTCAGATACCTCCGATATAGTTAATAGTTTTTTAGGCCACTCACATGACTTATATACGTTGTTTTCTTGTGGAAATTCTGGGTACAGCTTCACGAGGATGTATAATTAGTGAAAAATTTGCAACTGTGGATCCCTCTGAAGAAATTTGCTTCTTATGAGAAAGATAAAATAATCTCTATATATTTGCAAATGACTTTGTAACAGAAAATGAAAAAAGAAGGAAGAGATGCTGTTTGCTGTAGGATGGATGCAGTGTTGTTTCATTCATACCGTAGTCTTGAAGCTTTACCAGTATGCAATATTTGACCACAAGAGATAAAATGGAAAGTTAGTTTGTGAATTGGCTTTCTCCATTCACCTGTCCTTCACGATTGATGTGTATTTTTCTTTGAGATGGAAATTACCTCCACTAGCAAATAAATGAAGTGCCAAAAGCTTTAGTTCTAGCTTTGAGTTCTTGTACTAACAGTGCACATTGATCTACTAATAGCCTTTCTGGAGGTTACCCATGGTTGATAATTCCTTGTGAGGAGCTTCCTTGGTATAAAAGAAATATAAAAAAAAAAAAAAGAGACTGGTGGTTGTCTTAGTTCCTTACATCCTTGGCAAAAAATTATCTACTCAGGAGGCTTAAGCTTACTTTACATCACACTTAGAGGGGCCCTAAAATAAAATTGCTTCCTTCCTTTTCTAATTGATAGTTGAATTAAATGTTAAGTGAAAGGACGTCACGACAGATTCCAGTTCCTTGTTCCGAGCATGTTTTCTAGAATTAATTCCCCATTTGCACTCTAAACCTAAGCTGTCAAAGAAAACTTAGGCATGAAAGATGGGTTAGTTTTTATTTCTTGCATCTCTAGTGGTATAGCGAGGTCCCAACTTCCATCGTCTTCTCCCTCTTGAGGTACAAAAGCCTTCCATGGCCAACACAGAGATAGGGGGATATTGGATCACCTTGCAAAGTCCTCTTGAACTCAGCTTGGAAAGAAGCCTCCATTTAAGTTGGTGGAGAATCTAGCAGGAGTCACACATTGCATCATCCATGCAATGAAAAGAGGTGGAAAGTTCAGTCTCAAAATTTTCAGGAAGCTTCATGTTATAGTATCACAAGCTTATACTTTTATAACAGGCCCTTTTCATGCCTGTGATACTGTTTCAATAGTTCTTGAGAGATGAGAACGTTATTAACAATCCTTCTTCCTATAGTGAAAGCTGATTGTTCCTTGTTGATGAGGAGAGGAAGAAAAATCTTCAACTGGTCCACAGGAATACAAGAGATACACTCTACTGCAGTAGGCTAGATGTTGAAAATCAAAGAATGAGGATGCATTCATACTCTTGGAAACCAATGTATCGGTAGTGTAGTTGATTTCCTTTAGTAAACCTCTTAAGGTAAAGGATCTCCGATAGCCTTAGTGACTTTCATGCCATTGATACTTAAAGTGGCTATAAAGAAATTTACATTGAGACCATCTGGTCCATGTGCTTTATCTTTTGCCACATAGATGGCTTCCTTTACTTCCTAAGGAGAGACCTCCTTAATGAGCACTTGCCACTTGTTCTGATCAAGCCTTTTGGATGCTAAGGAATCAACCCTATCTCTGTTAGTGTCTTGGACACCAGGCTCCTAAGAGCTTTTCTAGAAGAGACAACCTGTATTTCAACAATCAGATTGAGAGAGAACACTTCCATCATATTTGGCAAGCAAGAAAATGCCAATCCTGTGGTGCCCAAACTGCATGGATTGGAAGAAATAAGAGTTATTTGAGTCACTGAAAGTGAGCCGTTTCACTCTGAACCTCTGCTTGAATAAATTTTCTTCTTTTGCATTGGGGACAGAGAAATTTTCACAGAAGCCCTTCACAGATTCTAGTCCACTGAAAGTGAGCCATTTCTCTCTGAACCTCTCCTAGTGTTGCTGTCATCTCCAGGCCTAATCACCAAAGGGCTATTGTCAGAACTACCAGGGGGTTTGAAGAGTATCTTCTAAGTCGTTAATATGGGCAGCCAACCATGGTTCACAAGAAATCAGTTGAGTTTCCTCAGGAAGAGTTGTTGAATTATGTGTGGTTTAATGACATGAAACTAGCATCATCAACTTCAATCCCATGAGAACGACTGTTGAAATCCTCCATTTCTCTGGTGACATGCTTATTACCTCCAAGTTTATCCTTCAAAGATCTGCATTGATTAAATTCCTCCATAATTGAACAAGGGCCTTGCATGGACTGTCTTATGCGAATGAAGTCACTCCATGAAGCGTTCCAACTTGATTCTTGGTTTTGGTCATACACGAGAGTTATGCACATAGTTTTCTTCTCGCTTATGAGTTTGCATTGACAATGGAACAATTGTTCAGAGGATTTTACCTTGGAAACTTTCAGAAATGATGCTTCCATAGAGTTATGATCTTCGATGCAGCGAGTCAACATTTTCCAGCCACCATAAATCTTTTTCATTGTATCCACTTTCCTTGTCTTGACTTTTGTTTCTAGAATGCCCAAAAAAGAAACATTGTTCTCCATACAAAAGTTCCTTACTTCCTTCACTTTTAGAGGGCCATTCAAAACCCTGATATTCCAACAACCAAATATGATGGTTATTCAGTGGATGGGACAAACACACACCTGTGAGAGTATTTCCCTCTGCTGCTGGAGTCAATCCAGCAATGTTTTTGCCCTTTTTTTTCCTGGAATCTTGTTCTTGGAGTGGTTTGATTTCTTCAGTTTCCTTGATATGTTAAATTCTAACTTTATCAATCTTTTTGAAGACATGACAGCTGTGGAAAGCTTGCCCAATCTCATCTGTCTCTTGCCTATTGAGTTTTGTGTAATTTTACACATTGTGGCTTTTGCTCTTGTAGGAGTTTAATTTTTGACTGCTCTTGATAGAAGGGATGGATGAAACTTATTCAAGTGCAGTTGAAGGCGAGGTTACAGCCATAAGATTTGGCTTGGCATCTCACCAGGAAATTGTAAGTGCATATAATTTTTTTCTTGCATATGCTCTGGGAATTGTTTTTGTAGTGATGTTGTTGAGTACTTTTTTAGCTAAGGAACTGAAAAAAAAAATTGAAAAGAAAAATAGTAATTATATCTGAAGAAAGAATGAATGGTCTTCCTTTTTGTGTTAATTGATGCTAGCATACTGGACGTAAAAGATAACACTTATTTTTTTAAAAAAGAAGAAGTGTAGGATAGCAGCCATGTTACTTTCTGTCATATTATAAGCTGCGCTTGGTAATCTTGTTGCTTTTGTACTGATTACTGCTATAAACGTCTTGATATTCAGAGCCTTGCATCCATCAGTGACTCTGCTATCTCCCACACAAGCCAGCTCTCTAATCCTTTTCTTGGGCTTCCTTTAGAGTTTGGGAGGTGTGAGTCATGTGGCACCTCTGATCCAGGAAAATGTGAAGGTAGTTTCGCTTTCCGTCTAATAGACACAAAAATGAAAAACTCTTTCTGCCTTACTCACTTTACATTGATCAACTATCTTTTACATCCATAAAGATCATATGGTGTATAATAGTTTTGAATGGAATGCGGAGTCTGAAGCCAAGTTTTATTTTACTTAACTTTCAGGTCATTTTGGATATATTGAATTGCCGGTTCCGATATATCATCCAGTCCATGTTAGCGAGTTGAAGCGATTGTTAAGTTTGTTATGCCTGAAATGCTTGAAAATGAAAGACAATAAGGTATTGAATCCTTCCATGTTTTTCTGATCTTGAGCTATTACCATGTTGTTGTTGGTAAGGTAATATTAATCTACTGCTTTTGTTATTAATACTCTCTTATAAGGCTGTTTTAGCCCAGTCTTTAGAGATGGGTTTATCAGTTGTTAATTAGCCGTGGCTGCTCTCTTGTACTAGCTCAGGCTTTTGGGTGGTGTCAATTTATGGCAATAATCCATGGCTGATTTGGCATTGCATGAGGGTCAGGACAGAGTGTTTTATGTTAGTCTTTGTCTTTTTGAATAGAAATCATGTATCTGTCATTTAGGCCAATGTCAATGGTTTTGGATCAGTATACTGTCCATCCTGTTTTGAGATGGGAATAAATTTATTTTGTGTCCTTTTCTATTGATAGTTATAGTGATGTAATTGTTTGTTGTTTACTTGCTCTACCTTTTTCTGTTTTTCTACATATTTCAATACTTTAATATATTCATTTAGCTTATAGTAAGTGTTATATTTATTTAATGATTCTTTGAAAGTCATGTGCTTTTATACTCTAATTATGTTTAATTTCCTTTATTGTAGATACTAGCTTTGGTATGCTTTGCAATATGTATTTTAGATCATAAAGCTTTTATTTTGTTATATTGTGTATTTGATTTGTTGATCTATTTATTCTATTTCTGATTCAGTTTCCCAGCAAGAACTCTGGCATAGGTGAACGATTATTAGCTTCATGCTGTGAGGTTAGTGAAGATAGAGTGAATTCTAATTCTTAAATCATGTACTTCTTTTCATGTGTTAATGTAGTCAAACTACACACAGGCTTGACAGCTGTTGCAGGTGAACCTTGTTAAAATTTTCATTTTCTATAAAGAAAGTATATGGTCTATCTTTATTTAAAATCATTTTGTTTGGCTACTTCTCAAACTTGTTATATTGGTTTTTGCTTGTAGAATGTTATGGGATTGATTTAAGATAAATTTTTGAGCTCATTAAAAGAGAACCCAATGATTTCTTTTGAGGGCCCATTATAGAGAGAACCCTACGATCTTTAATTAAGGGCTCAATTTAATAGAGAACCTTTTGATCTCTTCAGAAAACAATTGTAAAATTTTCTGGAACTACGACTTGTTCATTTTTTCCATTGTGTGTTGGGGTAATAATAAAATAACACTACCTAGTTTAAGCTTTTAGATCACTATGGATCTATGTTTAACAAGTCTTAAATTTCAATTACTAAAAGTAGCTTAATCTGATTTGTCTTCTACATTGGTTTTAATGGTAATAAATTCTGAACTAAATGAAGCTGGTGCAAATTTAGAAGCTTTGGTGCAATCTTTTTCTGCTGTTGTGTACTGTATGGCATCATGATATTCATTGGATTTCAAGAGCGAGATTTAAGTTTTTGGATAGGTGATCATGCCAAATAGATTCTGTCACCCTGTACATTTAAGTGACTTTTACTGGGTACACAACCACCTCACCCAAACGAAAGGAAAAGGAGTGTCTGTAAACTGAAAAAAAGAAACAGACAAAAATATGAACTGAATGTAACAAGATTGAGTGCTGAATTCAGCACTTATTGAAGTTCAAACAGTGCATGAGTCTTGTAGATTGCTAAAGCTATCTACATGAGCTTTTGATATCCATTTCATTGTCAGAAAATTAGGTGCTGATCTATTCCATGTTTGTTGTTACTCTTCAATTTTTGTCTCCAAATTACTGATGTCAATACATTTGTATATCCCTTACAAAAGGATGCAGCTCAAGTTAGTGTTAGAGAGGCCAAGACCACCGATGGTGCTCATTTTTTGCAATTAAAGATACTAAAGTCAAGATTTCATCCTGGTTTCTGGAATTTTTTGGAGAGATACGGCTTCCGCTATGGTGAAAGTCATTCTCGAACTTTGCTACCTTCTGAGGTTTGATTCTGTGTCCCCCTTGGTTGATTGTGATAAATTATTGAATTGGTTATCTACCAGGGTATATTAGTTCTTCATGATTAGCAAGTGATTCTAGAGCTGGTGTGAATAAAGCCCATGCTGTGGCCATAGTTTGAATGGAACAATAATTGTTATAACTAGAATTGTCAAGAATGGACACTAAGAGGAGAAAATCAGCCATAGATATTACCTTACTGCTGCAGGTAGGAGTTAGTGAAGGGTGGACTGAATTTGTAGTATGTTAAGAGTAATCATGAGATATAGGTTGAAGTAATCTCACTCATCAACTCTCATTTTTTAACCCAAAAATCTAATCAAGCTTAGAACTTCTTGTTCAAAGAAATAAAGAAGTTGGTCCAATTGGCTAAAAATCTCAAAGAAGGTGACAGATGGACTTACAATCATATAAAATTGCAGCTGTACTTGTTACTATGTAGAATTCACTTGTTTCTCCTTGCTTTCTATCCCCTATGTTTTCTCCTGTTTCAATTGGTATCGAATATTTCTTCTTAGAACAAACAAGCTCGGAGTTATTCAGCAATCTCCACCACTCATCATGTTGCCATTAGATGCGGAACATCCAGAGGATTTTCTAATTTCTTCAGTGTAAACCTTAGCTTCCCACCTTATATGGGAAGAAGTGGGGCTCACATCTCGTCTTTGCTTTTATTGCCTCTTTTTCAAACCTTGTGATATAATGAGCTATGCAGATATCATGTGACACAGGGCCTTATTTATAGCTCAAGTTACACATTTGTAAAGCTTAACAAGGATAAAAGTTCTGCTGTAGTTGTAATTTCTGCCTCTTGTAGGAATTTGGATCTTACAGTTTTCCCTGCAAATCCTTCAAGGCCTAGTAAAAGATTCTTTTAGAATTTTTAGTTTTAGAAATATTGCAATTGGCTTGCTAAAATGTGCAATCGACCAGATCTTTGTGAACTCTTAAAAGTTCTTCTTTCATAATATGTCTTTCGTTGATTAAGGTTATGGGAATTCTCAAAAGAATTCCTCAGGAGACTAAAAGGAAGCTTGCAAGAAAAGGATATTTTCCTCAAGATGGATACATCTTGCAACTTTTACCTGTTCCTCCAAATTGCTTGTCTATCCCTGACATTTCTGATGGTGTAACTGTCATGTCATCGGTAAGACCCATTCCTTTTGTAGTTATCATGGACTTTCATGTTTGGATTTTCAATGGCCGGTTACGTTCTGGTATTTTTCAGGATCTTTCACTGTCAATGTTGAGAAAAGTTCTCAAGCAGGCCGAGGTCATCAGAAGTTCAAGGTCCGGCAAACCTAACTTTGAGTCTCATGAAGTTGAGGCTAATGACTTGCAGACAATGGTTAATCAATATCTTGAAGTCCGAGGTACTGCAAAGGCAGCTCGAGATGTGGATTCGCGCTTTGGAGTTGCAAAAGAGTCCTCTGATTCTACTACTAAGGCATGGCTAGAGAAAATGCGGACCCTATTCATCAGCAAGGGTTCTGGTTTTTCATCACGCAGTGTAATTACTGGTGACGCTTATAAGAGAGTCAATGAAGTTGGCATTCCATTTGAAATTGCACAACGAATTACATTTGAGGAGAAAGTCAGTGTGCATAATATGAAGTTTTTACAGAATTTAGTTGACAACAAACTATGTTTAACTTACAGAGATGGTGCTTCCACTTATTCCCTGAGGGAGGGTTCTAAAGGGCATACTTTTTTGAAACCTGGGCAAGTGGTTCATAGGAGAATTATGGATGGAGACATGGTTTTCATCAACAGGCCCCCAACCACACACAAACACTCATTACAAGCACTCTCAGTCTATATTCATGAGGACCACACTGTTAAGATAAATCCTCTGATATGTGGGCCTTTAGGTGCTGATTTTGATGGGGATTGCGTTCATTTATTTTACCCTCAATCTCTTGCTGCAAAAGCTGAAGTTTTGGAGCTTTTTTCAGTGGAGAACCAATTGCTGAGCTCTCATAGTGGGAATTTGAACATGCAACTGGCAGCTGATTCACTTTTATCTCTAAAGGTCATGTTCAGGAGGTATTTTTTCAACAGACCAGCAGCTCATCAATTGGCCATGTTTGCTTCCTCTTCTTTGCCGTGGCCAGCTTTAGAGGGTTGTCCATCTCGCCCCATTTGGACTGCTTTGCAAATATTGCAAACTGTGTTCCCAGCCAATTTTGATTGCTGTGGTGATCGGTACCTAATCAAGAAGAGTGAAATTGTTGAGCTTGACTTCAGCAGGGATGTGGTTTCCCAAATGTTGAATGAAATTGTCACCTCAATACTTTTTGAAAAGGGACCTCCGGAGGTTATACATTTTTTCAATTCACTTCAACCTTTGTTGATGGAGAATGTCTTTTTGGAGGGCTTTAGTTTGTCCTTGGAAGATTTTTACCTACCAAGGCTTGTCATTGAAAGGATCCATAAGGATATTCAGGACATATCACCCTTGCTTCATCATTTGAGATCTTCTTACAATGAACTAATGCAATTTCAATTGGAAAGTCACTTACGATTTGCTAAGCACCCTGCTGTGCAATTTATATTAAAGTCATCGGCATTGGGTGATGTGATAGATTCCAGAAGTGATTCTGCCATTAACAAGGTGGTACAACAAATTGGTTTTTTGGGATTGCAGCTATCAGACAGAGGAAAATTTTACTCTCAGTCTTTGGTTGAGGATATGACTTATCTCTTCAAGAGAAAATATCCTGCTTATGGGCTTGACCATCCTTCTGGTGAATATGGATTAATTAAGAGTTCTTTCTTCTCTGGGGTAGATCCATATGAGTTTTTGGCTCATTCAATTTGTACAAGGGAAGTGATTGTTCGCTCAACAAGGGGATTATCTGAACCTGGAACATTATTCAAAAATTTGATGGCCATCCTTCGTGATATTGTTATATGTTATGATGGAACAGTCAGAAACCTTTGTAGCAATTCCATCATTCAATTTGAGTACGGTGTGGGTGTTGGAAGTAAGACTCAGAACCTATTCCCTGCAGGGGAGCCTGTTGGTGTCTTAGCTGCAACTGCAATGTCTACTCCTGCTTACAAGGCAGTGCTTGATTCCTCACCTAACAGCAATTCTTCATGGGACTCAATGAAGGTAATTATTATGGATAGCTATGCTGTTGTTTTATTTACATAAAATGTCATGTTTGTTTGCTGAATAGTTTTGTCATGCTGCATACTGTTCTTTTCTTTCTGCAGGAAATACTGCAATGTCGAGTCAATTTTAGAAACGATCCCATAGATCGCCGTGTTACATTGTATTTGAAACACTGTGGATGTGGGAGAAAACATTGCCGAGAAAATGCGGCTTGTTTAGTCAAGAACCGTCTTAAAAGAGTCAGCCTTAAAGATGTTGCAGTGGCATTCATGATTGAGTATGTCCTACTCTTCTTTTTTTATATATATATTATTTTTTTTATGTATTATATATATATATATATATGTTTTGCAAAATCACATGTTGGTTGTGTAAACCCCTGGGTATATCATGGCTTCTCTGGTTAATGTTTCTTAATGAAGTCCATGGAGTCTGTTTAATGTTGTTATGCTGTCTAAACTATGTTTATTGATCAAAAAAGCTTTCTTTTGAATATTGGTTGTTGTACTACCTTCGTTTTTGTATAGTGTGATCACAAATACTCTTTATATAGCGCTCTTTTGTATACTTCAATGTTTTGCAAGTTTAGATTTTTTGTTTTTTGTTTTTTTGTTTTTTTGTTTCACTTTCTCTTTATGTCAATGAATTTGACTGAATTACCTAAAAAAAAGCCTTAAAGAAGGGGTTGTTGTGGCAAACAATCATAGCAGTTTGTTGAGAACCAAGGTCCAAGATATCATGTAATGTACCCTCCACAAACTGTCTTAGGGACAGTAGAGACAAAGTTTCAATCTTATTTATTTAGCTGAAAGGTAAGGAAAGCACCTTTATACTAAATCTACAAAAATAATCTTGTTTAAGAATGCATGTATGAAACTGTTAAACTTTGTGATGAATCTACGGAAGATATCCACAATGTTTGTCTCAATCTAATGGCTTAAACTTTGTAGATTTGATGTGGGCTTTATATTAATTGCTCTACATTCCCCCTAAATCTTGGGCTGAGACTTTGATTGATGCCCATCAAGTAAAAGATTTAATTAGAGGTTGACTGATGATCACTGGTTTGAACGACCTTCTGCTTTGATGAAGGTTAGTACCCAACCATCTAGTCTAAAAGCTGATTTAATGCGGGCTTTCTCTCAAGTTTTTCCACCCTTAAATCTTATATACAAATCATGCATGTAGGCTTCCCAATTTTCTTCTCACAAGTCAGACACAATGCTTATATCCAAGCCTAATATTGGAAAGAATGTGAAGTATAGAAGCTGCCAAGATAGAAACTAGGAAAGGGGGAGCATCTCACTCAAAGACTGAGTAATTAACAAAGAGTGAATGAAATATATCTTAATTTCAATCTTTAAAAACAATAAAATATGTCTTAGTTTCATTTTTGTCAATTATGAATTGGAACTGGTCACTGGTTTGATATGTATTAGATTTCAAATGATTCATTTTTCATTTTGGTTTTATGATTGTATATGTACATTTGCAGCGTTTCTATACAAAGACATGTTTATCAAATGCCTAGTTCATCTTGTTGGAGGCATTTCTGCAGTGCTGATGCTTTCCATAGAAACTATCCTATGTCTTCTTTCAACATGCAGATATAAAGACTGCAGAAGTGTACTTGAAGGCTCAGACATTCATGCAGGCCTTGTTGGTCATGTGCATCTAAATGAGGTCATCATATCATCTCTCAAGTTCTGCAGTTGATAACTGCTAATTGCTTTTACTTTTAATTTTTATTTTTTGCAGTTAAATTAATGATGGTAAGTGTACCCTTGTTGGACAGGCACTATTGCTAGATCTGAACTTGAGCATGATGGATGTTCTTCAAAGATGCCAAGAAACTCTTGGTCAGTTTCGAAGAAAGAAAAAACTTGGTCCACTTTTGAGAAGCACATTATTACAATTCAGGTTAGTTTGTTACTTTAATTTAAAAGTCAGATGCACTTGTGGTGTTCATTGACATTTGAGTAAATGATCTTTTGTGATGGAGAGACCTGAAGTTATCTCATTAGGTAGTTGAATTTCATATGTGCTCATTTGTATTGCACGATGAGCAGCCAATAAAATTGGTTGCAAGGGCTTAAGTTATTTCAAGTTATAGTCAAACATGTTGGTGTGTGTCTGGAAGAGCTTCCATCAGGTAGAAAAATGTCTTGTTGCTCAATATTTCCTATGTACTTTCCTTTGGAAAAGTTTATTGATTAACCTTTGAACGAGTAGTTCTAGGGAAGAATGAATGCATTTAGTGTCCTTAGTCTTTGGTCCTTGCTTGTATATGTGCTTGATTTCTGATAGGTTTTCTCAATGATTTCTTGTTGGCAGCAATTGTTGTGGTTTCCAGCATGGCCACGCAGATAAAATACGTCAAATGCCATGCTTAATGTTCTCCTTGCCAGAGGCAAATGATAATTATTTGGATGTAACTTCCAACATCCTTGCAAATATGATTTGTCCAATTCTTTTTGAGACTATTGTCAAAGGTACTTATACATGCATGTTTGTTTCTTCATCATCATTTTGTTAGTATGTATATTCCTATATATGGCAGATATAATTTTCATCAAGAATAAGCCTGAGCTAGTCTTTTTGAATCCATAGAAACATAACAGATAAGGAAAGTGCATGTTTCAACTCAAACAGTGAAGCCTGTGTTGTGAACTTAGAGATAAGAAATACCCCTTATCATGCTGATTGATATCCCAATCTTCACGTTGGAGATTGAAGGGATTGAAATTGCACTTTTACCAACTATACTGTTATGTTTCCTTAGTTGGTTTAGCTCTTGTTGGGTCGATCCAGAGCCTGATCAGCCAACCCAGACAGTATATAGATTGAAAAGTTTGAGATTTGAGCTAGCGGTAAACTTTTTGAAAAATTATCATGGACAATATTTGGATCCACACTCCGCTTGCTCTTTTTTCACACAAAACAGATTGCCAGAGTTTTGAGAAAATGTACGGAAATGTGAATGGATTGACCAGACATAACAGTTTATATAAGATGTATGTCATTGCTGGTTTTTGATATTTTAGTGGTGTGATTACCTTTTTAAGTCCATCCAAAATCTTTTGCCAAGCTGCTTCGCAACTAAAGGGGACCACTGTAGTGTGTCCTATAGTGTTGATACGTAGAAGGTAATTTTTGTTAGTGGTTCTAGTGATGTTACACTAGAGGTTAGTTGAAGCCTTCGTTTGTGTTAGTTCATTTGCCTATTGTGATAAAAACTGTGCCTTCAGTGGCTATAAATTAGATTTTGTAGAACGGTTTCAGTTTCAGTTTCATTTTTATTTTCCTTTACCTTTTTTTTTTTTTAAATTTTATTTGCCTCATCTTTTTTACAAGATTCTAATTCTTCTTTTCTCCCTCCCTTCCTCTTCTGTATCTTCTGCTCTAAAATACATTCTTTGTTAACAGATGAAAATACTTTTTTATTAATAAATAAAAATTGTTTTGAAAACATAAAATCTTTTTGACAAAACAGTAAACTCATTCAAACAGATTATTGTATATTTATAATTTTACTCTGCTGTTGTTACTGTCCAGATTCTATATCTTGTCAAGAGATAGTAATATTTTTGAAGTGGTGTTTTGACATAATTTAGAAATTCTTATGCTTTTCATTCATCTGACAAGTAGTTATCTGAAACTCATGACTCTTAAAATTAAAGAGATTTTATCCATCTTGTTCCACTGCATTACAGATGCCTAGGATATGATTTAAAATAGTGCATGCAGGGAGAATTGTGAACTTGCCAGTAAAACTCTTCTCTGGTTCCATCCATTGCATATGCTTGATAGCACTTGTCTGACTTCATCGACAATTATCCGAATGATGTTCAAACTTTACATTTAGTATGCTTTATCTTTGAGGCTACAGTTGTTGGCTTTTACTTGAGCTAAAACTCTTCCATTGAAATGGATAGGTGATCCTCGAATTTGCTCAGTAAACATCATTTGGATCAATCCTGATGCAACTACTTGGATAAGAAACCCTCGCAAGTCACAAAAGGGTGAATTAGCCCTAGATGTAGTAGTTGAAAAATCTGTGTGCAAAAGAAGTGGTGATGCATGGAGGATTGTACTTGATTCCTGCCTCCCTGTGCTTCACTTGATTGACACCAGACGATCAATACCATATGCCATAAAACAGGTCCAGGAGTTGCTGGGAATCTCTTGTGTTTTTGATCAGGCAGTGCAGGTATTACTCTACTGTTTCATTCAATTAATCTTAATCTTTTACTAACCTAATTATTGGGAACTTGTTGCGGATGCATTCATAGGGAAGAAATACACGATGTACACGCCAAAAGGAGAATGCAAACTAAGGAATTCTGGCATATTTTACTTTCTCGTTTTGTTTCTTTTAGCATATCTTTTCAATTTCCAGTTTTAATCTTTCCTTATCTAGAGTAGGAGTTATTTTTGGAAAGTTAGGAATATTGTGGAATCCTAATATTTATTAATTAGGAATCCTAATCTTTTGTATTTCCCTATATTTAGGGAGTTATTAAGCAATAAAGGGTAGAGAATTATTTTCAAACAAACTCCAAGAGATTTAGGAACTCTCTCTTAACGAGTTCCAAGGTGGTAGCTCCCTTACGAGCTGCATTAGATTTTAAGGATAGGTGCATCAAGGAGAAGGAACAAGGGTAAGAACCCTTTGTTGGAAGGAGACTTCTCAATCCTTCATCCGGTGACTCGATCCCAAACGGGAAATCATAACAACTTGGTATCAGAGCTACTCACCATGGACGAGAACCTTGTGGAGGAACGGCTACGATATCTCTTGCATGAGAACCAATCTCAAACGGACCCCAAAATTGCAGCAGCAGAATCAAGGAGGGCTGCTGCAGAGGCGAGGATGGCAGCTCAACTCCAGCAATTATCACAACAAATGGAAGCCTTGATTAGCGCAAGTAACCGAGGCAAGGGAATAGAGGCGGGGAACAGAAGTAATGCAGGCTCCAACCACAACCCAGGATCACATACAGAAGAAGATAACAGCAGCAGCAAGGGCGATATTAGTGGCAAAGGATTAGGGGGTTGGGTGCTAAGGTATATGAAGTTGGATTTTCCCACTTATGATGGAACGAATGACCCATTAATGTGGCTCCATAGGTGTGACAAGTTCTTTGCAAACCAGAAAACAATGGAAGGAGACAAGGTGGGGTTAGCAGCGTTCCACATGACAGGAGAGGCACAATTGTGGTTTTACCAAATAGAGAAGGAAGAACCCAATCTGACCTGGCAGACGTTCCAGGAATATTGCATCCTACGTTTTGGACCTCCCCTGCACAGCAATCCCTTAGGAGAATTAATCAACCTTAAACAGATCGGGACAGTAGAAGAATATCAGCGGGAGTTTCAAACCTTATTAGCAAGGGCAAGTTCAGTACGACCTGATCAGCAAGTCGACATGTTCACGGCGGGTTTGAAGGAAAATATTCGCGTTGATGTGGAATTACACAGCCCACCAAGTTTGTTACAAGCCATGAATTTTGCACGAGCCTTTGAAAGGAAATTGCAACTCTCCCAAAACGTAAAAAAAGGAGTAAACTGCAGCATAAGTTTCGGTTCAAAAGGAACTCCGATGAGTGCAAAACCAGGCACCACTGCGGGTAGTGCAGCTTCTTCTTCTGGCAGTGCTGCAACGCCATTTGTAAAGAGATTAACAAGAGCAGAGATGGCCAATCGTCGAGTGCAAGGATTGTGTTATAACTGTGATGAGCAATATGTTCCCGGACATCAATGCAAGAAACTATTCTGGTTGGAAATGGATGAAACAGCAAAGGAAGACCCATCGGAAGAAGAAAATACACTTGTCATATCCTTGCACGCCATCACCGGGGAGCAGAATGCGAGGACCATGCAATTAACTGCAGTGGTTTATGAACAGCCCTTGAACAGTTTGGTAGATTCGGGGAGTACTCACAACTTCATGAGTTCAACAGCAGCTCGCAGATTAGGAATTCAGATGCAACCTCAAACAAACCTTCAAGTGGCAGTAGCTAATGGGGAGCAAGTGGTGGGGTTAGGCAAATGCACCAACTTGCAATTTTCAATCAACAATAATGCTTTCCAGGTAGATTTCTATGTGATTCCTTTAGCGGGGTTTGACTTGGTGTTAGGCGTACAGTGGCTTCAAACATTGGAACAAATTCTATGGGATTTTTCCGCCCTCACCATGCGCTTTGAGAAGGCCAGCAACCCCATCATGTTGCAGGGACAGCTGCAGACTTCATATTCAACACTAAACCAACTTCAAACCTTTCAACCACGGGAAAAGGACGTAGAGAGACTGCTAGCAGCTTTCGAAGAAGTGTTTCAAGAACCCGTAGGACTGCCACCCATCCGACCATGTGATCATCGCATTAACTTACAGCCTGGCACCACCCCAGTAGTCGTGCGACCCTATAGATACCCGCATCTTCAAAAAGATGAGATTGAGAGACAATGTCAACAGATGTTACAGCAAGGTATTATCAGGCCAAGCCGCTCGCCATTCTCCTCTCTGGTATTGCTAGTTCGCAAACACGATGGCACCTAGCGATTTTGTGTTGATTACCGAGAGCTAAATCATAAAACTATCAAGGATAAATTCTCGATTCCAGTAGTGGATGAACTGTTGGATGAGCTACATGGCGCAACATTTTTTACCAAACTTGATCTCAGATCCGGGTATCATCAACTTCGCATGGATCCTCAAGATGTGGAGAAGATAGCTTTTCGAACTCACCATGGCCATTTTGAGTTCCTCGTCATGCCCTTTGGACTAACCAACGCCCCTTCCACCTTTCAAGCCTTAATGAACGAGGTATTTCGACCGCACCTACGTCAATTTGTGCTTGTTTTTTTTGATGATATCCTTGTGTACAGCAATTCATGGGACAATCATGTACTACACCTCCAAACTGTTTTTGAGTTATTATGGGCCCATCACCTTTATCTTAAGAGATCTAAGTGCACATTTGGAGAGCCGCAAGTCTCCTATTTAGGTCATGTGATCTCCGCAGGGGGTGTTTCCACGGACTCAAGCAAAATTCAAGC
Organism: Laguncularia racemosa; assembly: GCA_037954665.1. Classification (NCBI taxonomy): domain Eukaryota; kingdom Viridiplantae; phylum Streptophyta; class Magnoliopsida; order Myrtales; family Combretaceae; genus Laguncularia; species Laguncularia racemosa. The sequence continues at coordinate 3,851,853 of JBBMOL010000006.1, forward strand.
TATCACGGAGTGGCCCCAACCGCAAACTGTTAAGGCCTTGCGTGGATTCTTAGGGTTGACAGGGTATTATCACAAGTTCATTAGAGATTATGGCCACATTGCTGCTCCCTTAACGCATATGCTGAAGAAACAAGCTTTCCAATGGAACAAAGCAGCCCACGCCTCCTTCGAAGCACTCAAGAAAGCTTTAATAGAGGCTCCAGTTCTGAGCTTGCCTAATTTCCAAGAAGAATTTGTAGTTGAATGTGATGCATCAGGTCTAGGAATAGGCGCCGTCTTGCAGCAACATGGACATCCCATCGCTTTTTTTAGCAAGAAACTAGCTGACCGTCATTTGAAACTTGCAGCTTATGAGCAGGAACTAATAGGTCTCGTCAAGGTTGTTCAACATTGGAGACCATATCTCTAGGGGCGGTCTTTCCTTGTTCGCACAGACCACTATAGCCTTAAGTATTTACTTGAGCAAAGGCTATCCACATCCCCCCACCAGCGTTGGTTTAGCAAGTTAATAGGGTTCACATTTCGCGTGGAATACAGGGCTGGCCGGTTGAATGTTGTTGCAGACTCCTTGTCACGTCGTGAGGACGAGGGTGCGTTGCTGTACGCAGTATCCCAACCACAGGTTCTCTTGTTCGATGAAATTCGAACAGAGATACAGAATTCAGACACATTGCGAGCCCTTTGGTCACAGATTGAACAGGGGACAGCAGGCGTGGGTTGGGGTTTGCGTGATGGGATGATATTCTTCAAGGACCGTATCTATCTACTCCCAACATCTTCCTTGATCAACGCTATCTTATCGGGCATCCATGACAACACTCATGAAGGTGTGGAGAGGACCTTGCAGCGTATTCGCAAAGGATTTTTATTGGTCTAGCATGAAGACTACCATCAAGGCATATGTCGCTGCATGTCTCATTTGCCAACGTAATAAAGCCAAGCACTTAAGCCCAGCTGGGTTATTACAGCCACTGCAATTACCACACCAAGTTTGGTCCGATATCTCCATGGATTTTATTGACGGCTTACCTAAATCCTCGGGTAAGTGTGTTCTATTTGTGGTAGTAGATAGGTTCTCAAAATATGCTCACTTTATTCCATTAGCTCATCCTTACAATGCTTGCACCATTGCACGGGTATTCCTTGACAATATTGTGAGGTTACATGGCATCCCGGAATCTATTGTTAGTAATCGCGATCCCCTTTTTACGAGCACCTTCTGGAAGGAGTTGTTTCGTTTATGCGGCACCAATCTTCATTTTTCTTCCGCATATCATCCCCAATCAGATGGGCAAACAGAGGTAGTGAATCGCACCATTGAGATGTACTTACATTGCCTTGCTGGTGTTCGTCCAAAAAAACTGGGCAGAGTGGCTTCCGTGGGCAGAATTTTGTTACAACACCGCCTTCCATACAACCCTTAAGACATCCCCATTCCAAGTTGTGTACGGACGTGTGCCTTCGAGACTCACATCTTATGTTGCTCGCACTTCAAAAGTCGATGCAGTGGATCAAGCATTTCTTGCTAGAGATGAAGCTTTAGTGGACATTCGTGCCAAACTCCACCAAGCGCAGCAACGTATGAAAACTTTTTATGATAAAGGACATCGTGAGGTGGAATTCTCTCCTGGTGCTTATTTTGGTTGCGCTTACAGCCTTATCGCCAGAAGACCCTTGCTCGCCACCTTTCTCATAAGCTTGCTCCTAAGTTCTATGGGCCTTTCATGGTGGTCAAGCGCATTGGAACCGTGGCATACCAACTGGAACTGCCATTGGACTGCAAGCTGCACAATGTCTTCCATGTATCCTTGCTGAAGCCTTTCAAGGGCGACTTGCCGAGCGCACCCACGAAGCTGCCTCCTTTAGCAGATGGTCAGGTTGTCATCAGCCCTATGGCTGTTCTGCGCACTCGCAGAAACCGCGGCCAATGGGAAATCCTGGTCAATGGAATAAAGGGACACTAGAGGATGCTACTTGGGAGAATGTATTGGAATTCAAGCTAGCATTTCCTGACTTCCAGCTTGAGGACAAGCTGTTTGTCGAAGAGGGGAGTAATGTTGCAGATGCATTCATAGGGAAGAAATACACAAGACGTACACGCCAAAAGGAGAATGCAAACTAAGGAATTCTGGCATATTTTACTTTCCCGTTTTGTTTCTTTTAGCATATCTTTTCAATTTTCAGTTTTAATCTTTCCTTATCTAGAGTAGGAGTTATTTTTGGAAAGTTAGGAATATTGTGGAATCCTAATATTTATTAATTAGGAATCCTAATCTTTTGTATTTCCCTATATTTAGGGAGTTATTAAGCAATAAAGGGCAGAAAATTATTTTCAAACAAACTCCAAGAGATTTAGGAACTCTCTCTTAACGAGTTCCAAGGTGGTAGCTCCCTTACGGGCTGCATTAGATTTTAAGGATAGGTGCATCAAGGAGAAGGAACAAGGGTAAGAACCCTTTGTTGGAAGGAGACTTCTCAATCTTTCGTCCGGTGACCCGATCCCAAACGGGAAATCATAACAGAACTTGTCTACGCTTTATGTTCCTTAAACTAGATTTATACGCTAAATGTTAAGAATGTGCTAAAGAAATGTGGTTATGGGGTTGCAGAGCAAGCCTCAGCCAATTAGTAAACCATCCATTCCAGCCTTGTCTAGTTATCAATGCACATGGCTGCAAAATTGTCCGAAAATTTTGACTTTGATGAGGCAAAATATCTTATATCAGTATCAAAAGCAACTTGGTCTGATTTTGAGTTGGATAAAGGCAAGAAACCATTTCTGAGCCGACTTGTGCTAGCATTTTGAGAATTTGCGAAATTGCAATGATCTGAATTTGATTGCTTCCAAAATAAAAGCAAGCCTCGATCCACAAACAATCTGATTTTTTTTTTTTTAAAAAAAGCTTGAATTAACTGGACAGCTTTTCTTGAGAGTCATCTGTAGCAACTGCTCGATTCTACTGGTGACTGAGTTTTGTAGGATGGTTCAAGTATCTTGAGTAGTTTGTCCAGTCGCAGTCATATTCTAATCCCTAAAACAACCCCCAAAAGAAAACCTGAATTAGGGTCAGATGCCACTTCAAGTTTTAAGCTTTTATATTGAGGGTGTGAATCATGCTTTTAAAACATTATAAATCACCTAGGTTTATTATTTCATTTAAGTAATTGCTTTTATGTAAATCAGAAGTTTAAATTTAAGTTGATTTACATTTTGATTCTGAAGATATCCTGTGTTTTTAAGTTGGTGAATATAGGAACCTCTGCTTGATTAGAATCAAGGGAAAATATTTCTTTTATGTTTTCGTAAATATGGTTGTAATATTAAAAATCCTGCATTCATTGAGACTTAATGCTTGCATGCAGCGCCTATCAACTTCTGTTACAGTGGTGGCCAAAGGTGTCCTGAAGGAGCATCTCATTCTTCTTGCAAGCAGCATGACCTGTTCGGGAAACTTGATTGGCTTTAATTCTGCAGGCTATAAAGCTTTGTCCCGAGCATTGAATGTGCAAGTCCCATTTACGGAGGCCACACTTTTTGTATGTGACTCTTTTCAGTGAGATATAATTGTCTCTGTCTTGCTTAAACACTAACATTTCTTTTTCTTTTTTTGGGCGTTATTCTCTCATAAATCTATGCAGACACCAAGAAAATGTTTTGAGAAGGCTTCTGCCAAATGTCACGTTGATTCTTTGTCTAGCATTGTGGCATCCTGTTCTTGGGGCAAACGAGTGACTGTTGGAACAGGATCAGGATTTGATCTTCTCTGGGGCAAAGATGAGGTTATTGAAATTTGCAATTGTACTTTGAATTGTGATAGTGGTTGCAGTCTCTTGGACTTCTTATACTTGTAATTTAACAACTCTGTTTCCTGTTTCTAGGTAGATAGAAAGAGTGAAGTTATTAGTGATGTCTATGGTTTTCTCCATATGGTAAGAGGAGACAAAGTAATGGCCCTGGATACAGGCTGTCTTGGGGTAGATGTTGACCATCTTGATATGGTCAATGAAAATGGAGATCTACCGGATTCACCAGAAAACAATTTTACCTTTGATGAGCCAACTTTTGGGGATAATGGGTCAAGTGGTGAAGACTGGGTTACTAAAAATGCTCAGATTGATTCTGCTAACAAATCTTCGTGGTCTAGTTGGACAAAGAATGAAGTTTTGATGACAGATGCTTCTTCAAAGGAGCAAGATAAGCCTGTTGAATCCAATGGTTGGAATGCTGCTTCATGGGGTAGGAACAACAAAGATATCGATACATCTGGCCCGAAGACTGCACAATCTGGTGGGTGGTCAGCTTGGGGGACAGAAAAGGTTGGCATAAAAGGCATTGAATCCATGACATCTTGGGGGGAAAGCAACAAGAATCAGGGAGAAGAGGATATGACATCTTGGGGGAAAACCAACAAGAATCAGGGAGAAAAGGATGTGACTTCATGGATGGATAAGGCTAATAGTGTGTCTTCTTGGGGTAAAGGCACTGAAGACAATTGGGCTAATGACAGTCACAAGGCTAAAGATGCCAGTTGGGGGAATAACATGGCTGATAAACAAGGGAAATCATACTCCCAGGATTGGGGTAATAAGGGTGAAGGTAGGTCTCAAGTTGGTAATGACTGGACCAGTTCTGCAAATGTTGTTAGTGGGGAAGGTGCAGGGGACAGTGATTGGGGAGAGAAGGGAGAGAAGGGAAGAAAAAATTGGGATAAAGATTCCGGAAACAACTGGGCAGATGATAAGCGCAAGGCTGAAGATGTCAGCTGGGGGACTAATGCAGCTGCTAAAAGTGAGAAATCTGGTGGGTGGGGTGTGAACAGCTGGGAGAAGAAGACTGATGGTGGCTCCCAAGTTGGTAAAGATTGGACTGGTTCTGGAAATACTTCGAGTGGGGGTGGTCACAAAAAAAGCACTTGGGGACAAAAGGGCGGTGGTAGTTGGGTTAAAGACAGTGGACACGACTGGGGAGATGACAGTCGCAAGGCTAATGCTGCGAACTGGGGGACTAACACAGCTGATAAAAGTGAGAAACCTGGTGGATTTGTTGCAAAGGAGTGGGGAAAGACAGTTGATGATGGCACTCAAGTTGGTAAGAGTTGGACTAGTACTGTAGGTGGGGAAGGTTCAAAACAGAGTGATCTTGGACAAAAGGCCTTAGGTAATATGAATGGCCAGGATGGTTCTCCCTGCTCAAGTGGTTGGGGGATTGCTTCTTTTGAGGGCAGAAAGAAGAAAGAAACTGATGGATTTGGCTCAGATGTGATGCAACCAAATACATGGTCACTACCAGAATCTGACACAGTAGAGACAGAGGATGTCAATACTGCAATGACACGCAATGAGGATTCTGGTTCTGGTTGGAATAGTGCTGCAGCCACATGGGGCAAAGGATCTCAGAGTGATTGGAAGTGGAGGGCTCAAAATGAGAAGGATGCAACTTGGGATAAGGATAATGATAAACAAGATGGGCTTTGCAAGTCCCAAGATGGATGGGATGCCAAAGGTGATGGAGGAAAGGGATGGGGTTCTCAAGCAGCAGTGGAGGACAATGAAAAGCCAAATCTATGGGAACAGCAGAGTGGAAATTATAGAAAGCGAAACAGCTTTGAAGGCTCACAAAGAAGGGGTTCCAACCCTGAGTGGAAACCTAGGAAAAACCGCCTTCCCATGTCATCTGACACATCTCAGGACAACTCTGGTGCTCCTCGGATGTTCACAGTGACAAGACAGAGGTTGGATATGTTTACTTCTGAGGAGCAGGACATCCTCTCTGAAATTGAGCCAATCATGCAATCACTAAGAAGAATAATGCATCAAACAGGGTAAGTTATCTTGGTTTTGGTAAAAGCAGAAAACTAACTGGTGTATTTGTTGAAGGACACATGCTAGGAACAAGGACATACATTTGGTGAAGTGAATGAGCCATTGCTATCTTTTAATCATGCATTAATCTCCTAAGCCTCTTTTATGTAACATTTGTAAAGCAACTTGCTGGTTCTTTTTAACCTTTTCTCAAAGGATGCCCAAGAACATTATAACTTGTAATTGTCTGCATACCTTGCTTTGGTTATAAATTTGCCATTTGCTGCTATGTCTTATGAGCTGAACACCTTATGAATCCTTAGCTAAGCACATACATTCTTCACATGCTGTATGGCATTTCTGTTATATCATGTTTCCATAAAAAATGTAAAATTTCTTTCAAACAAGTGTTCATGTTAACATAAAAAATGTAAATTTGTCATTTGCTGCTGTGTCTTACGAGCCGAAAACCCTATGAATCCTTAGCTAAGCACATACATTCTTCACATGCTGTATGACATTTCTGTTATATCATGTTTCCATAAAAATGTAAAATTTCTTTCAAACAAGTGTTAATGCTAACACATCACCCAAAAAAAATCATTATTCGAAAGTGCTCATGCTTACACCCTTCTTTCTGTGAAGGTATAATGATGGAGATCCATTTTCTGCTGAGGACCAATCTTATATAGTGGATCATGTGCTTAATTATCACCCTGAGAAAGCAGCAAAAATTGGTGCAGGAATCGACCATATTATGGTATGCTTTATATTATGATACTGTTCCTATGTCCTTCACCTTAACAGTTTTTTCTCCTGATACATGTGATACATTGAGCTGTTCAATACTCTATAGGCATGCATCATTTATGATTGTTGCCTCTATTACAATTAGCTTGTCTGAATATCAATTGCTTATATCTTTTTGAATATAAGTTTAGTGACAACTGACGAAAGACTTGGACTCTCTTGGTAAGGATATACACTGGCACGTATTGGTTGTCTGGTGTATAAGGGATACTTGGAACTGTTGGCCTTTGTTCCTTGTTCATTATCTGAATTGGCTCTAGCCTTTCTCTGCTTCTTGATGTCTTGCTTGCCACCACAGTTCATCTTTGGCTAGCCGATCTTTGTTTGCCCCTTTTCTTTTAGCTATACTATGGTCTTGGCCAATGTTGTTAAAATCGCGTTTTAAATCGTAAGTTTCTACGATTTTATGAGTTTGTAAGCGCATACCTTGTTAAATCGCAAACAAAATCGTTTTTCATGTAAAATCGGAATGGAATTGCGAGTCAACTCGGTTGACTCGTCAAAATCGCATCTCTAGGTGTGTTTCTACCAAGTTTACAAACTGTGGATATCCAAACTCTAGGCCCAGCCTTCCTTTCTCCTCGTCCCAGCCCAACCTAGCCCGTTTGATGTGGTTTGGCTTTGCGTGTTGCCCAGTGCCCAGCCTAGACAGACATGAACCAGAAGAGGAAAAAACGAGAGAGGTGAGATGTGAGAGTACTTTGGACTTCTGGAGACGTGACAACTGACGAGTTGACAACTGATGTGACATGTGACCGCACCTGCACTGGCTGGAGTCTGGATAGCTGGAGCCTAACCTGGAGCCGGGGAAACCGGAATGCCTGCAAAATTAATTCCTCACTTTTCCTTGCTCGTGATTCGTGCCTCATTTCGGTCTTCTGTTCTTCACTTGTTCTTCTGGGTTTTGTTCGGTTTTTTTTTTTTTTTTTCGAATCTTGAGGGCAAGATCTTCACTTGTGGGTGTGGACCTTGCTAATTTATTTTAGTTCTTGTTTTGTATTATGATTTATGAATTCATTATTTTTATTGGGACTTGTGGTTGATTATTTTTATGATTGATTATCTATATTGTGCAACTTATGCTTGATTATATATATTATGACTTTTATTGCGATTTATAACTAAAATATGTTGAATCTTTTTATTTCTATTATCAGTTATACTTTTTAATGACTACTATAAGTAAATTTTCAATATTTGAAAGTTATTTTACAAAGGTTGTAAAAACTTACATTTCTATGTTTCGATTGTATGGAACCCCTAACGATTCTACATAAAACCGCGATTTTGACAACCTTGGTCTTGGCAATAGCTGTTCCTGACAAACTGGATATGAAAGTTAGCACACATGCTTGATTATCAGAGGATCTGGCAGCCACAAAATATGGAGAATGCTCTTGTAGCATTATAATATATGTTCATCTCATTAGTTAACAAAAAAATTATTCTTCACATTGAATTAATAATGAAGCTGCAAATCCATCCCTTGATGTGCATGATTCATTCGATGGTAATGGGTCAAAGAATGCTGTTTCTTTGCCCCCCTTCCTTCTTCCTCCACTTATGTTGTAGATTTGTGTGATGGATAGTGAGATGGTCTCTTGCCTTCGTTGGAGAAATGCTGTTTCTTTTTGTTTTTTTCTTTAGCTTCATGACATGCTTTTCTGTGTACTACTAGAATTACTGTTTATTGTCCTTTGTTTCGTTTTGGTAGGTTAGTAGACACGGTAGCTTTGTTGAAAGTCGTTGCCTCTATGTGGTTTCTACCGATGGTCGCAAGGAAGACTTTTCTTACCGAAAGTGTCTTGAAAATTTCATCAAAGTAAAATATCCAGATCAGGCTGAAGCTTTCAATGCCAAATATTTTACAATACCACCATCACGTCAAAGAGGGGGTCGGGAGCGCAGTGTTGCTCCTGAAGAACCAGCTACTGAGAAGGAACCTGCTGTTAGTGGGAAAGAAACTATTGCCTGTGAGAAGACTGGGGATGTAGAGTAGATGTTGGGAGGGTGCTAACAACTTATTTAAGGACAAGGTAGTTTTTGATGATTTAGGAATTTCCAATCATCTGCTTTTTTTACTTGTATATAATTGGCAGATGATACTGTAAATATCGATCAAGTGTGTACTTGCGAAATCGTCTCCACCTGAACTGCTCCTCTTTTCCTACAACGAGCAGTTCTAATTTTTATTGTTTATATAATTCAACAGCTAGGTTTTCATTGATGTTTTAGCCAGATGCACGAGCGTATTAGTATCATTTAGATTTTGCCTTTGGCTAACTCCTCCTTGTTTTCATGTGGACAGTGTAAGAATGTAATTCAAGGAATGACGTGATGCCATGCGGTATCCGCCACTATTTGTCCAATTAGATGCTATGAAATGAAGTAGTTTTTTTGTTCCTTCTGCTATTCTCACACATTGTAGCTCATTGATTGATTAGTGAGCTTTTTCTTTTCTTTTCTTTTTTTTTCCTTTTTTGTTCCCCTGAATTTTATTGTTTTTAATGTGGTAGCATTTGCGTAATTGGATAAGTTGCTCTGTTGATGACTGAAAAGCAGGTCCTTTGCAAATAAAATGGTAGGGTAATATATACCCTCACCTGGCTTGAGAATCACATGCATTGCTGCACCGATGGACCACCTTTTTGTATCACATGGCTGTTTTAGGGTGTAATGTAACGTGGTTTTCTAGATGAGATCAGGTTAACGAAATCATTTGTGGCCTTAGTATGCCTATGCCCCATACGGTGTGCTCCGCTCTTGTGGTTACTATTAGGAGGATGTCGTCGTATGTTGACGATGTCTTGGGAATGGGAATTATTGGGCCAACCCGATTTGGGCTGGCATTAGCAACGGGACGGACATATATTTTACCTGCCTGCCATGAGCAGGCCAAGCTTGGCACCCTTGCTCTTTTGGGGTACACTCAAATATAATATTTTTTTTTAATTTTTTTTGAAATATAGCATTTGTAAAATTAATTTTAAAAATAGGTTTTAAAGGTGTAGATAATGTGTGCTTTCAATTTTGCGAAATTTTGCAAAACTAATGGTGCAAATCTTGTTCGCGCTTTCAAGCGAAATGCTAGGTGCTTGAGGGTGCAAATCTTGTTCTTGCTCTTAAGCATTTTGCTTGAAAGTGTGAATAAGGTTTGTGTCTTCAATGCAGTCTGATTGAGGTTTATGTCTTCAATATAAATTTATAATTTTTTTTTTTTGTTTTTGGGTATTATCCTCACTGTTCAATAATGTAATAGAATATTGCAAATCTATACTATAAATTTCTAAAAATTATTATAAAGTAATACTGTAAGCTTATAAAAATTATTATAAAATGATATTGCAAATTTGCATAATATTATAACATGTGATCTCAAGTGTAAGAAAAAATTTTACATTAATAGTTTATAATATAAATGTAAATTCTCAATGTTCATTATCAAACATTTCTTCTAATCTTCTTTATCACAATTTAAAACTTTTTGCTTTCTTAATTTATGTTTTACGTAGGTTTAACTAGTAGAAATATTTATAGGATTTTGTCCAATTTCTTCAGCGAAGCTATATTTTGATATGTTTTTTTTTTTGAGAAAAAATTAATTTTTTTCCTTTTACATTATTTTTTATCAATGCATAAAAAATTAAATGTAATTACTTGTATTCTAGTATTTTTATTAAAATGCCAGTAGTTATTTATCATTCATTAATTAGTAATTAATTAATCACTAATATATTATTAATTAACATTAGAAAATAAATTAGTAAAAAAATTGAGTATTTTTCGTAAATGAAATGTCTTCATTTGTAGTTGTGAAAATTGTTATAAAAGCAATTGTTAATTATTAACTAATTAGTTATTAATTAATCATTAAAAACTTAATTAGGAAAAAAATTCATATTGATTATAAATGTAATATCTTTGTGTTATTATAGAAGTAGTTGTAAAATTAAGTGGTTAATTGAGTTACCTAATTAAATATAATAATTTTTGAAAAACAATTCCATAAGTATTGTACCCATAATAAATATTCCTAAAATAGGTTTCGAAAGCACAGACCGTGTATATGACTTTAAGTTAAAAAAAAATTAACTGAAGCCAGTTCGGGCCTTCAAAACAAGTAATTTTTTTTTCTTAAAGGTGCAGATAAGGTTCGTACCTTCAGTATATGTTTTATTATTATTATTTTTTTAATCTACAAACCTATAAAATGTGTCAGAAAAAGTTCACTACAAACCTATATAATTATTATATTGCAAACCATTAAAAGTGATATAGTATCATAACATATGATTTGTAATACATAAGAAAAAATTTGCACTAATAATTTGTAATATAAATACGAATCCTTAGTTTATATATTTGTATTTTCTTCTTTCAATTTCCTTTGCAAATTTCACTCCGTCTCATTCTTTGCAAATTTTTGTTTCCATAAAATTTGTTTCACGCAAGTGTTACTCTGTTGAAATATACATGTGGAAATATCTTCATCAAGATCTCGATATATTTTCTTAAGAAAAAAATTATTTTTTTTCTCGGTATACTTAGGATAAATGCAAAAAAAAAAAAAAAAAACGTGATTATATATATTGCACAATTTTATTGAAATAGTAGTTAATATTAATTAATTAGTAATTAATTAATTGTTAACATATGATTAATTAATATTAGTAAATGAATTATGTTTATATGTTATTATAATATATTTTTGTAAACGTAGTCATTAAATTAAGAAGTTGTTAATTTTAATTATCAGTGGTTAGTCATTTGTAAATAATCATTAGAAAAATAATTTGTGAAAAATTTTGTATTGATTATAAATGTTTTTGTACAATTAGTTATTATTATTCGTTAATTAAATATGATTAGTCGTTAATATATAATTAATTAATTATTATAAAATTAATTAATAATTTTTTTTTATTTGTTGTCAATGTAAAATAGTTGTATTGTTTTGTAGAATCAGTTATAAACTTAAGTAATTATTAATTATCTATTAATTAAAGGTGATTAGTCATTAATATGTTGTTAATTAGTTGGTATAAAATTAATTAGTGAAAAATTTTGTATTTATTGCAAATGTAAAATATTTGTATGGTTTAGTAGAATGGTTATAAAATTAAGTAGTTATTAATTATCTGTTAATTAAAGATAATTAGTCATTAATATGTTATTAATTAATTATTATAAAATTAATTAGTGAAACTTTAGTATTAGTTGCAAATGTAAAATATTTGTATGGTTTTGTATAATTAGTTATAAAAGTAAGTAGTTATTAATTATCCCTTAATTAAAAATGATTAGTCATTAAGTAGTTATTATAAAATTAATTAGTAAAAATTTTTGTATTTGTTGTAAATGTAAAATAGTTATATTATTTTGTAGAATCAATCATAAAATTAAGTAGTTATCAATTATCCGTTAATTACAGGTGATTAGTCATTAATATATCGTTAATTAGTTGTTATAAAATTAATAAGTGAAAAACTTTGTATTTGTTACAAATATAAAATATTTATATGGTTTTATAGAATCAATTATAAAATTAAGTAGTTATTAATTATCCATTAATTAAAGGCTATTAGTTGTAAATTAATATATGGATTGTAACATATACTATATTTTTTTAATATATTTTTTATTTTGCATAATAGATAGAGCCTAAACCTTTCAATCCTTTAGTCTTGACATAGCAGCAGAGTCATCAATCACAAGTCGTCTAAGATAGAGAGGTAAACGACCTTTCACTTATCAATTAATTTATGTTGCATTAGAAATAATAAAACATTTCACGTGTTGTCGGCATAAGATTAAGTAAACCTTGTTGTTCAACGGCGTGAGTTGTCACTTTGTTGCGACGAATGTACCATCCCCCTTGATGCTCGAATGGAGCCATACTTGCATTTGGCTAGATTCAAATGTGTGAGTCACATGCCATATATACCCTTAGATTGACACATGATTACAATATTGGTGGAGTGATGGCATCTAGAGACACATACATTCCACATGCCAATAGGGAAGTTTACAATTACATTGCAAGATGTAGAGATCCAGTTAGGACTCCCCGTAAATGGTCAGGCAGTTATAGGGAGTAATTACCTAGATTGGGGAGCGATATGTGAAGAACTGCTGGAGGCAAGGCCGGGGCCTAGCGATAGGGGGGGGGGGGGGGGGGGGGGTCTACATTAGTATGACATGGCTCCGTGATATGTTCTGGATGATCCCATCGGATGCCAATGCTGAGCAAATCTATTAAGCTACTTATGCATACATACTGTAGCTGCTAGGAGGATTTATCTTTGCTGATAAATCCAGCACTCTCGTCCATATGATGTGGTTATCTTTGCTGAAGCATTTTGACATTGCTCGGATGTATAGCTGGGGGTCTACATATTTGGTGTGGTTGTATCACTAACTTTGTGTCGCGTCATCACCGTCAGTACACGAGATTAGAGGGGCTTCCATTTTGTTACTAGTGTGAGGTTGGGATAGATTTCCCCACATCACACCCGTTAGTCAACATAGTTATTTATAGAAGCTGGATGTCCATTGGTAGCACATTAGAACACGTGGAGGGACACATAGTATCACGCCACCTACATTGTTAGCACATATTAGGATGCATTGGACAAGCAGAATAAGTCATAGGTACTTCAATAACCGAATTTTTTTTCTTTGTAATTAATCATATTGATCATTTGAAGTTAATATAATTTTCTATTTTTAGGTTGAATGGGAGCCATATAATGGGAATTTAATTAATCTCCTACTTGATTTCTACAAAGCTGGCATACACATTTGGACGACTTAGGTGCCATTGATTTGTTTCCACATTATTGAGTGGCATTTTCTAGATCAAGTGGCCATGCAGTTTGGTGGGTTCCAATATATCCCATAGTTAGTAAACACGCAACTGGAGCTCCATGAAATCGACCTGCGTAGCTAAATTGATGTTGATTGGATGGTCCAACATGCAATGTATTTAAACATGTGGGAATAGCGGGTCGGTCAAGTCGTTCATATGGATGTCCCTTATGGTGTGCATGATAGTTACTTGCAATGGTATGAATCAATTAGCAGGCAATATATTGGACGCACGGGGGTTGTTCTTAGATTTTTGGTAAGTACAATTTACATCAACACTTCGTAATGTCCGAATAATTGCATGATCGTATTAACCTTAATTTACATTTTATTTATACTTGCAGGGTAACATCTTACGACAAATCTGCTTATTGTTGGATATAAACATGACCATGAGAATAGCTGCTTAGGGTCTTGAGTTCATGCTTCATCACGAGGGGTTAACGTTGTACCTGCAACCGCAATAGCAGAACACCTAGGAGGAGGTAGAATCGATTCCTACATGGTGATGATGACGACCTCGAAATCGAGGTGAGCCATAAGAAAATCCAAGATAGAACCAATAGATGGCTATTGATTCCAATGTGATGTATGTTAGCTCAAGGCCAATTTTTAGCCAATACGAGACATCACATCGACATTCTATAAGTGGTCATATCCTAACACCACTGGCTCTACAAAAGAAACGATTTGGAAAATAACCTATTGTCGAGTCTAATTTTTTATTTTCCCATTCCTAATCCGATCTATACTAGACCTTATGCTCATCTAATGTAGATCCTCGACTTGAGTTAGGAATTTCGTTTTGTTTTGGAGTCGCCACCCAACTGTAGTTGGGAAAAATTGAATTAGGACTAATTGAACAGATTAATCCCAATTTAGACCACTAGTTGTCGTGATTTCCTTTTTCATTTTTGTGAAAAGAGGAAAGGGAAAACCAGAGTTTCTGGATTCGGAGGCTAACTTATTAAAACCCTAAGGTTACCACCTAATCTCCTAAAATCTTATCCTTATCTGGAAATGTCTTTTATTATTATTATTTTTGTTGTCTTTTATTTTATTCCTGAATATCCTATTATGAGAAAATGATTTTTATTCCTTTTTAGGGTTGCCCAAAATGGGTGCCTACGTACCTGCTATTTAGGATCAAACTTGTCGTAGTTCGCTTTTCCTGAAAAACTTTAGTTGGTTTATGAATTTTAATTATGAAATTTCTTTCGATTTATGTTTCTACCATCTTAGTATTTTTCTAAAAAAAATCTAAGCCTAAGCTTGATAATTTGATTTTTGAAAATGATATTTTTAAGTAAAAACCAATTTTAGATTTATTTAAGAAAATGATTTTTCTAAGTGATAAAAATTCCATTTTTCTATTTTTCAACTCATTTCTACTATTATAAATTTTTATTGATTTTTATCAATTTTTTATAATTTTTATTGAAAATTTTCTCCTAGATTCTTCATCTATCCTATTCTAAAATCTAAATTTTTATTATTGTTCTTTTCTAATATTTTTATTATTTTCTTTATAAATTTTCACATTTTTATTATTTATTATTATTATTATTATTTTTATTTTTATTATTCATACTAAATCAAACCCTAAAAAAAAAAAAATCTAATTTCTAACATTTTTCTATTTTTTGAATTATAAATAACAAATAAGTAAATAAATAACTTCGAAATAAATAAAATAACTAAATAAATAAATAAATAAATATCGAAAAATCCGACTTATCTGGATCCGGATCGGTGCGCGGGTTGGGTCGGAGCGGGTTGGATCGGGTCGATCGGACACGGCGGCTGGGAGTGCTTGTTGATGGCGTTCCGTCTGCCTTTCGAAGCGGTTGAGGTGTCGATTCCTAGGTTTTCGGGGGTGAGAAACTCAACTGTGGCGGTGGTTTGCTTCATAAACGAATCCTGGTGGCTGCTCGACGCTTGATCGGTGGTCGCGGGTTGAAGAACTCCGGCGAGGCTTCGATTCTCTCTCTTTTTCTCACTTTTGATTAGTGCTTCTGTCTCTCCACTTCATCATCTATTTATAGATGCAAGAAATCGAGTTGGATAAGCTCGGATTTCCACCGATTGAAGAAAATCGGATTTGCGGTTAAAAACCCATCTTCGATTTGTGCAAATCCATTGATTTGTTGCGATTTGATTCCAATCGGATGATGCTTATCTTATTTTTGTTGAAGATCTGTTGGATTTGTGCAAAAAATCGAATTAAAACAGCCGAAATTCGGATTTTTCTCCTCGCCAACGATCATGGACAAAGGTTGAAGAAGATCACAAGCCCGGCGCGTGCGTTCGCTCCAGCCAATCGGTTGCTGACATGTGTCCCAAGTAGAGAAAAAATTTGCAAAACAAGGATTTTGCTTCCCTTGCGTTTCAAACCCATAACCGAGCCCTCCCGCGCGTGCACCAGACCAAGGTTCGGACCAGCAAGGCTAGCCTACTTTCGCGATTTTATTATTTTCGCAATTTGCATATATGCAATGCGATTTTTTTTTTGTATTTTTTGGAATTTCAAAAATTTGTAAAAATTATTTAACCCTTTTTATTACCACTTATGCAATTATTTTCCAAAATTGATGCATTTTTCCTATTTATTTTATTTTTTGAATGTTTTTCCTATTTTTGCTAAATTATAGAAAAAAATGGAAAAAATTGGAAATTGGTTATTATTGATTCTTAGGGCAAAAATGGGGTGTTTACAACTGCCCCTCTTTGTAGTAAAGTTTGTAAAACTTAACTACAAAGACAAGAAAAACACTATTTTTGGCCTCTTGATTGAATGGATAACACCTTGGTTTGGCTAGTTATCTGGAATTTGGTCTCTAGTAGGAAAATGCTCCATGAGCTAATAGTCCCATGAGTGGTTTGTGATGGTTAGTACTGCTTAGAAAACAACTTAACAATTTAGAGTAATGTATCCTCGCAAAAAGTGCTCTATGGGCTGACTAATTGGCGATAGGAACAATCTCAAGAATTGTTTAGGAGTGTGTTATTGTAAGTGGAATACCTGATGATAGGAAGTGTCTTATTGGACTAGAAACCTTGAAGAGAAGATTGTCTTAGGAAGCGCTCTTATGGGCTGGCTACTTGCCAACAGAAGCGTCTCGACTAGACTAGCGACTGTTTGGAAAAATACCTTCGAAGAGTGCTCTTATGAGCTGACTAATCGGTTATCGGCAATTTGAAAAAGTGCTCCTATGAGCTGACTAATTGATAGATTCAAAAAGTGCTCCTCTGAGCTAACTGGTCGATAAATTCGAAAAGTGCTCTTCTGAGCTAACTAATCGATGGATTCGAAAAGTGCTCTCTAAGCTAACTAATCGATGGATTCGAAAAGTGCTCCTCTGAGCTTTAGGAAAAGGTGTCTAGAAAAGTGCCCCTTCGCGGGCTAACTGACCTATAGTGAGAGGACATGCCTCAAAAGGTGCCTTTATGGGCTAACGTTTTTTAAGGTGTGTTTGGGAAAGTGCCCCATTGTGGGCTGACTAACCTATAGCGGGAAATGTCTTCTTAGACTCACGACCTTGGGGAAGAAATGTCTCGAAAGGTACCCCTATAGGCTGACCTTGAGACGAGACATTTAGGAAAGTGCCCCATTGTGGGCTGACTATCCTATGGGGAAAAAATGTCTCAAAAAGTGTCCCTATGGGCTAACCTTAAGAGAGGATATTTAGGAAAGTGCCTCATTACGGGCTGACTAACCTATGACAGGAAGAAATGTCTCGAAAGGTGTCCCTATGGGCTAATCTTAAGAGAGGATATTTAGGAAAGTGCCCCATTACAGGCTGACTAACCTATTCAAGGGGATGTTTAGACAAGTACCCTATTGTGGGCTGACTAATCTTATGCTTTTGAACATGCTTCTACTGACTGGGTAAAATGATTTGATGTTTTCATGATATGTGGATGATAGTTATTTATATGTTTGCCAATTTATTGTGGATAGCAACCAAACAACCGAACCTTCGTGCTGGTTTGCTCCTGCTTCGCTTACTCTTGCTTTGACACGGGGTTAAAGATCTTGATGTGCTTCCTTTCTTGTGCGCATGGCTCTTTTGACGGTAGTGTTATCTTACTAATGCACCAGGTTTTAATGCTCAAAAGTAGATAGAATTATATTACAAAACTTATTGAGATTCATTATCATTTTAGTGTTTATCATTCATTGGTGAAGTGATGGGTAATGTATTTAGGAATGTTTGTTGTAATTGGAATTGATGGGGTCTCTCAATTCTTTGCCGTCCATTTGAGTCAATATCAGGGCGCCTCTTGACAATAACTTTTTTACCACATACGGACCCTCATAATTTGGGGTAAATTTTCCTCTGGAATCTTGGGTATTTGGGAGAACTTTCTTTAACACCAGATCCCCTTCTTTGAAGCATCGAGGCTTCATTTTCTTGTTAAATGCTCGGGCCATCCTTTGTTGGTAGCACTGGCCATGACACAGTGTAGTGAGTCTTTTTTCATCAATCAGATTCAGTTAATCAAGCCTCTTCTTTACCCAGTCTGATTCAGTTAATTGAGTTTCTGATAGAATTCTGAATGATGGTATTTCGACCTCGATTGGTAGCACTGCCTCAGTGCCATATACCAATGAATATGGGGTAGCTCCAATAGATGTTCTAATTGAGGTCCTATAAGCCATGAGAGCAAACAGCAACATTTCGTGCCAATCTTTGTAAGTGGTTGTCATTTTTTCGATGATCTTTTTGATATTCTTGTTAACTACTTCTACTGCCTCGTTTATCTGAGGTCGGTAGAGAGTTTAATTTCTATGGTTTATGTGGAATTGTTGACATAAACCTGTCATCGACTTGTTATTAAGATTGGTACCGTTGTCAGTGATGATGGACTGAGGAACTCCATATCGAGCTATTATGTCCTTTTTCAAGAAACAGACTATTACCCCTTTTGTGACATTGGCATATGATGAAGCTTCTACCCACTTGGTGAAGTAATCAATTGCTACAAATATAAACCTGTGGCCATTGGATGCTGTCGGAGTGATTTGGCCGATTATGTCGATTCCCCACATGGAGAAAGGCCATGGTGCTGACAACAAGTGCAACTTGTTGAGTGGAGCATTTATCCGGTTTGCGTACACTTGACACTAGGGGTGGGAATTGCGGGGTGGGTCCACGGGCTAACCCGCCCCGCCCGCAAAAATATGCGGGGCGGGGTGGGCAATCTCCGCGGGCGGCGGGCCAACCCGCTGGAAAACGCGCATGTGCAGATGGGTGACGGCGGACTAAAAGAACGACGCAAAAAATCCAGATCCGGAAAGAAGAAAGGCCGGGGGGCAGGGAAAAGAGTCGTCGAGTCACTTAGATTCCTTTACGACGACCGGGAGAAGCAAAATGACAACCGACAACATGACGGCGTCGACGCCACCAGACCGCACCTTCTCCTTCGCAGCTCGACCTCGTCCCGGACCGTCCGTGCACCCCCTGTACTCCGCTCCGTAACTCAACTCTTGCCGGCATCATAGAACTTTGACACGAGGTTAAAGACTTGGTAAGTCTTGTCCCTAAATCGGCTACGCTGTAGAAGAAATGCTCTGGTGAACAACCAATGTATCAGGGCGAATCATCACATGGTCCTACAGAGTAGGGTCCAGTGCTTCCTCGAATGTTCGACGATACCCTTTGACAACATCCAACATAGGAGTCACAAGCTACTCCTACTCTACATCCAAGGCCGTCAAGAGAGCCCATGAACACATTTACCCGACTGGCTAGACAGTTCACTAGGAGAAAGAATAGGATAGGATGGCAATTTATTTTTTGTTATTAATTTCATATGTATATCTTCCATTTAAGGTTTTAGTTGAAGAAAATTAATATGCGAAATTGATAAATTTATTAACATTGTCTAATGAATTTGTATGCATTTGTTTGACACTGTTTGATAAGTCTAATAAATATTGAAAAGGCTTATAAACAATTGTGAAAGGAAACATAAAAGTGTATATAGCAGCATATAAAAAGAATCGCTAACATCCATGAAAGATCCCCCTTGTATTGCGTTAGAACAAAGTGGATGAAGTGGTCAAGGCTTCACCTAAGCTACATAATGGAAACAATAAAGTTAGCATTATACAGGCAATGATTTGACAACAAAAGTGTGCAAGGTTAAGCTAAGATTCAATAAATCATGCATATTGTTACCTACCGTTTATCATTATCGCATCAACATGGGCACATTCTTCTATTATGAACTTCCCCTTTACAAAGTACACGTGGTTTTATCTAGATGCTCCCTAATGTCCATCTACATATAGTATCTTTTTCGCCATGTTGGAGGTTATATACCCAAATTGATAGCGACCGTCATGAGTCAATATCCGCATATCCACTGATGTGTCATCAACTAGTCCAATGCATCAAGCTTAATGATCTCTACTTGCCCCATCACAAAGTTCAACTTTTGAGCTTGTACTTGTAACTGATGTATGTAACCAATCTCTTGCATTGTATGTTTTTATGTGTTGAGTTAAAGTTGCTTATAAAGTGTCGTAAATAAAAATGCTAAACTATAAATGGAGGGCACCATCCGTTAGCTTCTTCTTCAACTGCTGACTTAAGGCCAGCATATCTATCTATTATGAGGCAAATGGTTTTATGACTTGTATGGTTGCTAACAACATTTTCCTTTAGTTTCCTCAAAACCAGCCCCATGTTTTAGTCTTTTCCTAATCTACGAGAGTGAATGCCAGCAGAAGTATATGATTGTTTTCATCAATGCCACAAGCAATTAATAACTTGTGAGTATACTTCCCATACAGAAAAGTTTCGTCAATGGTAACAACTGGTCTAAGGAATCTCTATGCTATAATGTAGGCCCAAATGCCCAAAAAACCCACTTAAGAGTATATACCCCGAGGGTAGTTGATCTACTCTACCCCCCAATCAATTTTTGTTTCGGGATTTGTATTTTTTATGACATAGAAGCTTAGGGAGTTCATTGTAAGACTTCTCCCAATTCTCATACACATGCTCGATAGTCCGTTTCTTCCCTTCCCAAACTTGTATTCTGCTTATGCTATAGCTAAATTCTTGTTTGACAATAGAAGCAAGCTCTGCAACCTTCATATCAGGATTGTTTCTAATAAGATTTACAAATCAGCTAGCAAGAAGATTGCAATCCAACTGTGGGTGATCCTGACTAATCAGTGGGTTAATGCATGTGTGCAGCGCCTCAAATCTCATCACTATGAATAAGCCCTCCAGCTTCTTCTTTCGGGCCTAAAGCCTCCATTTACAACCGCCATCTCTTCTCAAACAATAAACAGACCAAAGCAACATATTAGATTCTACAATAGTGAAGTTAAAATGGTTCTTCACATGGTAAGCCTTCACTACTTAAATCACATATGTTTTTGTTTTGAATCTCATGCCTTTATACAAATTGTCATTGCTACGCGAACTGCTGCAAATATTATTTTGCTCCTACTAAAAAAAAATGTAACCATCATCAATGCCAACGTTGTAGTAGGGAACAAGATCTCTAACTGCCATACTTGGTGGTTGAGCCCGCTTTGACTGATATATTGGTTGTCTTAAGTTCATAGGTACGGTTAGAGAGTTCTTTTCAGGTACTTCATCTCCTTCGTTTTCACTTTCCTTATCTTCCTCCTCAGAACTCTCCTCACAATCGGTATTCTCCTCCCTAACACCCATTCTTACATCGGTGTCCGTTATAGTTTTTGCTCCCAAACGAACCATGTACAAATTATGCGTGTCTGGTTATTGTAATATTGGAGTAATTACTCTATTTACTTCATCTTCATCATTGCCTTCCATCGAAGTTAGAATTGAGGGTTCAAATGTTAATGGCTTAGGTTGCATTTCTTCCATGTTATGTGACAAATGTGGCTGCTTACTTGCTTTGAATGTTTGCCTTTTAGAGGGGCCTCTCAAATCGTCATAGATTCTTATGTACAACTATTGTATGGTACGATCTTCATAAGATTCAATCATTTCAATAAAATTTCTAACATCTTCATCATCTCTAATTGCCATCAAGGCATAAGATGTACTGCCCCCATGGATCACATGATGCTTGTAAATTATCTCAACCCTCACTTCGATTGGATTAACTTTGATGCTTTGGCATATTCTGTATAAAAATTCAATATAGTTGACATTTTTATTCATTTTCAAATTCTTCATCAGATCCCTATCATATTCCATCCCTTAGTTATTAGCTACAATATTTCCAAACATGTAGATCATCAATTTCATATAGTCACCCATTGTTTTCCTATCCACAATATATATAAATTATCAGCTATTTAAAAAAAATGAAAATTTTAAATAATAACATTGTAAAAATTAGTCTAAAAAAAATCACAAATTTCCATTTCAATTTTAATTTTAATTTTTTCCCTTTATTGCACAACAAAAATTTGCAAATTTAAATATCAACATCGCAAAAATTATTTTACAAAAAAGAAATTACAAATTTTCATTACAATAATTTTTTATAACACATATAATATTTTAAATTTGATATTTATAACTAATATTCAATTTTTTGTCAGTATAATGTATTCTCATACTAACGTAAAAAATAACTATCACATGGTACATATTATGGGATCTACATAAATCATGTCTAGTACACTACAAACTCATAACAAGTAGTAATATTTTTCACAAAACATAACATTACAAAAACAATTTCCTCAAATACTAATATCAAATGCAATAACAAAAAAAAAAAAAAAAAACTTCAACTTTTTGTAAAAAAAAAAAATACCACAATTGATTAATTGTTAAGGAAATGATATATCTTAGTGTATTCATTTCAATCTGCACAAGTACTTCTTCTTCTTGCAAATGAGAGAAAAAAATGAAGAGATGGAGTTTGTAGATGGGCAAATAAAAATAAATGTCTTATGTTTTTGTTTCTATATTTGTATTATTAATTTAACATATTGTACTGTCAGTGACTTGCTTTTTATATGGACGGTCGGATTACTCGGGGTGGCAAAATTGAAGGTGGAGAAGTGGTTTGTACCTAGCACAATTTGTATTAAAGGTGTAGACCTTGTCCGAGTCTTCTGTTTTGCAATTTTTTGCAAAACTAAAGTCGCACACCAAATTTGTGCCTTTGAAAATTTTTGTGGGTACTATTTTTTGCAATTTTTTTGTAAAAATACTATATTAAAGAGTATACTCCCTGCTTTTATACCTAGCATAGTGAGCTCTTTGTTTGGTGCAAGCTAAGCTTGAGACAAGCCTACACTAACACAGCCAAGCCGCTTAGGCTGAGAATGCTTTTCTTCTTCTTTTCTCTCTCTCTCTCTCTCTCTTTAATGCATCGGAGTGCATTTAGAAAAGGTTTTAAAGTTTGAGGACTTTACAATGATTTCGATGATGGGTCTAGAGGATTTTGATTAAGAGTTTGACAAAGGAAGTGAATGTTTTGAGGGAAATTAGATGCGGAAACAGGTTTGAAAGAGAAGAAACAAGGTAGATTTTTTGTTTCCTTACTTCATCGAGCCTATCAATTAGGAAGGAAGTTTCTCAACAAATAAACAAATTTAAGCAAGAAAATAGAAGGAAATTTAACAATTAAATCTTATTGTAGTTTTTGGTGTTCTCTAAGAAGAATAAGTAAGTTAGGGTTATGATTGGAATGTTGTTGACAATGAGTTTCCATCTGATTTGTTGCTAATTTCTCTCTCTATGTCTCTCTCTCTTTTTCAAGGAAGTAAAGGAATAAGATTTTGAAGAAGGCAATGAGAGAAATAGGGAGGGAAAGAGAGAGAGAGAGAGAGAGGAAATTAGTAGAGAAATAGAGAAGATTGTTAGTATGGCTAAATAAGTTTTTGCTAGAATGAATATTAATTATGGAACTAAAGATGGGGTTAGGAATGATGATTGAAGGAAATTATGTACTAAGGGTTAATTTAAAAGATGATTCAACATGATGTTTGATATATAATTTCAATTCAAGTATCTGTAAACGATAGCAACTATCTGATATGATTTCTTTCAAATTTTATTCAAATGACTAGTTTTTAGTTGTCTTTATAATATATAACATTAAATTTTTTTCCTAAGGGGAAAAAAATGAAAAAGACACACATACACACATATTAAAACTTTGTGAGTAATCCACATAAATACATTTCAATTGGTCTGATTAATGGGTTGATCCGAGCACGACATGAAAATCTCCTAGGTTGAATTAACAATTTAGATTTTATTTTATTTTGCTATTTTTCTATTTTATTTTTAATAAATTAGTTATACTAGCACTTTGTCAGTATCTTGTTAGTATCATGTGTCAAATAACGTGTCACATAAGTACAACATAACGGTATTATAATAGTAGATCAACCGAATCCCTTATTTAAACCAATTTGTAAAATATTGATCCTTTATTTTAATTAATTGCATATCATGGCATTTAACAATGAGTTGATGGAATCTCTTATTTAAATCACTTTGCAAATTATTAATTTTTATTTTAATTAGTTGAAAGTTTGATCTTCTATTTAAATTTATTCCAAATCGTTAATCCTTTGTGGTATAATTCTTTTTTTTTTTTTTTTTGCTTGGTTTACTCATTATTGAGATTGATCCATAGGCTTTTTTTTTAGCCAAATGACTTTCAATAGAAGAAAACTAAGACAAAAGTTTCAAATGACTAGCCTTCCTACTTATCAGGAGGTCAGGCTCTAGAATTAATAAATAAAAGTCTAAGCAAAGGGAATAAGAGGTTCAGACCTCGAAGAGATAAGAACATCCCCTTTTTGCTTTAAGATACAACCCAATATGCACAAATATTAGCTTTATGACTTATTAAACTAAAACAACATGACTTAAAGAAGGCCTTAAAGATAAAATATCCAATGCAACAAGCTTAACAAACCAACAAGCAGGGGAAACATCAGAGAGGCTAGAGAAAAGAAGTGAACAATTAGTCTCCACATGAATTTTCTACCATTGCCTTTCCTTTGCAAAATACATAGCCTCAAGGATAACTTTAACTTTTATAAATTCAATGTTAAGATGCTTTGACACTCTTGATTTTGTTGCTAGGAGACATGAATCGCTATCTCTTGCAACAAAACCAAAGCCTACATGCAAGGATTTTGCATCTATTAAGCCATCTCAATTTAATTTTACAACTCCATCATCAAGTCGTAACCAACATTGTTGTAGCTACTATAAAATTTCAAAAATAGAACAATGAATTTTCCTTAACACCGATGTTGGATTAAGAGATTTATTTTCAAATATGCATTTATTTTGGTGTTTCCAAAAAAACCACATTGTCACCATCACTTGAACATAGACATCCTTCCATTCTCCTCCTAGCTCAATCAACTCTTTCAACAATGTCATAAGCCATTCCTCCACTCTTCTAACTAAGGCTAAGTTTCCTTTGTATCCTATCACATAAAACCAAATGGCTTTTGTCTAATGACAATGGGAAAAAAATATGCTCAACAGTCTCTATTTGGTTACAAAATAAACATGTATATGCGAATCAACATTTCCTCTTGAAAAGATTAGCATTTGTAGCCAGGCTATTGGTGCAAGCTCTCCATAAAAGTGTCAATTTTGGTGGACATTCAACTTTCCAAATGATTTTCCAAAGCTGCTTATCTACTTGAAAACTTGCAAAAGGATTTTTGTTACCATCTACACCAGTTAATTTCAAAATGCTTAAAGATTTGTAAGCAAATTTCATCGATTTCTAGCCTAATCTCTCAAATAGCCAAATAATTACATCATTTTCTTCCAATCTATCTAAGGGTTTCTAATTGCTTCTAATTCAACATGTGATAGATCATTTACAACTTCATTAAGCATCTAATTTCTATCACTAGAAATCAAGCTTCTCACCTTTAGAGTTTCTGCCCCACTTACTAAAGCTTTAGATTGTTACCTAAAAGAGCAAATAGATGGTACCATGGATCTTTCCACACTTTTATGCTATCTCCATTACCCACTTGCCACATAAAATCATGTTTGTCGAGTCTAATTTTTTATTTTCCATTTCTAATCCGATCTATACTAGACCCTATGCTTATCTAATGTAGACCCTCGACTTGAGTTAGGAATTTCATTTTATTTTGGTGTCGCCACCCCAACTGTAGTTGGGAAAGATTGAATTAGGACTAATTGAGCAGATTAGTCCTAATTTGGACCACTGGTCAGCGTAATTTTCTTTTTCATTTTTGTGAAAAGAGGAAAGGGAAAACCAAAGTTTCTGGATTCGGAGGCTAACCTATTAAAATCCTAAGGTTACCATTCTAATCTCCTAAAATCTAAACCTTTTCCAAATGTCTTTTATTTTATTTTTCGTTATCTTTTTATTGTGTTTTTGAATAAGTTACTCTAAGAAAATGATTTTTTATTCTTTTTAGAGTTGCCCCAAATGGGTGCCTACGTACCTGCTATTCAGGATCAAACGTGCCGTAGTTCACTTTTCTTGAAAAATTTTAATGTGTTGGTGATTTTTAATTGTGAAATTTCTTTTGATTTATATTTTTACCATTTTAGTATTTTTCTAAAAAAATCTAAGCCTAAGCTTGATAATTTGATTTTTTTTTAAATAATATTTTAAGGAAAAACCAATTTTGGATTTATTTAAGAAAATAATTTTTCTAAGTGATAAAAATTTCATTTTTCTATTTTTCAACCCATTTCTACTATTATAAATTTTTATTGATTTTTATCAATTTTTATTAATTTTTATTATTATTATTAATTTTTTATAATTTTTATTAACTCTTATTAATTTTCATAATTTTTTATTAATTTTTATTAAAAAAATTTCTCCTAGATTTTTTATCTATCTTATTCTAAAATCTAAATTATTATTATTATTATTTTCTAATATTTTTATCATTTTCTTTATATACATTTTCACATTTTTATTATTTATTATTATAATTATTTATTCTTATTCTTATTCATCCCAAATTAATTCCTAGAAAAAACTAATCTAAATTCTAACATTTTTTATTTTTGAATTAAACAACAAATAAATAACTAAAGAAATTCAAAAAATAAAAAATAAAATAACCAAATAAATAAATAAGAAACAAATAAATAAAATAAAAAAAATTGAAAAATCCGACTTACCTGGATTCGGGTCGGGTCGAAGCAGGTCGGGTTAGGTCGATCGGACACGGTGGTTGGGAGTGCTCGTTGACAGCGTTCCGGCAGCCTTTCGAAGCGATTAAGGTGTCGGTTCCTAGGTTTTCGGGAGTAGGGAACTCAACTGTGGCAGTGGATTTCTCTAAAAGCGCCTCCTGGTGACGGCTCGACGCTTGATCGGTGATCGCGGCTTGGCAACTCCAGCAAGGCTTCGATTCTCTCTCTTTTCTCTCTTTTTCTCACTTTTGATCCGTGCCTCTACCTCCTCCCTTCATCCTCTATTTATAGGCATAAGAAATCGAGTTCGATAAGCTCGGATTTCTACTGATTGAGGCAAATCGAATTTCGATTGAAACCCATCTCCGATTAGTGCAAATCCTTTGATTTGTTGCAATTTGATTTCAATTGGATGATGTTTATCTTATTTCTGTTGAAGATATGCTGGATTTATGCAAAAAATCGAATCAAAACGGTTGAAATTCGATTTTTTCTCCTCGCCGGTGATCTCAGATGAAGGTTGAAGATGATCACATGCCCGACGCGTGCGTCCGCTCCAACTAATCAGTTGCTTCTACGTGTCCCAAGCGATGAAGAAAAATTGCAAAACATAGAATCTGCCTCCCCCACGTTTCGAACCAGTTGGGCTAGCCCACTTACTCGATTTTCAATTTGCATATATGCAATGCGGTTTTTTTTTTTGTATTTTTTTGAAATTTCAAAAATTTGTAAAAATTATTTAATCCTTTTTATTGCCATTTCTGCAATTATTTTCCAAAATTGATATATTTTTCCTATTTATTTTATTTTTTGAATGTTTTTCCTAGTTTTGCTAAATCAGAGAAAAAATGGAAAAAATTGAAAATTAATTATTGTTGATTATTATTGATCATTAGGGGCAAAAATGGGGTGTTTACAATGTTCAATCACTTGTCTTCCTTATAAAATACTCCTTCATCCCCAAGAAGATCTACCTCTTGATTAAGCTATTAAGAAATCAAAATTTGGACCTCGGGTCATACTCTCTTGAGCTTTATGAATGCCTTTTCAAGCTATAACCAAATCAAGATACATGAACTCGACTAAGTCTACAACTCATTTGTTACCAATTTTGGCACATATTACTATAATGTCATGCCTTTTGGACTAAAGATTGCAAGGGCAACTTATCAATGTTTGGAGACAATGATGTTCAAATCACAGATTGGGCGAAACATAGAAGCTTACATGGATGGCATGATCATCAAGAGCAAGCAGCCTAGCAACTATATTGAGGATCTTCAAGAAACCATTGACATCTTAAGAGAGTACAACATGAAGCTAAATACGTAGAAATGCATCTTTGGGGTTACTTTAGGAAAGTTTTTGGGATCCATGGTTACCATTAGAGTCACAAAGGCAAACCTTGAAAAATTTTGAGCTATCTTGGAAATGCAGTCCTTGAGAACTATTAAGGACGTCTAGCACCTCATAAGGTAAATTGTCGCTTTGAACATATTCATGTCTAAATCAATCGACAAATGTATGGAATTTTTCAAAATTCTAAAGAAGCCATTAATTTTCCAATGGATCAAGTAGTGCCAAGTAGCATTTAAAGATTTGAAAGCTTTTTTGACCACTTCTCCAGTATTATCTAAGTCAGTCCCTGGTAAAGAGTTGTACCTATATTTATCTATAAGTAAACAAGTCCTTTTTGTAGTATTAGTTTAGGCTAATGGAAGGTAGCACAAGCTTATGTACTATGTAAGTCACATTCTTTAAGGACTTGAACTAAGATATTCCAGGGTAAAAGAGTAAGTGAAGCGTGTCGTTCGTAATGGAAAGAAAGATATCGCTACTTCTCCTCTTTCTTGGACCGCCGGCCTGAACACAATGGTCTCTGACCAGGACCAGGAACCAATTTGCATTTTTATCTTGGCATGTCGGTGCTTTTTTACCGTGGGCATCTTGCCGGGAAGTTGGTGGGCTCATCACGTTACCCTAGCAGTGGTGGTATTTGTAAGGAAGCTTTGGCTATACTTTGAAGCCCATCAAGTAGTTATCCTAATGGATTAACTGCTTCGTTAGATATTACAAAAGCTTGATACTTTTGAAAGAATGGTTAAGTATACCTGCCTAGACCAGCTTCTGAGCAGTAATCTTCTACCTATTATGAGCCCTTAGCTCTTTGCTTAGTGGGAGATCAACATCCTAGGTCCCTTTCCTAAGGCTACTGGCCAACGATAGTACTTCATCACCACTATTAATTATTCTTCTAAATAGATGGAAGTAAAAGCAATGACAAAAATAACAGAAAAAAGTGTGGAAAGTTTCATTCTAAAAAACATATTTAGTAGGTTTGGCATGCCATATACCCTGATAGTTGATAATGGGATGTTTAGATAATTATGTTTGAAGGAAATCAAAATCCATTATACCTCAATGGCTCATCCTTAGTCCAACGGCTAAGTTAAGGAAATAAACAAGACCATCTTATATAGCTTAAAGAAAAGGTTGGATCATGCAAAAGGTAGGTGGGCGAACAAGCTCCCCTACATCTTATGGGGATATCAAACCACTCATTGAATAGCGATAGGGGAAACACTATTCAAGCTCACCTTCATATCAGAAGTAATCCTACTGGTTGAGCTAGAAATTTTTAATGCGTGCACTCAAGCTATGGATGTACTAATGAATGAGATCGATCTATGAGCCAATTTATATTTGATTAAGGAAGTCTAAGACTTAGCAAGTACTCGTGTAGTAGCCTATCAACAAAGGGAAATATGGTACTATGACAAAAAAGTCAAATATAAGACTGTTTGACCTAGAGACCTAGTATGTAGAAAGTTAGAAGCCACTGGATCGGGAGAAAGGTAAGGCAAATTGACACCTAATTAGGAAGACTAGTTTAGAATCAAGGAGGAAGTTAGCTATGGTGCATATAAACTTGAAAGATTAAACGAGTAATTGATCCTTAGGATTTAGAGTGCTAATAACTTGAAATTGTACTTTGAGTGAAACTCATTCGTAAAAATGTTATTAAGCAATAAAATGTTAATATTTGTCTCCGTTTAATGACTTATCTTCAAAAAAAAAATAAAAAAATCTTAGATGCTTAATATGTATTTAACGAGATCTCTAAAGCCTTCAACTTTCTTAAACTTCACAAAGGACGAATTATCGGCTAGGTCTCCATAACCCCTTTTGGGGAAAAAGGATGACCAACTTTCCAAACCTTAGCTAAGGTCATAGATGACCCAACACCAACTGGTTTCAACTAGACTAGGTTTGCCAAAGTAAATAAAACTTAAACACTTTGTCAATCAGGCTTAACCTTGAACATCCAAAGTGTCAGAAACAAAGATACATATCCCTAAGATGGTACAAAACCAGCAATATAGTGAAACATGCAATAAATTTACAAGTTCAACCTAATAATGGAGCATGTAAAGAACAATAATGGAAAAGATAAATAAAGGAGATGTAATATCAGAATGGAAATAATGTCTTTATTCGATGATTTACATGAAAAGGGGTTAGCATACCAACCCGATGGATTACAAAAAAAATCCTTACAAACCTAAAAGATAGAAAGGGAAGAAAATTAAGATTGTCGGTTGGAAGCAAGAGCAGGAGGGTCTTCAAAAGCCTCAACTATTTTCGCATCTACAACCGAGCTAGGCAGTTTGACAAGAGCTTCTTAAGGAGAAGCAGGATCCGTAAGAGGATCAAGGCTTGGAGGTGGGGGGACCTCATCACTAAGAGCGTCCCATAGCCCTATGCCTACCTTAATGGTATCATCCACAACTCTAGTATGGGCTTCAAACTCTACAAGAGTGTCATCATTGTCTTCTAGCTTGTCAAGATTAAGCTCTAAGTAAAACTTGAGCATGGCCACTTTGGTTGCCTTGAAACTGTCGATGTACACCTCCACCTGTAGCTTTACCCATTCATCACTATTCATAATCTCATAATGGACCTTTATCTTCATTGTACCAACCTCCTGTTAGAATTCTTCAATTTGAGTTTGATGACATTTGAGATCGTCCTTCAAGCTTATGATTCTTTCTTTGTATCTCTTTTCCCTACTCTCGAAAGACTCGACTAGAGACTTCAACATTGTCAACTCACCCTTGACTCCAGACAGTTGCTCGAAGAGGCTGTTTGATTTCTTTAATTACTCTTCCATGAGTGTTGTTCTTACTGGTAGCTGACTTAGTTTAGTTTCCTAGTTCGTCCATTTGAGCCTAGTTTTGCTTGACGAGCCCCTCTAAGACAGTCGCCTTCTTTTGACACGAAGTCTTGACATTCTTTACGTCTTAGGCCCTCTATAAGAGACTCACAATCTAGTTAAAGTAATATTGCCTCTTCACTTGGACATCTTCATAGTCTAGGCGAAGAGTAGCTACCTTCCTTCTCTCCTCCTATAGGGCTTGACAAAGCATAAATACCAAAGAGTTGGTCTACAAAAAGAAAATAAGAATGTTAGAGGAAATTATAAGATAACAGTAGAAAGAAGGAAGATAAGGGAGACAAACCTCATATAGTCGGGTTTACACCAAGGTTTCCACATTATCATGCATAACCTTACACCCTAGTGCATTAATCTTACCTTGGTCTAACGGAAGTACTACATGGGACATAACTTGGCGTCATAGTTCAGGATTTCCTATAACCTTGTCTCCATCCGCACATCCTAGCTTAAGATGTATATAGGGCCCCTTGACAAAAATTTTAGGCTTAAGGATTGTTTACGCGATGTACTGGGTAGAGAAGACAACTCTCGAAGCCCTCTAGCAAGTTGAGTAGTTTGGCCTGTTGTGCTTGAGCCAACTTTTACCCTTCACCTATTTGTGAGGTTGGCTGAAGGGTACTTGGCCACGTCTTTATTAATTAGGATGTATTGGCTGATTCTAGCAATGCCCCCTTTGCCCTTATGGCTAACTGTGGCATCTTCCTCCCTCGACCTCTTCTTGGGTTTTGGAGGCATGGTGGATCCCTCAATCTATTTGCCCTTCCCAACAAGCTCAACGGTAGGACGTTTGTCTTGGACTAACTATGACTCCTTAATCTTTATCCCTTTTTTCTTCGGTTGGAGAGGACCTTCACCATCCTCTTCTTTGCTACCTTCCTCTTTCTCATTAGAAGGAACTTTCTCTTATGTTTTCTCTAGGATGGCCCCAATCCCAAATTGTATGGTGATAATCATTTTGGTATTGTAAAATTGTCATGGCTTGCCTAATTGCCTCAACAAAAAATTGGCTACCCATTTATCATTGTTTAAGAGGTCTATAGGCCCCATCTTGATCAACTCAACCCATCCATTCTAGAAATTAAGGTCATTGTCCGACTTAATTTTAACAAATTTATCATTCCTCCCATGTATGGAGGAGGCTAGGCCTTCGGACAACTTGTAATTTGGTCAACAAGTCAAGTAATACTAACCTATCACTGACCTATTCCTTTTGATGGTGTAGAAGTACTGAAATAACTCGAGCGTGAGTCATATCCTATGATCTATACATAAAACCTTAAAGGCTATTAGGATTTGGAATGAATTCGAAACAAGCTGACAAGGGTTAACTTGGTAGTAATTAAAGAATACCTTTTGAAACTCTAAGAATAGCAGTAGAATTCCAAACTCAAAAATGTTTGTAGTATATGAAGAACTCTCACTTTGTTGCCAAAGCAACCCTATAAAGTGAACTTGACTTAACCACCTGCCACTCTTCTAGCATAAGCTTGAAGAACAAAAATACACTCTTAATGTCAGTGTTGGAGATTTTGCTTTAGATGCCATTGGGTTTATCACCGCCAACTATAACGATGTTGTATAGTGGTACCAAAGGTCTCTTACCTTTTCCATCATCATCATAGACATCTCTTAGCAACTCATTGATAGCCAATTGCTTGCTTACTTCCGCTACCATTGCCATGCTAGTAGACTTAGTGTCATTAGGAAGCTAATAGCCCTCTTAGGCTCTAGTGCCAGTATAAGCCATTGCTCTTTGATGGTGTGGTGTGGGAAGAATTTGATTCGATTCCTAACATACCTAAAGAGAAAATGTGAGTTTAAGAAAGGTGAGAAATGGGTTAAAGATAATCAGAGGACTTCGATTTGAATTGGAGGAGATAGAGCACTTCAAATAAGAAAGAAGCAAAGGAATCTCTCTCTCTCTAATTTAGATATTTATAGCTGAACACGAACACAAAGGCGAGTAGATATCAAAGTGACACCTTGCTAAAAAGACCTTGAGCGAAGAGATCTTGATGCATGGTGTCATGTTGAAATGAATGATCAAGATGCATTTACGTATAATTATCGTATCAAGGCCAATCGATCAGCACTTGACATGTGTTCGTGAGCATTTAATGTGCTTAAATTCACATACGTAAAGATAAATTAAATTAAAACTCCCTCAAGAAGCCAATCAATGGATACCTGGATGGCCTCCCCAATATTTCACCTTCTCAAGACATGTCATACCTTTTCGTTCTAACTTGAAGGTCACAAGTACAACTTAAGGAGGTCGTTCTTGATTCTATGACTTGAGAGGTCATACCTCTTTAGTCCAACTCTACACTTAACAGTTCTTACCATTGCGCATGACACAACGATTTCACTAAAACCATCAGCACCTCTAAAATAGCTCAGATACCATGCCTGCTCTAGTTTGTAGCTTAAGACCATAAGTCGGACCCTTTATATTAGCTCATACGCCCACGTAATGTACTGGACTAGGGAGACGACTCTCGAAGCCCCCTACCAATTTAAGCAATTTGGACTACCGCACTTAAGCTAACTTTTACCCTTTGCTTCTATATGAGGTTGGCTAAAGGGTCCTTTTCCATGTCCTTGTCGATTCAGACATATTAGTCAGTTCCAGCAATGCCTCCTTCACCCTTATAGCTAGATGCAACATCTTCTTCCCTTGACCTCTACTTGGGTTTTGGGGGCATGGTGGATCTCTCAATCTGTTTACCTTTCCTAATGGGCTTGTTGGTAGGACATTTGTCCTGGATCAGCTGCAACTTCTCAATCTTTATCCCTTTTTCCTTTGGTTGGAGAGGGGCAACCTTGTTATTTTGGCCTTAGTTGTCTTTCCTGCTTTTTGCCATGGCCTTATTTTGGACTCAAAACTAGGTTATATTGGCTTTTTTAAGCTAAATCTCTACAAAAGTAAATAAGAGTAACTTAAGTTGAAAGAATAAACCAAAGAAAACAAAAGTCATAGGTAAGGAAAGGACAAGCATAGTGTTGAGTACAAGTCAATAAGAGCCCTTCCCCTATGAGGCAATCGGCATGCAAATCTATAACTCGGTCTATATCAGTACAATGGCAGAGGAACAAATAATACCTTCGCCTTCCTCTTCTTCCTCGCTTGCCCCGTTGCCTTCCTCTTTCTCATTGGAAGAAACTTTCTCTCATGTTTCCTCGGATATGGTTATGATCATTTTAACATTGTAAAATTGTCATGGCTCGTCCAATTGCCTCAATCGAAAATTTTCTACCCATCTATTGTTGTCTAAGAGGTTTATGGGCCCTGTCTTGATCAGCTTAACCTATCCAATCTAGAAATTAAGGTCGTTGTTTGACTTGATTTTAACAAATTTATCTTTCCACCTATAGATAGAGGAGGCTAAGCCTTCAAACAACTTAAGCTTTGGTTAATAAGTCAAGTAATATCAACCTATCG
The DNA here is from genome assembly GCA_037954665.1 of Laguncularia racemosa. Classification (NCBI taxonomy): domain Eukaryota; kingdom Viridiplantae; phylum Streptophyta; class Magnoliopsida; order Myrtales; family Combretaceae; genus Laguncularia; species Laguncularia racemosa. The sequence goes on from JBBMOL010000006.1 coordinate 3,886,150, forward strand.
TTGACTTGTTCCTTTTGATGGTATAGAAGTACTGAAACAACTCGAGCATAGGTCATATCTTAGGATTTGTATGCAAAACCTTAAAGTCCCTCAAGATTCAATATGAATTCAGGATAAGTTGACAAGAGCTGACTTGGTGGTAATTAAAGATTGTCTTCTAGAACTTTGGGAATAGTAGCTGGATTTCAAACTTTAAGTGTTTTTAGTATGCAAGGAACTCTCACTTTGCCGCTAATGTAACCCTATTGAGTGGAATCAGCTAGACCACTTGCCACCCTTCCAACATGGGCATGAAGTGTAAGGATACACTCTTGATGTTAGTCTTGAAGATTTTTCTTTGGAAGCCGTTTGGCTTGTCACTACCAACGACAATGTTGTCGTGTAGCAACACCAAAGGTCTCTTGCCTTCACTGTCATAGTCATAGATGTCCTTTAGTAACTCATCGATAGCTAGCTGCTTGCCTACTTCCACGGCTGTCATTGTGCTAGTGAACCTAGTGTCATCATTTGCTGTCCCCTGTTCTATGATGGTGTGGGAAGAATTTGATCTAATTTCTAACATTCTTAGAGAAAAACATGTGGTTTTAAGAAAGGTGAGAAATGAATGAAAGATAATTGGAGAACTTCAACGTGAATTAGAGGAGATAGTGCACTTCAAATAAAAAAGAAGCGAAGGTATTTCTCTCTCTCCAATTTAGATATTTATAGCCAAGTATGAACACTAAGGCACGTAAATATTGAAGTGACACCTTACTGAAAGGACCTCAAGCGAGGAGATCTTAACATGTGGCATCATGTTAAAATGAACGACCAAGATGCATTTGCTTATAACCATTATATTAGGGTCAATTGTCCAACACTTGACATGTGTTCGTTGGCATTTAATGTGCATAAATTCATGTGCATAAAGACAAGTTAAATTAAAAACTTTCTTGATAAGCTAATCGATGGATGCATGGATAACTTCCCCATTATTTCACCTTTTCAAAACAAGTCGTACCTCTTCACTCTAGCTCAAGGGTTACAACTACACCTTAAGGAGGTTGTTCTTAGTTCTATGACCTCATACCTCAATTTGGCTCTACGCTTAATGGTTCTTGCCACTGTGCATGACACAACAATTTCACTAAAACCATCAATGCCTCTAAAACAACTCAGATGCCATGCTTGCTTTGGTTTGTAGCTTAAGACTATAAGTTGGACCCCTTAGATTAGCTCGTACACCTACACACATATCTTAATGGCTTGTCTAGTGTATATTCTCTTTGTTGACTAGCCACCAAAAAGAGTGGAGGGAAAATGTTGATAGGCCATTTTAGCTATAGGCTCAAATTTGGTTTAAGCCCATATTCTATTTTATATAAGAAGCTCGATCATGAACCCAAGTGAGATCTCGGCTTTCTTACCTCTAGTTTCTTGACTTGGTCAATTGCAGATAGGATTCGTTGTAGGTCGAATCATTCACTCTCCCACTACTTGAATACCTCGATCATGTGGCCATAGATGTGCTCCATGTTCTCTAAGGATAACTGCACATCGGTGTAACGTATAAATACCAAAAGCTATATATTGGTAAAGGGATCAAAACCTTTCAACCTCTTAACTATTTTTCCACTTATCTCCTTAGTCTCATTAAGTGTTCTAACTTGAGCATTGTAGTGGTAATGTTAGATAGCCCTAGTACCCCTATAGCTCACATTTTCCTTGTGCTCTACAGGTTCACTTATCTTCCTACCGAACCCACCAACAACACTTGATTTAGTGTATACTGATATTTATGAATTAAATGGTATCTTAAATAGAGTTGGAAAATGTTGTTTTATCACATTTAGCAATGGCAACTCAAGATATACTTATGTGTATTTTCTTAGAATAAAGATGAAGCTTTTAGTGCTTTCAAATTGTATAAAGTTGAAGTGGAGAACTTGCATAATGAAAGAGTCAAAACTCTAAGAAGTGATAGAGACGAAGAGTATCTATTTAGTGAGCTTAATTCATTTTGTAAGGAAATGGGATACTCCATTAAGTAACAGTACCTTATTCACCTTAATAAAATAGTTTAGCGAAAAGGAAGAATCGTACATTGGTTGACATGATAAATCCTTTGTACTAAATGCAAAACAATCAAATAGCTTATGGGGAGAAGAATTATAAATTGGGTGTCATATTTTAAATTGGATTCCTTCTAAGAAACTAAGTTTCTTGCCTTATGAAGTATGAAAAGGAAAGAAACTAAATTTGAATTATCTTATAGTATGGGGATACATTATTGATCCTAAAAGGACTAAGTTAGGGGCAAGAGGATCAAATGGAATATTTATGGGATATGCTATAAACTCTAAGGCCTATCACATGTTAGATTTAGAATCTAATGTGATTTTAAAAATTAGATGTTGAGTTTATTGAAAATAAATGTAATGTAGAAGATACACTTACCAATGAAGTAATTTTTGGTGAAAATTCAAAGAAGCACCTTTGTAATGCTTTAGATGTGAAACCTAGAAGAAGTCAAGAAGCTAGAAAATAAAAAGATTAAGGTTCAAATTTTATTTTTTCTTGGGCTTTATTTTTTTTCTTGTAGAAGAAAACAGAGAGATAGTAACTTATAAGATCCCTGTGATTTTGCATATATTATTATTTTGAGAGGTTGTTGGACCGTTTTCATTGAAATTAATAAAATATTTTCACTTTTAATCCTATTTAGTGAGAGAAAAAATGATGAAAATAACATAAAAATTAAAAACAAATTAGAATAAAGATATCAAATATTCCAATTCTCTCTATTTCTTTTGTCTCCAATAAACAATTAAAAAGAAAAGCATTTTTTTTTTCATTTCCCCACATTTTCATTTTATAAATCTAAATAAGAAATAAAAACTATATCTTTTTCCCCTTCTATTATTTATTCCTGCCAATGTCCAATGTAACAACTTCATTAGAATGTAGGACTACTCTACTCTCTCCTCGAACCGGAGCATTAAAGATTCTCTCTTTCCAACATTGCTGGTTGGTTGGTACTATACGATGAACGGTACCTCACTCTGACTGTTGAGTTAGACGATGAACAACGCTAAATGGTGAGATTGAATCGGTCCCGCGGGATCGTAAACTTCTATATAAATATGATAGCAGTCCTGCATGCATCCAAATGGAGACTTACATCCTGATAGTGAGTGGGAAGCCTGACTGTACATTTCCACTCACAAAAGCACACGCAGAACTTTTTCTACCAATACAATACTCATTCATGAATCCTAATCCATAATCTCTCTCTAACTCTCTCTTTAAATCAATTCTATTTCTTCTCTATACAAATTCTATCTTTTTCTTTTTCTTTTTTAATTTAGAATTTTTAAAATTAAAAAGAAAAGAAAAGTAAAGATGGCATCTTTAATGTCACAACTAGGATTACCATTGAAGAACGTTTACAGGATTTGGGAAGATCGGAGTTTCATCAGATGGAGGAAAAGAGACCCTCACGTCACCCTCCGATGCCATGAATCCATGGAAGGTTTGACCTTTTTATCTATCAATCCAATTAATATTATTTTTAATGTAAATGTCAAATTTTTCTACTCTATTAAGCTTTGACATAATAACTGATTGGTTTTCTTCTGAGTTCTCAACTTAGTTTTTATTAAGCACTTGTTAAAATAATAAAATTTGCCAGCATCTTCAATTTACGTTACTATTGTGGTTTAAATTTCTTTCATTTTGTATTTTTTATTTCAACTTGTCATGTTTGTGTTGTCTATATTTTATACTTTGCAGTAATATTATTATAATTTTTTATGATGTTTAAACTAAAAAAATTATAGTTTTATATATATCTTAAAATCTATAAATTTTATAGAATATATGTTATAATTCTAGGAAGTTGTTGGATAGTTTTGCCACTAGATTTTTTTGATAATGTACTAAGTCTTAAAGTTATAGAAATGAAATGAAATCAATTATATTTTGATATTTAAAATAAAAGTAGAAATAGATGAAAATCCCTTAAAATTAATAAAATATTTTCACTTTCAAATAACGTAAAAATAAAAAAAAAATCAATAAAGACATAAATATTTCACTTCTGATTGTTTCTTTAATCTTCTTTACTAACCAACATAAAAGAAAAACATTTTATTCCATTTTCTTGTATTTCCATTTGATAAATCTAAATATGAAATAAAATGTATATTTCTTTTTCCTTCTTTTATTTTTTTTTAATTTTTATTGCCAATTTCCAACATCACAACTTCAGTAGGATGTAGGACGACCCAACTGGAAGAGTAAAGATTCTCCCTTTCCAACGTTATTAGTTGGTACTATACAACGCTGACTATTGAGTTGGATGAGACCAAACGCACGTCTCCATGTAGAGTGGAAATGCTGACTGTACATTTTCTACTCCCAAGCACAAGCAGAACTCTCTCTCTTTACCAACACAATTACTCATTCATAGATCCCAATCCATAATCTCTCTCTCTCTCTCTCTATATATATCAGTTTACTCTCTGTCCAATTCTACTCCTTGTTAGGATTTTTAAAATTTAAAGAAAAAAAATAGTAAAGATGGTATCTTTAATGGCACAACTAGGATTACCATCGGAGAAGAACGGTTACAGGATTTGGGAAGATCAGAGTTTCATCAAATGGAGGAAAAGAGACCCTCACGTCAGCCTCCGATGCCATGAATCGATTGAAGGTTTGAACTTTTCAACTATTAATCCAGGGTTTATATATCAAAATTTCACTATATTCAGCTTTGTATGGATTTTGGTTTTGTTTTATATTTAAGTAATTATTATGGATTTTTATTGGGGATTGATTTAGTTGGGTCCGGTTAACAGATGCCATAGTCATTCGTTTTCATGTTTACTGGATTTATCAATCTTTTTTAGCTTTAAGGGAGTATAATTATTCTCGTTCGAAATTACTGAGATACGGGATGGAACTTTCCCATCATTATGATATTTTTTGTATGGGCCCTCGTTTTATGCCTTAAAACCATAAACGGGGATATGTGATTGGTAGATACGCTGATGGAGTGTGATTCCATAATGGCAATGAAAGGACAGATACACTGGGGTAATGGAAAATTGGAAATGGGAGGGGAATGCGGATATGAAGGCTTGAGTTAGTGATAGTTTGTTATTATTCAATATCATCATCCAATATTAATCAACAGTGTTAGTTGAAAGGTAAATTGTTAATTGAAAATAGTTGTTTTTGACTATTAGGATCTAGTTGTCATTGGAGGGAATGATGGTTGTTGTCCATGTTGGTGGCTGATGGTGGCGGTTGAAGTTATTGTTGGATTGAAGTGACTGTGAAATTAAGAAAATGCTTTCCTTTTCTGAAAATTTCAAAAGCAATTTACTCATCTATTCTATTTATTATAGCAATTGAAGACTATATGTCTCCACACCTCTTAAAAGGTTATCGATAATAGTCAATAACCATGAAGTCACTTACTCTCACCTAAAGATAATGTAATGTTATGTGATTATAGTTATATCCAGTGAGACATTGCTTCTCGTCTATGTTTTTAAACCAAAACATTTCATTAGATTCCTCATGATAGAGTATTTGAAAAATAAAAGTTCTAGTAAAGCAGATAATTTATCATAAAGTGAACACAAAATTGTAATTCTATTTTTTTTTAATAATTATATTATGATGATTAAATCAGATTCTATAATTATTTTACGTTTTGAGTCATTGTGATCATTTAAATTCTGGGTGCGCACACACAGAGTGTGCATGTGCCTCTAGTTTCATATAATATGTTGATGGAAATCATTATCAATTGATTGGCATATTATATGTTGCAAAGATCCAAAAAAATTTTCAGGGTACTTACCATGAAAATAAAAGAAAATAAAAGGAAGTTGTAAAATAAAATCACATTAAGATGGTTTTATTTGTAAGTGTATTTTTTTTCCTTACTAAAATAGAGCATTTTTCACTTGTTTATTAGTGTTCAATTATGCCTAAGTTGTTCTGTTATGCAACATTCATGCAAGGAGGTGTTTGAGCTGCTTTTGATTTGTGAAAGTGTTGCTTAGACATGGACTTTTTCGGTGACATATAGGATCACTTAAGTATTGGTGTGAGCGCAGCAAGGTAGATTTCCTTGCTTCAAAGGCTGCTGTATGGGACGATGATGCCATCAAAGGTGCTCTTGATAGTGCTGCTTTCTGGGTCAAGGGTTTACCTTTTGTCAAGTCTTTGGCTGGATACTGGAAATTTTTTATGGCTTCTAACCCTGAATCTGTTCCCGATAACTTTTATGATCATGCATTTCAAGATTCAGACTGGAACAGTTTGCCTGGTAATTTTATGATCCTAATTCCTCTCTTCCTGATGTTTTATGAATTCTCTCCTTTTCAAGCATTGATTCCTGAATCTTGTTTTCATCTTCTTGCTGTGTAGTGTGCTTTCATTTTCTCAAAGGCTACATTTGTACCTGGATGTATTTTTCTGAAAAGGATCATAGGACATTTCCAATTTCTTTTTGAGATTTTGCATCATTTTTTTATGTACTTTGCATCCTCGTAGTCACTTGTTTCCTTCTGCTTTGTAGCTTTTGTAGACAAGTAGTTACCTTTCATCAGGGAAATTTGAACTTGGTTTCTGGCTTATGAAATTTCGTGATAGTTTGATTTACTTTTATTTGACATGAATGCCTGCATGATGGTGCTTTAGATGGATAAAATCTGAAATGAAAAGTAACAAAAAGACTAAGTGATATTATTAATTTATTGCTTTGGCTTGTACAATTCTGATGGGAAATCATATGTAAAGAAAATTTTCCACAAACTGGTTGTTGGCTATTTCTTGCACTAAATCTTGCTTAAAATTGGCGCAGTTCCTTCAAATTGGCAGTTACATGGATATGACAGACCTATTTACACAAATGTTATTTATCCTTTTCCACTGGATCCCCCTAAAGTCCCTCTGGAAAACCCTACTGGCTGCTACAGGACATACTTTAGCATTCCACAGGAATGGAAAGGTATGCATATCTTTGGGCAAATAGTAGAACGGTAGATTTTGTTCGATGCATCTGTACTGATTTGTTTTTCTGCTAGTAATTCTGATCTGTTTAAACTTGTTTGTTCTTGGAGTTATTGATCCACTTTAACCCAGCTTTTATTTGTTTTGATCATGTCCATTAAGAGTTTTGTATCTGCAAATGGTCACCTTTGTCTTTCTGCAAATGGACACATTTGTCTTTCTTCCATCTGTATACAATTTACTATGGGTGCACTCATGCACATGAGCATCTGTGCATATGCTTCCACAAACCAACAGACATAATAAAATGTAAGACCTTCACAAGCACACACACATGCAAGCAAATAGGCAGAGAAACAAACATATTTGCATGTGAATGTGCTTGAGCACACTCAGAAAACACTTTGTCTTTGCAAAACAATTATACCACTGAAGTTATGATGTTCACATATCCATGATAGTTTGGTTTTCATGCCAAATAAATAAATCAATGGACTTTGTGAAGTGTGCAAACAATCTTGGAAAAATTGAAAAGAACCTGTCTATTATATTTACATTTGTATATATTTCATGTCCCTATGCTATTATTCTTGCTATTTTCCCCCCTTACGTGACGTTTTTAAATTTTTCCTTTAGTTGTCAAATCTCCCCTAGTTCAGGTCTAATCACCACATCTTGAGTAATTTATATTAGCCATGTATTTATATCTCATATTGGTCTTGGTTCAACAGGACGTAGGATCTTTTTGCACTTTGAAGCTGTTGATTCTGCTTTCTTTGCATGGGTAAATGGAAAGCCTGTTGGGTACAGGTAATTTATTTCTTACAGGAGTGATTAAGTATGTCCTTGCATTGACGATGGAAGAAGATTGCTCCCAACTCTTATCTCTGTATCATTGCAATCTGTCCAAGAAGCCTTTAACAAGTTCTGTATGAAAATTTGCTCATAAAAATATCATGTGTGAACTATTTTAAGCACTGCAATTCATAATACAGAGAACACTGAAAGGTTACATATGTAGATTATCAGAGATATAGAAAGTAAATAAAGATAAGCTACTGAAGATGATATTAACAGGGGCTGCATTGGGTATGACACTTCATGGGCCTTGGGCAATTCTATGCTGATGCGTTAAACATGTCTTTTTTGCTTTTGACTACATTGTATGTGGTGGTGCCAAAGATTTTATGGTTAGTGTCCTGGATTTGGATAAGGATTATGGCTAGGATTAAGATCATGCTGTAACACTATATTGAAGCTACAGAAAGATATAGAACACATCCTTGGGCAATTCTAGGGTGATGCATTCAACATGTCATTTTTGCTTTTGACTACATTGTATGTGGTGGTGCCTAAGATGTTATGGTTAGGTTCTTGGATTTAGATAAGGGTTATGGCTAGGATTAAGATCATGCTGTAACACAATATTGAAGCTATAGAAGGATATAGAACACATATGATTTTGGGCCTATTTGGTTCGTCTTATTTTCATCCATTTGGAGTTTGTTTCATATCTATTTGAATATAAGTATATGATTGGAATCAAGTGAGATTCAAATAAAAAAAAAAGAAAAGAAAAAGATAAAAATACAATTACACATACATCCTTGTTAGAAAAACAAAATCCCTTAACCTTACTTTGAAACGTAAGTTAATAAGATACAAATCGGATTGTTTATCTAAATACTAGTTTTCAAACAAATGCAAATCGGATACAGATAAAATACAAATAAGAAATAGAGAATCTAAACAAGCCCTTTTGCTTTGTCAGTTTTGAACCACTGACTCTTTTTCTGTAGAGAGTAGAGCGTGATTACTTAATGGAAGTTATCAAAGATTCATGATGTATCAATTCCCCTGCTCCACCATCCCCTTCTCCACCACAACCACCTCCCCACAAAGATATTATGTAGAAGACAAGAAGAAACATATTGCATTTTAATGCTACTTTCGTCTCTTAACATGTTTTTTGGTACTGTATCATGTCAGCCAGGATAGCAGGCTGCCCTCTGAATTTGAAGTCACGGACTTCTGTTACCCTTCAGATTCCAATGAGAAGAATGTTTTGGCTGTTCAAGTATATAGATGGAGTGATGGATCTTATCTCGAGGATCAAGATCATTGGTGGTTATCTGGCATTCACCGAGATGTGCTCCTTCTAGCAAAACCAAAAGTTTGTTCATCCTCTAACATCAATTCTCTCTCTCTCTCTCATATCTTGTATATCTTGTGAATACTATGTTCCCTTAATATATTTACACTATAAAACATAAGAGGTGGGTTTTTCTTGTAGTTGAGCATTACAAGGTTTGGCTGGCTTGCAATGGCTGGTGCCTATTGGCTTCTATAACTTTGTAAATTTGTGCTTGGATAGGAAGATTAAGAATTTAAAAGAAGTGACTTTGTGAAATGGTTCTTCTTGGCATGTGGTCCACTTCAGGTGTTCCAACTACTGCAAACAATGGAGATTTATATTAAGTTCCTTATTTTCTTGACTTTTTGATATTCATGTGTTTCTGACTTTGACCATTTTGAAGTTATTCAAGCTTTGCCTTTTGGATGCTTGAAGTGACCATGATAATCTGAATCATTTGCAGGTACATATTGCTGACTACTTTTTCAAGTCTTCCTTAGCAGAAAATTTCACTTATGCTGACATAAAGGTTTGTATTGATTTGTAAAACAAATGATTACGTGTTCGGTTTAGCAAAGTTTGAAACAAATTTGTACTTACTGATTTGAAGTAATAATGTTGTTTAGCCAAATGCAGTTTACTGTCTTATTAAAAAGTAAAAAGAACATTATTTAATGATAGTAAGTTCTTTTTTCATTTCAGCTACTTCTAGCAGCATCATCTCTTTTCCTGCATACCTTCTTATTTCTATTAGTAGGCATACAATGTTTCTAGTAAGAGGTTGTGGCTTTTCCTTAGATGCATTCCATGTACTTGTGTCCCTTTTCCTTTCAATGGTGTATTGAAGTTGAGCTGAATTTTTTATTTGGTGCCTTGGGTTTAGTTGCAAAGATTTTGCTGATATGAAGTATATTAAGTAGCATATTTTCCAACAACTTAAAAGGTGTACTGAGTGGGACAACTGTTACTGAAGATGTCCTGCCTGCTCTTGAGGCTTTAATTCTTGTATTGCAAAATCCAGTATTTCATATCTGACTATACAGATGCATGCCTACATGGAGAGAGCCAATAAGGTCACCATCATCATCTGTTCTTGAAATATCCTTGTTCTTGTGGCTGTGAAGGTTCGCTCATTATTAAACTCTTTGAACTTTCTATTGCTGAGTCCTTTTGTGATATTCTCTTACCTCAAGAAAAACAAACGTCTCGAAATACACTTATTTTCTTGGCCTATTGTGTATGAGAGAAATTTTATATGGTTTATGCAATTAGTCATTAGTATTTTATAATTATTAATTTGTATGATGTTGCCATTTGTTGCTACCATGCTGCTTCCTCTCTGTATCTATATAATTATAGTTATTCGATGTTTCTTGTAGGTTGAAGTTAAGATAGAGGATTCCTGTGAGAAGCGCAAGGATAGTTTTGTTCCTGACTTGCTTATAGAAGCTAAATTGTTTGACACTTCAAGCTGCTATAATTGCAATGAACAGATTGATCCGCTCTCATCTCATGTGGCTGACATAAAGTTAAGCTGTCCACCTGCTGCTACTTTAGAATTTAATGGATATGTGCTTGAGGGAAAAATTGAAAGGCCCAAGCTGTGGTCTGCTGAGCAAGTATGAAAAATTTATGTTATTGATTGCTTCTTATGTCTCTCAATTTGGTGAATTGGGTTATTTACTGGATTTGTTGATTGGTTTACAGTTTTTGAGGCCATTTATAAAGTGAAATTCTTATACTTATCTTTGCATCATTAACAGCCTAATCTCTATACTCTTATTGTCATCCTCAAAGACTCTTCTGGCCATGTTGTTGACTGCGAATCATGCCAAGTAGGCATCCGGCAAGTTTCCAAAGCCCACAAGCAGTTGCTTGTCAATGGTCAACCAGTTATAATAAGAGGTGTGAACAGGCATGAACACCATCCATGTCTGGGGAAGACAAACATTGAGTCCTGCATGATTAAAGTGAGAATAATACCTTTTCTTCTTTTTCTAAGTTTTTAATTGCCAGCTGCTGGTAATACTGATACTTTTCTGAGTCTGATGGTGACAGGATTTGGTCCTGATGAAGCAATATAATATGAATGCTGTGAGAAACAGTCACTATCCACAGCATCCTCGTTGGTATGAATTGTGCGATATATTTGGGATGTACATGGTAGATGAGGCTAATATAGAGACACATGGTTTCGTTTATTCTAAAGATCGGAAGCATCCTACTTTAGAACCAAGTTGGACAGCTGCGATGTTGGACCGAGTGATTGGGATGGTGGAGAGAGATAAAAATCATGCATGCATAATATTATGGTCATTAGGAAATGAATCTGGATATGGACCTAATCACTCTGCTTCAGCTGGTACAGATTCTCTGCTGTTGGTTATTTGTTAAATAAATTCCTAGATATTTTACCAAAAAAAAAAACCCTAGATATTGCCTTTGCTTCTGTTCTTCAACATTGTTATTAAATTGAACTTTTGACATATAGGAATACTATATGAGATTTAAATGCTTAACTACTCCTTACCCATGTGGGGAGTATATTAATCTCAAGCATTCATGTAGAACATATTAAAAAATGTAATAGATTCACTGAGCCAAAAAAAAAAAATTATAAGGTCGATGTTCTTTACTTTTGAAAATATTGAGCTAATTTCAAAATGAGAATGAGCAACTTGTATTGTGTCCCCTTTACCTTTGGGGGAACTAGGTTGGATTAGAGAGAAGGACCCCTCTCGGTTACTGCACTATGAAGGCGGGGGATCCAGGACTTCTTCAACTGATGTAGTGTGCCCCATGTATATGCGAGTCTGGGATATTGTTAAGATAGCAAACGATCCAACTGAAACTCGCCCTCTGATATTGTGCGAGTATGTACTTCATTCCACTCTCTCTGTCTTTTCAAAATGGCATACAATACTTGCATTACCAGCCTTACTTTTTTTTTTTATTATGGCAGGTATTCACATGCAATGGGGAATAGCAATGGGAATATCGACGAGTACTGGGAGGCCATTGATAATACTTTTGGTCTCCAAGGTGGCTTTATCTGGGATTGGGTTGATCAGGTGCATATCAATGTGCAGTAAATGAATTATATTCATTCTAGATGATGAATGAGGTTTTTTAAGCTATATATTGGGGATCTGGAAACAGCTTTTGTGACTGAGACATATGGTAGCATTCTTTGGGTATGCGTAACAGGAAGAGGTGCCCGATAACTGTTCTTGGTTGGCTATATGTAAGAGTGACAGTTTCATCAGTTTGGATAATTCAATTAGCTTTGTTTTTCAACAATGTGAAGGGGCAGTAATCAAGGATGATGCTAAAAAAATTTTCTGTTGGTCCAGTATGTTAGTGAGGGTCATTCGTATAAGTTAGCATGTAAAAACATCAAGAGGCATTACAAAAAAAAAATAAAAACTGAATATACTCTAGATCCAGTATATCAGCAGGTAGGTTGAAAAAAGAGAAGAATCCACTTGAATTGGTGGATAGAATTATCTATAATATGCTAAGTTCATAGATTGAAATTCCAAATGACAATGATATTTAGGCATTGCTGTCGATTCAAATTTTCCTCACCAGCAAGTACCCCACTTTTTTTTTTATCATATTTATTGCATCCCCAGTTGTTGTTGAAGCAATATGTGTGAATACATCTTCATTTAAGAGAGCATGTGTAAACCAAAATTTTTGTGTTATGCCTTTTGCATGCAGGGTTTACTGAAGGAAGGCTCTGATGGCAACAAACATTGGGCATATGGAGGCGACTTTGGTGATACACCTAATGATCTGAATTTTTGTTTGAATGGACTTACTTGGCCAGATAGAACCCTTCATCCTGCAATGCATGGTATTTTTCATGCCATTATTCTGTTTCCCTTATTATATTACATGTACTGTTAGCTATTGGTTTGTATAAATGATTATGCTTTTGCTACCGTCTGCAGAAGTCAAGTATGTTTACCAACCAATTAAGGTTCAATTGGAGGGAAGCATGGTCAAGGTATTATCACAGTTTAGTTATTTGCATTTTCTTTGTAGATATCATTTTGATATTGGTATTCTTTCTCTTACAGATCGTGAACTGTAATTTCTACTTATCAACTGAAGGATTGGAATTTAGTTGGATTGTTCATGGGGATGGATGCAATATTGAATCTGGTATCCTGGCGCTTCCTGTAGTTGGACCACAGAGCACTTATGACTTGGATTTAGCTCAGGGACCTTGGTTATCTGCCTGGGATTGCTGCAATGCACATGAGATCTTTTTGACAATTTCTGTTAAGCTTCTGCACTCGACACGCTGGGTTGAAGCTGGTCATGTTATCTCATCCACCCAAGTCCCACTGCCTGCCAAGAAAGAACTTGTGCCTCATGTAAATTTGTCATTAGTTTCTCGTTTTATTGATTCATTTTTTCGGTTTTGATATTTTATACACTTTCTTTGATTTTCAGGGAATCAAAATGGCAAATGTTGCCATTTCAACAGAGACTGTTGGTGATATACTTAGAATCTTTCAGCAGGAAATGTGGGAGATTAAGTTCAATGTCCATGGTGGGAAACTTGAAAGCTGGAAGGTTGTTAATCCTAGTTAATTGGATAATGTTTTTTCTTATAGAAGAAGTTTAATCATGTCTTATGCATTTAGAAGTTTCCTTAGACTTAGGTGCATATTGATATTGAGAGTGCTATGATCTATATTGACAGGTCCTAGGGGTTCCTGTGATGGATAATGGCATCTTTCCTTGCTTCTGGCGTGCACCTACTGACAATGATAAAGGCGGAGAAGCAGCAAGCTATCTTTCGTTGTGGAAGGCTGCTCACCTTGATGCCCTCTCTGTTGTCACCAAAAGTTGTTCTGTAGAACTCATCTCTGACAGTCTTATTAAACTGAGGGTGCTGTATCATGGTATTCCAAGAGATGATGGAGTTTCTACCTGCAAATCAGAAAAGCCAAATGTTTTATTTAAAACTAATGTTGAGTACTCAATTTATGGTTCTGGGGACATCATAATGGAATGCCATGTCAGTCCGAGGTCAGATCTTCCACCTCTGCCACGAGTGGGAATTGAGTTTCATTTGGAAAAATCGTTCAACCAGGTTCAATGGTATGGTAGGGGGCCTTTTGAATGTTATCCAGATAGAAAAGCCGCTGCCCATGTTGCGGTGTACAATGATAATGTAGGGGATATGCATGTTCCTTATATTGTTCCAGGGGAATGCTCAGGTCGGGCTGATGTTAGATGGCTGACTTTTAGTAATAGTGATGGTATTGGAATTTATGCTTCAGTATATGAGAACTCTCCACCAATGCAAATTAGTGCAAGTTATTACACTATTGCTGAGCTTGACCGTGCAACACATCATGAAGATCTTGTAATGGGAAATACCATTGAGGTAATACCTGTTGTCTTTGTCCTGATTGTTCTTGCAATGTTAATGATGGAAATATCTATGTGGTTTTGGTAGAGGTAAGTGTCCGATTTCTTGTGTACAAGTTTACTTTATGTTGCAACTTGCAGCTTAAGAGGTTACAGCTGGAATATGTTTAGGGCCAATATACCGTATGTAGTTGCATTTTCATGATGTTTATGCTATCTCCATACTTGATGACTCCTTATTTTTTATGTTTTTTAAAGTAACAGCTACATTTGTATTCTCCATGCTGCATGGTTTTTGACCAGTGCTGCTCTGTGCTTGACTCAGGTCCATCTCGATCACAAGCATATGGGAGTCGGTGGGGATGACAGCTGGACCCCTTGTGTTCATGAAAAGTATTTGGTTCCCCCCAAGCCATACTCATTTTCCATTAGGTTGTGCCCGATGACATCTGCTTCTTCTGGACAGGAAATCTACGGATCTCAACTCTAAAATGACGGTTATGATGGTGTAGTTGTATATCCAATAAACAAGATCTGCGAGTGCATTCTACATTTGATGTGACTGAGAGTACTTGTTCAGAGTATCTCTTTTAAACCTCCGAAGCAATAAAATTTAGCGAAGTTTGATTTGCTTTCTTTTCTATGCTGGATTCTCTCATTCAATTTTTCTTTTTCTATTTTCTAATTTCTTGCTGCATCAATAAAGGATGCGGACTTGTTAGTGGAATATCACTGTCCTTGGGTGATTGCTTTGAAGCTCTTGTGAAGTTGCGCCATGTGCTATCTTTTATATACCGTGCCATACTCCCCTCCCAGTGAGCAAATCCGTGGCATTGGTTGCCGGACTAAAGAAAGAGGCTTGATTTTAGGTTCCGTATGCTTACAATGGTACGGTGGTTCCAAAATCGAGTGATCCGTAATTCGTATTAACATGGAAAGTTGCTCGCAGGTTATTTGGATGGATTATGGTTGTACAAGTATTGACTTCTGAGTTTAACTCAAAGCATGCTCAAAAGCTTGAGCTTGTGAGTAGCCCACCTACACCTCGAGGACAGACAACAACGAACCGATGATTTATCCACTGTCATTCCTTGGTCTAGTATTTCCATCCTATATTGAAAGCATTGAGTTTTTTCTTCTTTCTTAGAAGATTCATTTGGATAATGATAGTAAAAAACACGTACAAATTATAATGATCATGTCAAGCACCCCATATTTATCGGATATATGATTCTTTCCGCGAATTATGGATGGAGAAAGGAGGAAGGCATTGCAGTTTAAACGAAACCCCCCATTTGTACTCCTCTTTTTTTTTTTTTTAATTTATAATCTTTCAGCAAATGCAATCTTCCTTCATTAATGGAAAAAAGAAAGAAAGAAAGAACAAAGAATAAAAATAAATATCTCATATCTATGAGAAGACATTTACAAGAGTACGGCATTTTAAAAACCATATATTCGGGACTTAATATAAGGTTGTTGATTAAACCAATCCCAAGAAGATCCACTGCTGCTAGGTTTAAAGGTGTGCCCTCTCTCTCTCTCGATTCGTTTAGTTTGATGATCGCATGTACGGTATCGACAAGGATTCCCTGTCTTCGCATGTCTTGTCCGTCTGTCTCCTTTCTTCATATATAATAGACACTTACGGTGATCGATAGGGGTACTGATAAAAATCCATTTGAAAATACGAACATTCATCGCATTGTACACACAATTTCTTATTAATTTATTTTAAATCTATATTATTAGGTTACAGATTCGTCCATTGTATTCTTCTTCCTGGGATTAAACCTCGCGACTTGTCGGCTCGGATGAGATTCTGTGTCCACCATTATAGAAGCAATAAAGTAATGAACCGTGCTGTTGTAAGACAGCATTATCATACCAATTAAGTTTTGGTGTTTAGCTTAAATATTTAACTGGTGAATACTAAATAACTGGGGAATTCATGGTTTTTTTAAAATTTTTTTTAGGTAAAAAAATGGAAGCTCTTCTCGAGCAGATTGGTTTATCAGAAATTGAGAATGGATATAGAGTATGGGCAGATCATAATTTGATAAAGTGGAGAAAAAGAGACTCTCACGTCCCTTTGCGTTGCCATGATTCCCTTCAAGGTATTAATTAATTATTTCTTACTTTCATAATTTTATTTAATTGGTACTAATTTCAATCCCCCTGTTTTTTCTCCCAGCTTTAACTATTGGTGAAAAGGGAACGAAACCAATTTATCTCATTGAAAGACAAATTATAAAATACCTACAAAATTAAAAATGTAGTCTTTCATTTTTAGATTATGTTTTAGTATCAAACCTTGCATTTAATCCAACCAAATACAAATTATGAGAAATAGAAATGAAAAACATAAACAACATTAGAGCATATTATTAGGTTTGCTAAATATCTAAAAGATTAAAATATAGTTTTTCAGTCTTTTATTTTTAGATTATATTTTAGTTCAAAGCTTATATTTATTTAAACCATATACGGATAAGGAGAAATATAAATTGAAAAGGATAAGCAAAATTAGAACATATTATTAGGTTTGTAAACGAATAGGATTGAGTAAAAAGTATTGATTTCAAGTTTAATCTTGACTTGAAAATTTAATTCTCAACTTAAAAGTGCTACTTAAAATATTTGACTTAAACTTGTTTAGGTTTGATTATTTGTAAATTTTCTCAATTCCGTGTTTTTTCAATTTAATGTTATGATTAAAATTTAACTCAAATTTTTAACTTGATACATACTTGAAATCTTGATTTAGGTATGATTAGACTTGCTAACTCATTGAGATAAATAGGATTTATTTAAATTTGATTCAATAATTTATTTGAATAGATAGAGTTTAAGCTTGGCTCAATTATATTGCTACTGAACTCAAGTTAATATTGAGTCGAGCCCTAGTAGTTATAGATGAATATTATCATATTAAACTAAAACGGAACATAGATAAAATAAAACAAAAGATAAATTTGAAAACCCTTAAAATATCTTTCTTTAGGAAAAATTATTAGGATAAGTCATTTAAAATTTTTTATGTGAGATTATAATTTGACAAGTTTGTGTAGAAAATTTATTTCAAGTTGCCTTTAGTTGATATATACAAAAATTTCTTATATAAATCCATTATTTGTATGAAGATTTAATTTCAAATCTCCTATGGGTAACTTATGGCAATAAGATCTCCCCTTCCGGTGTTATCGTACCATTTTTCTAATAAGCTATCTTGCACGTTGGGAGAAAAAAGTGCGCAAGCGCAGCATGCCATGCAAAGAAATGGCAATTTCAGATTTAAATCCTTACATTTATTTTTTAAATATATATATATATATATATATATAACATACAGTGTAAAGATAATCACAAAATCGCGATTGTGACTTTGGTGAATTTTAGGAATTTTGCATAAATTACATATATAGATAAGGTAGATTGGGGTTGCAAATAAAAATATTTAAAGAAGTTTAACGGTTATTTAATAAAGGTAAGTTGTAAATATAATATGGATAGATTATAAATATATTTTTTATATTTATTTTATATGTGTTTAATTTTTTTTTAAAATCGAACATTAACAACTATAATTTTAAAAATTATTATAATATTTTATTGCAAGATAAAATAATAAAATATTATTAAAATAAAAATAAAATAGATAAAATTAAGTACAAAATGCTCATATTAAAGTGATTTTTTTCTTAATTTTAAAAGCTCAATTTTAAATATAAGGGACAAAGTGCAAATCAAGCAAAGGGGTTTGTTTTTATGAACTACATGTCAATAAACATTGATAAAAGATAACAATAAAAAGAACAAAAAAAAACAGCAGGAAACAAATCAAATTAATATCTTCGTCCAAACTCTAAAATGATTGATGGATCGATTAATTGGGATGACGAGAAACCCTAATTTGATTTCGGGAGAATAATTATGAACAAAAATTGCACCAAATAGGAGAATTTTTTTTTCATAAACTTATACCAAGTAACTAAGAATTCATGTGTCTTATCTTTCTTCAAATAGTTAAAACATTGATATTGATCTTCAAATTATAATTTTGGCCTTTGTATATGTATCGATTCTGCATATTTCTTGAAAACAATTTTAGATGCTATATAGATTAGAGAGGACATAGCTTCCGTGTTCCGCAGACAACTTCATTTCGTGAACAAAACAAGAAATACAGACAAGGGGGTTCATTAAAGACATCAACAGTTATGCCATGCGGTTCTGCATCCCCAATCCAAAAATAACTGTTTACTTATTTTCCATGCATGATAAAATAAGCATGGAACTAAAAATGGTAACATGTGATTGAATAGAGCATGGATAGCTTGTCAAATGAGAATAAGGAAGATTCGTGTGTCCTTGGATGATCAGTTAAAGATTTGTAAGATAAGCATGTTTCTTTTTTGAGCTTATAGCTATGGGAATTCAAGTGAATGTCCATTTTATCAAGTAATTTAAGATAATCAAGGATTGCCATATGCTCCTTGTTAGAGACACTGACACAAGAACTTTGTGTTTCATAAATAGGATCACTCAAGTATTGGTACAAAAGGAGCAAAGTGGATTATGTTGTGTCTGATTCTGCGGTGTGGAATGATGACGCTATTGAAGTTGCTCTTGCTTCTGCTGCTTTTTGGGTTGAGGACTTGCCCTTTGTCAAGTCTTTGGCTGGATACTGGAAATTTTTCTTGTCTCCAAGTCCTGACTCCGTGCCACGTAAATTCCATGATATTGCATTTCAGGATGCGGAATGGAATAGTTTGCCTGGTACTCTTTAATCTCAAACTCTCACTTTTGAATCATAATTGTTTGCCTTACAACAAATTTTCCATTTTTTTCGCACATTTTATGTATTTTCATGAATTTCTCACCCACATTCCTGGAGCTATTGTGCCTTCACTATGTCAAACAAACTATTTAATGGTTTTCACATTAAGCCATCTACAATTCTAGAGTATGCCTAAAATTTAACCATGTATTTAGATTAACTAAGATGCCTGTGGGGGCGAATTTCGTTTATTATTGGCTTGTATTAACAAGGTATGATTTATGTTCCCTCATCTATGTTCTTACATTTTTCTTTTTCTAATAAATTAGGGGACGGCTGTTAATTTAAAAAAAAAAGGGTCTTCATTCAAATCGAGGAAACTTGTTATATCAGTACATGAGACATGCCAATCGATATCTGAAAGATGCTCTCTTGTGCTTCTTTAAATTGTCAGGTGCTTAATCTTTTAGCACGTAGTAAGATGGTTTATATAGTTTCAATGCATTTTACAGGTTCCGTAGGGATTTTTAATTAATTGCTTTTCGTTGCCCTCATCAATCAAATAAATTGAATAATTCATCTGGGAAAAATCAATAAAAAAAATTCAATATATCCTCATTTTCCCTCTGTTTGTTATACGTGATGTCTAATATACAACATGAGAAAAATGTCCCTGCAGTCATCTCACATGCAACTTTGCTTCAAATTTGGACAGTTCCTTCAAATTGGCAGATGCATGGACATGACAAACCTATTCACACATCGTCTTTGTATCCCTTCTGATATGGGCCGAGAAATTGTAGTATATCAAAGGAAAAAGGGGAAAGAAATAGGGAGTGCAACAGGGGAGAATAACAAGGCCCAAACCGGGTTAAGGAGTGAAAAAGGAGCTAAGGTGGAAAGCGAAGCTGAGCTGGAGGAAAAGGCACGTGAAGGAGAGAGAAGCAGGAACCGTGGCAAACGAGACGTGGAGGAAAAAGAGCCAGTAGGGGGGGACCAGATGGGATCATATATATAGTTGGTTAGAATTGGAAGAAGGAGGAGAAGGAGGGAATTATCCAGTTAGTTAGAGGAGAGAGAGGTAGCTCGACGGAACCAGCCGTCGGTTGCCGGAGAGTAGAGAGAGTGTTATTGTTTTGGGTTTTTTCCATACATTCAATTGTAAAAAGGGCCATTTGAATCGGCCTCATATCAGAAATTATATTACTCTAACTTCTTACTCTATTGGAGAACGTAACAATTATTGGTTCCGTTGCCGGGAAACGAACGACGACAGCCATGAGAGTGTTTACCAATTAAGGAATGACACGGATGGATAACCGAGTAGAGTTGTTGGAGAGGAATGTTGAAGGAATGCACCTGGAGGTCACGAATGTGCAGTAACAATTGGAAGCAATAGGGGAAGAACAGAAACATATGGGAGGGGAAATTACCGCCATACATAGCAAGATGGATCGAATCCATAAACTGATGGAAGATCTTTGGCACCAGAAAGAGGCAGGGGGGCCATCGGCAAGTAGCTCCACCTTGACAAAGGACAGAGGCAAGCAAGTGGCGGATCCACAAACTATAGACAATCCTTTAGGAGCAACAGCTGGAAGAGAATTAAGAATGGAGGTGGATGAGGAATTTCGCTCCAACGCTTCACGCCTCATACTGCCGGAGTTCGATGGAGAGGACCCTTCCAACTGGATTCTGATGGCTGAGCAATATTTCTCCGCACAACAGACCAGGGAGGAGAGGAAAGTGGTGTTAGCTGCCATGTGCATGAGAGGACGGTGCAACCATTGGTTTCGGATGTTACAAAGAAGGGAAGCGGACCTAACCTGGTTCCGTCTGAAGGAGGAGATTATGAAGAGATATAGAGGATGGTTGGCATCTAACCTTTTTAAAAGTCTATCCCAATTAAGACAAGAAGGCACGGTTCAACAATACATTGAGGATTTTGAATCCCTCATATCCCATGCACCGGCAATGCCTGAAATGCAGCTGTTGGGATACTTTCTAGGGAGGCTACGAGACCCCATACAAACACGGGTGGACACGTTTGCCCCCATAACCTTGGAACGAGCTATGGATTTGGCGATTAAGATCGAAAGGGAGTTCGACTGTGGCATGTTTCTGACGATGGAGCAGGGAAATGGGGGTCGGGCAGACTTCCGACCAGTAGCACCTCAGGCCAACTATCTCCAGCGAGGGAATAACAGCAGCGCAGGAGTCATGGCCCCCTCTGTAACAATGCGGGGTGCCAAGGGGTCTGTGAGTGAGGAAGTCCGGATAGCTCCGAGAGAGGGCGCTATCTTTCCCAGGAGACAAGACCCTTCTATGGTTGGGGGAGGGCTGTCGAGCAGTGGGCACGAAGGGGTTAAGGAGGGAAACAGAAGGGTTCCAGGCCAACGTCAATTGTCCCATGCTGAGTTTTTGGACAAAAAGGCAAAAGGGTTGTGTTTTAAATGTGATCAACCCTTCAACCCCGGCCATCGTTGTCCAAATAAGACGTTCCAACTGTTGGTGTTGGAAGAAGAGAGTCCTGGTGAGGAGATATGGGATAAGGAGGAGCAAGCTGGTGTCTAGACATCCTTGTCATTGTCATTATTGGCTATGCAGGGATTTAACGAACTCCATACAATGAATATGCAAGGTATGTTGAATTCGTCCCCTATTGTAATTCTGGTAGACAGTGGTGCTAGCCACAACTTTGTGTCGATGGAATGGGTTTTACGACAAAGATTGCTCTTATCGGATGACCGACATTTCAAGGTGGCCTTGGGGGATGGGCGGTCAGTGGAATCGCAAGGATTTTGCTCTAACTTGCAACTCCGAGTGGGACAGTATGACACACTTATAGACTGTTATGTGATGGAGTTGAAAGGGGTCGACTTGATCCTGGGCGTAGCTTGGCTTAGAACATTGGGTGAAGTAAAGGTCAACTGGGCCAGGATGACAATCAAGGTTACTCAAGGCATGAAAGAATATTTGCTATGTGGAGATCCAACACTATGTCGTTTTCCCATTTCTTACAAGTCGTTACAAAAGTTGGACGACATGGAAGTGTGCAAGGCGCTGTGGGTTATGGCCGCACCACCACAGAAGGGGGAAGTCACTACAGAATCAAATGTGGAGGGGTTGTTGTCCCAATACAAGGATATCTTTGAATCCCCACAGGGTCTACCCCCCATTCGCCACATTAACCACCACATTCCATTAGTAGAAGGGAAGGGACCCATATCGGTAAGACCTTATAGATATGCATTCATACAGAAGAATGAAATAGAAAAACTGGTGTGAGATATGACTGAGGCCGAGATTATTCACCCAAGTACTAGCTCGTTTTCTAGCCCGGTGATCCTAGTGAAGAAGAAGGACGGGTCTTGGAGATTTTGCGTGGATTATAGGGCCCTTAATGAGGTAATGGTGGCCGACAAGTATCCCATACCAGTGATTGATGAATTATTGGATGAGTTATACGGAGCAAGAGTGTTTTCTCGGATTGATCTTCGATCTGGTTACCATCAGATACGCATGGCTGACGAGGACATCCACAAAACAGCCTTCCGCACCCATCAAGGACACTATGAGTTCTTGGTGATGCCTTTCGGATTAACCAACGCCCCAGCCACGTTCCAAGCAATGATGAATGAAATCTTTAGACCATACTTGAGGCAGTTCGTCTTGGTATTTTTTGATGACATCTTGGTATATAGTGGGAGTTGGGTTTCTCATTTGAAGCACCTAGAGCAAGTCTTCTGTGTTCTACGGCAACAGCAGTTCTTTGCTAATAAAAAAAAATGTATATTTGGACAAGATAAGGTGGAGTATTTAGGTCATGTCATATCCATGGAAGGGGTTACAATGGATCCTACCAAGATAAGTGCCATTGAGGAATGGCCACAACCAACCACCCTTAAAGGGCTGCGTGGGTTCCTCGGCCTATCTGGGTATTATCGCAAATTTATTAAGAACTATGGCAAGATAGCAAGACCCCTAACGGATTTACTCCGAAAAGATAGCTTCCATTGGTCCGAACAGTCTAGTTTGGCATTCCGGGAATTAAAAGCCGCGTTGGTTATAGCACCGGTGTTAGCTATGCCGGATTTTTCAAGCACCTTTGTTGTAGAGTGTGATGCATCGGGGAGAGGCCTAGGAGCAGTACTACAGCAAAACAACAGGCCCATTGCTTACTTTAGCAAGGCATTGGCTGATAGGACTTTGGCCAAATCCGTCTATGAAAAAGAGCTGATGGCCCTAGTGCTCGCAATACAACATTGGAGACCTTACTTGTTGGGCAGAAGATTTGTAGTCCGCACCGACCAGAAGAGTCTCAAGCACCTATTGCAGCAACGAATCATGACACCGGATCAGCAGAATTGGCTTCCTAAGTTGCTGGGGTATGATTTTGAGGTGCAATATCGCAAGGGTGAAGAAAATAAGGTGGCCGATGCTCTCTCAAGGAAGGATGAAGAGGTTCGCTTGCGGCAAATATCTGGACCTGTTTGGACAGATTTATCGCATATTAAAAGGGATGTGGAAGATGATCC